>CM057820.1:108816778-110016778 GCA_030067965.1 Latrodectus elegans
CACCATACAACTTGTGGCCACTGATCATCTGTCCAATTAATCTGTTCCTTTGCCCACTATATTTTTTTTTTTTTTTTTTTTCGTTGCTGAAAATTAAGATAAGGCTTTTTTTGTGGAATTCTACCTATCAGTCGAAAATCTGTTACACTTCTCCTGATTGTTCTTGAACTGACAGAAAACCAGTATCATTCAGATCACTTTTGATGGCCACGGATGACATTTTTCAATCTTGGTGACATAGCCTTCTTATTCTTCTGTAATCAACAGATGTGGTGCACCTTTTTCAGCCTTTTCGTTCTTTGTTTTTCATTGAATTATTAATTCAATTTGTCGCCTAATATCGTAAACAAAACTTTCAGACTCCAGATGCAGTCACTGAACAACACACAGGTCTTGCAATTTTAGCAAAGGCAATACCACTTTCCCGTACCACAACAATATTATATTTTGTTGTGGTACGTTCTTTCTGGTATATAATTAATTTTCTTCCTGGGAATCCAATCTACTTTTCTATTTGATGTCATTGCTTCTTGACTAAATATTAAAAATGTTTACCAAAATTCCTACTTGTAACTGCAGTGTATAAGAAACAGTTCTTCCTTCTGCAGAAAAAAGCAAAACAACGAATTGCTTCAAGTGTAAACATGATGTCACTTTCTACTGGAAGTTACTAACATTTGACTGGTTCTCAAAACAAGAGCAGTGATTGGCCAGAAAAACTAGACATTACAAACCACTTCATAACTGTTTTTTAATTTATATTAAAGTACATATATCTATTTTGTACTGCAAATAATTGAATTTTGTGTTTTGTATTGAATTCAGTAATAAATTCTCTTTAAAATGATGTATACAAGTTGACATTTTCCGAAACGTAACATATTCTAAAAGCATACAAATTTCCAAAACATAAAAATTTCCAAAAATGTCCACAATTTTGGCAACTGTGTATTTATAATTTAAAAACATATTTACATCCATAAGGGAAATACAAAAAACCTAAATGATAAAGTAAAATATATTTATAGACAAATTTTATTTATTAGCGTATTTGACATGATTATTAATAATCAAATATTTTTTTACAAATATTATCATTATAATTTTAATAATTAAATGTTATGAATTAAGCTGTTAGTTTTCTTTTATTAAATGGAGATATCACAAAATATATCTTTATATTGAATTATCTTATAGATGTTGAAGATTACTCACCTTTTACAATTTGAGTATCTATTAAAACAAGTATATTACATGATGCTGTATATTAAAGTATAATAATTTTTAATAATTATAACAATCATTAAAATGTATCGTAGAACAATTGTACTTTTCTTAATTTGAATTCATTCATTTTAATTCATTATGAATTCGTAAATTATTTTTTTCATTATGACTTTCTAAGAAATATAGAAATAATGATATCTACAATCTAACGTTATATAGTTTGTACAGTACCCTCCACAAGGAAATATTTCTAGAATATGAATAAATAACGAATTTCTTTCCTGACAGTGAAATATCATTTTTATGCTCTATGCTTGTCGGAAACAGAAAGGTCCGATTTTATAATTCGCAACTTACACGGTCAACCACCCGTTTTGTCCAGAACGCCTGGACACTCGAGATATGCCATAATCTCTCTGCTGCTGATTCCTTACCCCTATGCTTTATTTTCCTTCCATGCTTCAGAAACTGTAAAAGTGTTAAAACATATTTTTCTTTAAAAAAAAAAGAAAAAAAAACATATTTACATCTTAAGTTTAAATTTCTGAAAAGATGATTTTGAGTTTAACTGAGACTGATTTGGTAGACTGAATATTGATTGACCAATGTTATTTCTGTTTACAATGGGTTAGGAGAAATGTTACTTGCAGAAAAAAGGAGCTTAATTTACTTAAGAATATATAATTGTGAACTTGTTTCTTATAACTGTAAAGAAACAATGCTGTTTTTCTTTCCTTATTTCTGTGACTGCTTTGTTTAATAACGTAATATATATGTATAAATATATATGTATATCTATATCTATCTATCTATCTATCTATCTATATATATATATATATATATATATTTATATATATATATATATATATATATATATATATATATATATATATATATATATATATATATATATATATATATATATATATATATATATATATATATATATATATATATATATATATATATATATATATATATATATATATATATATATATATATATATATATATATATATATATATATATATATATATATATATATATATATATATATATATATATATATATATATATATATATATATATATATATATATATAATATATATATATATATATATATATATATATATATATATTATATATATATATATATATATATATATATATATATATATATATATATATATATATATATATATACTTTTTAAGTTTTGAGTTTTTTGAAAGGAAGTAGTTAACTATATTTTATTTTTAAAAATAAATATGCAAATTTTGCATAGTGTGTAGATAGTTATTTATTCTAAAATAGTTAGTTCACATTTCAAATAGGAAAGATGACATATTGAATCAAAATATATCATTTCTACACTATAAGTGTTCATAGTATATTAAGTGATTTATATTTTAACTGAAAGAAATGTGTCTGTGACAAGTTACGAAAATTACCAATTAGATGTCACTCAATTGATGTAAGCCAATCGAAAATTTTTGAAGCTGTCTGAGATGACTGGCTTTCATCTCTCTCTCTTTGCATATATATGTTAGATGTAGATGGAAATATTATGTAGATGGAATTTCCTATTGAATATAAAGAGAAATGTTTTGTTTAAATTTTAATTTTATGAAGTTATTCTAAAGTAATCTCAGTATACAAAAAAATAAATATTTTTTGTCAATAAAGAATTTTTTCAGATTTATTTTTAATTTAGGTTTTAATAATACCTAAAAATAATGTTGGGGTGTTATTACTGGAGTTATTTAGTCGGATAGAGACAAAAATTTATAAACACAAAATTACATTATATTATTGATAGCTCTGTGTCCTGAATGCATATAAATTTAAGGCGTAATAGAAATGGAAATGAACACGAATATACTATGTGAATTTTATTTTATCTTTTTTCTCACTCTTGTTAAAGAATCAAAAAAATAGTTTGTTTCACACAATTTTAAATTTGGCTCCTTGGGAATTTTACAGAAATTCAAAAAGAACCTAAACTTTCTTATTATATCATTATCAATCACCATTTTGTATCATATCGGATAGTTGTTTCTCTTATTTATTAGAGATAAGAATTTAAATTTTTTTTATCTGAATATTTATACAGAATGTACAGAATTTTTTAAATTCGTAAGAAATATTATTTTCAGACAAATTCTTTGCAGATGAATATAAATTACTATTAATTAAAAATATGAAAAAATGAGTCTCTAACACTAAAGAATCACTTTCAGAATTTTTTTCTTAAATTTTATTTTTGTAAATCATTATAAAATACTTTGAAGAGAGTTATGTATTTTTGGTAATCATTTGTTTGCGTTTCGAAAAAGCAATGATAACACTCTTATTCAAAAAAGAGAGATTTAAATAACAATATGAATTACGTTATGAGAATATTAAATAATAATTGCTGTCTAAATTTTCAATAAACATTTCAAAACACAAATTAAAGTTAGGTGAGACCTTTAAAAATTGCTTGTATTTATGCACAAATACCTGTTAATTATAGAAAAACAGAAATAAAAAAATTGTAAATTAAAGTATGCATATAGAATTAAAAAAATTAAACAAATTTCTGTAAATTTATAATAAATATTCCAGAAATGTGAATAAATGTAGATTTTTGCTTTTGTAGAAGTAAGTACTTAAACCTATATTCAAAGCAATATGCATAATAAATAAAAAAAATAAGTTTGTACTTCTATTACGTATCCGAAATTTAATATTTTACTTCTCAGAAATAAAAATTGTGATTTACCTTCATATTTTTTCTTTTCTGTCAAAAAAAACTGTTATTGTATCTTTCTGATTTTATCATTAGGATTAAGAGGGAAAGGTAAATTTCTATATATTCATGAGTGAAATACTTTTAATAAAAAATGCACCTTTATTTTAGTTAATGTTAATAAGTGATTAAAAATAAAAATTTTGTTATTTATATTTAATCTTGGTTATAAAAATGTTTAGTGACAAAATTTAAGTTATTCCTTGAATAGCAATATTAATAATAATATTTAAATGGTTTTAATTTATTAGTATTTTATATATATATGTGTAACATTTGGTTATCCTTGATTTTGTAGATTTTATTTTGATAATATTCTTAATAAAGTTAAATTTTATCTCTCTTTAAAATAATAATTTTTGAATTGAAATTTAAATTTATTTATGTAAGAATTAGTATGTATATACTTAATTCTTTCCCATTTACTAAAAATATAAAAAGTTGCAGGTAAAAAATTAACATTTGTTCCCTATGAATGAAAAATTTCACACACACACATCAAAGGTTAAATCTTAAAATCTAGGTAATGTCAAATTTAAATTATTGTTAAAACTTTTTCTCTTATATTATATGGCGTCTTCAATTATGTGACATTGAAGTTTAGGATTTAAATGGCATAAATTTAAAATTACAATATTCATATTTAAACTTCGATTTCATTATGCTCTTGAAAATATTTTTACGTCATAAATAAAAGCTAGATTAGTCAAGGTTATATTAATTAATCTTTGAAGTTCATGGAAAACAGCATAATTTAAAGCATATTTGAAGTTTAGAAATTCGTTTATTTGCTAAAATTATGATTTTTATCAGAAATATGCACTTGTTATAAATCCAAAATTTAGAAAATTTATCCAGAGGAAAAATTAAGATATTTTATTAGCCACAAAAAGTTGTAACTAGTTAATAAAATGTTACGATTTGAATTGAAGTATGATTGATATTCATTTATATTTTTTAGTATTCTCATTTAAGAATGCATGGTTTTTAACATTTACATATCATTTAAAGTTTAAAAGTTTAATAAATATGTTGCATAATTTAATGTAAAATTAAATCATACGTAAATAATGGATTAACACAAGATAATTTTATTTGTCACGTGAATTTCCTTAGAAAATTGTTTTTTAATTCTTAAATGGCATTGAGTAAAGTCCACATTATGCTTAATGCATATATTTTTTTATAAATAGAACAATATATGAAAGATATTATCACTTCTAAAATCAAAAGAAATATTTTCATGTAAGAATTTATTTTCAATTTTGTGTGAGTGGGTTTATAGAAATACAGAACAAAACAAGTATATAATATTTTAGAAAAATATATTATGTCAATTGATTTACTTTTCATAAAATTGTTAGCTTTAAGCTTATGATGGTTTAGCAAACTTTACCACTTTTAATATTAATTTGTGTAACCATCAAAATATCTAACCTAGAATACATAAGATTTTTCTGTTACGTACCAAAATAAATTGCATATATACCGTTTTAGTATGCTAAATAGGCAGTCTATCGTTGTTAAAAATTTTAAATGTTAAAAAATACATTCGGCTTTTATGCCGGCCAACTTGTCTAAGGTCAGCGTGCCTGACTACGGATACGAAGGTCCTGGGTTCGAATCCCAGTTTAGGCATGGATGTACTTTCTCTCTCTATATATATATCCTGTCTTTGCCCTTTACTCGTGTGTGTGTGAATGAAGTATGAATGATGCCTACCCTGTAAATGGGTCCCTATTGCATGTGTAAGGGTGCGGTGGTGGCCCAACCCTGTGTTGCACACGGAGCAACGCCTCGGCGGCTAAGAGGTCGCTGTGTCTGGCCGGTTCCTTGTTATGAGGGAACAACAGATTAATAGACTCGGTTGCAGTTGTAACTGTCGACAGTCTGCCATTGGAAAAAAAAACATTTGGCTTTAATGATATGTCTAGGTAAAAATGTCGATACTATGACAAATATGACTGTAAAAATATATTCTATAACTGTTAAAGTAATAGTGCTTCCCTGCAAAAAATTGCTGATTATTCAAGTACATATTTAAAAAATTTTGTTTTGTAAAAACTCAGTTTTGATTACATAAATTAATATTTTTCTTGTAAAAATAAGTTATTTTTTGTTTATTAATAATTAATTTCAGTTAATTATAGTCAATCCACTGAATATAAATAATACTACTGTTAAAAAATGATTAAATTTTATTTGTTTTGTTTAAAAATTTCTATAAAATTATAATTTTCGATACTTTAACTGAAAAAAGATATTTTATAATGTCAGTATAAAATTAAGAAAAAATATATTTTTTAATATTTTTATTCAAATATACCGAAAATAAAGGCTGATAATTATTTTCATCATGCACTATTATATTACTATTGATCTACACATTTTACTGTAATCTAAGAAGAAATAAGTAAAAAACTAAAAATGGTAAACTTTTTAAACTGTTATAATCTATAAAAATTTTAATTTTATAATTAAATATAATTTAAGAAAATTAATTTTGTATTAAGAATAGTTTGATAAATAAAATGCTTTTGTATTGAGAACAAATGCAAAATTCGGAGAGCAATTTTTCTTGGTAATTTAAA
Organism: Latrodectus elegans; assembly: GCA_030067965.1. Taxonomy (NCBI): domain Eukaryota; kingdom Metazoa; phylum Arthropoda; class Arachnida; order Araneae; family Theridiidae; genus Latrodectus; species Latrodectus elegans. The sequence goes on from CM057820.1 coordinate 108,823,387, forward strand.
CATCTACTTAATATAGTTTTTGTTTTATCATGTAATTTTAATATCAGCTATTTTTGCCAAATAATTTAATTTGTGTGTCGTTTCACAATGCATACTTTCAAATGACTTTTAAGACGAACAACCACAATTCCAATACCGATACATTGCTTGGATATTAATATCTTATTTACACTTTTGTCAACTTAGTCAGCTGTTGTTATTAATTTATTTTTAATTTAATGTATTTTAATTAATTAATAAATTGAACTGAAGCCAGAACAGGAGGAATGCTACATTAACTTTAGAAAAAAAAGATTAAAAATGTCACTCATATTTGATCAAACAATCTTCTTTTAAAACGAACCTTAATTTGATTAGTCTATGTAAACACACGTATTGTGTAATTGCTTTTCACTCTAATTGAAGAATGTGAATTCCCACCGTCAAAACATTAATGTTTCAAGCCTAAGAGAGATGTCAGCATTACTGAAGTTGCAAATGATATGTTGAGAAATGAAAGCTTGTGACCAGACCAAATAGAAATGTTGTTACCCTAGACTTTTAGATGCATACGATAACTTGAAGGAAACCAGAAACCTTAAAAGATAATTAAATTTCTGATGGAAGATAAATTATTTTTCTCTTTAATTTAAGGTTCCATTATTTATTTTCTCTAGTGCAGAAATTTTCATTACTTGTTATTCAAAATTGTATAACTGAAATAATTATATTAATTTAAAAAAAAAATTTCAAAATTATGCTTTTTTGTTTAAGATAAAAATTTCCCGAACTCTATAGGTAAAAATAAGTTATACTTAATAAGTATTAATGTCATTTATTTTATATTTATAACAAATACAATATTCAAAAATTATTCTTAATTTTAATAATTTATTAATTAGACTTACACAAATCAATTCTTAACAGGTATTTATGTTTTTTCTATGAAAATTTCAGATTTCAAGGTCTAGAGGTTCACGGGAAATATGATCTGAAACAGCATTCAACATATCAAAATCCATGGATTTACAGATTAATTTTAAACGAAAAAATTATATGTTGCATCTAATTTTATCTTGAGATATAATTTTAAAGGGAAAAATGTTTTTACTTCTTTAGATAATGTGTTAAAAATTAATTTTAATCAATTTATCCAAGGAAATTATAAACAGTAATTCATACTATTGAAAACTCATAATCTTACATTATTAAGATATATCATAATATTTTCTTTTTATTCACTTTTTTAATAATTTCTGAAAGTCGTTTCAAAATGCACTAGCTAATTATGAGTATCTTCTGCTGCTTCAGCATCATGAATCTAGACAGTTCTGTACTTCTGGAGAAACAGCATATATTACTTCGTTCATGGTAAGTTGTTTCTTAACTTCAGTGTACAAGAAATAAGGTTCAATGATCCATACTTAATATTCTTGACAACTTTGGAAAAAAACAAATTGCACATTCTGTCATCTTTGATAAATTTGTACATATAATAAATTATTAATTATCTTAAAATAATTTAAATTTTATTTATGGATTCTGACATAGTTATAGCTATGCTAAATCATGCAAGACCCAATGAAGAGCTATTTTTCAGATAAAATTCATGTGAATAATTTTATTTATGGTGGTTAAACTAAAGTTGAATTCTTTCTGTATGATTTGCAAAGTACAAATGTTATCGCTGATATAAATTTTTTACATTAAAGTTAAAAAAAACGTGATAAAAATGTACAAAAGTCTTCTTGTACGTTCCTCATTTTGAAGAGAGTAGAACACTTTAAGGAATTCTGTAAGTCATTTGAATGCAATACGATTTTATCCCGTTATTTTTACTAATTAACTTTTTAGTAAAAGTTTAACCCAATCATTCAGATCTCCTTGCAAATTGATTTCATAAAAAAGTATAGCATGGTATCGTACCTACATTCAATTTCTTACGTATAAAATTTAATATACTTTACATTGCTATTGATTAGCCCATAAAAGTTGCATATATCTAAAACTTCATTATTTTTAAATCTAAACATTTATTGTTTTCTTTTACTCCTTACCTCTGCGTGTATTTGAAATTTACATTGAATTACATGAAACTGAAAATATAACTGATATATCTCTAAAATAAATTGGTAACTAGAACATAAATATGGAAACTGATATTGTTTTCTTTTTGAGATTTAATCTAGATCATTATAAAATAAATTTTGTGAATTATATTATTATTTTCAAGAATTTTTTATAGGGTTTCATTTCTTATTGGCACAAATTCACGAATTCCAAAAAGAACCTCTTCTTTTGTGAATAAAATTTACTTTTGATAAAAACAGACTTATATTTATTTAAGGTATTTTTATAAATTAAGAATAAAAAATAAACAATAAATTAATTAATTAATTAAATGAAAAAATAAATAAAAAATTTTAAATTATTATGCAGTCTCTATCCTGAGATTTTCATGTAAAAATTTGAATATATATTTGAAATTAACATAATAATCACATAGTTTTGAATCTTAGATATATTAGATAACTAAAATTCAAACTTGATATGTGTGATACAATATTAAGTATCAAATATATCTACAATAAAAGTTTAACGTGTGCAATTTTCTTTATTTTAATTTCCTTTTACTTAATTTAATTTCATAAAAAATGTTGAAACATGCTAAACACCCAATAAAAATAAGAATTCTAGAAGTTTCAAATTTATTAAAAAATAATGTATATACAAAGATATTAATAAATAGTCAACTTTTTAATAAGTCTTTATACACATATGGCCTCCATTTTTCCCATTTGTTACAGTATTTTAGTGAAGAATAAAGTATCAAAAATTGTTATTAATGTGTACTTTCAGATGAAAAATTGTAGAGAAAATTATATAGTATAAAAATATTATTTTTTTAAATTTATGGTTAATAACTCAAAAATCATAGATTCTTTCCATACAAGAAGTTCAGAAACTGTTATGTTTCCTCAAGAAATTGCATTTTATCTCTTAGTATGCATGAAGTGCGAATAAAGTTGCGGAAGTTTTCAAAGTCACGCTTTTAAAGGAGAAGATAAAAACTGTTAGGCGGCTGCCTATTAGTTGCGTGCCGTGAATCTAAGAACAAATAACCGTTCAAAGATGCATTATGTATTCTAAACATTTATCTTCGTATTTCTCAGTGATGCGATATTTCTGCTCAGTTTTATTTAATCAAAATTTTATATTGTTTTATTTATGTAAAATTAAGTGCATGAAAGCTATAAATTACTTTGCCGTTTCCGTTTTTGCTGATTACTTCACCATGTGCTTATTTTGAAAATATATAAGTAATGAGACAATTAATAAGCATTGTTAATAAATATATCTAGTAATTTTCTGAGGTATTTTAGTTATTCTAAATTTTTACATTAGTTAAAACAGCACAAAAATCTTTTTTAACAAAATATGGATATCACTCTTATTTATGTGGTAGTATTGAAAGGGAAAAATAAATCATTTTTTGTTTAAAAGCTGCTTTGCTAAGATAACATATTTTATGTTCACTATTGGAAATAGTTTAGTGCTGTTTTTCTTGAAAAAGTTATGTCACATATTTAATTGTTGTTTTTAAGAAGTGTGCATTGCATTAAATCTTTTAATGTCTGACAATTTTTTTATTCTTATTTATCAAGTTCGCTATACTTCCAAAAGTAAAAATATTCCATACAAATCGCATCTAAATTCCCATTTGATAAATCCTAGAAATAAGTTTGGGATAGTTAATGTTTTCTTGTTGGAGTTCGTATATGCACAATTCATCTTAAATCAAATGTTCAAACAAATTTTCTATTTATTTTCATTAATTTCTGTTACTTTTTATAATGGTTGTATGTCCAAATGAACAAGATATTTTTTCTTTCAACATCATTTTAAGTATACACTGATAAATGTGTAATATCAGTGATTTAAATTCAATACAGCTACTCCAACTCAAAGATCTTGATCATTTAAAAAGTAGCAAATAATATTTCAGTTCCAAGTTGCTGAATATAGTAAGATAAAATGTTAGGAAGGAGAAATTCAACGTCAGTATTTTTAAGATCAAGAACTTCAATTTTTATTTATTTATTTCAAATGCCAGGAAATCTGTCTATGACGCTATTATCACTTCAAAGACTTCGAATATTTCTGAATTCTACAGTATAAAAACACAAGTGCCTAGCACGAGTCAAAATGACTGGCGTCAAAAATATGATCTTTTCTGCACTACTTACATAAGAGAAAGTTACCAAGTCTAAAACCTAAACAAATATACAAGCAAGCAGTCATGGCCCGTAGTAAAGCGGAAGAGAACCACAGCTGAACTTCTAGGGAAACCAGGGTTGGACTATAACAATGATAGTGTATTCACAGATTAATGCACAAATATTTTTTTTAAAATAACGATCCAAATCGCTCAGCAATTTCTTGAATATTTTCAGTCACCCATAGTTTTTGTAAGTTATTTATTTAGAGCATAATTTGAAAATCTTGGCTTCACATATTTTTCTATGAAAAGTAGAGATTTATTACATTTCAATCAAATATGTACTCTTCACCAGTTATTGATATTTTTCCCAAAATAACTACGTCTTTTTCATAATTAACGAATGCATTTTATATGTTGATGTTATAATAAATAAAAAAAATCAAGTAAAATAATTGAAAAAGGTCAGAGAAAATTTTAACTCCTATGAAAGAGGTATGGAAATAAAATCACAAGAAAGTTTTTTCAAAACTTTTGTATGTGAACGTTCGTGTTCTTCTGTGAGAATTAAAACTGTCATAGGGACTATGTTAAGGACCAACTACTATTTTGTAAGACCATGGAAAATAATTAATGATTTCTACAGTTTAGTAAATTAGAGTTTTGTGAAAACTATCACAGATTGACACGAAATTGGGAAGTGGTTAAAATTATATAATACACTATTTTATCCATACATTATTTGCAATTTTTTTGCTTGGTATGAGGATCTCATTTTTCAAAGAAAAATATCCTTTCACGGTATCTGAGAGCTTTATGCACAAACCCATGCAAGGCATAATAAATTATACTAAGCACATTGATTTCCATATACATTCATTTATATTTAAATTACTATTATTTCAAAAAGATTTAGCATTTTTCATTATTTTAAACATTAACGTTGTAATTCTTATTTGTTAATTAAATTTTAATTAATAAATTAAAATTCTTAACTCACTTGAATTATTCCTAAGATAAAATATTTACTACATTTTCTTTTTCTCCACTTAATCAAATATAGATTTAACTGTGTTTTAAAATTTATTAATTTTTTTAAAATTCATGAAATCAACTGAAAAGTAAGTGGAAAAGACATTTGATTTATCTTTATGCTGAATTTTATATTTGTAGAAAATTGTTTTATTTGGCTCACAATTACAACATTTACACTTTATATAAAATTACAAAAAAATTTCTATGTCAAATTTAATAAAAATAATATTTTAATAGAAAAGTTAAAGAATTATTTTATAAGCACCTAATTTCTATTTAATATAAAACCTCTTGTTTATCATATGCTTTGTAGAATTAACATTAATCTTTAATTGTTAATTTTGAGGAATTGTCTATTCTAAAATGAAGGAATAAGTTTCATTCAATCAATTAAAAAGTTTTTTTTTTCAAAATTATATGCAGTTCAATCGTTTTAATTTAAGAGAAAATTAATTTTTGAAAAAAGAAATGTGAGAAATGAGGGCCGCATTTTGTCAGATTTTATTTTATTAAATTTCGGTGCATGTTACGATTTGTTTTTTTCCAATTATGACCTAAAATGTCAGGAATCAAATTTGAATTGCGCTTATAAATGAAAAAAGTTAATGCCTCGAAATCCTCAAACGACTTAATTTATGATTCATTAAATTATTTTTCTTGGTGTTAAATTGACATCAAATAGCTTTCAAAGTAATAAGTAATTCAAGTTACAATTTTTTTTCCCTTTGAGTAAAATTGAAAAATATAAAAACATGCAATTAGCTCTTGTATAGTAATTATCTTATGTTTCATTTTAATTAAGTCTTCTTAAAACGAACCGAATGCAATTAGTATTAAGCACCCCTACTTTTCAGGATAAATAGCAGGCAGTAAAGATTACTTCTTTAAATGAGCTTTTATGTCCTTCAAAATATCAATAAAAATCATTGTATTCATTATATTCTTGAACGTGATTATCAATATTTCTTTCATTTATTTTAATACTTTCATCATTTTTATTCAAAGTAATTTAATTTTAAAAATTGAAATCTTAATTCTTTGAAAGGAATATCATAAAAATACACGTTTTTTAATAATTAAAGATTTTAGCTTTTATTTTCCCTTTATTGTTTGATAGTTGATCTTAAATAATCATACTTTTAAAATTGTTTTTTTAATGACTTTTCACTAAATGAATTAATTTAGATACATAATCTGTACTACAACTACTTTATGAGTGAAGTTAACATTTGATTAATAAAAAATAACTATTAAAATGCATTTATAAGAGAATTTGTGAAAAATTCAAATGAAAATATTAACTTATGAAGTAAAGATTTTATTATAAAAATTGATTTCTAAATTTGTTAGTGGAATTGTTTCAATAGTTCGTGCGTTCAAATCCCACATCAGCATGGATGTTTGTGAAGGCTCTAAATAAAATGTAAACTGTTGGTCAAGGTGTGTAAAATGAACCATTGACCAAAAAGCAAACAAATTAAGCTTTCCTTGCAGTGAACAGAATGGATAGCTCTCTTGCATTCAGTTCAATCGTTTTGCTCAAAAACCCATTGGGTGAAGATGTGGTAGTTTTTAGGAATCAATTTTAAAATATATGTTTATTCTAATTAGCACTTATGTGTAACAAATGATTTTTGAAAAATTATCTATCATCAAATTTTAGTTAATGGCATGTTCATAATGTGTGAATTTTATTTCATTTTTATTACATTATAAGAGTTTTAATATTGCTCTATTTATTCAATAATCGAGTTTATCACTCCTTTTTAATTTCAAACGTTTCTTTAAATAAGTATTTTTCAATTATAAAATAATTTAATATATTGTCTTGGCTCAAGATTGTAAATGATATCACCACATTTCTTTTTTTGTATTACATGCATTTATACCATTTTATAGAATGAGTTTAATAATAGTTATAATTAATGAGTTTCGAAATAAAGGAGATTTACATCGTTATATTTTTTACTTTAATATTGTTTAATTAATAAAAGTTGAGGATTGGTAAAAGCAAATTTTTTTACAACATTTAATAGTCAATTTTTCTTAAGTGAAACATCATCCAATTCTTCAATAAAGTAATTTAACAATTCGATTCAACTTTTCAACTTGTTATTATAAGAAGTATGTAAGTTTAAGTGTGTAATTACAATTCTAATATGGACTAACATGTCCCTATATTTGGTACTTCTATATGCTATTTTTATTTTGAAAATAGAATAAAAGCTTTTTTTTTCTTACAAAAAATAACAAAGCATTCTGGTGATATTTTAACACTAAAGCTGAAAATTTCAAAATTAGCATTTGGTTTTTTGAAATGAATACTTCCTATGGTAAAAATTACAATACAATTCTTCATTAATTTGTCATCAACGCTTAATTTAAAGGTGTCAAAATCTTTAATTTTTTCTATGAGGCTGCTGCTAGAAATTTGCATTATCTTTGTATTCCTAAGTTTAAGTTCTTTTTGGAGAGCAAGAACTTCCAAATGCATGTTAAGCATTTGCTTAGTTAATACAGTTGTATCAGCACTAGCATTTATAATGAGTTATTTTTCCTGGAAATAGAAAGCACTGTTCCATTTGGTCGAGCAGATATCCATTCAATGAACGAACTTTCATAATATTTAGTGTACGTAACTGATTAACTATAGTTTCCATAAAACTTTGTTAATATGTCATTCTTATTTCTTTCTCGCTTTAGCACTTTAAGAGAAGCAAATTATGTTAGCAAGTAAATACTTTTTATAGTTAGATCTACAACCAGATGCAACACAAAAACATGACATCTGTAAATGAAAATTTAATTTAAAAAATAATATGAATATAATATCAGTATATATATAGTACAATTCTTTTGATTTCTAGAGTATTATTTGGTTTACTAAAAAGGCTTATGGGATTCTATTGTATTTTAGTGTCTTAATAATTTTAATAATTATAATAAAACGAATTTGACAATAAATAATCGTAATAATATTCAAGTAAATAATTAGGATATTTTTAATCAAAAAATTAAAAATCATATTTTCTTAAATTTTATTTTTGAATTTTTTTAATCTGAAGTGATTTAAGTTTCGTAAGTCAGATATTTTATATCACCGACGAGAATGGTGAATAGAATATTACTCCATAAAAGTGAACAAACTTTAACTAGTAATAGGAGGTGAAGTGCGTGCTAAAAGAATTTCTGTACACGTTACAAGATTACAGAATCAGTTATTTACAATACAGTTACAGTTTCCAAGCAAGGTTGAGTAATTTACATAAGTGCATAAAGTTTGTTTTCCCGTGCCGTCAGGTTAGCACGCCAGGTCGGGAGTTGCGGTGGTGTATTGTATGGCCACCGCAAATCCACATAAAACTGAGAAACAACACTAATGAAATAAAATAAAAGGCACAGAAGTCACATTATCCATGATGCCAAATTCTGAGATTAGAGAGTTTTTAGCGGATTTTGTTATGTATCTGGTAACTTCGTTTTTTACGTGATACGTATGGAGACCTATTAGAACTATGCAGAAAATTCATATTTGTTAACCCTTGTATTTACGTCAACGGGCATGTCACGATACGTAATCTTAGCCACATTTATTCATCACTAAAAGAATTCAGAATTTGTAATTAAGGATTATACGGCACAGGTGCCAAATAAAATTATAGATTACAGAGACATTAAATTATAAAAAAGTATGCAAGTGCTGGTATATTTAGATTCATGGATTTTTTACAAAAGAAAATACATGACAACATTTTGATATACATTTATTTCAATATATGAAATTTCCCCTCACGACTATTAAAAATTTAATATATTAATATTAAATAAATTTGATTAAAATTTGTTTTTTTTAAATTTATACGCCAGTTTACATTTATATGCATTCATGTATTAATTTTTATAAGTGATAAATAGCCAACAGATAAATGAACATGAAAAAAGTTATTTTAAAGAGTCATTAAAATGATAATTATTAGGATTCTTAAAATTAGCAATTAATATATCAATAGAAACCATAGAGCTTTCCCCAAGAATACATAAATGATTTTAGTATATTGATTAATAAATTACAAAATTTTGAATCGTAAATATGTTTTGCGTTCATTTTAGTTTTATTCATGTTATGATACAAATTTATGTTATATATAAAAATATCGGTTTCATTAAAAATCCCTAACTGAAGAAAGAATTGTTACTGCAAACATTTGGTTTCAATAATTTTTGTTATAACGAATAATTATTCTAAAATGTATTTATTAATTAGACAATAGAGTGAAAGTGTGGTGAAAATCTCTAACGAATAAATTAGGAGATGACAGCCATTTTACCACAGTCATTAATAGGAAATTTAACTTAACATATCTTAAAATAACAGATAAATTTTTTAGCTTTTTTGTAAGTTTCTGTATTAGACTTTTTCAACTCATCTGTTCATCTAGGTCCATTCTTCGGAAGTTTAGAATTAGCAGTTAAAACCATCCATTGACTCTGGCCTCAAATACAAAGCCCTCTGCAGATGGTCAGTTTTTCCCTTAAATCCTTTTATCGGAACCAATTAGTTTTCCTTCCTATCCCTTTTATTTGGAGCGATGCATCCTATAAAACGTTGAAGTTACCAACTCGTCTTGATTGAATATAGTTTCAAATTACAATTTAATAATTGATTCATAAACTTTCATGGATAAGTAAAACTTCTTTTGCCTCTCAATTTTGATCGGACTAAAACACAAAATAATAAACAATCACAAACTTTTCAGATTACCCAGCTCTTGTTAGCATAACTCCTTTAATCTGAACATTTTATTAAAACTTTTTTCTTATTTAGTTTATTTTCTTTTTTTTTATTTGGGTAACAAAATATTAAGCCAATCAAATTTTATTTATTTACTGCAGTACCCTTTCGCATTTCAGTCTTTTGAAAAACAGCTGTTTTACTTCTTATCAATTTTGCTTATTTTTAGATTATCGCACTCTCATTTTTACATTTCCTTTCATTTCAAAAAGAATATTCTCTAACGAAATAGAACAATTGTTTAATCCATAAAAAATCAAATTAGCTCCTGAGAAAGATTTATGTCGTTTACAGTGGGACACGATATATGTTTTCAATAAATTGATAGTTTTATTTCCAATTATTTCCACTAAATATAAAAAAGAAACATATAAGAACATTTACAATAATGACTTATAATTAGTTATATTTAAATAACAGCAAAAATTAAGTTTAAATATCTGAAAAATAAATTGATAATTTTAGTTTAAGCAAAATCTCAAAGCGAAATATTTTCTTTTTTAATTATATTTAAGAACTTTTCTAATGTAAATGAACTAATTGTTATTGAAAACATTACAATAAAATACGATATTGTACACGTTTTATTTAGCTCTGGAAGCAAAGTACTACAATAATTGTCCCTTTGTTTAAGTTAAAGTAGCAAGTACAATCTAAAACATTAAGCATATTCTTCTTATTAAAGTAGAACACGGCCGATTGAAGAAAATGGTATCCCTCATCACCTGATGTCATAAGAGAAAATCTAAATATGTTCAGGCTTCCTATAACATCAACGTGATATTGATCGTATTCAAAAACCAAGAATAAATAAAGCCTGATAATTTTCAAGCACTACTCCTAGAAATCATTACAGGCTTTATAGAGGAAATTTGCATATGAATTGTTTGAATGGTTATCATAAATTAAAATTGTTTTAAAGTGATAAAAAGCAATCTTTAAAGTTTTATGTGTGTTTCAAATTTCAATTAAAAATAAATATCTAATAACATACATCGTTTCTCATTTACTAATTTTCCCCAAATATTTTCAAATATTCGAGTAATTTTTTGAACACTGAATAGGTATTATTATTATATATTTATTATAAAATTGCATTGAGAAATATATTTAATTCATAAAAGCAAAACTAATACTAACTCTAGGACAAAGTAAACCCTTATAAAAATGACCGTTGCATAATTGTATAGTGTTTAAAATTCATAAAAAATATTGTTTTTCAATAATCATAAGCATTTTATGTTAAGCATTCTGAAAATATTTATCTAATTATAGTTATTGCTAATAAGACCTTAAGAATTGCTTTTACCAATTGTTATGCCAAATCTAATAAATAAAAATTCCATGTGAAATATTGAATCTATAATTGATTTTTTATGAAAGATATATATCATAATATTTGCTAAAAATATATTTTTTATTTATTTTTAAGTATATTTTTGAATAATATACTATTTTGTGTCTTTATTAGTATAAAATTAATATTTATTAAACAAAAGAAAATTTGACATTATTAAAGTTTGGAGATTGATCATCTCTAAAATAATTTGATCCAAAATAAATTAATTTTCAAATCATTAATAGTACCTCAGATTCCAATTCCGTAAATTAATAGTCATGCATATAATTAAAAGGGACAGAACCCATGTGACCCAATTCAGTATTTGCAAGTACATAGACGCATTCTAAGCTAATTAAATTTCTAAATTACCCTTGGCCATTAAACATTATCTCGTCAGCTAAAAGCATAGAAGTGAATATTAACTGTTCATTTCCTCTCCTAATTTGACTGTATAAAGCTTCATTTCCACGATATTAGAATGGAAATCGATCAAGATATTGCCATTCTAATGTCCACTTCTAAGTCATCTGAAGGTCGAAGTATATCGAAAGTATTTTTATTAGTTGATACTTCCAAAGAAACTGACCAAAGTTGCGTCATACTTTCAAGACATGTCTACAAAATTCTTTCGCTAAACGACCCCCAAGAGAGTCATTGAGGGGTTGTACATCTAATGCGGTGATCCCTAGGATTTCTTTGGGATATCTTTTGGACATCTTGTGTGTGTTCAAGAGAGCCATTCTAGTGGTGGTGGCTCAAAAAACTTTCAGAAAACTTTTGCTGCAGATATAAAATCTTTCTTTCCCAAGGAAAATCTGTTTCTATTCAAAGAAAACAGCTTCAGAAGATATTGATACGAAACAGTGTAAAATATCTTAATTTTGTCATAAAATTTTAGAATACAATTATATTTCAAAGAATGTGATTTTAGTTTATAGGTAAAATTAATCCAAAATTAAATAAAAATAATTCTCAAAGATAAAAATTTCATTCATAAAATTATGTAATCCATAGTTACAAAATCTACTTTAATGTTTAGGCAATTTTACTGAAAATTGTCATCAATGATAATTAATTCAATAAAAAGAGTTCATGAAAATTATGAAATTTATGAAAATTCATTCAATAAAAATAAATAATTTACTTAATATCAAAATAAGATTTTTCTGCTTTTTATTTGTGTAAAATAATTTCATTTAGAGGTATTATTAAATAATTTTAGCACTCAAATGTATGCTCTAATAGTAAAGTTTAATTTTTGCATGAGAAGATTTTGTGATTCATATATGAACTATAAAAAATAGAAATATCTATTAATAGCAACCCTATTAAATATTAATCAGCTTAAAAACATGTTCCTTTGATGCATTCTGTTATAAAATGATTACCTCTAATATATCAATTTTCATATATAGAATTGTACTATCATAAATTTTATCTATTGTTTAATATGTATTTTTTAAAAATATGCTACAGTTTGATACATTTTAATAATGTTACAATAAGTCAACTAAATAACAGCTCTTTCACCATTACACAATGTAGCTGTTTGCAGCCGATATGTGCATGTTTTTCCATCTGAAGAATTGCATTAAAATATTTTGCTTTTCTAGATTTAAATAAACAGTAAGATAATGCATTAAACATAATTTCTAGAGTTTCTTTTTTCTTTGATATTAACTCGTTTCCTATGTTTCAAAAATATTAAATGTAAATGGGGAATTCCACGCAAGTTTTCCATTAATGCTTGTTTACTTTCTTTACTCGATTTACCATTAATACCTTTCAAAGCTCTCATTGGAATAGAATTTAATCCAAAGAATAAGAGAAGTGCTCCTTGTGAACTAAAAGAAACCAATTATAATTAATAAAGAATGAAATGTTGGTAGGAAGTAAAAGAAAAAAGATCACACAACCCAAAACTCTGTCTTTCTTTTATAATGCATTTCGCAAAATTGTATATCGTTGCGATCTCAATTTAATGTCTTTAGATCATAAACATATCAGCCATCCAAATAAATGTTACATTCGTAAAAAAAAATTTGATCGAATAGGGAAAAATATGCAATTATCAAATAATATTAAATAATCATGGGGTTTTCTTCTTTTCATTTACCGAATTTAAAATGTATCATTATTGGGTTGAAGTTTTGAAATGAAGTATGCACTACAGGGACACTGAGGAATTATAAGTGTTGGTTTTAAATTAGGTCTCATTATAATAATAAGCAATTTGATTGACAATTTTTATTAAATTTAAATAATATAATAATTTTAGCATACGATTTATTACTTAATTCATGATATATTTCTAGGTAAGTAGAACATGAAAACTAAAAATATGTATTGCTATAAGCAGTTTTTTAAATCTTATTTTTATAAATGCATTGAAATTTTCTAGTCGTTTTTTTTAAAAACTGTTGGTTATCGGATCTGTTTTAGGTTTATGATTAAAAGATACATAAGTATTGTTAAACAATTTATTTTAATTTTCAATTTATACGTAACTTTTACTTGACATATATATGAGATTATTTTGCAGTATAAGTGCTAATCCTGGAATTAAATGCAAAACCATTACTCATTACTCAATTCAAGATAGTGATTCTAAGAAGTGATTGTATATTTCTTATAAACAAATGCACCTCACTTAATTTGATGTAAAAATAAGAAAGTATTTTATCATCAGACACTCCTAATCAATAAACTATAATTTAATTTCAAGTCATGGTAGGAAAATCTCAAAATTATTAAAACTGTCAACTGAATGTTTTGTTTCATTTATCCCAGTATAAATTTGATTAAATTTTATTATCTTTAAAAATGGTTCAGTCATTTTAAATTTTATTCAGTTGTTATTAAAATATAAATTTATCAATTAGCAAATTAAAAAATTTGAACAGCTTCAGTTCTATTTTTAACTATTGTTTGTCTTAACTTATATTGCTACATTTATATTTTTTACAGAATTCGGATTTGTTTACATTTTAGATCTAACTGTTATGATTATTTCAATAATTAACATTAGCATTCCATGACTTATATAGAATTATTTAATCTATATATTGCTTATTAGCTCCTCATAATATAATGGATATTATATAAATATTTAGTATTTATATTATTTATATAAAAAGTTATTTTTTTAATATAAAGTAATTTATATTACTTATATAAAATTTGTGGTGTTTGTAAACAAAGACAGTTCAGATTAGCAGCAGGGTATCAATAAATTGAAATATAATGGCATATACAAAATTAAATCAAACTGCAATTAGCATTCGCATGTTTAATAATAGAACATTGAATCCTTCATTCAGATTTGCTTTTGTTGTGCCCGAATCACCACAATCAAATGAATAAAATCAAATGCAAAGTCAAAATCCAAATTCAAATACTCAAAGAATTATAGATTTTTGCCGTTCCCCATGCCTTAAGCATCCCATTTGGCAGGTCTGATAATCTTGCACCTGAAGAAGACTTGGTCCCTGTACTATTTATTTCCTTATCTATCTATATCTGTCTATCTATCTATCTATCTATGTGTGTGTGTGTGTGTGTGTGTATGTGTGTGTGTGTGTGTATGTGTGTGTGTGTGTGTATGTGTGTGTGTGTGTATGTGTGTGTGTGTATGTGTGTGTGTGTGTGTGTATGTGTGTGTGTGTATGTGTGTGTGTGTGTATGTGTGTGTGTATGTGTGTGTGTGTATGTGTGTGTGTGTGTATGTGTGTGTGTGAGTGCGTGTGTGTATGTACGCATTTTTGTCCACGTCTTCTGCTTATTGCAAAATATGCGATGTCTTCAATTTAGGATTACTATTCTAAAGTAAATTAAGCTTTATATTGAGTATTTTATTTCTGACAATGAGTGTATTTTGAACATTTTATTTATAATTTCTTTCTATAGATTTATTTCTAAATGAAAAAGTAGACTCATTGGTATAAAATCCACAAATCTCTGCTTTTAAAATATACTGGAATATTTGTAATATTTATTTGAATTTAAAATAAACTTAGCTACTATTTCAATTTATGTAAAAAAATATAGGTGAAATTTGAAAGTTTTACCAGTACTATTTTTCTGCCCTGTTTCCTGCCTTTCCTTCCTCAAAAATAGGTCTACTTTTAAACTCATAAAGGTATTAATTTTCAGTATCTCTAATCAACTGTAAACTGTAGAACTATCTAAATTATACAACATATTGAAAATAAAATTTTTCCAGAAACACATTGGCACTGAATTAGCATACAATTCATCTCATTTTTGTGTGTGTGACACATTTATTACTATTCATAGTTTCTCAATTAATGTCTTTCGATTTATTAAAATGTCCAAATGTTTATTAAGCATTTTTCTCTTTTATATAAAATTGAAGTTTGATATCGCCAATATATATAATAAAATCATTATAATTATAATTTTAAAAATTATGAATGTGTTAATGTTTTTCTGTATTTACATTCTTAATAGGTATTTATTCAAAAGGCTCAGAAGTTTCTTGATTTTTGTCAGAAAACTATTCTTTCCCATTGCCATTTTCTTAGTTCTCTCAAAATAGAAAGGAATGTGTTCAGGCAGATGGCCATTGCATGAACACAACAGATTTGGTCTTCTGTGTATAACTCTGTCATCCATTCATTGATGATAGTAAAGGAAACGGAAACAAAAGTCAACTGAACTATTCTTACATTGATTGGCTGGATAAAAGCCAGGTGCGAAATCTTAGTCTTCTTTCAGCAATGGAATAGTTCCTATACTTTTATTACGTTCTTTTAATTTTCTTTACCTAAATGTTTAGTAGATTAGGTACCAATGACTCGAAAATAAGTGACACGAAAATGTCTTTCATCTAGCTGACAATTTTTCTGAATTAGTGCAGAAATAAGACGCACTACTAAAGAAAACGTATTTGCTTTTCATTCAATTACAAAGTACTATTGGACCAAGGTTTCATTATTAACGTATTCTTTGGCTTGTGTGTGTGTGATATAGAATAATACAATAATTCAGTTTTGTAATTATGTTCCTAAAACACTGTATGAAAATTGAATTAATTTTAAAGAATATAAAGACTACACAAGATTAGATTTGCTGTAGGTACTATGTTGAATAAGAGATTTGCTGTAGGCACTACGTTGAATAAGAGATTTTCTGTAGGCACTATATTGAATAAGATATCTTCTAAAGGCAATATGTTGAATAAGAGATTTGCTGTAGGCACTATGTTGAATAAGAGAAGACATATAATTTTTATTATTATAATATAATAGTTCTAATTATTGTGAAATACTTTATTGATTATTTTGTAATTCATTTACATCAATTTTACGTTTGGTGCTCACATTACAACACTTAAAATAATTTTCCAAATTTGATATTTATATTTATTGAGTTAAAATTCATAAATTTTTTATAGAAATTATTGGCAATAATTTTAGAAAAAATATCCAAAATTGCTTATATCCTCAAAGATATTTAAATTATCTTAGTTCAAATTTTGTTTTGCCTCATATTACTGAGACATTTTTTTAAGCAAAATACAGATATTTAGTTAATTATTGTTACGTTTGCACAATACAGTTTCTTCAATATTCTACATTTATCATTATATCATATATTGCTTTTTAAAAAAAGAATATCATATAACAGAATTTCTATATTATAAACATTTTTTTTGTTTTTATAAAAAAAAATCACTATTACATTTTTAGCAAAATTAATTTCAAACCTTATTATAAAAATACTAAACTCAATATTAATAATCCAAAATCGTCACCAGTTTACCTAAGAATATATACTTAAATAATGATTGAAATCTTAATCTATTTTTCTGATATATCACAGGAATAATTATATATAATGTTTTATTTATGATTTATTTTCACAATGAATTTATAAATAGATAATTTTAAGAAGAATATGAACTTCCGGAATAACCTGACGATTGATTTATTAGTTTTAATGGTGCTTGCCTTTGAAATAAAAACTTCTTGAGTACTTAACAAGATGCATAAAAACCTATAAAAGTAAAATATTAGCTAAAATCATGATTTCGACAAAGAAAATAAGAATAACTAAGCAGTTGGCCTAAGATATTTTAAGTCGGTACAAGGAAAAAATACTTATTTACAATAAACTAATATGATTAATTCTAAAATATTAAATAGTTTCAACATTCTATAAAATTTCATCATGATGATCACTTACTAGCTATTATGAATTTATTTTCCTCCATTCAAAAGAAAATTTGAGTAAATACAAAAAATAAGTTTTAGAAATAGTTTTGAATACAGTTTCAAATTTTTGATTACTACAGTTTTTGATAGACGGAGTATTTTTTTATATTTCATTCAAATGTGGAGAAAATTTACCAATTGCTCAAAGTTCAAAATTTTGTCATTTATAGAAATAGATTGCTTGTATTCTTTCTAATGTAGTCATTAAAATAAAGTAATTAATTTAAAATGAATCATTATTATTTAAAAAAATCTTGTAGAAATATTTCAAAGTTGATGAGATAAAGGAATAAATTCATGCATTACAAGAACATATTTTTAACATATTGTGGCATATTATTACATTCATTTAATACTATTTTAAACTTAAAAAAACGATTGTATTTTGATCATAAAGTAAAAACTATACCGAGGTTTGACATTCAGTATACTTTGTTCTCAAATATCTATCTTTAGAAAAATAAATAAACAAAGTATATAGAATATCAATACTTCTGCGTTTAGTAAACAAAATGTTTTACGCCAAATGTGATATTTATTGAGTAATATAATACATGGTATATCAAAATCATGAATGTCTTAAAATATTTGAGAGTGTACTAAAAACAAAATGTATTTTAAGTATAGAAATTATTATAAATTTGAAATTTGTTTCGTATAAAATACATTTTCTTAAGCAAATACTGTGTTTCAATGAAAATACAATTTTTGTTAAGAATTTTCCACATGCCATAATATTTTTCTGACTGTAAGAGACAAATTTTTAAGCTCATTTTTTAATTGTTAAGCAAACAGATATGATAATTAATAAGTAAAATATTAATTTAATTACCATAATTCATCTCTTTGCTTATCATACATTTTAATTTAAATATATTTATAAATTATTAATTACAAAAATCAAATAATACAAAGAAGAGAAAAATCACTAACAAAATAAAATACATATGAAAACATGAAATGACATGCAAACTAATTTATCTCTTCGAACTAATTAATTCAAACTAATTAATATTATCCTTCGATATTTTCAAGCATATTGATTATTGATGATATAAAAGCGTATTTTATCAACAAGAGTGACTTTGCTATATATATATATACATATATATATATATATATATATATATATATATATATATATATATATATATATATATATATATATATATATATATATATATATATATATATATATATATATATATATATATATATATATATATATATATATATATATATATAATGAAAATTTGCAAAAGAATTTTAATTTCAATGCTTATAATATTATTTTATTTATTTAACTTTAACGTATAAGAAATTTTAGGAAGAGAACATTGTTTTTTATACATCCGTATCTTATTAAATACTTTAAAATATTTCAATTTAATGGCTCATTCAAAATGTTAGTAAAATTAAAATCAATTGTAAGTCCATCATGAACGTAAATAAAAAAAAGGGTGACAAAATTTTGTAGATTTTAAAACAAGCGAATGAAAAAAATCATTAATCTATTCAGATAAGATAAAACAAAAGTATCAGTATTCAGTGTTTCTTTTCACTAGTTTTTAAAAGTGATCAAAAATATAATGTACATTAACTTCAATAATTGTCGTTTATAAAAAACGAAATGAACACTCTAAAGACAAATGAATTAATTAGCTGAAAGATATCATTAAAATGCATGTAAAAATAAGTAATTACTTAAGTAAACAAGCTCAAAAATAATTACTTTATTTTCATTAATTAAAGGCTACCATTAGTTAATTTATATTTTTATCTATTATTTTTTTTGAATAATACGTTAATTTTTAGGAGATATCTCCCATTTTAAAATAAAATAATACATTTAAAAGAAACATTTTTATAAATAATTAGTCTAAAAAAGATTAGTATAGGAACATTAATTAATTTTGTAAATAAAACATTAACTAATTTAAATAATATATTACGTTTCATAGTATTTTAATTTTATTTAATTAAACTTCTTGATGGAAAAATACTAAAATAATAATAAATTGGTATATGCAGTTTGATAAATTAGTAAATGTATTCAAAATTATTTTAAATCTTTAGAATTTACAGTGTAGATCCGATATTATAACCGTATGTTTATTTCAGATCATCACAATCATCTGCTATATTTGGAGAATATATATATATATAGTATTGTTATTTTTGTCTAAAACCATGACAATACACATACGTTTCCTTAGAAGGTTAAACAAAAACAATTTTCCTTAAAATATGTAGAAGAATTGTAATTTCGAATTTTTGTTTTAAAGCATAATACGCATATCTGAGAAACAATTAAGGATTCAAATGCATATTTTACAAAATTTATCTTTAGAAATTACAGATTGAAACTAATTTATTATGAGAAAAGTATTTGAGTAGGGAGAGAAATGTATTTGCTTTGCAGCCGTAAAAGAAAAATATAAAAGCTGAACGAGAAATTTTGGAAATGATAATTTTATTTTTAAAACTAGAAATGAAAAATAAGTTAAGCAATCACTCGGTACTGCATAAAAAATAAAAATATGACAGTAAATTACCCTGCTGGTCTGCTTAGAAAAACATGAAATTATATCGCTTTTAGTGGCACATGCAATTAATAATGAAATGTTTCTTTCAGAAACAAATGGTTTAAGAAAATATCTATTTATTGTTTTAAAGGTATAATTAAAGAAATAATAGAAAACATTTATTTTTCTGTGCAAAAATGTGTTTGGGTTTTTAAAATATCTATAAGAAGGAATTTATTTTCAAATTATTTATTTAGAAATAATTGTTTATGATTATGGAATTCACCACACGTTGAAAATTGAACTTTGATAATATTCTTTAAGCGCTTTATGAGATATACTTCAATATGTAATTCAATTATATTTTTCGGGATATATTTTTCAATGACAAAAATAACAAAATTAACATTTATGAAAATGTGGAATTATATTAATATAATATACGAACACATGCTCATTTATATATACACATAATATTATCATCCATACAACAGGTTTTTTCCCCATTGAATTCAAATAAGAGCATAGAGAAGATTACTAAAACCTTTCCTAATTAATTTTAATTTAAGATCATTTAAATACTTTTTTTGTATACATAGTATTTTAATTAGCAGTATTTTATTCGTTGACAGAAAAATATTGTTCATTTTTATGTGTACTTAAAAATTCCGGATAGTGGATAAATTAGTTCCTTTCTCGATTCTTTCATTAACCTTCACAAAATCTTTTCAATTGACTTCTTTACATACACATTAGTTCATATTTATTGAAACATATATTCTGCAGTTTTACCAATCATTTGAAATATCAAAAACATTGTTTATTAGAAAATTAATTTTTATTTTGTTATTATATTATTGTAATTATTAAAAATATTTTTTGACTGCATGTAATTTAAAACATTTAAGTGATGGCTTTTCAAAATACCTTAGTTTTCTAATTTTCTTTAATTATTAATCTTATTATTTGTCTTTATGACTTTTTTTGAAACCCAATAGACTTCATAAATGCATGAGTGTCAATAATTAACCAATTTATGCAGAACAATATTTCAATTGCAGGTAGAAAATTATTGCTTAAAGAATAACAAAAATGGCATATACTAATTTAAAATTTATCAAAAGAAGTGTTTTGGAAGAAACATTTACTTATAAAAAGGAAACATCTTATCTTAAAAGTATTTTAGGATGGACTAATATATGATGCTGTTATGGAAAAAGATAGGTAGGCTCAATGTGGCATTATTGGTCTGTTCTTTTCAAAATATAAGATACCAGGTTCAGTTGCAGTCACTACTTAACAACGGAGGATGTATATTGCTCCTTTGATTTTTGGATACACGCCTCTCTGTGTGGGTTGGGTGTGCATTTGAGAGTGTTCCTGGTTCCTTCTCTTGCGACAGTATGGCTCATTTTTTAATTAAAGTCCTCCTTGAACGTAAACATATAGTAGATGTTAAAATGCTTAACAAGAACCGTAAGCCATCAGACAGTGTATGGAATACCGATGTGACAATTCTTGCATAATTATAATTTGCAAATAGTATAAAATATTCATTATTGTTAATAATTTTTCTACATTCGAGATAATTTTACACAATTTAGATTGCATCTATATATCATTAAATTAATAATCTAATCCTCAAATTAGTAATCATTCTTATCATTCCTTTTTTCATCAGATATAAGTTTCTTAACAGCTATTTTTATAGTCGCTAAACTTGAATAAAGCTAATGTAATTCAGTTCATTATGGCTAGGGATGGTGAGTTAACTCTTTCACAATTGAACAGCCACAAATGAGGGACTTTTTCCTCTTCTTTGACTATCGAGATCATTCAAAGAAAAAGAAATTAATATTTTACGGTGTTAATAACTTTAGTTTAATTTGGTGAAATAGGTATTTGTTCTCTAACTACTAATTGAAAATTTAGGATTAGTACGTAACAATTTATATTATTAAGCCATCATGCAAAAAAGCAATACTTAGATGTAAAAGAAACTACATGCCTATTGAAGTAATGATTAATAACAAATAAATTCCACCCGTAGACAGTCTAAATGCTAAAGACCAATGTAAGGCATGTTAACAACTACCACGTAAAATACTTTTCGGGGGGCATGTTTAGCTGACAATGGGGCTTATCCACGCACTGCAAGGGATAAAACAAAATTCAAGTATGGCAGATTTACATGGTAATTTAAGGAAACTTTGATAGATTTACATACACAAAGCAGAAATGCAATATCCATCCCTCATTGTTCAACAGTGTCTGAAATTGAAACCGTGATACTTGCTTCCAAAAACACCATGGCCATGGTGTCCGAAATACTGTTTGACCCCACCGAAAAAATACCAGTTCTCTGAGCATCACTTGGTGATGTTCTACTCTAGTTCCGGATGAATTATTTGCTTTGAAATTTAAATTTCACCTTACATAAGGTTATTTTTTTACTAACGTCGGCAGCTTTGCTTTTACTAGAATAAACATGATTAAATGAGGAGTAAAGAGGAATTCTACGAAGTTTTATTTTCAACATTGTTCTCATGATTTTACTCACAATAAGTACGTCCGTACTTACATGCTATTTTAAATTAATGCTAATAACTAAACGTTTAAGTAAAATGCTTAAAATCATTTGTAAGCAATTTTATAAACGTAGGCAATGTTATTTATTGAAGTATTGCTTACAACTGTATTGAAAAATTTCCTTAAATTATCGTATAGTAACTTTATAAATATCAAATACCTCGTATAAATTTACAAGTTGTGTCTAGAAAAAAATATTAATCTCTGATAATATATTACTCAAGTGCTCATCTATCATATTTTATTATATTTATTTTATCATTAATTCAAATTAATCCTTTAATTCAAATTTATACTGAAATTAAGGAAAAATATAATAATAAAAATAATAATTTTGATTTTTAAAATATAGTTAATGTATGCCAGCCTTAAGATATTAATTCATATTAACAATTTAAAACAAACAAAGTATGTGTTTATAATAAAAACAATAGAGTCATATATTTATTAGAAATATTTGACACAAACTGAATATTAAAAAATAATATTTTGTTTTGGAAAATCTGTTCTCATTAGCATTTTTGCAACAATACGTCATTTATAATACTGAAATTTGATATCTTTATTCTCATAAAATTAATTTCTTTTTAATTTTAAGAGCTATTTTTCTTAAATCAGAGTCATTAAAGTAAACAAAATTTTTATATAATTTAAAAGAATATTAAAAATTTTAAATATTATTTAACTTGCGATTCATTCAATATATTTGAAGAATCAGGACATTGAATATTAAAGAAATATTTAACATAAATATTTATCAAAATATAAAAAGCAGAATCTATATAATCGTCCCAACTTAATGAGAATGGAGATAAATGTGATTTCAAATTTAAATAGACTTTATTTATTCAATTTTTATATTATTAAAATATGTTTTAATAACTATAGGAATGAATTAACGAAGACATCATGATTCACTTATTTTTCTTAGAAAATGTGTAATCACAAATTAACCAAACTAAAGAGTAACTTTTATTATGAGTAAGTAAGTATGACTTTCATTTACTACTTTCATACAGTATACAAAACTAATTCCAGTAAAATATTTAATTCCTTTATTTAAATGCAGTCTATAAGATATAATATAAAATGAATTTTGCACTGAAACGGAACTCATTTTATGATTAACTTATTTTCTTAATCTTTGAATATTTTATTATTTTTCATTTAATGCTCTAGCATCGTGTTAAAATTTTAACTCACATTTTGTTTTTTTAATTACCTGGACTAATGATACTGAAAATGAAGTAGAACCAATTTTTAACAAAATTTACTTTGATAGTCAGGACTGGTAGCCAAAGAGAAAATTTCAACATTATTTTGGCAGAGAGTTGGGTGTAAAAAATTAAAGTTTCTTTGAAAGTCAACAACGAGGCTTGTGAAGATAATTTTTTTTTAATATTTATTAATAATTAAATATAAATATTAATAAGAACACAAAGCAAATTATAAGAAATTTTGCTAAATGCACAAAAGGTTAGAATACAATGTTCTACAAAAATAAATAAATTAATTAATTAAAAAAATCTCGTTAGCAATAATTTAGTAGCTCACTGTGAATTAACAGGAGTTATATTACTGATTTTCTATTACTGTTACCATTCAAGGACAATTAAATATTTAAATTGACCCTAAGTCTGATAAAAGCGATGTGAGATAATTATGATGTTTGTGATTTTGTAAAATTATATCTCACATTTCAACATGCATTATAGTTGAGGCATTCAAAATTTTTGTGAATAAATGTATTTAAGTATGAAAACCTGCTTGAAAGTTATATTTATTTTAGTTACAAACAAATAATGTAAAAACATTAAGATAATTCTTATTATTCGAACTATTTTAACGTATTCTGTAATATTACAAATGGCATTTCAATGTATCATTTTAATCAGTTCTTATATTAACGCGAATAACATTCTGGTTATTAAGAATAAAATCATTCCAATTAATTGCGATGAGTTTTATGAACATTTTAATTCCTAATTAACCAGTTTCTTATTATATTTATTTTAATAATGCATTCTGTACTGATTAAAACTGAAAAAAAAACATTTATTAAAAATGGCAACTTAGCATTTCAGATAATGTCTATCTATCTAATATATATAATATATATATATATATATATATATATATATATATATATATATATATATATATATATATATATATATATATATATATATATATATATATATATATATATATATATATATATATATATATATATATATATATATATATATATATATATATTATATATATATATATATATATATATATATATATATATATATATATATATATATATATATATATATATTATATATATATATATATATATATATTATTATTATATATATATTATTATATATATATATTAATATATATAACATTACATTAATAAATGAGCTTATAATGAGATTTTATTCTATTTTATATATTTATTATGGGGTATCAAACATTACCGCAGACTGCCCTGTCTAGTGATCAGCGTGCCTCATTACGGATAGGGTGATCCTGGGTTTGAATCCCGGTTCGGGCTTGGATGTACTTTCTTTCTCTCTATCCTGTCTTTGTCCTTTCCTTGTGTGTGAATGAGGTATGAATGGTTGCCTACTCTATAAACGGGTCCCTATAGCATGTGTGTGTACTGGAGAAGTCGGACTCCATACCAAATACGGTTTTGTTGGAAAAGTGGAGCAGTGCACCCCAATTTGCCAGCCTATCTGGCACAAGAGAACCACAACATTATTTCGAGGGATATTTTCTCAATGCTTAATTTAAGTAAATAAAATTCTTACATAAGATTATTTTGAAAAACAATTCTAATAACACCGATTTTGTTCTTAATTGTTAACTACTGCTGTCTGCTATGAATAATATTTTTCAAAAGAACATTTGAGTACTTAAACAAACAATGTCATTATGCAAATGAATGGAATAATGCCACATGCTATTATAAGCGTTGGTTTGTGTTGGTTGCATAAAAAGTCATTTTTTGTTCTCGAGGGCTTATTAGACTACAACCTGCATCTAAGAATGTTTTCCAAAGCACTGCACACATCCAACCCTAAGGTGAGATTGGAACAAACTAATTGTATTACCGAAGATCCAAATGATAATAATTTGGTTGCCATATAATTTATCAAGGAGAAACATTGTGTAACATAAATAATTTTAGAATGTACTCAGAATATATAAATATCAGATACAATGTGAATATTTAACACTTGAAATATGTATTTAACTCTTAGATAAATAAGCATTCATATTATGAAAATTGTGCAACGTTTTTCGACGAAGACGATAAAGTTGAATAAAGAATGATTATAATCTATTTTAAAGAATTTTTCTCCGTCTTCTATAATATAAGTACAAGGGTAATGTAACTGTATTATCTCTCTTTCGAAGAAAAATCCTCTCAGTTTTTTTTCAAAAAATGTGTGTAGTTATATTATATATGTGATATCTTAATTCCATTCAAATTAAAAGATTTTCAAACTATATAAAAATATTTTAGCCTTTTTAGGACTTAATTATTATATGATAAATGGAAGGAATGTAATTCTTTCATTAAACTATTTTTTTGTAATTTCATAGTTTGTTGAGAATTTAATAGATATAATTTTTCCCTTACTATTATAACTGTTGATATAGAGAAAAATCCAAAAGTTCATATTAAAGAAAATCTAAAGAAAATAGAAAACATTTATTTTTTTTCTAAAAAAAATAAGTAACGAGATTTAGAGTAGGAGTATGCTACTAAAGTAAAAAAATTAATATAAGTTTTTAGCACTTTTTAGTAATATTTTATGTAACTAATTATGTTACAAATTACAAAACAATAGCATTATGAATATATTTTTAGAATGGTATAGTAAAATTTCAAATTTATTAGTAATTAATGTGAATATATGGATAAATTTGTGTTTATAATATTTTGACTTATTAAAATAATTTGATTTTATGAGAAGAAGATAATGGATATTATGAAAATAAATTCCTTTTCATAAAAATATTCCAAGTTTTAATTTATGCAGTGCTTAAAAATAGGCTTTAATTCGTATCTGAACTTTAAATTAAGTAGTAGAGTCTTATACTTAAGTGTTGTTCATTAATATATATATTTTTAAGACACACCATTACGAAGAATTGAATTCTATGTGTTTTAATAAAAGGAAAATTATATCAAAAAGTAGTAAATTTGAACATTGTCAGAGAGGGAGGGTTTTTGTATTTTTAATTTTCAGATGAAAATCTGTCAGATAAATTTTTGAGAGTTATATGCTTTTCAATACTTAAGTATTACCTACTACATGCATTTGCAATACGATGGGCTAATCAAGTGAATATAAAAAGCGACTTGAATTTTTTCCAATTTTCGCAATAAATTCTAAGATATATTGTTATAAAAAATATGTTTTAAATTTCATTTAAATAATTTCCGATTTAAATTCATATCAAAGCATGTTAATGCCGTTTCTGTCAAAAATATATGTATGGAACTTTTCTCTCTATCAATGAAATTTGGTACATTAAATGTACGATAACATATTACCGAGAATTAAATATATTTTATGTTGTTTCAACTTTTAGAAATAGTTTAGGAATTATTCTGCCCATAACAAAAATTCTAATACTGGCAAACTCGCAGTGATAAGTTTATTTTCCAAAACTTGATATGTCTAAAGAAAATGGGTAATCGTCAACAATAAACATCAACTTGGTGAAATTTCAGAGAACTCATAATCGAGATAGAAGCTCTTAAACTCCCTAGAAATAAAATATTCAAAATATATATATTTTAATAAATGCAATGCATTTAAAATATAACTGGTTAATTTGACATTCTTTGATATTGAATCTTTAAAAACATTTTTGAGGATATAAGATGAATATTTAATGTTATTGATATTTTTTGTAAAAATAAATATTATTAAAATAAAAATATATTCTACAAAATTAGAATCTAAAATATAAATTAACTTATTTCTGATAATTTTTATTGCTTTTTTAAAGTCAGATTATAAGTTATTCCTGCAAAAATCAGCTAAAAGACATCCACAAATTTACGAATCAATTATCATTACTTAAATCTTCAGATAGTTAATTACTTTTGACTTGTAAATTGAAGTTAACATTAATATTTAATGTATTTCATTAAAGAAATAAACTTGATCAAGCCATCAAAAATTAAATATTATAATGTTTGTAAATAAATTTAAAAAATATATTCGAACGAATTACATTTTAGGTCTGCTTCAGTGAATTAGATGAAGAGCATCATTGTGTGTGTGTGTGTGATATTTTTATCTTATTATCTTAATGTATTTTAAAAAGTTAATGACAATATACTACAAGCACTTACTTTTTCACTTCTATTAATTTCGTAAAACATAACACTGTTGCCATAGAGTAGTAACAATTGATAGTGATATAGTTTACTCTTTGCATTGCAAAAAGTGAGTGACTTCATTAAAAATGGGAGAAAGGATTTCTTACTGGCACCCTAATGCTTTTTTATAATTACAATATTAAATAAGTTGATTTAGCCTGAAGAGTTCATATATGGAGAGAAAATATGTAAGCAGTATATAAAAAATATCAGATATTGTATTAATTTCTCATAATTATGTATTCAGAACTTTTTCCTATATTTATATATCATATCATAATATATATATATATATATATATATATATATATATATATATATATATATATATATATATATATATATATATATATATATATATATATATATATATATATATATATATATATATATATATATATATATATATATATATATATATATATATATATATATATATATATATATATATATATATATTCAAAAATTTCATAGCCATTTTATCTGAGCAGATATTATGACAACTAATATATAAAAATTTTTCACATTTATTAATAAATGCATTGTTTTGATTTTAAGAAACACATTTTTTTAATTCCTT
This sequence comes from Latrodectus elegans, assembly GCA_030067965.1. Lineage (NCBI taxonomy): Eukaryota > Metazoa > Arthropoda > Arachnida > Araneae > Theridiidae > Latrodectus > Latrodectus elegans. The sequence continues at coordinate 108,852,085 of CM057820.1, forward strand.
ATGCACAATAAAGTGGAAAACTGCAATAGCTAAAATTGTTGCAACCCATTTTTTTAATGTATGACACAGAAATAAATTTGCGGAAAGAATTTTCATAGTATTATATTAAATTTTATCATATTATTATGTATCATAGTAAGAAAGACTTTTTATAGTATAATATCATATTTCATAGATACTGGGCCATATTTATATATCACGAAGAGGAATCCGTGAAAGTCTTCTAGAATCTACCCTAACAAATATACAAGTAGAACACTAAGCATTATCAACAGTAATACACCTCCCATTTATTAATAGTTGTTGGAATTTAAATGCTTTTTAGGACAATGCATTTCAGAGTAAATAATAACATTTTACTCTGAAATGCATTGTCCTGAATTTTGTTGATTGTAAAACCAAATCTTAATCTTTAATAAGTTAGCTAATTATATATTATTCTCCCTTACTATTTATACTAGACATTTGGAAAAAGATTACATTAATTATGATCTTGAAAGCCCAGAAGGGTATGCTACTGTGCAAACAAAAGATACATTTTTGAAACATTAGAAAAAATTATCTTACGTTTCACCTTCGAGTTCATCTAAATTATTTTAAAGAAGAAAAATAATGGGAGACTTATTTAAATAAATTTTAAATTTGAAGCTCTTAAAGATAAGAGTATATAACGTCATCCGGGATAAATTAGAGCTTGGCAGAGTTACTACATCGAAACTCCATTTAACACTCAGCAAATTGGAACTACGATTATTCTTTATTTACTTAAGTTCCTTTCAAATTCCTCTCAACGAACGTAAAAAAAGAACAATTTATTTTCCTTTTTTTATTCTTCTGGATTTTGTGGCTACGTCACATGGAAATGTGGCACTAGAAATGGAAATTCAATTTAAATGTCAGCGTTGATTAAAGCTTTTGAAGAAGATATATGTTTGAAGTAAGAATGATAAGTGTGGATCTTCTTTTAATCACATCTTATTTTTGTACTTTAAAGTAAGAAGCTTAAAACTAATTGAAATTCAAATGTGCTAAATTTCTCAGTCTCAGTGCAACATTTTATTACAGATCCTTTTGATCCTTTTAATATTGTAGTTATTTTGAAAGAAAAATAAGAATTGTTATTAAAATGTAATGGGCGATTTAAAAACCAAATTTTTGATTTAATAAGAAAACAAAATGTTGGATCTTCCTTTATTCCAGTAACCTCAGTTTGAACTTTATTTTTTTTAATATAAATAAAATTTAGAATTATGAATTTGAGTTAATTCTAATTCTAAAATTGAAATGAAGGTTATACAAAAAATCAGGAGTTCAGTAAAAAGTTTTCTTCTAGACTATATATATATATATATATATATATATATATATATATATATATATATAAGCAAATAGTTAATAAATTTGCATTGCATTTTTCATTTATAAAATTCTTTATTGAGATATTATATTGAATGATAGAATTATTAAATATAATTTAAGTATTTTTTTATCTTTATTTTTACAACTAAATATAAATTAGTTTGGATTGAAGTGAAAGAAATTTCGCAACATAATCTTCCTCTAAAACATGCAAGATATTCCAACTAGGATTCTTAAAAAGCATTATTTTTCAAATTTATTTAAACTTCAGTATCTGGTATCAATAGCTTTATTGATAAAGTACATTTAAAATTTTAGTATACATTTCTCATTCATGTATTATAAGTATTTAAATGTAAACGCACATTAAATTAAACATGAATTTTGCATACAAATATTTACAAAATTTAAATACAAATGTGCTTATGATGTTTTTTGAACATTAATGAATATAAAACTAATAAAAATATATTGATTGATTTCAAAGATGTTAATTTTAAATTGAGTTCTTGTACGATAGATAATTATTAAAAGTAAAATTGTATAAATTAATATCAATTAATCCGATTTTATACAATAAATTATCATTGTCAAAATATTTAAATTGTATTTATGGTAACTGTTCAAGTAGGCATTAATTTTTGAAATATAATTTTCATGTATATGCCGTATTTTAAATGCTAAAAAAATTTCAAAACATATTTAGTACTTCAGGATTTTAATTAAAATTCACATATGAATAAGTTTAATTACAGAAGATAAATTAAAATAGTTTGATAAAATCTAATGTTATTAATTCAATAATAAAAATTAAATAAAGAAATATGTCTGAATAACTTTTATGTAGTAAAATAAAAACTTAATCTATGATTTTTTTTTTTTACATTTTTCAATCAATCCAATTTAAATTAGCATATTCAATTCTCTTTTACACTAGTAATTTAGTAAATTTAGAAGTACTCATTTTAGATTTTTTATAATTAGCATTAGATATCAAATAAAAATATAAAATAAATGCAAGAAATAAATAAAAATAAAAGTTGATTGAAGGTAATTCGTTTCTAACCAAGTATTAAAATTATATAAATGAGAATGATAAAATTACTTGTACTTAGTAGAAGTAATTTTCTTATTCTTATTTTCTCATTCTTTTATTTTTTAAAGTAGTATTTCATAAAATAGCAACCTTCTAACCAATATTCAAAAGAGCGTGATGAAATCTCAAGAGACAGGCAGACTATTTAACTGCAAGAAAAGATTAAAATTCATATAAGTGAAAGTAAATACTTAACTAAACAAGCTCAAAAATTAATTAACCTGCTATTTTATTTATTTATTTATTTTGAGCTCTGAATGGCGAGAAAAAAATGACTTAGCAGATAATTTCTTGAAATAAAAGTTTCTTAATGATTTTAAACATCTCGAAATTGAGTTCTTGTCTTTCCAAAATAATTAATGAGGAATCATTTTTTTAATTGTTTGACTTAATATTCTATCTGACGCCTCAAAAGGTTACAGAAATATTTGCTTCATCATTAAGCGGAACAAATTTCCAGACGAAGTGATAGTTTAATATCCCTTGCTTCATATCTGTCAACTTTTAGATTTCGTATAGTGTACTTTTATAATAGTATGTAAAAAAAAACGCGCTTTTTTAATTTATCTCAATATTAAAATTTTGTTTTTCTTTGGTAGTCAGTTTAAAACTTTTAATATTTTCCTAATATTTTTTTATTAATTCTATTGAATAAAATCATAATATTTGAGCATAAAATATTTGCATTTTTTTTTATCCTACCTATATCAAACTTCTTCTTTCTTCAAATATAGTTTAATAATTTTACATTTTTTAAGTATTTATTAAAATATTTATAATAAAAAGAATTTATAAGTGTATATCCCATTTCAGATACTGATTTAAAAATAAAATTTCCTAATGTATATTTGACATCCATTTAAGAGAAATCCATACAAGACAAATAAACAGTTATTAAATCAAATACATAATTTTGAATTCAAATGTATATTAAAATGAAGACCGTAGTAGGTTTATTAAATTCTACTATTTTAAGCCATTGCAAATACTTAAATCAATAAGGTCTTCGGTTAGTTATCAGAAGGCTTATATTCATTTACGCTCCGCACAATACCATAAAAAACTTTTATGAGTAATGAGTAAAACATCTGTGTATTTTTATAACATGCATTTAGTATAGCGAAGGGAAAAAATATATAGCTTGGATTTGTAATAAAACTAATTAATCTATTAAATAGTTAAGTTGCAAACATAATACTTTAAATTATATAATGATTTAATAATTACTTTCATAATAAACGGAAATGATGATATAGTTTTTCTGTTTAGGGAAACTTTTTACACTTAAATGTATGTTCGACATAATATATGGCTTAAAGACCCATTTTGAAAACAATACTATCTACGATATTGATTAGGAATCAAACCCACGAAGCCTTGAACTGAAGACCTGAGAGATGACCAATTATCTGTCAGCTAGGGATGTGAAATAAAAATAATTACCTTTCCTAAATTAATTATCAATAATTATTTATTTTAAGAAAAGGAATATTCAAAATATAATTTATACTGCCTCATCATTTCAAGCCACATTTAGTTATGAAAAGTAATCTTGAATCTTCATCTCAAAATTTTTACGTAATTCCAAAAGAGAAATATTGTATCTTTCTAATAATTGACGCGCATTTGCCTTTTGGAAGAATTTTCTTTCACTCCATCAACTTCTGTACCTAAAATATTTTATCAGCAATTCTGGCTTGCTTGTTTATTATAAAATACCAACGCTGCATGTGCTGTTTTCTCTACATTTATCAAGAGAATAAGTATATAAAATCAAAATACATAAAGTAATTTCTCTTCTGTGCATAAGGAAAAGAATTATATAAACAGAGATGAGTGTTGCTTTGCACTATATATTATAGTAAATGTCAAATCATCGTAAATTTTTTTAATTAATCTAAAACCACAAAAATTATTTTAAATATTGAATGAAATTATTTTAAACACAAATTACAAAAATATTAAATATATTTAATGACAAAATCAAAATTGAAGAACTTCATCGTATATGTAAAATATTATGATTCAAAACAAAAAATGAATTATTTGGTGGGAAAACGCATGTATAAACATAATGATAAACATTTTCAAACATACGAGAAGTTGAGTTTCACAATATTATATAACATATACAATATTTCAAAAGATACCATATAAGTAATGAAGTTTTTGATATATATTTATGCTTGAATTTTGATTGAATATGTAATTGACAATTTCGATCAGTACAATAAACTTTGCTTGAAATAAATTATAAAAATGCTGAAAATGTGGTGAAGAATAAGTAATATTGAAATTTCAAATTCTTTGTAAAAAAATATGTGGTTTTTCTTAAAGTTTAATAATATCACCAAAACTTCTTATATATTTAAAAAATTTCAAACAATATAAATCATTCTTATTTTTGGGAAATTTTATTATGAAACGTCTATATTTTGCTTTATATTTATAATCTATTTATTTAATCAGGTTGTTATCATAAAATACACTTCTCAGTTTTCACACTCATCATTCAGATATTCAGAATCAATTTTCGATATATTTTCTTTAACTTAACAACGATTTCTTGAGGATTTTTTTTCTGAAAAACTCTTTATTCCTTTATGTATTTAGTGTTTAAAAAACAATGCTTTTCAAGATACTTCTGAAGTATTCATTGAAGACGAAAAGGAGCTAAATAATGGAATGAGAGCAGAAATATTATCTATTCGATCTCTCTATTATTATTCCTTTTCCTTTTAAAGCAAATAACCGAATTGAAAAGGACCCCAGAGCTGTCAATTTCACAAAGGGGAGAATTGTCTTTCGAATGATTTCCGAAAACTAAGGAAAATGTATGGAGCAGTAAGCAGGGATTCTACCATTGAAAATGACATTCGTAATGGAACCAACTGAGATATTTCTCTTTATGTCTCTTGATTACTTTGATAAATGTTAGCCTCAATATCACTGCAAGACATAAGCAATCGAATACATGCATCATTTAATATGTTATTTAATAAGACAGTGGGAGGCACTACTTGATGCCAAAAGAAGGGTTTTTTGAAAAAAATTAATTTTATATGAAAACTGGATATTAATTTACTTTTAATATTATAAATATTTCTTGTTGAAAATAATGGAAGAATAAACAGAGTACACGGTACAAACAATCGTTAAAATAATTTAATATTTATTCTCATTAACCTAATAATAATCAATTATTGGATTTATAAAAAGTAAAAATATAATTGTAATATTAATTCTATAATCATTAATTATTTTATTGCTATTACTCTAATAATTGATTTTGCTTTCATTAATAATAACAATTATATTTTTTAATTTCTTGTATTAATTATGGAAGTTGGCATAAATTTCTTATATTTTTAAAATAATTTTCATTCAATCAGTTTTTTAAACTAAGGTAGTTTTATAACTTATATTTAAATTTTTTTCTAGTTATCTAGTCTAATATTATCTTATTAGATAATTTTGATAATGAAAAACAATTAATATCATTATACATATACAAAGTTGGAATAAAGTTGATAGATTTTTATGAAATAGTCTATCAATTTTATTCTAGAGTCTTCAATATAAAATATATATTGAAAACGCAATTTATCAATTTTTTCCAATAGCAGATTGTACAAAGTTACAACTGCAACAGTCTATTAATCTATTGTTCCCTTATACCAAGGAACCGGCCAGACACAGCTTCCTCTTAGCCGCCGAGACGTTGCCCCGGTTGCAGCACAGGTGTGGGCAACTGAATTGAATTACTATCGCACCCTCACACACGCCATAGGGACCCGTTTATAGAGTAGGCATCATTCATGCTTCATTCACACACACACACAAAGAAAGGACAAAGACATGATAGAGAGAGAGAGAAAGTACATTCATGCCTGAAACGGGATTCGAATCCAGGACCTCCTTATCCGTAGTCAGGCACGCTGACAACTATTTATCAATTTTTGTACTCTGAAAGAATCAATTTTTAAATATATTTATTTGATATTAATATACATTGAATTTTAGTTAAATGTAAATATCTTTAATTTTATTTCCTTTTAAACTGTATACTGCAATAGATATTATAAGAAATGAGCAAACTATTCATAGAAATATAGGTGAAATCAAATATGACGGAAAAAAAGGAAATATGTTAAGTGAAATAAAAACGAAGTTTAAAAACGAAAATATAAGAGGTACCACCAAAAAGAAATACATCTATCGGTAAAAAATATGTGCATGATATCTGACACCAAATAAAAAATGTAGTGTAAATTTCAGTTTAATATTTGAAATATTAAAATAAAAGATGCATTTTGAAAACTTGTTTCCTTAATAGATATAAGCGCAGCAGATGGCAGCTTCAAGAATTTGTAGCTATGGAATCAGCATATAAATTACATACTTTACCTTCATAATGTATAATATGATAACACCCAATAAATAATATTTTGCATAAATTAAATTTCTTCGCCATCTTTTTAAAGTTATACAAGGTAATCAAGAAAGTTCTTGCCATGTTTAATGGCCCAAAATAACATAATATGTAGAAAGTGATGCATATTCTTTGTCATAATAGTAATTACCATCAGCTTTCAGCACCCTCTACCAGGGTGTCACCAGTTGTGATATCTCCTTGTAGTTAACCTATTGAGCTTTAGACACAAGGAAGTCAGAGAGTGCTTCACACAGTCCTACTGCATTGGCTAATGCTTTTTCACGAAGATGATTATCCAGAGAATGGAAGAAGCGGGAATGTGGTAATGCAAGGTTACGTACGTTAGAACATGAATACAAAGTTACCCAACCCATTCGTGGTATGGTAATCCTGACTACTCGCAGCATGTAGCCTCGCGTTGTCGGCCAACAGCAGTACATCCATACGGCTAAGCAGTATTGGCTATATCTGTAACACTGCTTGTTGAACACATTTCAACTGTTGCGAGTAAATGTCATCAGTAACCATTTGGCTCTTTGGTAACAGCTCAAAGTGAACCACTTGAAGTGAAGACTATTCCTCCAGATAGAAAGCACAATCTTGCGGCGAATCATAGATGGTCTTGCACTTTGTGGGACAGTATACTGGAGTGACAACCAATGTTTGGAATGTGTATTATAGTGCCATACGGAACCCACTTGTCAATACTGGTTAGCACTCGGTTATATATGGATGCACTATGGTGGCGAAAAAGGCAACAATAAACATGCTGCTACTTGTTGTTGCTTATAGACTTCCAACAGCTGTGAGGAACACATTTGTTCAAATAACGACTATCAATTTTCATGGCCTCCTACGAGGCTTGTCATACAAGGATTGTGATCGCTTACTGCTATCGTCATCACTGAGAGACAAATCTTCCGACAGGATTTTGTGAAACCAATGCCTTGTGGTATGCTCATTCACAGTGCTGTCTCCAAACTATTGACTCTCTTCGGTGGTTTACTGCAGCAACTGATTAGCTCTCTTTGAATTTGTAAATCAAACAACACGCAATAAGAACTTTCTACACGTGCATTACTCTTCTATAGTGTACGAGTTACAATTGGTGAATGTTCGCTCTGGATCTGCTTCGATAATGGCTGATATTTTTACTCTCGGTTTATTATGGTCTGAACCACGTCATGCACTAATATGCATACCTAATCTCACTTCATTAAATGGCAACGTGAAAATGGCAAGAGCCTTTTTGTTTGCCTTGCATTTCATTAATTATTTGTGTATCATGAAATTACAAATGGCTAATAGAATTTGTTCTTATCAAATACTGTAATGCATTTTGATATACTATATAACACTAAACAAATCATAAATATATTACATTTATATTTTACATCATACGAATGTAATATAACATTATTGTTATCGCATTATTGAATGATATATAAATGCTACCACATATTCTAATTCTAAAAAAAAATAATAATAACAATTCTTCAAATAAATTCGCAATGTATTTACAACTAATAAAAGAACATAATATTTACCCACTATTGTTAAAGTTTCTAGTGAATAGTTTTACAAGTCATGTCTATTGCATCATTTTTTTTATATCAGTATTCAACACATAACAGCAAAGTTTTAAATTTAGACTGTGATTCAAATTTAACAAATAATGTAACGATCTAAATAAAACTTCCTTTATAAATCACAGTAATAACTTATTTGTTACATTGACTATTTTCCTATTTATTTTACATATTTTAATTAGTTGCATAATACACTGTAGTTCAAAATATTGTTATGATAACAACAAATATTTCTCAGTTCAAATTTAAATTATTTTAATATATTTTATTAAAATATTAGGTTTTTAACTGGCATTAGAAATGGTAATTTATTTTAATGTCTCATTATTCTCTACAAATTTATAATCAATTTAAATTAATTCCACATTTTTATTTTATTAAATACTAGCTCCCCGTTATCATCCACTAAAGTTATCAAATTAAACTTATCGAGCCTCTCAACAATATCCTAAATTATCCTCAAAGTTTAACAAAGTACAATAATTAAGTGACCAGCGATGGAAGGAAAGATGCGTAATCCTTTTCATTAGATCCAATTCTCTCTCTTTTGTAATTCTGGGAACCTTGACTTTGATTACAGAAGTTTCTCCCTTGATTTCCGCATCATCTGAAGTCTTTTCCTAAAGTGATTTTCACATAAGTTTTACTCATTTAATTGTCTACGTATTTAGTGAATGCAGTGTAACTTACAAATATATAAACTACTGCTGAGAAGTTTCTGGAAAATGTCTTGATGTTATCCTTTTAAGGATATAATTTAATAAATTTCTCTGAAACGTATTTAAACTAAGAAAATAAAATAAAATGAAATATATCAATCTCTATGACTATACGAAAATTTATAATCAAAATAATTAAATGCATGTGTTATTAAATTATAATAAATTTTTATATTGTAGTATTTTTACTGAAAATATATATAATATCATAAAAATATTAATATTATTTTAATTATAACAATTCTAAAATAATATACTGATAAGTAACAGTGGATTCTAAAACAAAGTCAAACAATTTAATCAACAAATTTATTATTGTTTTCATTATGGTATGATATGATTAGGAAAATTTGAAATAAGAATGATTGTGTAATCTATTATATTATCTCATGATTTTCAGCATATGTTATACAAACTAATTTATCCAATTATAATATATTTATGGTATTATCGACAAATTCAAAGTTACTTTACTTAAAGCAGCGCATTATGAAAGTTATTTTACTTAAAGCAATGTATTATAAAAGTTACTTTACTTAAAGTAATGTATTTAAACGAACATACATGCTGTTAAATATTCATGCAAAATGATGTTTTCGTTAGCTGAAGACCTTATTGATTCCTAAGAATTACTTTAAAAAAGGAAAAGTTTTAAAGCATTATAAAAAATTAATATTAATACATTTATTATAACGGTTGTGTCTTACATTAGATCATAGGATTCTCACTAGACCACATTTTTCCCATTGCATGTAGCAAACATTTAAATATTTGCTACATGCAATAGGAAAAAAATTGGTTATATCCGTCTGCTTAACTAAGATTTCCTTATGTAGCAGGAAGAGGAGCTTAATGTGCTTCAAATTTATAATTAATGATCATGAACAATTATCTTATACTCCATCAAGTGTTCACTTTCTTGAATTATTCCTGAATTAAACTTTCATTATTATGACTAACCAAATACTTTAAGTAATACCACTGCCAACTAAAATTTCCAGAAAAGAGTGTTAAAAAAAGGGAAAAGTAAAGCCAAATTTCAATCTAAAACATTAAGCATTATTATGCAATGTTTGAGATTTATGAGGTATCTTATAATGTTTTCAGAATAAAATATAGTTAAGGAATTTAAGTATGAAATCTCTGTTTTCTTTCTTTTAAGATTATTTTTATCTAGATTTTATTTAAATTAGAAATTAAAAAAGGTTCCTCTTTCTCCACTCTTTTTATGTAGTGAATATATGTATTTATATCCCTTACATTCACTGAAAATTTTGATCTTCTGCATATTCGATTGAGAGTTCGGCACCAGAATGTTCACAGCGTAAGATCATTCATTTATGATTTTTTATTTTAAAATATTACATATTTACTTGCATGTACTTTCCCATATGATTAATTAATGACAAATGTCAAGCTAACAAAGTACATCGAATCAGAATTAATAATTTAAACTCATAAAGTGATACTTTTTCACCTTCATATATTTTCCTTAAAAGAAGCAAGTATTCTTTGTTACTAGAAAATGATTTAAAATAACTACGAATGTAAATTTCATACATAACACATCTAAATTTATTTTTAAATTATTTGTCATCAGATCTGGAGACAAATGTTTTGAACTATCGTTTATGATTTGTTGAGCGTATATTATTTGATATGACAAAAAACCATATAAATGTTCCCAAAATGTAAGTGATTGTAGCTCAGGAAGGAAATGAAATTTTTCTATTTAAAATATTTTATGATATGAATAAAACATCTGCAGTTGCGAAATTTCAATTTAAAATGGTTTGCTTCTAGGAAATCTATGAAGAATATCACAAAACAGAATAAATCATAAAAGTCCATGAAAAAGTATAAGAACTTGTTAAGAATTGCATAAAATTGGCATGATTTTACTAACGAACATTTTATGCTTAATAAATATGATATCTACATTTTGATGTCACATTTCAGGAAAATATTTTGTAGTACCATTTCCATTCACAATAGGACTTAATCTTGATAAAATATAATTTGTTAGACAGTATTTTTTTATACAAGAGTTATAACACACTACAGTGGTGGCTCTAATTGTGGACACTTTTAGAAATTGTTATGTTTTTGAACTTTGTATCTTTATAGAAAGTGTTACGTTTCACAAAATGCAAACTTGTATATATCATGTTAAAGAAAATATATTACTGAATTAAATGCAAAACACAGAATTCAATTATTTGTAATACAAAAAAGTTAAACGGTAATAGTTATCGATATACATTAGATAGTGATGATTGCAGTGAGTAATCAGTACTTAGTAGAGTACCCTTTATTTTTGATTACATCTTCACATCGACGTTTCATTGAGCTGACAAAAGTTTTAAGCTCTTCTTTCGTTATTACATGATGCCAGGAAACATTTATAGACTCAATTAGTTTCCTTTTATTTGATGGGCGCCACATTCGGACAAGAGTTTTCAAACGGTGCCATAAATTTTCGATAGGTTTGAGGTCAGGACTGTTTCCTGGCCATGGCAACAATTTAATGCTCTTTGCACGAATTCACTTTTTCGATATTTTGGACATGTGGCAAGGAGCAGAATCCTGCTGAAAAATAAACGAAGCATTGTAGGGAAAGAGATCTCTGATGGAAGGTAGAAGTTTTGGTTCTAAAATAGTGTCAATGTATTTTCTGGCATTCAATGTCCTATCGATGACATAAAGGTTATCAATACCATCTGCTGACATACATGACCAAATCATAACTCTAACTGGGTTCTTCACAGTTGCTGGAATGCAGTCAGGATGCAGTCTTCTCGTATTCTACCTCTTACATATTTTCGCTCATCACTACCGAATAACGATAGCTTAGTTTCATCACACCATACAACTTGTGGCCACTGATCATCTGTCCAATTAATCTGTTCCTTTGCCCACTGTAGTCTTTTTTTTTTTCGTTGTTGAAAATTAAGATAAAGCTTTTTTTTTGTGGAATTCTACCTATCAGTCCAAAATCTGTTACATTTCTCCTGATTGTTCTTGAACTGACAGAAAACCAGTATCATTCAGATTACTTTTGATGGCCATGGATGACATTTTTCAATCTTGGTAACATATTTTTCTTATTCTTCTGTAATCAATTGATGTGGTGCACCTCTTTCGGCCTTTTCGCTCTTTGTTTTTCATTGAATTATTAATTCAATTTGTCGCCTAATATCGTAAACAAAACCAGATGCAGTCACTGAACAACACACATTTCTTGCAATTTTAACAAAGGAAATACCGCTTTCTCGTACCACAACAATATTACATCTCTTTCTGGGTATCCAATCTACTTTTCTATTTGATGTCATTGCTTCTTGAATAAATATTAAAAATTTTTACAAAAATTCCTACTTGTAACTGCAGTGTATAAGAAACAGGTCCTCCTTCTACAGAAAAAAACAAAATAAAGAATTGTTTCAAGTGTAAACATGATGTCAGCTACTACTGGCAGTTACTAACGTTTGATTGGTTCCCAGAACAAGAACAGTGATTGGCCAGGAAAGCTAGACATTACAAACCACTTCATAACAGTGTTTCTTATTCATATTTAAGTACATATAACTTTCTTGTATTGCAAATAATTGAATTTTGTGTTTTGTATTGAATTCAGCAATAAATTCTCTTTAAAATGATATATACAAGTTTGAATTTTGCGAAACGTAACATTTTCTATAAGCATACAAAGGTCAAAAACATACAAATTTGCAAAAGTATCTACAGTTTCGGCCACTACTGTAATTTGGAGAAGCATCAAGAATATTGGATTCAGATTTAATACTTCACAATAAATAGATTTAAAATAATCTTATTCTATTATTAAACAAAGGTCTTAAAATTATTTATTGTGATATTTTACATATATATTTATTCTCCCATTTACCTCAGTGTATTATATAAACAACGATATACACGATTTTTATTCTTGCAAAATTGTACTTCTCTGTGTATTTAGCACAAAATTGTGCTTAACCAGAAAGTGGAAGCATTTGGGTATGTGTCTTCGTAATATAGAAGCAGAGAGCAAATAGAAGAACATCTAATACTTGACCTGAAATGTTTGGTTTGATATTATGTTTTAACGCAGTTAAACTTAAATATTTTATGTTATCATTAAAATATAGACACTGCAAAAACATTTAGATTATTTTATAAAACGTATCAGATCTGCTATGATAAAAGCATAATGGTTGGTTAAAAATTAATTGTAAAAAAATTCTGTTGTTATCCTTTGTTTTATGCAGCAGCCTATAAAGGACAGTACATATTATAATACTTTCGGATATACTTATGAAACCTATCAATAACTAATGCAATTGAAATCAAGATTGTCAAATTACATTATTTTGTAAGCTATACAAATAAATACATACAGTAAAAAATACAATAAAAATTATACAGTAAAAAAAATTGACTGCAATTCGTGTTATTAAAAAGATATGCAGAAAAGGAATGCAATAACTGCATAGATGATTTTAACGTTAGCATTATAACTTGGTATTTTATTACGCAATATTACTTAAAAACATTACTTAATTTCCAATAAATTAAAGTATATTCTTATTTACCAAGTCATAAATATTTAAGTTATTGATATCACTTCAAACACCTTCTCAGAGAAAATAGCTTAGAAACTCAAGAAGTATCAATTTCGTGAAAATACAATTTTTGATAATTATTTCATGATAAAATGATATATTTTATAGCCTCTCCAGAAAGAGAAAAAACGAATGTTCGTAAAAAATACAAGAGCAATTTCTTAGCTGAGGCTGTATTTAGTAATTTTTAAGTTTAGACATAGGTAAATTAAATTTAAAAATAATTGTTGGTAATTTTTTATTGTTATATTATTTGAAAAACGTTTGAAACCTGTAGTCTTGCTTTAAAGCAAAAGTTATTAAATTTCTACTAACTACCTAATTTATTAAATTTTTACTAACATAGAATTTCTAAACCTTTCAATAATCGTGGACATGCATTAAATTGCATCAAAAGTAATGTATTTAATTTAATTGTATCAATAATAATGTATATTCCCGCATACATTAAATTATATAAATAATAATATATTTTCAGCTTTTGCTCTAAACATGCACTATGACCTTAATTTAATACCTTATAATACTGAAATTTAATGAAATTCGACAACAGTCATCTTCAGCAATTATCATCAAGAAAAATCAAGAATTCGATGTTTTTTTACTGCTCCTGTCTCCAACTTCTCGAATATATTAATGGTTTCGCAAAAGGTTATGATTTTCACAGGAAGCCATCTTCATCATTAGCAGATGTGATCAAATGTTTCCTCATAGCGAAAAGAAACTTAAATAAAACCACAGTTTTTAACTCCAGCCGTGCCAGTCTCATTCCAGTTAATCCTGTTACCGTTTTCGAATCTATGGTTAATGTGTATCTGTAATATATGTTTTCGTGTGTTAACTGCAATTCAACATATTAAATACTAACAACGGCAAATTTATTCAAAATCATGGATAATTTTTTTAATCAGTTGTAAGCGAACATTAGACGATAATCAAACAGATACATAGAAGACCATGATTTCAAAAATAAAATTAACAAAATATTCTAAAGAATACTTAACTTTCGGGCTTACTACAATTGAAATAAATGAAGAGGAAATGCCCCCCACTGCGTATATATTAAATTATATATATATAAATATTGGCAGGACATAGCATGCAACCTAATAAATTAAAACGGTATTTGGAAAAGCTTTATAATGAGTACGTGAGAAACACAGAGAATTCTATGAATTAAAATTGAAATATTCTGAAAAGCAAAAATTATTTATTTAAACTTCATCTTCAAATGAAAAAAATCTTTACTTGTCTCTTACATAGTTTTATAGAAAATAGCCCTATGTAAAGATCCTCACAACATTTCCCGCAGCAAATGAGATTGTCGCAACTATAATTAGAAATAATTTTAAAAAACAATCGGAGTCCATACACCTTTCAAATGATTTTGTTGCCCGTCAAATTAATGATACAGCTGAAGAAGTGCAGCGCCAGCTTTTTTCAATGTTGTGTGAAAATTAATTTTCAATATAGCTTAACTAGGCACTAAATAGGAAAAAAGATGCTTATTTCTGTTCCTATGTTCGATTTTTTGATGGCATGTCAGTAGTAGAACTGCTTTTCTTCAAATCAATAGAAGTTAAAGCAACAACACTCGAATTATTTGCTGTCTTAAATGATTTTATTAAGAAGCTAAACATAGAGTGGAAAAACTAAATCTTATGTTTGCACTGATCACACTCATTTAATTTCCGAAATTTATACAAGCATTTGTAAAACAAAATTCACCCTATTGTGTTTGAACACATTACATGATCCTTAGAGAAAGTCTTTCTGCCAAAGAAATAAATCTTGGTCTGAATATTGTGTCAACTCCGGTTGAAACTTTAGTAAATTTAATAAGAATAAGACACCTGAAGTCAAGAATCTGTTTTGCACTTTGTAAAAGTATGGGGGCGTTCTATTCAACGTTACTCTTTTATTATCATTTGGGAAGTTTTTATAACGTGTATACGAATTAAGAGAAGGAATCGGTATCTTCCTAGAGGATAAAAACAGATCGGAAGCTGAGAATTTTTACAATGGTTTATTTGTGTTGAAATTGAGCTATTTGTTCAACATATTCCTGAAATTGAATAATTTGAATATTCAACTCCAAAGATCAACTCCGCTTATTCTGAATACTAGCAATAAAGTTAATGTTTTTTGTGAAAAATTAAAGATTTGAAGCTGAAATTTTAAGCAGGAAAACTTAACTATGTTTTATATATAGATTATTGTGTTAAAACTAACAAGCTAAAGAACAACATATAAAAATTGTTTTCGTAACCATTGAAAATTATTTAGCAAGGATAGCAGATGATTTCAGTAAATATTTCCTTGTGGAAGACAAGCTGATAGCAAGTTACCAGTCATTTTCAAAAAAACTTTATCTGTAAAGAAAGTTCTTTTATTTTCATTTGTTTACTTATAAAAACCTCATACTTAATAGCCAGTTATAAAATGTTTCACACCATTATTGAAAATTTATTTCATTGTGACTTTAAACGACTCTCAATTGTCGAGGAAGAAACCATCATAGACTTCATGACCATTGTTGAAACCATAATCAATTTAGTTATAATTTACTCTTTTAATAATGAATAGAACTAAATTAAGTTCCTATACTAAAACAATAGAACTTTTTTTCATTCTGATTACATATTTCAACCCACCTTTGCGAAACTGGATTATCAGCTGTAGTTTCTTTGAAGAAAATATGAATTTCAACTAAACATAGAAATGAATTATGAGGGTTTACTTCTAATATTAAGGATTCCTTTGAAAAACTTCTCCCTTAAACAGCGACTCAAGGAAGCACCTATTAATTATTAAACTTGTTTTTAATGTAGTAAATTGCTTTCACTTAATCAGATAATTATTGAATATTATGTAGAAATGCATTTCCCTTTCTACGAGTGTTTGATTTCCTTTTATTCAGCCCATCAATTTTTTTAAAATAATATTTTCTCTTTGATATTTTTACACCCCATTAGGGAGGCACCATATGCTGAATAGCACTATGCTACAAAATTGCTTACATAATATTCAGAATAAAACCTTATCTAAACTTTTTATTATAAAACAAAAAAAATAAATAAAGATTATATATTATATTTTTAATATTAAATAAATAACATGTTAATATAAATAATGTAATGTTTATTTTAAAGTAAATGAAAATCACAGAATTCTCAGTTACTTTTAATGATAATATATTTTAAGGAGTTAAAATGTGCTATGTGAATACATATATATGTGTGTGTGTGTGCATTCCTTTTATTTATTTCTATGTAACATATTAAAAGTGTTCCAAAATTTATCATTATGTTTCGAAATTTTAATTAAAAAGTAATTTTGGATTATTTGCCTTTTAGTTTTGGATTTACATTATCGATATCACATAGTAATCCTTATAAAATCTGTGAAAAAATTCATTCCTTTATTGCAATTTTTTTGATTTTCTGATTATCAGCATGTCCTTGTCTTGGTTGAAAAATACTTTAAATTTAAATTTCTTAGTTATTTATTTAAGAAGTTGATAAAAATGTCAGTCGTAAACTTCAGAAAAATACTTTAAATTTAAAATTCTTAGTTATTTATTTAAGAAGTAGATAAAAATGTCATTCGTAAACTTCAGAAATTTATAATGTTTTTAGACCGATGAAGACTCGCGAAATCCATTAATATGAATTAAAATTTGAAAAATATAACTAACTATTTTATGAAAGATAGACTAGGTTGATTTCTCTTTATATTGAACTGAACAAAAAAATTACAAAAAGCGATTAGGTAATCAAAAAGAATGTTATATATCTTTAAGTAAGAAATAATTTTGCATTTGTAGATTTAGTTAATGAAAATGCAAAGAGTAAATTTTTTGTAAATATTTATGTTTATGTTTTTAATAAAATCATTTGAATAAAAAATAACAAAATTTCTTTTGCAAAAATTGTTTTGATTTTCATAAATATTTTTAATAAGTTTTTCAACTTTGCAAATAAACATTAAATGCAGTGAATATTAAAATTTAATTTATAATGAAATAAAAATTTAAATTTTTTGCAATACAAATATATAAAATAAATCAATAAATATAGTTTGTTATATAAAAAGCAAAACAAAAAAATGGCAGTTAAAGGAGACATTAGCATTAATTAAGGAGACATTAGCATTAATTCATATGACAAATTTTCCAAAATGAAATGAGTAATTGTAATTCAATATAAATAAAACTAAGTTCTTTAAAATAACTTATTTTTCAAAAATTCTAATTCCAACAAATTAAAAAAATAATTACTGTCTCAAATTTTAAGAATTTATTAGAACTAATAAATGGATTTCCCAAATATTAAATAATAAATTTTACGAAAATACAGTAGGATTATTTAGAGCAGTCATATAAAAGAAAACGTATACTATAAAATTAATCACGATTATACTTACATAAAAGTAATATTCTTCATATGTCATTTATTTTATAATATTAAAATTTATATCTAAATTTAGAAAAAAAACCTTAATTTTAATTCCCAGCTTACCAGTGTATTTAAACGTATCAAAAAATATCCTCATAAATCTAAACAGAACAAAATGACAAATTAGATTTAAAAAAATTTAAATTATATAAAACTATTATTTATTTAAAGTCACTTATTATAACTTCATAATTTATATTCCACTGCGGATAATTGTTTTAATTTAAAGTTCCAGTAAAGAAATGCATACTATCAACGCATTGTTTAATTAAAATTTTGCTGTATATTTTATTTAACAAAATACACTTCTGGCCATTAAAATTGCTACACTAAGAAGGCGACATGCCACAGACGTGAAATTTATACGAAAGGAAGACGGTGCTGTGATATGCAAATGATTAGCTTTTCAGCGCATTCAGACAATGTAGGCACCAGTAGCGACACCTACATTGTGTTTAAATGAGGAAATTGTTCAGCCGGTTCCTCATACACAAATTGCATTTGAACGTTGTTGCCTGGTGAAATGTTGTTGTGATGCCTCGTGTAAGAAGGAGAAATGCGTACCAGCACGTTTCTGACTTTGATAAAGGTCGAATTGTAGGGTACCGGGATTCCGATTTATCTTATCGCAGTATTGCTGCTCGCGTCGGTCGAGATATTGACTGTTAGCAGAATATAGAATCGATGGGTTCAGGACGGTAGAACGGAACGCCATGCAGGATCTCAACGGCCACCTATCACTAGCAGCCGAGAAAACAGGTATATTATCCGCATGGCCGTAATGAATCATGCAACCACGTCACGAGCCGTGAGTCAAGAAACGGGGTCATTTGGAAGACAACAAGTGTCTCCACTAACAGTTCCACGACGTTTGCAGCAGCATGGACTCGCAGCTCGGAGACCATGGCTGCGGCTTCCCTTGACGCTGCGTCTTAGACAAGAGTGCATTCAATGGTGTGATCAACGACGAACATGGGCGCACGAATGGCGAGACGTCATCTTTTCAGATGAATACAGGTTTTGTGTACAGCTTCATGATGGCCTCATCCGTGTTTGGCGGCATCGTGGTGAACGCACACTGGCAGCAGGCATTCGTCATAGTCATACTGGCCCATCACCTGGCGTGATGGTATGGGGTGACATTGGATACATGTCTCGGTCACCTCTTGTTCGCATTGACGGTGCTTTGAACAGTGCATATTACATTTCTGGTGTGTTACGACCCGTGGCTCTACCCTTTATTCGAGCACTGCGAAACCCTACATTTCAGCAGGATAATGCCCGACCGCATACTGCCGGTATTTTGCGGACCTTCCTTGATAGGGTATATGTTCGGCTGTTGTCCTGGACAGCATGTTCTCCAGATCTTTCACTAATAGGAAACATCTGGTCAATGGTTGCCGAGCGACTGGCTCGTCACCAAACGCCAGTCACTACGGTTGATGAATTGTGGCATCGTGTTGAAGCTCCATGGGCATCTGTACCTGTACATGCATTCCAATCTCTGTTTGACTCAATGCCCAGGAGTATAACTGCTGTTATTACTGCCAGAGGTGGTTGTTCTGGGTACTAATTTCTCAGGATCTATATATATATATATATATTTATATATATATATATATATATATATATATATATATATATATATATATATATATATATATATATATATATATATATATATATATATATATATATATATATATATATATATATATATATATATCCAGCCAAATGTTTTGAAAATTTAATCACTTGTTATTTCTAGTATAATATATTTGTCCAATAAATATAATTCTGTTATCTGCATTTCTTCCTGGTGTAGCAATTTTAATAGCCAATAGTGTATGTAATAAGCATTCATAGACATACGATTTTTCATTCTGAGAATAATTTTTCGCATAATTAAAATTATTGCTTTACTCTTTATTAATATTACTATAATAAAATATTGAAGTTTATTTTTTATCATGATGTACTGAGCTGATATATGATTGAATTTCATGTAATTCGGTATATTAACGTAACTCCAAAGTTTATTTTAAAAATTTATAAGGTTAATTAACCGACTAATATATTTGTGACTGTTCTATTTCAGTACGTAAGTTTGGAAAATAAGAATCATAGCATTTAATAAATGAAATAAAATGAAAATATATTTTGATAATCATATCTCATGAACAATCTAAATCAGAGTTTGTTCAAAAAATATTAACAGAGATTTAAATTAAGTAAGGAAAACAAATTATGCTTCCAAAATAATTGTAATCTTCATATATATTCCATGGATATTATTAAATATTACTTGCTGTAACTTTATTGAAAAAAGTATATATAAAAAATTATGCACATCGATTATTTCATCATTTTTATAATGCAGCACGCATTTATACTCGTTGAAACATTTTTGCTGAAGTGAATCATAATTATAAAATATTATAGAGACATTAATAACATTAATAAATAGACATTAATAAATTCGAGCTATACAGAATGTTCTTGAGTAAAATACGTGTTAAAATAATGCGAATAATTTTATTAGAATTTTCCCCAGCATCTTATCACTGAGGAATGTGATATATATATATATATATATATATATATATATATATATATATATATATATATATATATATATATATATATATATATATGCATGTATGTATGTATGCATGCATGTGCATGTATGTATTCTAGATAGGAAACTTTTTGCCACATACCATATTTAATAGTGCATGTGCATTATCTTATTTAATAATGTATGTTCTGAAAACGATTTATTTAGTGAATAATGTAAAGGATGTAATGCATATGTTGTCCTTGTTTCTAATGATAATAATATTTTGTGCCAAATCTTCTGAAAACACTTAAAATAATTAAATATATTAAAAGTATGTGTTTACGTTTAGGAGAAAATGCGTATTATAAATACATTAACTAGCCACAATGATATAACGGTTTAAAACATATCCATATTTGATTTTAATAACTATATTTAGATTATTAACTTCATTGATTCAGTTAATTTCTCATAAAAAAGAATTCTTATGTGTTCTTCAAATTTATTCAGGATTTAAATTTTGCTTAAAACAGAAAAATGTAAAGGTATTATAAAGATAACATTTTCGCAAAATGTTTTTATAAAGTTCTCAGGATAAATCAAATTTCACTAATGCATTTATGAAAAATATCATTGTTATTTAGTTTTTTGTTATTATATATATAACACCACACATTGACATGTTATTAAAAGTGATGTTTTATATCCATTATTTTCTTGCAGAATGTCATTGCTTTCCCACTGAATTTTTGTTGTAAAGAATAAAATTACTGTTGAAAATGCATTAAATCATAATTTACTTTCAAACACGTAATTATAATAAATTTTAATGATTTTGCATGTTTTTTTGTTAGTAAATGTACTTAGCTCACAAAAATCGATAAATTACTTTTTCTCAAACCAAACTATTAAAGTTAATTTAGTTTGAGATTTTATTTTTAAGCTTCTAAGGAAATGCAAAATTTAAAATATATGAATTGATAAGCATAAATATTTTATTGACGTAGAAACTTTAAACAATTTTTAAAGTAAATAATTTTTTCAAGATTTGAAGAAAACCAGAAATTTAAAACGAGATGTTTCGAAGTTAATTCTATAAATATTGCTTCTAGAAGAACAAATCGAATTTACTTTTTCAGTATCCCATTTTAGCCAAATTCGATACTTTTCGAATGGTGTACAACATTTTACAAATGGATATAAATAGTAAAATAAAACATAATCTAAATTGTGTTTTGAAGTTTCTTTTATGAGAGATACTCAACACTGTCAGGTAAAGGGATATGTAAGTACTTTGTCGAAAATAGTACTTTTAAAAATATCTATAAAATGTGAAATTATGGAAGTAGTTATTTTTTTATATTCAAGGTGTATCATTTTAAGGTTGAGTTGAGATGTAACTTTACTGATAAAAGCTTTCTCATGGCGAAAAGAAATTGACTTTTACTCAGTAATCTTACGGAAAACAATAAAATTCTCGTTTATGCTTCACATTAAAGATATAAAACATATTTTCGTGAGATTGGAGTATATTATGAAAAAAATTTTTTTATTCTAAAATAAAAAATTTTAACTAAAAATCTTAAAAGTACAGATCAATACAGAAATGTTTTTTGAAAAATTAGCCAAATGAAAGGAAAAATATGTCAAAGAAATATTTTTTTAGAAATATGAAAAATATATCATTTTGAAAAGTAAAATCAAATGAGTAATTTCATGAAAAAATTATTTTAAATAAAATTAATTTGGAAATTTAAAAATAAATAAATGCAATATTAGCTTACAGTAATTTTAAATACAACATTTTAGCAACTATGTTTATATACAAATAATAAAAGACATTGGCGCAATTTTGATATAGGAGTTACCATTAATTCTTATAAAACGTTCAATAAAAATAAATTTAAAACATATTTTAATGAGTTATATAATAAGTGCACAGACGAGAATATTAACAGCTGGTTATACAACTACATGAATATATTTTTGTGGATAAAAAACAACCTTATTCCTAAAAAATTATATTTTCATTTGAATAAAGCCCTCTCTTCAATAAGTAGGCAACACACATTACAGAACAATCTAATCTATTTTAAAGTCCTCCTCTCATCTCATTTTATTCACGTTTTAATGTGGATACTATGCTCTTGTTAAATACAGTTAGTTAAATTGTACTTTTATGTCTTCTGTGAGATTTTATTGTATATTTTATTAAGATGTTTATTAAAATACACACCTACAATTTTACTATATATTAGCTGTACAGCTTAAAGTTATTAATTATATTTTAGATTCTGCATTACATTAAATTATGTATCCCACAAAATAATCAAAAGTAATCTTCTCAAAGATATAATTATCCTCTTTTCATTTCTGAATCAAACACAAAAATTCGTTAATATTATTTTGATAATTAATTTGTATATTCATAAAATGCAAAAATATTGTAATAATATTTTTATTATTAGATGTAGAAATATTATAATAATATTCAATTATTTATTTATAGACATTTACCAAAATTTATTTTATTTTGATATACTTTTAAATTTCTGCATACATAAAATTTGCAGACAAATTTGATAAATTCAAGTTATAATAAAGAAAAGAAAATTAGTATAAATTTAATATATTTTGTGAAGGTAACAAGTGAAGATTTCAAGTTTACTTATTTTAATATATTATAAATTTAACACATATAATTACATATTTTATCAAAAGATGATGTCAAAACACCTCTGTAATGGCAAATATTCAGAATTCATGACAAAACTAAATAATGATATTTTTTTACTTTTAATATCAATGCACTTTAATTCCCGAATTATTCCAGCAGTATAAAATATTCGATGCTTTTACATAATTATTTTCTTAAAAAAATTATCAATGCAGTTGTAAATTTAAATATATACATACTAAAATAATCTCGATATTTTTAAATTTTTGAATGATTCATTTGATGAAAATGAAGAAGCAAAGAGAAAAGTGCACTTCATTGACTTTCAAAAGTGAAGTGTTTAATATGAAGAACAACATCCTGAGGGATAAATTACTGATCAGCAAAACTGTGACATCGAAATTCCATTTAACACTCAGCAAATTGGAAATAATATTTTTTATTCTTTATTTACTTATCTTTACTTCGAATTCTCCTTAACAAAATATATTTTTTTCCTCCAAATTTTACGGCGGTATCATTCGATATTTGCAGTGGAAATAAAATTTTTTAACTATATATAAATAAAATATATATATGCATGTATGTATAATTTATATGTATATATATATATATACATATATATATATATATATATATAATATATATATATATATATATATATAGATATATGTATATACATATATATATATATATATATATATATATATATATATATATATATATATATATATATATATATATATATATATATATATATATATATATATATATATATATATATATATATATATATATATATATATATATATATATATATATATATATATATATATATATATATATATATATATATATATATATATATATATATATATATATATATCAGAGGTTCGTGTGGATTGAGAGTTGAAAAAAGCAACCACTCAATGAACAAGACTTTTATTCGTAAAAATATTCCATTAGATATACCAACTGCAACAATCACTATTATACAGCTCCAATTCGTCAGAGACAATAGGTAACAGCTTCTAATCACAGGTCTCAAATACCTCAGGCCGAGAACAGCTTCTCTAAACTAGCAGTCACGACTAATCATCTTCACTCACTGACTGTCTTCACAAAACTTCACAACTATGTCGGGCTGAGGTATTTATACCTGACTTGGCGGGGAAATCTACTAATTTCACCAAGTTCTAGAAGCTTCTTGGCTATCTCGCTAAATATTGTTCCTAGAGCTTAGGTGATGGATGTTTCCAGAAGTATCTATTTCTCGCCAAGTTGAAAAAAATCTCGCCACGTTTTCTCGCCAAAACATCGTCAAATCACCAAATTATTAGAAAACCCACTTTTAACGTATAACACGTCTAAATACCGCAATTTTTGCCCAAAATGTTAGTATTTCCGATCTGTCTGAGATATTTTAAGACATGTACAATAATTATATATAAATTCGTAACAATATATATATACATATATATATATATATATATATATATATATATATATATATATATATATATATATATATATATATATATATATATATATATATATATACATATATATATATATATATATATATATATATATATATATATATATATATATATATATATATATATTTATAAAGTCAGTGCTGATTAATAAATACGATAGAGATAAATACAAAGTGAGAAATCGAAGGTACATTTTTTTCTCTAATTAATCCTTTTCATCTTAGAAGAATGAAGTGTGAGATTAATATCACTGAAAATTTAATTTCTTATTCAGAACTCTGATATCTTTAATCTGTATTCAAAACATTAATGCAAAAGAAACAATTTAGTATGCTATAATCAAATTTAATTAAAATGTTGGTACACACTGTCGCTGTTCTAAGCTACAATATCTTTATTTGATAAAATTCGATAACATAAATTAACATTAAATTCTATTTCACAATTGCATTTAATGGAAACTTGTAAGAGTTTTTAAAATTATATAGCAGTACACGATTTAAAAATATGAAATTTTAAATTTTATTTAAATTATTTAAAAAATTTTAAAAATGTTTTTTTTTTTTACAAATTTGGGAGAGTAAATCTTATTAAAAGTAAATTATACGTTCTGATAATAATAATCCTTTTTTTTCAAATTTGTTCCTTACTATTGTATTAAATAAGAAAAATAAATTCTTGTAAAATATTTTGAGGGAAATCCATTTATGATTGGGAAAAGAACATTTAAAATATTTCACTTATTTGAACTGTCTTAACTATTTTTGTAATTGGTCTCTAATTTTTTTTTAATTAAGTTGAGTAAAACAAAACTATTGTAAAGAGGTTAATATATATAAGCATATAAAGTAAATAATTTTGCACACTTAAAATATCTATTCATTTTAAAAACGTGACTTTCCATTTGTTTTATATTTTAAGTGCACCCTCTTAATGTTATGCTAGATATTTATATGATAATGCTGACATTTTTGTCTTACTTTTTATATGTAAATATTAAATTAATTCAACAGTTCAATTTCTTATGAAATATTGAATTTTTTTCAAGACATCTTTATGAAAATAGTGTAAATCATAAACGAAATAAACAATATTTTTAATTAAAAAATACATATTAAACATAATTTACAGGAGAGAAATAAACTCTTATTCATCATATTTATTTATAAAAAAGGTATTGATAAGCCTGCTGAAACTGTATTGTTACAGATCAAAGAGAATTTCAATATCAATTTATTTCTAAACTTACAAATTCAATTTGTTACTTCTGGTATAATAAATGATCTTCATATTTTAATTATTCATATTTTAATAAATGAGCTTCATATTTATGTATTCACTAAAAATTGAGTCAAAGAAAATTTCATATAATTAAATTTAAAGTATACATTTTTCTGTCAGTATTGCTCATAAATGTTTAAACATGTAGAAAGAAACGCTTCACAACAACCAAAATGTCACTCTAACGATTCTTTAAATTTTAAATTAGTAACATGCATGTAAATGGCACTTATAGAGTGAAAAATATTCAATGAAATTCTGAGTTAAACACTTATTTCAGCTAGAGCATGAAAACAATAATAAACTTGTGTATAAAAAATAACTGTCAAAGAAAACAAATTGCACAATTCAACAATACGTCATAGTCGATCTCTGCTTTGAAGGAAATATAAAATCCCTTTGCTTCTTACGTGTAATCTCCAGGGAATGCTTCATCTCACGATATTCTATAAAGCTGACTCTTTTTAGACCGAGACAAAGGTGGATGAAAGGGAAATCTGCTACTTTTTTCTCTCTCCCTGAGTCTTTCGTTCTGTAATCATGAGTGAAGATAGGTTTATTTTTATCGCATCATTTCTGGAGTAGTCTTGGGAAAAACAATAAAACATAAAAGAAAAAAATGATCAAGTAAATTTCCAAAGGATTTTATCACTGCACATTTCGATGTTAAGACGTGTTTTTTGGGATAAGTGATTTTCTTAAATATTGCTTTTTTTTCTTTTGAAAAAATATGATTTTACTAACATTATCGGCATATTTCATTAGTATATGGAAGAGTAAGAATAAGAAAAAATATTATTTGTTATTTTCAATCGTCGATTCTTTATCGAGATCTGAGGGAATGATATGCATTCCTAAAATATGAATTATGGCTAGAGTATTACATTGATATGCTTAAGATTTAACTTGTTGGATCTTAATTCTTCAATTGGACCTTTTTCTAATTTTTAATACATAGTAATTTCATCCAGGAATAAATAAACAACAGTTTCATTTTATGTTTCAAATTTCATGACACAAAGCATATATGTAAGATGATTAAAAATATAATTTCTTTCAAATAGCTCATGATTAAATGTGTGTGATTATAATAATTTTGATTGCGATAAACACTTCAGTATCAGTCACTTTAAGAAATAAAATTTAATTGTGATATCAAATATTTAAAATCTGGATTATATTTAATTTATTTATACAACAAAATATGGTTTCATTCATCGAACAAATTTTTAAAAGAAACAAAAAAAAAAAAAAAAAAAAAAAAAAAAAAAAAAAAAGGAAAAAAAATATGAATACAAGCTTTTTACAATTAAAAATTCTATATAAAGATATTTAACATTTTCTATATATTACTCAATTGTAAATTTAAAAGAATAATTAAAATTATTAAGATTAAATACGCAGGAGAGATTCCTCTTTTGGTTTCCATATCTGAGAACGTTAAATTGAAAATAAAGCTATTAAGTTTTAATAATTTTCAATTTCTTCTTATTATCTAATTTTTCCATAGAAATTAACAATTTACACTGAATATGTTTTGATTAAAAACAATTTGTTTTTCTCTTAAATTAGTCATTTTATACCAATCAGATTTGTGTATCCCATGTTTAAAAAATTCAAATTTAAAACGAATGCTTCGTTACTTTTTTGCTAAGTTATTTTCTGTACTTGAAGCAAATTTACATAATTGTACGAAATATTGATATTCGTGAATCAAAACATTATTTTCCTAAAACAGTTATTAAATATATATAATGTTGAAGTGATGTTCAAACCATTGACAATGCATTAATTACTTTTTTACCATGACAGTTCTTTTCTTATAAATTTTGTCACATATGATTACATAATTACTCACATACTCATACATAAAGACACACATAGTTAGTAATTTTAGAATAATCACATTTTTTAACATATAACATATGAAAAATAATTGCACTAATAATCACGAAAGAAATTATCAAAATAAATTAGACATTCTGAATACAGGAAAATATAATATTAACGCATGAAAAATATAATTTTTATGCATGGAAAAAATTTTCCCTCTACAAAAAGCATTTGATAGTATATGTAAAAACATAAATTTAGCGTAAAACACATTGAAATTTTATGCTCATTGTTTCACCAATTAAGTAATTTAAGCTATAAATTTCCTATTTGCTTTTAATAATATTTAATTTTGATAGAGAGACATAAATTTATAATATAAAAATTCTTAAACAAACTGAAATAATTTCTGACAAAAATGATTCAGAAAAATATGTTATAAAATTAAAGATAGAAAAATTTGAATTGTTTCTATTAATGTTGGTCAAATCCAATTAGTGTCCATCAAATAATTATAAATATTGACTATTTATAATATTTAAAGCAATTGTAAGATTCTATTTTTAATCTAACTATTGCTTTGAATATTATAAATACTGAATATTGAAATTGTTTATAAAAGACAGTATTTAATTAAACTTTTTATTTAAATGCCATTAATAATGCAATAATTAATGATATAAATTTGTTATAAACTGTTCACAGATTAAAATTTTCAATTTCATTTGAATTTTGAGAAAATCTTTTATTTGTAATCTTTGAAGCTCATTAATTAAATTTAATGAATGTTTAGAGATTCTAGCATTCAATCAAAAGGATTTGGCCAGTTATAAAAATCTCTTGCATTTTTGTTTGATCATATTCGTTTCAGTTCATTGCAAAAAGAATTATAATAATTAATCAGTCTTTTCAAATAAATGAATAGTTTTTACTTTTTTAAATAATACAGAACTTAAATTTCATCGTTTTTTGCTATATTTTCAAATTTACATTTCACTTTTTGTTTCATCATTCTTATGGACAACTTATCAAAAAGCAAGTTTTCCATATTTAAATCTGCTCTTTTCAAATTTAGTAGGAGAAATTAAGTTATTAATATTAGTAATTTAAATTAAATGCTTAATTTAATAATTTAATGGTTTAAAGTTCAATATAAGTTATGACTATTCAATTGAAAATAATCTATGCAACATGTCTCATTAAATAAATTTATCTCTCTATATTCAATCCATGTATTAAGTTTAATTGTTAGACTAACTTATATATTTCAAACAAGTCATAAATTATATTGAAAATTATAAAAAAGTATATCGTTCATAATATTTATAATTTCATATTATTTATCCTCTGATTTTATACATGTTTATGAACATTATTTTAGGTTAATTATATTTCGATTTAAAATGCACATTATTTGTACACAATCACCAAATTTATATATTTTGAATCTGAAAAATAAAAGCATTTTAAATAATTTTATACTTTGACAAGTCAAAATTAGAACAATTAAGAACAGTCCGCGGACGAATTATTAGTATGTACAAATTATGAATGATCTGTCAATTACCCAAAAATATAATAGTTTCAAAATTTAAGATATTAATTATTGTGTTCATTTTTTTCAAATTAGTTTAAATAAATAAAATTAAATTAAGTTATTAAGTAATTTTAATAAATAATTTCAAATAATTATTTTTTGTAGCATACATTGATATTTTATAGTAAGGTATTTGAAAAATACATGGAAAATTAATTAAATATCTATTTTTTGGTATCTTCAATTATTAGAACAAAATCATTATATAAATTGATAATGAAATTTAATTACATAAGTTTTCCCTGTTGAGACAAAGTCAAATATTTACTGTTAACCTTTCGCATTAATCTTAACCCCTTTATCTCTTTCTCGCAAAAATGAATTTTTTTTCACATAAGTAAAGACATTTTTGTAAAGAAATTTTAAAATATGCTGTAAAAACATACATAACTAGATACACAATTAGATACAAAATTTGAAAAGCAATATGTTTAATAAACCAAAGTTGATTCTTAAAGTATTTCTAAGAATAAATGCTTATCATTCGGATGCATATATATTAAGTATTTAGTAACTAAAAAATAATGATTTGTATGAAGATTCATTTTACTTTCCTTTAATTATCTTTACCCTGTTTTCAATAATATCATAAATTACAAAGTACTATTTTGTCAAAAATTTCCATCGAAACTTTTGCATGATATAGAGTAGATAATGTAATGCAGCATTGATACAAACAGGAGTAATATAAAAATTATTCGCAAAATATCAATATATTGATAGAGTATAAGACACTTTTAGGTCTCCATTTTCAATTATCATAATAAAATTGAGGAAGCTAATCTTTATCTCATTTCCTTTAACTCTGGGGAATTTTACTCTGATTTACGTCAGTCTATATTACTCTTCCCTCACCAAGACTATGGAGTACCTTAAAATTTCAAAAGTTGTCATGTTCACGTAATAAAGAGTTTGGCTTATTGATCTCGTGGCAGATAGGGAAATTCAAAGTATTAAAGTTCCATTATACGGTAAAAAAAAATAAATGAGATTTTAAAGGTATTTCTATGGAAATGAGATAGTAATCATAATTGAATCAAACTGAGTAAATTTAAATTTTATTTTAAATTAGTGTAACATTTAGTATAATTTTCCACAAGGCCAAAAATCAAATATTTTATATCAATTTACTTCCCAGTTTTCCTCATTTTATGTTTCCTTCAAAAAGTGAATTTAATTATATATACGAATGCTTTTATAATCTATATAAAAAGGTTAAAATTGATAAAGAAAGCTTGCTTGAAAATGCTGATTTTAAAATGTATTGCTCAATATTTTTAAGCAGTCTTTTGAATTGTAATACAATTACAATAAACAATTGCAGATAAAAAAGAAATTAAATTTTGAGATTCTCTCAAAATACATATTTTGTTACTAAAAGTGATTGTAAATTTTTTTTCATGAAATAACTTATTATGAGAAACATATAGTATGATAAAAATTTCTAATAGGGAAAGACAAATTGTTATATTAATCATTATAATTATATAAAGTTTTACAAATGCCTTAAATTTTAGTTCCATTATAATAGGGTAAATATTTTGTTATAAATTTAACTTGCACTAAATTTGTCGAGATAATTATAGACGATATACAGGAAGCTCTAGTAGGAAATGTAAAATATAGAGACATATAGTGTCAAATAATTGACTTTTTCTATTTTTTAATAAATCATGAAGCAATTTTAAATTTCTCATTTAATTAATTCATCCTCATTTGTTAATTTTATTTATTTAACCGTTAGATTAGATTCATGGATGATTGATATGAATTATCATAATCATAAATTCTTCATAATATACAAGTATTTTCAACAAAAAAGTAATTGTTCAATCTAAGTACTTTTTGAAACGAATATAGATGTGTTTCTTTTGCAGTCAGATTGGATAAAAATCTTTTAAAATTATTTCCATATATCTTCCTTAAGAAATATACTCACTTTCAATTATTTATCAAAATATTTTCTTGAAAAAAATTTTAATCAAAGAGTGATTGGAGCATTTATCATTAAATATTTTACTTTTATAACTCATTCAGATACAGTAATTTAGAAGAACCTCATACTTGAGGAGAATTTGCAATTGCGTTAAATTGAGATTTATTTCTACTTTCAAATTAATTTCCTTAAATTTAAAGCATCTAATTTTAAATTTGTAAGTAATTTAAGTTGTTGAAATTTTATTTTGCTTACTACTAGGTATTTATTAATTTTTAAATTTAACATTATACCTTACAGGATACTTATTTTTAAATAATTTTCAAATTTAAAAAAAATTCAAAATTTATAACTTTTTATATTAAGAAAGCTACTATAAGGCAAATGCTTAACAACTATAAGTCTTAAGCAAATGCTTAACTAAAATATTGCATTATATTAAAGAAGAATAAAAATTCAAACTTAATAGTCTTTCAACTATTATTCAAAATAGAAGAAAATGAGAAATTAATGTTTTTTTCAATAAGTTTTTGTAATAACTTCCGTAAGTTTATTATTAAGTTTCTCACAGAAATTCTTGTTTAGTGTGATATATGACAAATGAATGCCAAATCTAGTCCACATAAAGAAAGTTAAATATGAATTGTAAAAAATATATAAAGCTTCCTTATTTTTAAATAAATACTTTGGTTCTGGATATGTCTGTTACTAAAATGCAATGTAAGAGCGATGGTTTTCTTTAAACAATTTTTTGCTTTGAATTCTTATTTCTAGAGGTATGGAATTAATAAATTACACTATAATGGAAACGTCATGAATATATTAGAATTTAAATTATTAAAAGTATATACGGTTATGCTCAAATAATACAAATATTATTTTTATTTAGCTTATTTAAAATCGTGCATCTTGTAATATAATACGATATATTAATAACAAGGAAATAAAATTGCCTCCTGGAGATAATTTCAAAGTTACGAATTGGTAAATAAATATGGTTTAAACAACAAAGCATTAAAGTATAAATATGATTTTAATTTTGTTAATTAAATAAACATTTGTTTCTAAAATTAACTTAAGTATTTACACAGTAAAAATATGAATAAATTCATAAAAATCTTTTTAATTTAATACAAGAATTAAATTGACATGTTTGTCATTACTAGATTGTCGTCATAAATCAGTTAAGAAGCTATAAGTTTAGCAAAAATGCCACACATCTCTAAGCAATAAAAAATAATTACTTTAGGTTTGAAAACAATTATTAAAATGATACACAATATTGTGGAAAATATTGAAAGGATATTTATAATAAAAACAAACATTACCAAGGGAATTTAAACAAAATTTTTCAAAAATTTAAATCATTCTCTTCTAAATTATATTTTGACTAAGCGTAATAAGGAATCTGAATGCCTTAGATTTTTTTTTTTATATTTTAAATCACTGGAATATGAAAACCGTTAACCGTATTTTGCTGAATTCGAAAAAAAATGTAGATTTTATTAGATTTAAATTCGTTGCAGACTATTGTAACAGTGCTCTCCGTTCAGATAGTTTGATTTTGATTTTACTCATTTAATTTGGTAGACTTTAAAATGCACGGTTGTGAAAGTGGCTAATGCAGCACTTTAGTTATATGCATGATTAACGACTTTATTTCCATACGCATAATAATTAATTATCCTCTAAAATATGATCTGAATATTCTGTTGAATTTAATTAAATAAAATAACAATAATTTAAGAATATTAATATTCTTTATTACTTAATCTGTACTAGAATCTATTGATATAAACAGAGAAAGAAATTTAAAAATATGAAATGCCGTTATTGATTGTAATTGTTATTAAAAACTTTTAGATTCATACTTCTTCATTCAGTTTTTTTTAATTATTTGAGTTGTTGAAATTCTCAATCTCTACAATATATTGATGAAGTCAAATTATCGATGCTATTGCAAAATTCATCCTGGATTGCTGCAAGTTTTTTTTTTTTTTTTTTTTTTTTTTTTTTTTTTTTTATAATATCAATGTTTTATAATAATATCATCAATGTAGGATTTTTATTTTCAATATTTATCTTAAGAAATCAAATTAATTTTAGCATTCTACGATTGCGGGCTGGTTTTTAAATCAAAATTATATTATTGAATTCTCCGCAGCTCTAATTATCAAAAATTAATTTAGGGTATTCATTAATTTATTTTGTAAACTTCATAGTTTAATTTTTACTTGATACTAAATTTAACGTCTATTCTTTAGTTACACCATCAGGTAAGCATTATTTCAACGGCTCAGATTCTGATTGTTGTCTCATAATTAAGTAAACATTCCATTATTTTGATAATTTTTTTTTTAAATTTTTATTTTGTAACTAATATATTAAAGTCTAACAAGCATTTAACATAAGTTCATATATATTCAGAAGTTAAAATGATACTAATTTCAATGAAAAGGAAAACGATTTATGTAATATTTGATTTAAAAAGGGTCTAAATTTTTAGGAAATATGCGAATACCTATTTTGCAAAATACATCTCAATATGATTTATGTAAAATAATATTCAAGCAATTACATGAGCATGAGAATGATGCATTCTTCATTAAATTCATTCTAATGGCTCTTACCTTTTGCTCCATATTTCGCAAAATTATCTCTTAATAGGACTTATGCAAAATTATTGAAGAAATTGTAGTAGACAGGTGGAGAAATGTATGACTCTCCTGACCGTGTTCACTAGGACTTTGTGGTACATGTATTTTACAGCTAAGATACGTGATATTAGGTGATTACAAAAAGCAAACATATCTCTATTCGAAGAAAGTGTGTTATGTGATATGTTCTGATATCGTAGCACTAAAGCATGGTTATTTCCTATTGCTGATGGAATGTCTTGATCAACTAAATCTCCGTTGCTCACTACTAGCTGATGCTACCTCCCTCTTTTTTTTTATGAAATTCAATTACTGTATCAAAAGGATCACTCTTAGAAACATGTTTGCACTGTAATTTCTACACCGAAATGGGTTTGAATAACAATTTAGGTTCAATACTTGAGCCATCTTCTTGCGTATATGCAATGTATTTGCGCTTTAATTAATTTATACGGAATTCATCACGAGCAGCACAGTAAATCTTCCCAATATTATCTTTGTTGTGGTTAGTATCATAGGAAGCAATTTATAAAACTCGCAAACATCTCTAATTTCTTCAAGAGTTTTTTTTTTTTTTTTTTTTTTTTTTTTTTCTGGGAATGTTTTATAATGTCCCATCGCATATTAGATTCGGAATGAAGTTAAAGTATGACATGTTTCCCCTCATTACACAAGATATACGGGGATATTTGAACAACAATTACAATATAACTACTGGCAGAAAAAAAACACAATTGCTTGGCCTAATAGGTTAAGCAAATTCGATTTTCATCATTTTTTTCTGAGGTGCTGTAAAGAGCATTTCGTACAACATGAGGTAATTTCTTCACTTGTTATGGTAGCACGATCAGCAAAGACTCAGAAATTCTAAAATATTAGCTAATCAGGTTATCTAAATTTCATGCTCTCATTCAAATCAGTTTGGAAAATTTTAAACATCTTATATGATGCCCGATATTTATCGCAATAATGTAATTGTTTTCCTAAAATTACTTTAGATTATTTAATACAATTTATAAAGAATGTATTACTATTGTAAAAGTGTAATATATTATAATCATTTGTTATTTACCATACATCACGGGTTGTAAGATAGTGGTTTTGAATAATTTTATTGCAGTCTACAATTTTCACTCGTGCTTTTTAGAATATTATAATTCTTAATATAATGTTCTTTAACCACTCCAAGTATGCACATACAATTCTAACTAACTTGTATATTTACGCAAATACACACACACACACATATATATATATGTATATATATATATATATATATATATATATATATATATATATATATATATATATATATATATATATATATATATATATATGTAATATATATATATATATATATTCTTTGAAATTTAAATATTTGTGCTGTTTTAAACAGAATTATTTTTGTCTACTTTTAATTCTTATGATAGATAGAAAAATAAATTACAATTCCATTTAATGAATAATACTATATTAATCACTTTAGAAATTATGCAATTTTTTTTATAAAATTATAATATATGTAACATTTACTGTATAAGAAGAAATTATGCCTATATAACTAAAAGACTAAATTGAAAATTTTATGCTAAACTAAAATATATTTTAACAAATACAACATTTTTTTCATGCTTGTATCCATAGAATTCTTTTGATTGTTATGTTAATTAACTTGCTTTTTAACATGCAAGATGAAGTACAGTTTTTATATATTTTATATATCTAAAAACTGAAAATTGACTCATTCGAAATTTAATTTCTTTTGTTAAAAATTAAGTATCAACTATTTCATTTTTAAGAAAGAAGTGAATATAATTAATGAAAAAAGACAGAAAAGTACATATTTAGTGTTATTTCTCTTATTCTTATTTTTTGATAGGTATTTAAATAAAAATTATTTTATTTAAGTTGAAATACAAATTTTAATAATGCAATAATGGTAGATAAACTTTATCAAATGATAACACGCATTTAAATATTATAGAATTAAATTAGCACATACTCTAATTAACTATGCACAAATGTACACTATAATGCAACTGATTGTTACTTTTAATATCATACATTTGGAATGAATCACTGCAATATTTAAACGGTTGAAATAATATACAAGTCATAGCTCACGTGTATGATGGCATCCATTTTTAAATAAAAACATGAAAATTTTAATAAATTATTAATTAAATTTCTTATGCAAGTAAAGTGTAGTATCGAAAAAATATAGTAGGATATGTTATTCCCTGCCAGTTTAATTTATAACACTGAAGATTGCGATGTTTCTGTTACTTATTACACTTGGACAAGCCAAGCTTTCTTTGATATTGGTTACCCAAATTTAAGTCAGTATGATGCATCTTTGTTTAACCACACCACCACAAAGGTGAAAATACAACTTTACTCTAAGATTCCTTCGATAGATGGCACCACCAGAGAATTCCCTCCATTAATTTTGAAATGCATCATAAAATCCATCATTTTCTTCAGACGTCCATGGTAACTGCTCAACGACCGATCACGGGGCTTTCCATTCCACATATTTCACGAACGTGTTCTCGATACGTCTTTGGCAAAATTACGAATCGAAACCCGCTCTTTAGTACAGAAGGGGGCGATGCTTTAACAACTGCGCTACCACGGAAAGAATATTTGAAACCGAAGCGATTGGTTTAAATTTCAGAATAACCCAAATTTGAAACCGAGGACAAAAATGCCTCAAATTTATCACAGCATTTAAACTATATAAAATTAAACAACATACGATTACAATGAGTAGATTAATTTCAGAATGCATCCCAAGATATTAAAATTTCTCAGTAATTAGTCTCAAAGCATTTTAAGAGTATAGTGATTTAATAGCAATTCATTATCAAATATGTTACTATCAGTTATCAGATAATATTCAAATAAATAATTTTTCATCCACTTCAGAGTAATAATTTTTTATAATAATTAGGAAATAATTCAAATGGATAATTATTAGAATACATTTTATGTGATTTTATGAATAAGAAATCCATCAGTTTTACTTTCTAAATATTCTAAGAGAATTTTAATGCAAACTACCTTTTGAATTATATTTGTTTAATATAATTTATCCCTTATTAGTTATTATCGTTATTCTTTACATTACGTAAATTTTTTAATTTAAGGTTCTAGTAAAATAAATTTTTATGAGTTAAAATATTAATAAATACAATAAAATGAATTTTGCTTAGATGAACTTAGATTGTTAATTTATGAGAAAATATCGATTTTGTATGAGTATTATTCTCTTATTGTATAAGTATTTATTTTATAAGTAACTTATTTTTCACATACATAGGAATATTTTATCAAAAATCAATATCATTTTTAAATGTTTTAAAGCATTGATGAATAAATTACTTTCACGGAACTGCTGCAATGCATGCTTTTGAAATATGTATAGCTGAAAATATTTGAACCTATAACTATAATATTACACAACGGTATATTTTAAATAAATTTATTAATATTTATTAAATTATATTATAAATGAATATATTAATTAAGATAACAATTAATACATTATTAAATTTTATTATTAATTAAGATTTCATAAATTATAAAATATTGCAAAGAAAAGCAGTGCTTCTAAGATGTATATTAATGCAAATTTTTAAGAATTTTTCCTATAAAAATAGCCGTCAAAATTAAAAAATTGATCACTTTTAAGAGAAGCAAATATGTTTATCGGAATGTAAAATTTAAAAATGCATTTTATATAGAATTTTAAAATTGTGGAAAACTATATTTAATTACATGAATATCCTACATTTTAAAAGAAAATATTCATGATTCAGTTTGCTTCTTCAATTATTCTCATGCATGCGTCATAAATGAAACGATGTATTATAATTAAAATTTATTTCTAAGCTAGTATTATATGAGTAACACAAATTTACTGATAAGTATCTGCCTTAAGAAACAACCTAAATATTTACTTTAATTTTTGTAAGAACAAAATGTAAAATTATAAAATTCAAGCTCCTGAACATTTAATATGTTTTTACTACTAATTCAACTCATTTATTTGTAAATTGTTTCATTGCATTATTAAATTTTATGTATATAGTATATATTCTACGAGTATAGAACTTCTATTTTAGTCATTTTCTTTATTGTTATCTGCTTACAATGAAAGAGTTATTCTATAGCATGCAAGTGAAATATGATGGGTTTTCCAAATAATTTAATTAGATAGCATTTATGGTTTATTCTTTATCTATAATAAATAATGTGGTCAAATGTTAAAAGAAAAATATATATTCTTCAATTTTATCTCTTTAATAACAATTTCAATATACTTTAATGAAAATAATTAAATAAATTTTAATTAACCGCATTTAAAGATAGGAATTTACATAAAGGGTAAATTGAAATTAAGAAAAGTTTTTAAACTTATAAAATACTAAAAAAATTACAAAATAATGTATTTTAAACATTTGAGTGACTAAAAACAAGTGTAATATATTGCATTTTTATAAAAATGTAAGAGTCTAAAATAACGGTTAAATAAATATGTGTGTCAGACATAAGCTTACAATATATTACCAAAAATATATTTGGAAAATGCTAAGTTAATTGTTAATGTAAGCGATTTTTTAACTACATAACCAAGCTTCATAAATTTTATTTACTTTTGTTTTTGTTAATATAATTTTATTGTTGTTTCTGTTACAAATTAACACAAATGTTGCCTACATTAAATGATACATAAAAAAAATATACAATGTAGCTCTAATTTACAGCTTTGCTATAAAATAGATTAAAATAATGGCCGTTGTTGAATCAGCTCACCGCTTTTGTTTATAAATAATGATACCATATATTTTCCTTTCTTCTTTGCGTGAAATGTTTTGAATTTTCTTTTATCCACAAAACTAATTTTTGAGTATGAAAATATTTTGTTTAATCTAATACATTATGTTAAAAACACAGCTATATTTCTAAACATTATTGAGTATAAAGGCAGAATAATTGAATATAAGAGCATATATTTTTATTTATTCATATCCTATTTGGTATTAGGAAGCTCAAATTCGCATTTGAGATTCCTAAGGATGAAAGATATGTAATGTAAAGTAAAAGCATTTTCAACAGTATTAAGTAATAAAAATATGAATTTTATGAAAAAAAATCCTGAAATCATATTTTTGACCTAAACAAAAAAATATTTTACTCGGGTTTAATATGTTATTTCTGGTTAGAATTTTAAATTAACTTGAGTGATACAAATATGGGGTTAAACTATTAACATTATTTGTTCATCGAACCATGATTGGACACGTCTTGGTACAGAGGTGGAAAATCATAAGGGAAAACTTCGCCTCCTGCAGGAATGGTCTATAATAGCTCAACAGTGTTGTAATCATGAGATTGTGCATATCAATGCTTAACTTCATAGACTTGTTCATTGAACTTTGATTGTACAAGTCCTGCTGTATAAACAAGTGCTTTATCATACTACAAAACTTCAAATTTTTTAGGATACTAAATTTAGATTATAGTATAGAGCTGGTGAGCTAAAACATTTTTATGATTTTTTTTCTTTCAGAATTGCAACTGATACAGCAGAAAATCGAGATATGGCTGGCCATATCATTATAAATCCATCTCCATGCCAGACAATTAAAAAGGGAAAATCACTTGTGTGGTTGTCCTTCAAATATCCACCTATCCTCTTATAAGTAAAAGTTAAGAATATGATTCGTCTAACTATGTTATTTTCCTTTAATACAGAATATCTTCCTTCATTTCAAGACTTTGTAAGTGTCTCTCTTTTATAAATGACATTTGGCGCGTTTACAGCTAAAAACATAACACTTGAACCTCAACATTTTGCATCAATCATTTCAAGTCTGCATTAAGATTGTTCTCAATATCATGTGATCAATAGAAATTATGTTCCTCATTGAGTAGGTTTTGCTGGTTGTAATTGTGAAATTAGAAAATATGTGTTTAAATTTCTATATATCATTCACTTTGTTCCACGTACCTTATACAACTTATACAAATTGTTTTTATAATGTATATATATATATATATATATATATATATATATATATATATATATATATATATATATATATATATATATATATATATATATATATATATATATATATATATATATATATATATATATAATATATATATATATATATATATATATATATATATATATATATATATATATATATCAGTTACGGTCAACAATTGTCCCTAACCATAATACACTTTCGCACTTCAAGACTTATCCA
Source organism: Latrodectus elegans (assembly GCA_030067965.1). Lineage (NCBI taxonomy): Eukaryota > Metazoa > Arthropoda > Arachnida > Araneae > Theridiidae > Latrodectus > Latrodectus elegans. Next base: position 108,892,683 of record CM057820.1, read on the forward strand.
GTTTCCCTTATTTATAAGATTATAGTCCTTTTCAACAAAGAGTCAAGTCACTTAATTGGGGGACATCATTGTCTTCTGCTTCCCATGAGATTAGTAAAAGTGGTCTCTTTTACAGAGTTTGCATTGTAAAATTGATGCTAATGCTTGAACCATCGTAGTCCATCGCATTTAATAATTTTAGAAATATGAGGTTGTTTCTAATTAAACAAAGATCTCCAGTTACTATTTTTATTGACTGTGATTTACATTTAGCGATAATTATTTAATTGCATTTAAAATTAAGATTTTTTTAAATATAGTAATTTACAAAAATAGCAGATTTTTTTATTAAGTATATAAATTTGTTTTAAAACACTTTTTTTTAAATTTATTTCATATTTTTCTACAAAACTTTTGTAATACAATATAAAATACTAGATCTATTTGGCTGATTTTATATTTTGCCCTTAATATTTATTTTAAATTAATACTGTGCAATGTATTTACCTGATATTTTTACATGTTACACTGTTTAAAGAATGTATATTCTTAAGATAATTTCAAAAAGTTTTAATAGATAAAAAGTAAATTAATTTTCGTGTGTGTGCGTGGTCTGAATATTACTTATTATTTCGTATTGCTCATTTATTAAATAATGTTTTTTTTATTTCATGTATTAAATATCTTTACCATGGAGTAAATTTAAAGTAATGAACTTTATATGGCATAAATTTTAAATTAAGCGCATAAATAATTATTTTTAAATCCAATATTATTATCTGTCTTTCATTGTGAACTTCATAAAATGCTTATTTAATGGAAAAGTAATTTATTTTGTGCAGTATGTGTAACTAGAGCAATTAATTCGAGTAGTACTAAGGTAATTGCTCATTTTAAATATTGGTTTTTGTAAAGTCTGAGTCTTGACTCCTATTGAATGTTGAATTTCCAATAAATAGTTCAAGACTTACAGAACTCAAGTTGGCAAGTACATTTAAACTTTATTTATAACTTTAAAGTTCGTAACATTAATAATTCACAGCTTTAAACTACTTTAAGATGAATAATTGATTTAACCTGAAATGTTAAAACTATTTGAAGAGTTCATTTCTTTAATAAGAATACCTGATTTCCATGTATTTATCAGAAACCTGTATACATACTCACATTTGTTAAATTAAACTAAATGCCATAGATTTATTTAAAATATTTGAAACGCACGTTTCTAAAGAAAATAATGAAATTCATTTTAGTTCAACAATCTAGAACAAAGTTTTGGTAAATTCAAGTTGAATATACATGTTTTTCAAGAACATCTACATGAATATGTAAAATTTAACAAAGAAAAATATTTAACAAAATATTAAGTTTTTTATAGATTTTAAAAAACATTAAACAGACAAACTGAAACGTCGAAATTCTCAATCAAGAGAAGAAGCGTTCATATTGTGCATTTTATATTTGGAGAATAAGAAGCATTTATTCGAATTTCACCTAACACACATAATTTCTTAAGCGATGTATATTTATCGATAAGGTAAGTATGAAAGTAACAATAAACCATCTCATTATCCTAGAATTATTATGTCTTTTTCACAACTTTTCTGATTATATGGATTTTCATTGCTATTTTTTTGAGCAAAAGTATACAGTACGAGGATAATAATATAAAAATTCATTTTCTCAATTACTTATAAAATACATGCACACACTATATTCAAATTTATAATGATGAAAAATATCTAAATTAAATATAATTTAAGTAACTCTTACCTAAACGATTTACCTTTTTATGCATTTAATATTTCCTTGAAAGTCAAAATAATATATATTGATAATTAAACTATACAAGAATCTAAATCAAAATTATTTTCTGAAGATTTTTTTTCATCAGGAAGTAAAATTCTCTTTAATAACATTCTGTTCCTGTAATGTGCTGTAAATGTAAGGCATATATTTCTGTGTGGGAAATTTCCTCTTCTGAACAATTTTTTCTTCCGGTCCGGGTATCCGATGGCGGAGTTAATTGCCTAACCTCGGGAAATGTACCTGTTTCACTCCGAAACCGATATTTCTTATCTGTAATGACTTTGTAAGAAAGCCATAACTTTACTGTAGGGAAAACTAAGCGTAATATTTTCATGATATTTTAAATACCAAAAAAACTTTTATGGAAGTGCTAAAAAAAACATTTCTTTTTAAGGCACATTTTCAGCTGAATTTCGAAGATTTTCCAAACAATAATTTTTTAACACGAGGCAAAGAAATATAAGAGCATGTAATAATAGCATATTTAGTTTATTAATTATCATCTAGATTTTCAATAACTAATCTAATAAAAAAGTGGACAAAAACAAAAATTAAAATCATGTAAATTTATCAAGAAAAAAAGGACTGAGGATTATTTTCCTTCTGAATTCTATATAATTTTTTTTCTTAAGAGGAAACATTTAAATAGTATTTTCTTTATTTAGGTAGATTGTTGAAGTTTTCGCATAAGATCATAAATTGATTGGATGAGAAATGGTTAATGATTAAATAGCATGTTAAATGTTGTAACCTTTCCTTTTTTACTTCTTTTGATAAACAGCACATAAAGTTAAGAACATTGATAAGGGATACCATACCATATTTATCTGCCGATGAAATAGAAGATATCTTGAAAGATATGTTACACATATTAAAACACAGTTATAATCAAAATATTTCTTATATTATATTGTTATATTCAATTAAATATATACATTTAAAATATCATTACATGAATCTTTGAATATTCATATAAAGTAAGTTTCTACAAAATTATATGAAAAATACACCAATAAAGCATTTTTAAATTAAAAAAAAATAAAAATTATTTTCCTTAAGTTCATATGTTATGTTTAAATAAAGACACTAAGTATTAATTGGTTCTGTGAAATAAATAGATTTACAATATTATTTATAAAAACGTAGGCTTGTATGTTTGTGCTTCTATGTAGTCATAGATGTTTTCTTTCATGTCTTTTGTGATGAATTTTTTCCAATATATGTTATGACAATGTAAATTGTATGCCTATATTTATTTTTTTTAAATTATATCTAAACATTAATTAACTTTCGTATTGAAATAATATGACAATATCATTTTGAACTTTGAAATCCTTCATGCATGCATTCAAACATGCTTTTTACAGTTAAAAATGTTCTTATATAATGGGCAAAACATGGTAGAAAGATTTATTATATGATTTCTTATTACAGTAGTTTGCTGTAGATATTAAACAGATATGGTATTATTTCTTAAATATATGAAGTAATTAAGTTAAAAATATGGATATTTTTTTTTCTGAAATGGTTAATGTTTAGATGAAATAATAGCTATCAATAATTTTTTTTATATCAAGATTATCAGATGTTTCAAATTGATAAGCAATGAAATACTTTTTAATTAATAACAATGCATTAATATAAATTATAAAAATACTTTTAAGAGGACAAATTTATTGTGACATATTTTTGTCAAAACTGCTATTTGAAAATACATATTTAAATAATGTCATTTTCCATATAGCAAAGGAAATCTCTCAAAGCTAATATAAATGCAAATATCCTAAATTAAGAAAGTTTTAAGTTAACAGCCTCAATTTACATAAGGTTTATGAGATCAATGGAAGAGTTAAGTGCATCGTCTTAAAGCATGTAGTTAATGCAAATCACTGTTAACATGAAGTCGTGCAAATCTCGTTTATTTAACGTTACTCCTTACCATCACATTTAGCAGATGATCGTTAATTTATTTTCGATATTAATTTCATTTGTGAAGATATACTGTAGTAACTCGATACTGCTCCTTGAAGCATAATTTTTCGAAAAGACATTCGATAAATTCTACGGAATAATCTTATAAAATTTGTGTTAAAAATGGAGTCAATAAATTAAATTGGCTACTTAAATTTCTAATAGAAAAGATCTAATAAGATATATTTGTAAAATAGAATGCAGTTTATGGAATTTATCATTAGGCCATTATTGATTCCATAAGAATTATTTTTAATACTTGAAATGTAAATACAGAAATATTCTTGACTAAAATACAGATTTCATATGTGAGTATAATTGTTCTTCATTTAAAGATTATATTGTAAAAGTATTTTAGCTTTTTTGAAATATTTTTATTTAATTGAGAATTTATTTACATGTTTTTTACAAAGATATGCAACGTAAATATTTTATTATAATTATAGTTAAATATTTTATACCTTCTCCTTCATTATTTACTTCAGGTATTTTGAAATCTCACATACCGATTCAATAAACTTGATTCTAAAGGACGTCTTAATAATGAAATAATACTAAAAATGTCCAAATACAGTCAAAATTTAGTCCAATATAATACAATACAGCTAAAAATATATATCAGTGAGTTCAATATTATTTTCACAAATGTACACCATAACAGCTAAAAGTGTAAAATAATAATTTATCTGTTAAAAGCAATTATGCTAACAATCACTCAGAAATTTTTGTTAAGACAGTAATTCTTCCAAATCAGTTAAGTCTCAATATTTGAGAATAATTTAAATTGCTCTAAAATTTCAATAAATTGTGAATGCTATTTTTATTTATTATTAATTTATCCCTATAAAATAACGTCAATTAAAATTACTTAACATAAATTACATTTTAAGAACTATCAATCAATGTGAAAATGTATCAATATGTATCATCTTAAAAATGTAATTATCTTTATTAAATGTGATCAACAAAATGGTACAGCTAATTCAACGTAAGAGTAATAAAATAAAAAGAATGATAAAACTAATATTAATGAAACTTACCAAATTATTTTCTCCCGATTATATTTTTCTTTCATTTTTTTCAAATAAAAAAATGATGATCACCATATATGTTAAATAAGAAAGAATAATATTTTTAGCTAAAATTAATAATATATTCGGCATTATAAGCAATTGTACTGATATCAAAATTGTGATTACTAGAATACTTTCACATTACATAATTACGTTATATAAGCCTGCTTAAGATTACAAGGATTGAAATCCTTGTAATCCTTCCAATCCTATCAGAAATCAATTCCAATTTATTGATTTTTAGTTTATATATAATACATGCAAGCAAAAACGAAATTTTGTGAAAACTTTAAAGTTCGAAAATGAAAACTTTAAAGTCCTTTATCTACAAATGGAAGTACATAATATGTAATTCACACAACATCAAAACACAATATAGCTAGAATTCCAATATGAAACCTATACACACACACACACACACACACACACACATATATATATATATATATATATATATATTCTATATATATACATATATATATATATATATATATATATATATATATATATATATATATATATATATATATATATATATATATATATATATATATATATATATATATTCTATATATATACATATATATTACATATATGTATATATATACTATATATACATATATTACATTATATATATACATATATATATAGACATTTGGATCCATTAACTAAGGAAAATGCAAGTTCGGGCAAAGGCAGCGACAGAAGAAAAACAAGTGGGACTTATTTGTAAAGTAAAATACTTGTACTGATTTAACAAAAAGTAAAGAACAAAAAAGATGCTCTATGTTTGACAACATTTATGTTTGACAACAAATTGCGATTTTTACTGCCTGGAGCAAATTTTAAAACAGAACCTAATTACAAACATGAATGCAACATGATTGATATGATTATTAATACATACTATGCCCCTTAGACGATGCAATACAGGCCGTACAACGCCTGTATTCTATAAATATGAAATTATCGATCTGATTTTGGGGAATATTACACCACAATCAACCAGAAATGAGGGAGAAGGTTGACCGGCTAAAATTCGTCGGCCAAGTATGTCCCACACAGGCTATAAGGATTCAAGTCCGGTGAGTATACTTTCCAGTCCATATGGGTGATATCCTCCGACTGAAGGCATTCGTCTATAACGATTGCGTGGGGAAGACGGCTTTGTTATCCATAAATATAAATTCTACATCCAAGGTTCACCGAAACAAACATGCATGTTTTTCCAGAATGACATCCCGATAGATGTGGCCTGTCATAGTTACATTCTGAAAAATCAGGTTAGTTCTGGATCCCATAATAATTTATCTCCAATCGAGCAATCCTGCACCATCGTAACGGTGTCGTTCAATGGTTTTCTCTTGGTGCTAACGGGTACCTGGCTCTCTTCAAATGAGGGTCTGTTGGTAATCAGACTGAAAGCTAAACCTTAACTTGTCGAAAAACAACACACAAGACCGCTGTTGCGGTGTCCACAATGCAAGCTCTCTACTCCTGATTAACCGCAAGTGACAGTGAGTTATGTACGTGGAATACATCTGAAACTACAATGGGCCCTAAGCATCTGTAATGGGCCCTAAACATATGTACACGGTCTGTCTTGAAACTGTCGTATCTGTAGCTGAAGAGAGCTGACGAGACAGGTCTGATGTTGTACTCCGATTTTTTTTTCTTTTGGCAGTAACTGTCAAATTCAGGTCATTATCCCTAAATTATGGACATACACACACACACACACACACACACATATATATATATATATATATATATATATATATATATATATATATATATATATATATATATATATATATATATATATATATATATATATATATATATATATTTGAAAATTTGAAATTTATTTAGTTCCAGTTAATGTATGCAATATAAGAAATTTATAAATATTTTTTATAAATATTTTAAGATACATTATCCCCTTTAAATTTGATTCATGATTAAAAAAATGTTAATCAGTTAATAATATTTATTAGCAATAATATTTTTGACCGCACTAACTGAAGTGAGATGTATATTTCTTTATGAAAAAGTGGAAAGGAACACTATCGATAGATATGACACTCTGATAATAATTATCAATTCAAAAATACAATACTTCTTTCCTAAAAAAATATAATAAACTTATGAAACACCAGTTGGATTCATCATGTAGTAGTCATGTACTTTGGAGGATAAAACGGTTTCGTACATTGTCATGGTTTTCCGAGATGACAGACGAAAGATAAGTGCTCTTACCTTTGGTTTAGCTGTTAATAGGTTCAAATCCCACTTTGGACTTGGATGTTTGTAGGAGTGAAGTACTATAAAAATCCAAATCTCAGTTTAATCTATAAGATTTGATTTATCTATCCCTCGTGAGCAAAAAATGGCCATTAAGAGACAAACATACAACCAACTCTAGTCACTGTTGGACAATGGAAGTAAGATGATGAATCTTTGCTTTCTGATTTCAAATCTGTCCTCGCAAGAGTTCTCCATAAGTATTTCCTCTCGACACGTACTCTCTCTGATCATTTATCATAATTCCTCATTAAAGTCAAATGAAATGCATGTTTAAAAACCTTTCAACATCTCACCTGTCATATTCTCCATCGTGTGAATGCATCATCGAGAGATCGTGCATATGAACTTCTCAATATATAAAGCACGAGATCATATTTCAAAATTATTACAAAAATGTTAATGAAGGGTAACGTAAAGTATAATCTTTTAAGCAATATAAATTAGATAAAATCGTGATTATAAAAACTGAAATATCATATATAAATGACACAAGAGACTTAAAATTTACAGTGAATGTAATTTCCAGTTTATTATGAAAATAATTAACATTTCAGAGTGTATAAGTTAAGTAGTACTCTTTCAACTAGTGTTGAAAGAATAAAAATAATAAGGCATTAATGGACATTAAAACTATCTTCGAATATCTGCTAGTTGTAAATGTTAGGAAAGGCTTAAGTGAAGGAAGCAGTTTAAATTTTTTCAGAATTCAAAGGAGACAGAATTATTAATCTTATTAAAGATGAGTTCATTAGCAATACCTTGTTGGCGTAATAGAAAACAAAATAATAACTATTAGAAAGGATCTTATGAGACAAAATAGGAAACTGCCTGGGATTGGGTAGTGAATTTCCAAATTTGCAATGATTTGATGCAGATTTTTACATTTACAGATTGAACGGTTTTATCTAAACCGTGCTTAATCCAATGACATATTCTTACAAAATCATTACCTATATTTGGATTTGGATTTCCCTTTAACTTTATTCCCTTAAAAATTCTCGAACAATATTTTGTTTTTGTAAGTATCGTTAACATGCCATTTGTTCTATGGTTCCATTATACATGTCATCTTATTTACAGATCCCTCGAACAGATCACAAATTTTGAAATTTATAAAATAGAAACATCTTTAACAATAAAGCCAACAACTTCTGCTTTAATTTTCACATTTAAAATATTTGTAATATATTTTTTCTTCTTCTTTGTAATATGTTTTCTCTTGTAATAGAAGAGCAAAAATCTTCACTTTTTTGTTTCAATAGTTTAGAATATGGCAAAAGAAAAATATATTCGCCAAATTTTCTAACTTTTACATCATCAGTGGATTGTGAGGTTGATGAATTCAGAATATTATTTTTTAAACAATTAAAATGGCTTCTGTCTATGCCTCCAAAAAGAATTTTCAGATAATAACAACTTTTTATGTTATCAATGTAATCAATAAAGGCAAATATATTTCTGAAAATCTTTTACACATTTCTTGAATGAAAATTAGCGCACTTTCATCCATTAAATCAAACGAAACATTTAAAGTGAGAAAAAAGGAATCATTTTATCATCCCTTCAAGACATGCAAATATCTAAAATGGTTTTGGCATCTACGGTATAGTAATTATCTGTTTCGAATTGATAAATCATAAAGCCTTTCAGCTTTTCATCGAGGCCTTGCAAATTACCATAAAAGCAGTTTCATTTTAAGAGAACACCAATTCTAGACACTGAAAAAATATATTTCCATAACCTTTTTTTATAGAATTTTTATACATTATTAAAGAGCTTCATGTTTAGAGTAAAGGATGAGATAATTTGATTCGATTCTTTTTTCCGTACTCAAAAATCAATTTTATGTAGAATATGATTTCTTTGATTTCCAAATGCAATGATTTTTTTCAGCAAACCAAAGAACAAATTTCTTTAACAATCTCTTAGCGAAAAAACTATAATAAAAATGTTTTAACGTTACTTAGAACAGGAAAATTACTAGCCATTCCAATGATTAAATGATTATTTCAGCTAAAATTTATATATGTATTTTCTTGATTTAATTATGCAACAAGAATCAATTGATAGCGATCATTAAATATTCATTAATAAAGACAAGTTTAAAAAATATAGTAATACATCAAAACAACTGTAGTCCTATATTATAAACAAGTTTTATGAGGATAAAAACATTTTCCGTTAGATTATTAATAAAGGCAAATGTTAATGAGAAACGAATATTACATTATTATTTTCAGAATAAAATCTAAATCAAATTAAATTTTTCCGAAAACACATTTAAAAACAACTGTTTACAACAAGCGACATTGTTTGATGTGTTATAAAAAGTTTGAATATGGTAAAAAAATCAATTTTCCAAAGAGACACAGCAATTTTGTTGATTATCCTCTTACTTAGAATAATTAATCAATTCAGATAATTGTAGCCCTTTTTTGGCACATTCGGTTTCAGTCAGGTCTAACTATACATTTAATGTTACTTGGCATCATACTTCGGGGTATACGAAGAACATTCAAATTGTTCCAAAAAAATTTTAAAAGACAGATATTTCATAAGAAATTTTTTTTCAAAAACACATAATTACTGAACATGGAATTTAAAGTTAATTTTGGCTAAGAAATATCTTAAAATTAAATGAATGCGTTTGAAGAGCCAGCAAAACTGAAATCTTTGCTCAGAAATCAAGTAATATTAAATCTTGTTTTAAATAGGCACTTCATTGTATGAATTTATTTTAATTGGTTACGGAAAATAAAATTTGTTAATGTTTTCCTACATTTTGGGTTAATCAATTCATTGAAAGTAAGTTGAACTGAGAAAGCTAAATTCATAGTTTTTGGATAATGACCCAGAATTTATACACCCTTCTGGTTATTATTTATCACTCCGGGGCACTTCAGTTATTATTTATCACTTTGGCCTTTTCCTTATTCCATGATTAAAAGCATCAGTTGCATGACCTTTGCTGGATAAAATAATAATAGCTAATCTCAAATAACTTAGTCAAAGAATATTCACTATGAACACTGGAGAACACAATAAAAACAGATTTTGAGGCATGTTATGATCAATAGAAACAATTTAAACAAAAGTGCATGACGTACGTGAATAATATTTTCACTGCGAAGAAGCAAATTTTGAGTAGTAAACATCTCTTTTGCCAACATTACGTATAATATGTGAATACTTACATGCATATACATAAGTATATTCTTTCCAACATATTAATAGTATAAGGATAACACATTGAAAATTATTACGCATTTATAAAGAATTAATAATTTTAAATATTTAAGTAATTTATATTATTAATCAAGGATTATTCAAAATAAAGTAATAAAAATAAATATGTTTTCAGACAAGCAAGATCGTTTTTGTTCTGTGAAAAATCAAATTAAGAAATAATAATAAATTTTAAAATGGTACATGAATTCGGATAAAATATACTTTGATGTTTTTAATAAATAAATTTCTTACAATTATAGAGAAACTATCAATTTTGAAAGATGACCTCTACTAATCAGAAGAACATTTAAGTTCTATTCTACAGATCCAAAGCTTATATTTTTTCTTTCATTCTGTTTAACGAATAAAATAGTTGGAAAAATAAATAAAATTAAATCGTTAAATCGGAATTATATAAATTTTCATAACCTATTTCTAAAGTCATAAAGGGAAATTTAGCTAATGTACCAAAAATATCTAGACAGTGAATTACCAATATCTGAGCATATCATTACTAGTAGTTTAAGTTTAAAAATTACTTAAACTACTAGTAATGATATGCGCATTCATGCGAAAAATGAATAAATTGAATGTAAAATTTAAGTTTTGACCTATATTTTTAAGTTAAAAATAAGCTTAAAATTATTAAATAGTTTTTCAGAAATACTAAAATTTAAGCCAGTTAAATTTGGTAAATTTCTAGAAAAATAAGTATGAAGGTTTTAACATATTCCAATATAAGGTATAATTTCTTAACCATACATTTTTTATTTTCTATATAAAAGCATGAAATTTAAAAAAAAATCCATTTGAATTTAAAGAAAAAAATATGTTAGGGATAATTATAAGACATCTGATTTTGGAATACTTATTTTAAAACTGAGCACGTATTTTTAAATAATTAATCACAATTTCTCATATAAGCTAATTTATGTACACTGAATGATGCTATAATATTATTTTTGAAGGAAATTTGTGCTCTAGAATATCTTTGAATAATTAGTTTAATTATTTAAAGGTAATTCTAATTATTTATCTTGTACCTTCTGTTACCAGTGATTTTAAATTAAAAAAATCATTGCTACTTGCGTAAAATATTTTTCCGAGGATAGAATTCAACAGGAAACAAATCACAAAAAACTATTTCTTCAACCAACACTTCCGTATTGCCTTTGGTATTTTTCTATCCAAAACAAAATGTCTTCCTCTTCACAATTCTTTTCTTTTCACGGTTGGCCAACCAGTTTTGCCCTACGTGACTGAACGCTTGAAATATGTTTTAATCTCTGCCTTAATGTCACCCCAGTACACAAGTCAAGCACTTATTTTCCTCTCCAGAACGAAAAACTTCATTAAAAAGATTTCTGTTTTTCACGGGCACTGGTATATAAGCCGAAGACAGCCTTGAAGATAATAGGAAGTGATGACGGACGTAATTGGTATTATTCGGTTCACTGTTCAGTAAGATTTGGAGTGACTAGTTTTAAGTAAACACTTTATCTCTTCTATTGTAGTGGATATGTATTGTAGTGGTACTATTGTAGTGGTACTTATTAATTTTCTGACAGTGCTAATTATAATAATCTTCAATAATTATTACTGCATAAAATGCTTGGTGGTTTTTAAATTTCATTTTTTTATTAACACCAATACATTTTTCTTATGTAAGAAAATAAGTTTCCATCAGGTCATCGTTATAAAATGACACAAAATAAAAATTTTAAGAATTTTTTATTAGTTAAAATATATTTATTAAACACAATAAATTTTCTTTTAAAGATAAGAAACTAGAACAGGTTATAATGATACTATATTTTATTTATTTCAGTATTTTTATGATACTAAAATATGTGTACTTTGATTTTTGTTCAGAAAAAAAACTGTTGATCAAAAAAAAAAGTTTATCTTGTGCGATGATATCAAATTTAAAAATATCAAGCAAAGAATTCCTTAAATTTCTTTCAATATGAATAAAATGCACAGGCATTTATACTTTTATGCCTTAGTTTTTTTTTTTTATTAAAAATCATGTTATTTTCAATTTAGTAAATAACATAGATTTCAAAAATTAAAAACTTCTCTAATTTCGTATCCTTAAAATAAAATTTACTCTTAGTGTTGCTTGCTGCTAAGTGATTTCTTAATAAGTACAAATAAGACAATTTAAAAAGTATGTTTCAATTTGAATCATGTGATATATCTATTCCTATCATTCTCTTTCTGTATACACACACACACACACACACACACACACACACACTATATATATATATATATATATATATATATATATATATATATATATATATATATATATATATATATATATATATATTACATAAAAACTGACCAAAGATGCCTTCTTGTACGATCCCTATTTTACGAGAAAAATATGGAAAACAAAGTATGAAGTCACTGCCGGGGCAGGAAGATACTTTCTTGAACATATCAATATCAATCTATGCATAATTTAAAGAAGATGTTCAAAGCATCCGTCGTTCATGCCAAAGCGTGTGTAAGCAAATCTTGGAATAGCTGTCATCACATGTTGCAGCATTCCGGAGACCACAGAAGTACAAGCAGCATGAAGATGAGCACTCAAGTCCATTGGTGGTGTCACTAAGTCTCGATAGGCAGTTACTTGAGATGGTCCCATAGGAAAAAAATTCCAATGATAAAAGATCTGGTGAACTTGGTGGCCCTAGAACCAGATTCCCACGTTCGATCCAGTGGCCGGGGTATTCCATATCCAGCGAACCACGTACAGAAGCCCAGAAATGCCCCAGAGTCCCTGTATTGCTGCTAATAGTATGTCATTGAGGAACTCGGTTAGAACCTCATTTAGAAACACCAAGTGCGACTGTCGCGAGAGCCATTCAGACAACAGATATGGTCAAAGCAGGCGATCACCGATTATACTAGCTCATACGTTAAGAGACCAACGCTACTGATGTTTCTGCGGCCGGATTGCATACAGATTCACCTGGGACCACATATGGCTGTTGTGATGGTTGAATACTCCATCACGAGTGAAACATGATTCATCAGTCTACTGGATATGTACAATAAAACCATTATATGTTCTGTTGCTGCAACAGCCATTCATAGAAGACCATGCGTTTCAGGAAGTCATCTGGTCTCAGACCCTGCACAGTTGTGTACCAAAAAAGGTGTAGACTCTCAGACCGTAAAAGAGTGTGCACAGTATTTATACTCGAAGTTACCTCACTGGCTAACGCTCATTTGCTTACCTCGGGCGTCTCTTCTACCCGCTGCAGTACTGCGCCCACCTGTGCTACAGTCAGGTCACTCCACGATTTTTGAATATCGTGAAGATTGGCTGTTGGTAAGACGCTTCCCATATTTCACAGTTTATCGTCCAGCCTACGGATGACGTTGACATCGGGAGGACTGCTGAAAGGATATCGACTGGCATACTCCCCAGCAGTTTGAAAGGCATTTCCATTACATCAGCCGTACATCAAGTACTGGTCACCATAGCTACGAACGAAGCACATGACTACCATACGAAGCCCACTGGTAGATGCAAGATGCTGCCTTTTAAATACCAGTTCAACGGCGGCTTAACGTTATTCCATGGCACGCACATGAATGTCACGATCGGCGCGGTGAACGCTTTAATAATTATCATCTAGAAAAATATGCGATTATTGTTTCTGTTATGTTCCATAAAGATTTTTTTTCTTGCACCATAAATGACGTCATACTTTATTTTTCGTATTTTTCTCGTAAATTATGCATTGTACAGGAACGCTTCTTTGGACAGTTTGTATGTACTCCCAATGAGGAATGAGGAATCAAACTGTGCAGATTTTATGTGGTAATATTGGAGCACCCTGTATATATATATATATATATATATATATATATATATATATATATATATATATATATATATATATATATATATATATATATATATATATATATATATATATATATATATATATCAGTTATTCATTTTTGGATAAAATTATATATAATGATTTATTAAAGAATTTTCATCAAAAATCAAATATTAAAAAAACAATAAAAATTTGCTAAAAAGTATCAGATTTGTGTAACTGTTCATGTTTTAGAAACTAATTTCTTTCATAATGTCCAATAAAAAAATATTTTTAAATACGAACAGTATATTAATAAATGACCTTTAGGAAAGATTTTTCTTTGTTTAAATGGATAAAAAGAAAATAAAAGTTATTTATATTCTTTGTTTTAAAAATGAGAATTTATTTTTTATAAGTTTGTATATTTTACACGTGCTCTTCTGCCTTGCAAGAATTATAAAATTTTTTTTCTCTTCTTCAAATAAACTCAGTGCGCAGACATGATATGTTAAGTTTACACTGTATTCTCATTTATATCTCATTGTCTCACAGGGAAATGTTTTCTGAAAGTTTGTGGTAATACCTTTTTTAAAGCTTCGTTCAACTTTATTTCCTTTTTTTAAGTAATTTAATTCCAAATTAACTTTGTTTCTAGAATTGTTTGAGCCGGTGACTAATAGTTTAACTTTCCAGTTGCAACAGAACAAAAGAAATTTTTGTTTCATTGCATCTTTTTCTTACATAAAAGGCTTTGGGATTTCAGACATTTCAACTTTGTCTCTCTGTTTGTGTATATATATATATATATATATATATATATATATATATATATATATATATATATATATATATATATATATATATATATATATATATATATATATATATATATATATATATATTGAGAATAAAATTTCAATCAAATTTCCAACGTACATTTTATTTTTACCTTATTTGTTTTTTACTTTCTTGATTTTAAAGACGGATTCTTGGAAATTGTGCATACTGGTCCTTTTACTCTACAATTTGCAATTCAATAAAACATTATTGAAGATAATTTCAATATATCATGATACTTAAATTAATTTTTATCTTATTAGTACACGTAATTTTAAGATACTGGATTATAAAAATATTATCCATTTTTTTCTTACTCTAACCGCGCAATTAATTTTAAGATTTATAATTTAAATAAAAATATTGTAAATTCAAAGATATGAAATATTCTAACTTACCAAACATGCATGCACATATAGATTTATTTGTATACGTATATATATATATATGAAAAACCATATCTTGAGTTGATAACGGTGTTATGAAAGTAGTTTTAAATTAGATTAAAAGTAACATTTTATTTTCTGTTTTTTCAATTTGTACATCTAAGTCATGGGTTTCCTAACTTTCTTTTCTCGTGGACCACTTTCAAAGTTTTACTATTTTCGTTAGACCAACTGTTCTTGCATTTCTGATGCATTCTTAAGACCCCTAAAAAATATCACTCTAAATTGTTAAGAAAAAAAGTACCACATTTTGTGTCCCATTTATTAGAATAATACATGTGGTTATACAAAATTATAAACATTACTACAAACAATCAATAATTGACCAAAAGTCAACAATGAACTCTGAAATATAAATTACCAATAAAAGATAGTCATAGGCTTTTAATGAGACGGCACACGGGTAGCACCTTGTAAGTCTCGACATATGGTGTACAAGTGTACTATTATCTATTGTTCTATTCAATTCTGTGATTGAACTGAGTCTCGAATATTTTTGAGTACCTACCTAGTGAATGATGCTACCTGCCTGCGTTAATTGGTATATCCAAGTTAAAATTTTTGTTTTCCTTATTATGAAAACCAGAAAATTTTCGTGGACCTCCACTTACAACTTGGGGACCCTTGTTTTCTTTTCGCATCTAGGTGGACCCCCGTGTGGCCTCATATCAACCCCTGGGGATTCACCTGGACCACTTTGGTAACCTATGATTTACGTGACCCAGAGAACAGACATTTGAAAGATATTATATCACATAGCCAGTTCTGAGAGATCTTTCCAAAGTTGTCTGTCTTCATGAGAAATGAGCGAAAAATACACCACACTGTACGAGTCAATAGTATTTCAATCTTTACTCAAAAAACGGGACCTAATGGCTAAAAGTTGTTTGAGTATTTGAAACAAATAAGTAAATACAACATTAAGAATAAATAATACTTTAATACTACATTTTAAAGCTCTTTTTAACTTCACTAATAATACATAGTTATATTCAAATATTAGTTACTATAATGGTATCATACAAATTTCAAATGAGCATAATTTATATAGAAAATTGAATATTTTCCTTAATGCTTTTACAATTAAGCAATTTTCCTTTTCCTAAAGATTAATCGCGTAAAACATTAAATAATCTTTTTTGAGAAAATAACTTTTGCGGATGTTTTTTTTTCGCATTTTAAAAACAATATTAATTTACATGATAATTTCTAAAAGTACCGTACAAGAATGAATGTAACATTATAACTAGTGTGTTTTATCAGAAAATAAATTAAACATATATAACTTATAAAAATATTTAATGTATAATATTAATGTAAAGGTAAGTTTCTTTTATAAATTTAAATGGAATTATGTTCATAAAACATTTTAATAATGTGCACTTCTTCATAAATACTAATTTAAATTCAATCAGCAACCAAAATATGTTCTCTTCTGTTGTTAAATATATATTGTATTTTCTTTTGTACATTTTTAAAGAAAGGAAATACCTAAAATTATTTCTCTGCCTAAATATATAATAGTGTAGCAAATACATATTTCGTTTGTCTTAAAAAAGCTCATTTATATGATTTCAACATTTTTTATCAGCTTTTATAGAAAGAAATCGAGAGAAAAATAATACCTCTACCATTCCAAAAAAACCACTATCGAAGGAATTTTTTGTTGAAACAATAGGTTATTTCTTTTACAATTTTTCATTTTTCACGGTCTGCCAACCTATTTTATCCGGAGTGCCGTAACGCTCGAGATACCCCCTAATTTCACTTTTAAGCTTAGCACACAGATCAAAAGCTCACTTTCTTTACAAGTTCTAGAACTTTTATTAAAGTTTTTCTTATATAAGTTTAAAATACGTCGGATGAGATTCTTGGTCAAAAAAATATTTTAAACTAATTTTTATCAGTACAACTGCAGAATAGTTAAAATAAAAAAAAAAATAACCTACGCCTTTTTATTGTGGTTGACATGTTCAATATTACATTTTACATGGACTCACTCTATAGTTATGTTAAATTTCACTATTTATTGTCAACACTGAAATTTGTGATTGGTATTATCTATATTTAGATAAAATATATATTTCTAACACAAATTATTTATTTAAATAATATATATTTTATCTAAATACCTAATAAGTTATAATGACATAAATTTTTTTCACGATTAAAAATAGTGGTGTTAAGATATAAATAGTAAAACTAGAAAGAGTAATTAAATGTATAAAAATATTTAAATACATTGAAAAATAAATTAATAAATTAAATAAGTTCATTTTGAAAAGTAATGAAAGATATTAAGAGAGAGAGAGCTTGATATTTTCATTGATATTCTATAAAATATTTTGATATTTTGGTAGTTAAAACTTTTATAATTTTAAATATGTGCTTTTTTTAAATTGTATTGAAAATTTCAAGATTTCAAACTCTATGAATTAATGTATTTTTTATCCATTCTAATATAAAGCATATATTAATAATTAAAATAAGTTTTTATTTAAAACAAGGAGTAATACTACATTATGTAAATTAATAGTCACATGGAGAGTTTCTTTTTAAAATTGGAAATTTTGTCACCATTTGCTGTTTTAAGAACAACCTACCATCTTTAAGTTGAGAATATTGATTTTATTTAAAAAAAGAATAAATTTTCAGCCTGAATGTGTATTTCGCTGGTTTCTATTGCACCAAATCCAATACTGATTACTGTTTTTTAAACCTTAATAAGAGATAAAATGTTTAAATTGTATTTACAGATGAAATTTGGTGTTCACTTATTTTCATTTATATTAAATACATTAAGTCTTTGAAAAAATGTCAAAAATTATTAATTATTTTTATTTTTTGATTTGCAAGAAAAGACATACTTTTTAATATTTTGGCTCAATAGCAAAAATTTTAAAATGATTAAAACATCTATATTTCATAAATGAAAATTAATTTTCTTAATCCAATGAAACTGAAACATTTTAATTATAAAAGCTAAAATGTGTAAATTTATATATATGTAAATTTTAAAAAATGATACATTCCTACTCAGAAATAATATGTAAATAATAATAATACTTACTCAGAAATCATCCAAATTTTTCCAAAATCAGCAAAAATATTGCTGTTAATATAATGATACTTTGATTATGATAAGAAATAATTCATTATCCTGGGTAAATAAATTTTAATATGGACTCATTAAATAGAGAATAATATTTCTTGTTTATCAGAATTTCTCGATCAAACATTAATTCTCTACTCTACAATGAAATAAAAATTACTAAAGCAGTGTGCAAACAATCTGTAATTACTACCAAGAAAAAGTAGTTAGGGGAAATTTAATGCAAAATACAGATCAAAAAGCTTATATTTAGTTTAAGAAATATGAGATGATTCTTAAGCAGAAACTAAGCTTTATGCTGTCATAAGAACTAACATGAAAAGAATAGAAATATATATAGAGAAACTGAGTTATTTATTTCTAAATATTTTCCTTTTGGTTGTAACATGGCAAATATGTATATATATATATATATATATATATATATATATATATATATATATATATATATATATATATATTATATATATATATATATATATATATATATATATATATATATATATATATATATATATATATATATATATATATATATATATATATATATATATATATATATATATATATATATATATATATATATATATATATATACATAAAACTTTTTAAAAATTTCAAAAATATTCTCTTTAATTTCAAAATGTTTAGTTTCTTTATCATTAAATACAATAACATTTAAGATTTTTAAGTGCTTCAAATATGAGCCATTTTTATATCATTTTTTTTTGTTTCAATACTACATTTTTATCGTATTTTTTTTCCGTGAGAGTAAACTCTCTTGTTTTATTTCGGGCGCAGGTGCCGAAAGACTTTAATTGACAAAATAAAAGACAACCGAAATGTTTAAAGAAAACTTCTATCTTATTTCCACACAATTTAATTTAAAAAGAAAATAAACCGTACTATTTCCTTTGTTTTTTCTCTTAATTTAATGCTAAAGGAAAACAATCAAGAATTCCCTTATGATTTGGAAATTTAACGGGAAATAATAGACTTGAGATCGTGGAAGATTAAAAATAAATATATATAGAGAAGCTTAAAAAAACTTAAATATTATCTTCATACATCCCATTTAAAATGTTGCTTAAATGCTTTCCATATTTTAATTTGCAAATAAATGAGAGTTTATTTTAGTTTACTGGGAATTTATTTCAAAAAATTAGGAAAAAGTAAAATTTGATATTCCAGATGAAAATAATTATAATCTATCAGTGACTTATATTTTTAATATTTCAAATAATGCTGTCGAAATCAATCATGTATCACCAATTGGTGTGCTCATGGCAATCCCATGAACTTAAAACTGCAACCATATAATGTATATCTTATTTGAATATTTTACAGTTTAAAATAAAATTTTTAAAGGAAATTTTTGCTCATAATCTTTAAAAAACTAAACCAATAATGTCTATTTCAAAATTCTTCATTCATAAATATTCTAACTAAGGTTAAGTAAAAAAGAACTTTTTTCAGGGTTGTAGCATATAGACTTATTAAAAATCTCAAAATGAATTTTGAAAATTACGGAAGCAAAAAATATATTTCATAGATTTTTTTTTGTTTAAAAATTTTATTTTTACCTAAAATTGTGATTGTCTATAGAGGGAGAAAGAAAAGTAAAGGTCATCCAAAAAATTATTATATGATATAAAGTATTATACCATTTTATATCAAATGTTATTTAACCAAGGTTAAGTACTTATAGACACTAAACAATGAAAAAAAAAGGATGCGTATCGAATATAAGATTTAACATAAAATATAAGTGATTTTTTTCTCCTGTTAAGAGGAAATAACAATCAGTGGTAAGTTAATCTGATACAACCTTTACTTGAATCTTATTCCAGTTTTATTTCTTGAATTTTTGTTTTATGTAAGTCATCAACAAATAGTACGTACTAAGTTTTATTTCTGAATATTGCTTTAAAATAGAGAAACATTCAGTTTCAGAAATTTATATTGAATAATAAAGTAATTATTTTCGTGTAATTGTTAATTAAAGGAAAAATTAGCATGCAGTTATGTTAATATTCTCACATTTTCTTAAATGACTACATGAAAATATCATTTGTTATTGGAAACTTTACTAATTTTTGGAATATTATTTCTTTTTAAATATTCCTACTATTAGTATGATAATGCATAACCATGTAAATTAATGTATGTATTCATGTTAATAATTTTACGGTATTCATAATTTTGTGCACATATTTTTGGAATAAAACTTAGAATATACTGCTTAGAATACGATGCTTGAACAATTCTTATTATTTACTATAGTTTATTACCAGTAATTATAAATTTGATTTTTGGTACTAATGTTAATTGTGTTCTTGAAATCCATTATAAAGAATGTGATTAGGTATAATTTTATGCACTTTTTATTATAAATTACAATTTATTTCTAAGCTGGTTTACTTTTCTGCATTAAATTACGTAAAAAAATTAATCGTGTTTTGCTTCAATTTTGAATCTGAAAGCATTAATATTATGTAGACGAAGAAAGAACTTTTCCATAAGTAAATTACACAAAGTTATCTAACGGGAAACATTTTCAGAGAAAAGAAAAAATATATGGAAATATTTCGTATATCACTCCTTTCCTTAAATCTAAAATTTAAGCAGTTTCATAGAAAAAACAAACAATACATTTTATTTCCAATGAATTTTTTTAAATTAAATTCAGAATTAATTTGTGCCTTACGAATTTCCATTAACTTTAAAATTTCAGACACTTAAAATAATTTAACCTGTTATAATGATATTTGATTCTAAAAATATTCGTAAAATATCTGATAACATTTAACATTTTTATAATTAAACTATAAGTTTATGTGGCTCAATATTTATATAGTATAATCATCATGATTCACAACATGACCGTGTGCATTTCTGGTTCTCTTGGTTTTAGAAATATTAATTAAAGTTAAATAATTGCATATTTTTTCACAAGTTTGATCATTAAATATTTCTTAATTCTGATACAAATAATTACGTTAAATGATTCTTAAGGAAATTCTTCAGTATGTGTAAAAGTTCCATAAAATGAAACTTTTGGATATGTTCAAAAAAATAGATGTTTTAGAATAACTCATTTTAATTATTTTTATGTAAATCATTAAAATATGAATTTGGGAAATGTTAGTATAATGCAGAAACTTTCAATAATTTCTTTGTTGTGTGGGTATGTTTGAATAAATTTGAAATTTTCTTTCACTTTACATTATAAAAATAAATGAAATATTCCTGTTGTGCGTCTCTTATCTGTGTACATACTCTTTATTTTTTGTCAAAAGTTTAAATCAACTTGTAGCAAAATCAACTTTTGTTTTTCGAAATTTGTATTTAAATTATTTACTATATTCTCTTTCAGGTAAACATAGGTACATTAATTTGTAAATGGCGGGTGATTTGTATTTGCAATTGCTGTGTTTCGTCTTTCTATATATCTTGGTAAAATCTTTTATGATGAAGTAGAGGGAAAATCTTCCCACAGAATTCATTTTCTCCTTCTTTTAATTGTAAAGTAAGTTTACCTCTAAGCAACTGAATTTCTAAAAAGTTGAAATGAAGGGAGAACGCATTCAAAGCCTTTGCATTCTCACACAGTTTACCTGTAGAAAATACTTAACTGTGTACCATACCAAGACACTGTGTTGCTAATTACATATTGTGATAACGTAAATCATAAATAAGGTTTAACATATTAAGGTTATATATAATTTAAAAATAATTAATATTTTCCAGTTTATTTTTAATAACATAAATTATTTTTGATGTGACACTTACTGAGAGGCTACATCAAAAATACTGAAAATATGTGTTATAAAATTGTTTATTATTTTAAACAATTAATATAAACTCGGAACAAAGTGTTTGTAAAAAAATGCATAAGAATTGTCCAATTAAAATTTATTTCACATTTACTGTCTGTCATTTATATGCGTTTATTTTATGAATATATAGTATGCACCTTAGTTAAGAAGAGATTTCATTACTTTAAAGGACACCAAGATTATGAAATATATTTTACCCAATTGATTTATAAAAAAAGTTTTAATAATAAATAATATTAATTCAAAATTTCTTTACAAATCTGAAGAAAATTACGATAATTGCATTATATTACAAATAAAAATATCTTTTGAAGCATATATTTTGCTTCAAAAAGTTATGACAAACAAATATTTCAATATCTTTTTATTTTTTAAACACACACACACACAAATATTCACATGAATTTCATCGTGGTGGTGCATGCAATACATACAAAATGTATTTTTTTTATTTTATTAGTATAACATTTATACATAAAGGATATTCCTTATATATATATATATATATATATATATATATATATATATATATATATATATATATATATATATATATATATATATATATATATATATATATATATAATGATATAATGCTATCTTTAATAGTTATTTTCTTGTCACAACGAAAATATAGGATAAATATTATTTTTGAAAGTTAATGAATCAGAGAATTTGTTCTATTATTTTCTACTATTGGCAAGGTGTTTATGTTAACTTAATAAAAAAAAATCTATTTCAGAAAATTATTCAATGATTTATTAAGTTATTTTTTTGTTTTTACCCATGATCGTCTACCGGGATTTTTATATTTCAGCACTGCAAAAGAAATCGTAAGAAATGACCTTTTAATTTGTGTTTCCGCAAGTGCGTGAATTCTTAAATTATATTTACCACCGATTTGTAGGTATTATAAAGTTGTTGTTTCAAATAATTTAATAAATGAAAAAGTTTTATTGTAAGGAAGTATAAATTTCATAAATAATTATATGTCTGGAGTAATACTTACAAAATGTAAATCATGAAATATTGTTATCCTTGATTAGCTTCCACGTGGTCAGATTTCCTACAGAAATCATATGAGCCGTATGACTTTACTAGCCAAAAGGTTAAATTCCAACTAAAACCATTTTCTCAGAAATATATGGATCTATTTTATAAGAATGTCCTAAAAATTTGAAGGTTCTGAACATATGCAGGAATATTCTGGATAGATGAAAAAAACAATAGGATAGCCTTCGAATACATAATTAGACCAGGATGTATGTTATGATCCCTATTTCTATTTTATATGAAATTTCAGTTATGAATCAAATTAGATTTTAAACAGACATTTCATAGCAACTTTTATGAATCCTTTGAAAACTGTTCATATTATATTTCTTGATAAGTTTCACTAAGGTAAAGTTTTCTTGAATATACGTTATCGAGATATGTTTCCATTTATTTTAAATGCAATTTTTCTTTTGTTTTAAGCTATATTGCATGGAAATAAATACTGTCGTCTTTATATTACATTTTATAATATTCACTTATCTAAGAAGACCGCAGATTCACCTATATTCTTAAAACTTGTTATATTGATTTAACTAAATAAAATTATAAGTTACCTTCGTTCAAATCACATTTAAAGTAGAGTGTAGATACTAGTACTGCTGCAATTATAGCAATTGATATCATAAATTATTGCATCATGCGAACAGATGGTTCATGAAAGATACATAGTGAATATAGTCAGTTTTGGTAATAGTATACATTTTATGATAACAATATTTTTGTAACTGTAAAAGTTGATTGTGTTTTTTACAACATAGAAATTATCATTATGATTTTTTGAATTGTATACATTATGTATACTAAGCAGTTTTTTCAAAGTAACTAGATACAGAACACTCAGAATAGTATAAATAATATTCATATTGTCATATACATATAACTCATTTTCAAATCAAAAATATATTAAGGATATAGTATGAAGAATAACAAAGCGAAAGTATTTGCAAATGTAAACTAATACCATTCAGAAATCTAAGTGCTAACACAATGTAGCTTTTTCAAATATGTTATTAAAACATTTAAGTTTTTGTTTTATCTTTAGTTTGAGTAATACGACTTTTTAATTCATTTATTAAATCAGAACTAAATTAAGTTTAAGTACTTAATGCAATTATTAAATATTGATATAAATATTTCAGAATTTAATTTGTTATTCAAAATTTTGGAAATTAATTTTAATTAAACCTTGTCTGAAAGTAGACTTTATTTGTGTAACAAAGTAAGTTTCATAATAAGAGAAAAATAAATCGGTCTTAAAACGTAAGAATTTACAACATTTCGGTATGCTATTGACTTAACTAAAAATTGATTCACCATAAAAGATGTTGATGTGGTCAATAGTTATAAATTCTCAAAATTTTATATCCATATTAAACAGCGAACTATATTCATGAAAATAAAAGATCAAAATATATATTAAAAGAAACATCAATGAATAAATCGTTAAATTCAAATGAAGGAACTCAAGGAATGTTTATTTTTAATTAAAATATATTTTTATTTAATGACATTTTTAAGATTGATATTTAATAACTAGGAAAATAATAAAACCAAATTTATTCATGTAAGCATTATTTCCACAAATAATATATCAGAATGCAATTGGTGTATTGTAAAATAGGAGTACAGGGATATTAAGGTTTTCAATTTTAAATTTCCTTGAAAAGATTTGTAACTATTAACAAGTAATTATGAATTAAATGATTATTTTATAAGAATTAAAACTTAGAAGTTCCTTACAAAATGTTGTTAGTGGGTTTTTTTTACAAATAAAAGTATGATTATTTGTTACTATCAACTGCAACAAATATGAAAAATAGTTTTATTAATAAGGTGTTTTTATTAAAGTTATTTTAAATTTAATATCACATAAAAATAACTGATAATTATATTTTTGTATACTTATTAATTGAGAAAAGGTATTTTAAGTGTTTAGCGTATCCTATGAAGATAAAATAATAATCTGAGATTTTCAATACAAAATATTAAGAAAAAACTTTATTTTAATTATAGCATTAAATAATTCCAATTTAGTATTATTATTAAAATTCTAATTGAAAATATAAATCAATATCGGCATTACTGAAGAATAAGTAAACTGTAGTAAAGTTGTTAAATTTACAGAATTTAAGAACAGCACACTTAATATTTAAATTGTGCTTATTGAAATTAAAATATATCTCACTAAAGGAAAATTATAACTAAAACAGTAATTCCAACTTTATTTAATAGAAAAGTAAACATAAGAGATTAAATTGCAAAAATTTAATTTCAGAATTATTTTTTGTGTTTAAAAAATAATATAGTAAAATCAGAATTATTTTAATTTTGCTGAACTTCAGTTTACTTAGTAGATATTTAAGAATGGCAAAATTAAGAATTTAAAAGCTTCTACTAAAGTTTAAATTTTGTAAGAAAACTGAAGGAAAGATGTTTTTATTGAATCTTCATGAAATGTTTACAAAAAATCATTCTTTAGGCAATTTAAGTCCAATATTCAAAATTAATGAGATTGTATTCCTTAAATATTATTACTATAATGATTCTACTAGTTCTTTTATAACGTTTCGTGTGCTGCAAGGTTTGGAATATGTTTATTATTACTTCTAAAATATTTAATTTTCGTATAAAATTATATAATTGTAAAATCATTTGAATAATAACATTAAATACATTATAAAATGTGAGAAATAAATTCATAATTACAAATAAGTAATCTACGATTTCATGAAATTTATTATTATTTAAAATTAGATTAAGTAAAAAATTATATTAGTTTAATTTCTGCGGTTAATGATAAGAGTTGTTTTACGTTTGAATGAATATATAATATAATTTTAAATAATTTTATAATTCAAAATTTTCTTGTTATATTCAGTGAAAAGATTGTAAATTTGAAAAGTTAATTTCCATTTAACATTCAGATAAGTATTATCATTATAAGCAAAATTCATCTTAAAAATAAATTTTACCTTATATCAGATTTATTGAAAGTATTTATATTTATTATACTTGTATGAATTATTTTCTCACTTCTCCTACATTCTCCAAATCTCACCAGGTGGTAATAAAAAGCTATTTTCAAGATATATATATAAATATATATATATATATATATATATATATATATATATATATATATATATATATATATATATATATATATATATATATATATATATATATATATATATATATATATATATATATATATATATATATATATATATATATATATATATATATATATACATACATACATATATATATATATATAATTTATATATATATATAAGAATTTTACAACTGAATATGCACATTTTTTGCTATTAAAAATTCTCAAATATGTTAAAAAAAATATTTTGATATTTTGTATTTTTGGCTTACATATCTGTGAACATTTTTCTTAATTTAAACAATTAAGCATAATTTCCTTATTAAATTAATTAACATGTATGCACAGTTTTCTTAATTATGCATATTTCTATTAATTACTTAATGCTTTGAGGTAAAATTAATTACACTCGATATATTGAATAATTACATTTGCAATTTCTGTAAATGAGGATTTCTTAATGCTCTATACTATTGAACTATAAATTTTATATATATTTTTGTAATTTTAAGATTGATATCAGTATTATATAGAATGATTTGAGGACTATATTTCAACACATATTAATTATTTAACATGAACCATTATTACAAATTTTTTTAATTAGTTTAATTTTACATTACACATTTTTACCATTAAAAATATTTTTTCTGTAAAATATATAATTTATAATTTATTTTATAATTTGTTAAAAACTAGGTATTATAAATTTTATGTATAAATAGTTAGAAAATTTTCTAGAAAATAGAAATAGAAAATTTTCATTATTAGTTAAAATGAAATTTTTCTTTTAAACTTAAGAAAATGTGGGTAAGAAAATTAATTTCTTAGTAATTAAAGTTAAGTTGTTATATTATATCTTAGATTTTTGATGTTTTTTTTCTTGGATTTGAAATCGAATAAATTTGTATGATTCTTTCTCTGATATGAATTCTATCATTTAACCAACTAAATAGATTAAAAATTATTAAGCTTTATAATCTCGATATAAAGAATAATTTTATACTTTATATGTTTTCTAGGTTTGTCTTCGATAAAGAAAAGAAATTTCTAATCACATGTTACTATTAAAAATATTAAAGGGCATGAAAGTACTTTAAATTCTTCTATGCCATTTCCTGCTCCATCAGGATTATTTCCTGAATTATTCTTTTATTGATTTCCCGATTACGATGTCTTGATTAAGGGAAAACTTCAAAAAATAATTTGTATCTAAAATGCATATCATTTTTAATAAATTCTTTTATGTTTCTATTTTAATAGTCAAGCAACTTCTCAAGATCTGAACTTATCACTCAAGATAATGAGCCCAATATCTTTTGTATAAATCTAACCATTCGTGCTTGGCATTAATTTTTTACCCAAACTAAAGAAACGTTATTAAAGGGTGTTTTGGAAGTGACTCTGGTTCTAATGAGGATTAATCTGTGTAGTTAATGAGAGTTAAGAGAAGCTTAGAAGAAATTAAGAACTAATAAGTGTTTTTCTTCTATTATCACATAATGAAAAAAATGAGACGTGACCAGGATGATTTCGTATTTTACTTGATGCTAATTAGAGTATGTTAAATTATTTATTGTCACATAAAATATATTGCGGTTTAATACAGTTAGATATTTTTTTTATTCACGCTACTGTGGAATACTACCCTTAGAAATATATTCAAGCAAGCAATTCATCACATTTATGAGGCGCACAATAATTAGATAGTGTCATGTGACATGTAAATATATTCATGAGACACGTGAATGTTTTCTTTTTTTTGCCGAAAAGAAGTAACTGAGACCAGGATGTAACTTCGAAGAGAATTTCTGAACAAGAAAAATATAAGTAAGTTTAATTATCTTCACTGTGTCTCTATGCGATTATACATGTATTCGTTTTTATTATTCTCATAATTTTAAATAATTATGTATAAAGATATTTCGTTATAAGTGAGATAAGAAATTTAAAAAATATAATAATAAATTAGGAAAAATTTGCTTTTGCAAATACAAATTTCTAATGACGATACTTCTTTTGGTTATCATATAACATCTGCATTTTAATTACAAGTGAAATATTTTATTCAAAAGAAAATCAAAGTAATCATACAGAAATTTTATGAAATAGGAAATAGCTACTTTCTATTTTATTATGCTCTTATTTTCTTAAATTCAAAAATAAAACATACATTTATTTATTGTCAAAGCAGGAAAACATTATTTTTTTAAAATAATGAGAAAATACCTTGCAATAGCACGATTTTATGTTGTAAGGAAATATAGAAAATTCTCTAAAGGAATCTAGGTTCCTAATCAAAAGAATTACCAAATCCTACCTATAAAAATGTTGAGTAGAAAAACGGATATGCTTTATTTAATTATTCATTTTTATTATATTTAAAAACATGTGAATTTCATATAAAATATGCTACATACATACCACATATTTCACTAAAGAATTTTCAATGCATGCTGTATTTGTACTTTCTACTTATTATGATAAATCAAACGCATCACATATTACATTTTTATTTATATTCCTCCCATGTTGTTTCAAATAAAATGCTTACATTTGTTTTTATATTTGTTAATATAAGAGATACTAAACGTATGTACTATATAATGAAATATTGAATCAACATGCCATACGAATCATAAACATAAACAGAATGCTACAATATAATCTTAAAAACAAATGTTGTTTATTAAAAAAATCATTTTTTGAAAAATGTTATGCCGATATCTTTAAAAACTATATTTATAGGATTCTAAAATTTGTCCTTATTAAATGGGTTTTCACATATATAAATAAATACAGATGATGATACAGTCTGATTTATTTGAATTTAGAAAAATACTATAAATACTATAAAATACAACCAGTAAAAAAGGCATCATTATAACATAGATACGTTTTCATA
Organism: Latrodectus elegans; assembly: GCA_030067965.1. Classification (NCBI taxonomy): domain Eukaryota; kingdom Metazoa; phylum Arthropoda; class Arachnida; order Araneae; family Theridiidae; genus Latrodectus; species Latrodectus elegans. The sequence goes on from CM057820.1 coordinate 108,922,208, forward strand.
CAAAATATAATAAAATTGGATCATGAAAATGAAAATTTGTTTTCTGTTATGGATACATCAAATTTTATAAGTTGATTGTATTCAACAGTTAGTTCGCTGATATATTATTAATTGATATATTTTCGTTTTGGAATTATTTTGAAAAAAAATATTTCAATGAATGTCTTTACAGTCTTTTAAAACGTATTATATTACATTGCAGCATTTCCAACGATATATTTTGCAGACAAAAAGAAAAATAAAAACAATAACATATAATTTTTATTAAATTTCCATTTTTACTTAAAAAATGATATAATGCATGTAATAACAGTTTACTTAAATGTTTTTTTTAATTTTTTTGTCAATTTACTTTTAATATTCATTCAATATAGATTTTCTTAAGTTTATATATATTTTCACTTATATAACTTTAACGATATTTTGAAGATAAGATGTGACTGTTATTCAACGTATCCTAATGTTACCCAATTGTAAGTTACTAAATACGTAATTGTTGACGTCAACTTAGAGAAGAAATTTTAATAATCTAAAGATATTATAAGAAATTATTTAAAATAAATACACTACTGACCATTAAAATTGCTACACCAGGAAGAAATGCAGATAACAAAATGGTATTTATTGGACAAATATATTATACTAGAAATAACAAGTGATTAAATTTTTAAAACATTTGGCTGGATAGATCCTGAGAAATCAGTACCCAGAACAACCACCTCTGGCAGCAATAACAGCAGTTATACTCTTGGGCATTGAGTCAAACAGAAACTGGATTGCATGTACAGGTACAGATGCCCATGCAGCTTCAACACGATGCCACAGTTCATAAACCGTAGTGATTGGCATTTGGTGACGAGCCAGGCCCTCGGCAAACATTGACCAGACATTTTCTATTGGTGAAAGATCTGGAGAACGTGCTGACAAGGGCAACAGCCGAACATGTTCTGTATCAAGGAAGGTCCGTACAATACCGGAAACATGCGGTCGGGCATTATCCTGCTGAAAGGTAGGGTTTCGCAGGGCTCGAATAAAGGGTAGAGCCACGGGTCATAACACACCAGAAATGTAACGTGCACTGTTCAAAGCACCGTTAGTGCGAACAAGAGGTGACCGAGACGTGTATCCAATGGCACCCCATACCATCACGCCAGGTGATGGGCCAGTATAACGAGGATGAATGCACTCTGCCAGTGTGCGTTCACCACGATGCCGCCAAACACGGATGCGACCATCATGATGCTGTACACAGAACCTGGATTCATCTGAAAAGATGAAGTCTCGCCATTCGTGCGCCCAGGTTCGTCGTTGATCACCCCATTGAAGGCGCTCTTGTCTATGACTCAGCGTCAAGGGAAGCCGCAGCCATGGTCTCCGAGCTGAGACTCCATGCTGCTGCAAACGTCGTCGAAGTGTTCGTGCAGACACTTGTTGTCTTCCAAACGACCCCGTTACTTGATTCACGGCTTGTGACGTGGTTGCACGATCTATTACGGCCATGCGGATAATATGCCTGTCTTCTCGGTTGCTAGTGATAGGTAGCGGTTGAGATCCTGCATGGCGTTCCGTATTACCGTCCTGAACCCATCGATTCCATATTCTGCTAACAGTCATTGGATCTCGACCGACGCCAGCAGCAATACTGCGATGAGATAAACTGCAATCCCGGTACGCTACAATTCGACCTTTATCAAAGTCAGAAACGTGCTGTTACGCATTTCTCCTACTTACACGAGGCATCACAACAACTCTTTACCAGGCAACAACGTTCAAATGCAATTTGTGTATGAGGAACCGGCTGAACAATTTCCTCATTTAAACACAATGAAGGTGTCGCTACTGGCACCTGCTTAGTCGGAATGCGCTGAAAAGCTAACCATTTGCATATCACGACACCTTCTTCCTTTCGTATAAATTTCACGTCTGTAGCATGTTGCCTTCTTGGTGTAGCAATTTTAATGGCTAGTAGTGTATATATATAACATGAAAATTTACTGCAGCTGTTATATAATTAATTAATGTCAAATCAAATATATCAAATAATAATTTTCGGTGTTATTTGTTAAAGAAATATTTGATGTATGCTAATTTTAAAGGAAGTACTCAACCTGAAGCATACAACGAGCTCTATATCTAGAAAGGAAACTAATTAAATTGTTTTTCCCTGTATCATATCACCTAAAATATTATTTCTTTTTCCGATTTGAACTGATAAAATTAGAAATTGATTAGTTAGTATTTTAGACACACGTTAGGAAATAGTAAATTTTTTAACTATTGTTTAAATGAAAACTCATAGGGCCCAAATTAATATATATTTATTAAGGTACCACTATCAAATAAATTCTCATCTAAGATTCTAAGTCTTCAATATCAAAAAGCAAAACATAAATGTGAATTGAGCAAAATATTATAAAAGGAACAATATAGATAAGTGTTTCTCAATTGCCGGCCCCCAAGAAGTATTAGTCTTTTCACGAAATTCCCAGATAACTACTCAAAGTGTCAAAATCCAAAAGCCGATAACTCATATCAAAACAATATCAAATTAGCACTTACATTATAAGAATAATAATTTATTATTTTAGAAAATAATATGATCAATGAGGAAAAATATAATGTAACTAAAGTTTCCGTTTAAAATTTATAAAGTTTCCGTTATAAAATGTAACGGAAACTTTGCTATATTTTTAATCATCCTTCATAATTTAATATACCAGTTATAACTGGTATACTAAATTATAAAGTGTGCCCCTGTCTGCCTTGAGTATCGCTGGTTACTTGAACTTGAATGTCTATCATATTGTTTAAGGCGCTTAGGTTAGATTTCGCTTTTCATCTTGTTTCATTTTTTAGTTTTTATTTCCTTTAATTTGGCAAATTAATTTTGGCTTATTTTGTATCTACCTACGCTGTTTACATATCGATTTTTTGTTGTTCTTGCTAATATATTAATAAAAATTTACGTAACATGTTCGCTATAACAATGAAATATTTCTTCAAGATTTTTATGTGAAAAAGTGTGATTGGTCGAATTTTTAAACTTACCGGTCCGCGAGAACGTACCAAAATATTTTATCAGTCTTTGGAGTAAATCCAATTAAGAAACATCAATATAGATGATTATTTTAATTTATCAAAATATGAAATTGCATTGAATATTGTGTTCATGCATTGAATTAATTAATTCTCCTAATATGAAAATTTAGATTACATTGAAGAAAATAATGAATAATATTTTCTTCAACGTAATAAGGAAAAAAATATGAACTAAATAAATGTTTGCCCTGATTATTAAATATAAGATCAATTCCTTTTTTTAATTTCTTAAAATTTTTCCAAGATTTTACATAATGATTTTCCAGGCGTTACATTAAATTCAGAAAAATTAATTTTTTTGTAAATTACGTGTTTAAAATAAGAGTTTTGAAATATTGTACTCTAAATTGTAAAATATCATAATTGTAAAATAATTGTAATATTGTAAAATATCAAGAATATTAATCTATTTTTGATATTTTACAATTTTTTAAATGAACACCTTCTGCAATTAATGCATAAAACGTTGTATAAATGTTAATTTCTTACAACGTTTATATTATTAAAATCTATTGCGCAAAATAATTTAAAATTTACATATTTAAAATTTAAATATTTATTTTAAATTTAATACACATTTAGTTGTGTTTCCGTAAAGATTCTAGAAAATTAATTTCTAGTATGTCAGAAAAATATGTTTTACTAAACTCTTTAACTCTTGAAAAGAGTTTATGGATGAAATATTATTCCTTTATTGACGAATTCAGAATACAAGAAAAAATGTCTCACAACGGTGGAATATGGAAACTATTCTTGCGAACAAAGGATGATTTATAAAAGCATTTCCTTTATTGAATTTTTTCATTTTAGCAAGTTTAAAAAATATAATTTCAGATTTTTTAAAAAAATAATAGTTTAATATCCCTTTTTGTCTATTTGAATGGTTTAAATTAATTTTTATAAATATTTTTTATATTATTAAATGTTTTGTATAAAACTATGATTGTTTTTTCCATACTAAATTCATGAGGTTAAATTTATCATTACTGTAGTATTATCTATAAGAAAATTTATTAAATTATTTTTATTTAATTCTTCAGTACTAATAATGAAACGCGTACAGTACATGTGTAATTTGGTAACATTTATGTCAATTAGTATATTTATATGCTAATTTAAATCACTTTTTAAAAAAAATTTGTACTTGCTCTGAGACACTTATCACTTTTTTATTCATATATCATTTTATATTCGCTTAATCAAAGTGAGAGAAAAACAATTTTAATTTATTATGTTATTACAAATATTTTTTGAGTAAATGAAAATTTATAACGTTAAATGCATTTTCATTTATTTAAAAGAATACGTATTAAGGGCATTTATATCAGTTGAAAATTAAATCTAAGATTTTTGTAGTCTCTTACGTGAAATTCATTTCCTATGTTTAAGGTTAAAAAGCAACCAATGAAAAAATTTATTTAAAGAAATGTAAACTTCAAAATTATTAAATCAATAAAAATCTTAAAAAAATTTCAGACAGTTTTTATGACAAATGAATTCGATAATGATGAGTAGTAATTTAAATAACTACTTATATGCGTTTCTTTTGATACGGAATCTTTAAATTTCAGGAATAAGGTATGAGTGATTATGATTAAGGAAACTGTTCTACACACAAAATTTCTGCTATGTAATACTACACTAAAGTGACTGCACAAAGTGACTATTAACGTTTTAATTGAATTATACTGAATAATTTTATTTATTTATTTATCAATTTTTATGCATAATTTGAAAAAAAATATTAGTTAGTTAGTTATTTTTAATAAGACAAAAAAATACTTTATTTACATAAAATTGAAAATTATTTATATTTTTCCATATTCTTTATAAATAAAACTTCATTTTCATGGAGATAAAATCGAAACTGCATTCTATTTTTTATTGGGAAGTATGCTACACTCCTCATTATCATAAATTCTCCGAATTAGTGAAAAAACAAAATGTTACCCATCTCATAAAAAAAGATATATATTTACATAAATTTTCCTTCCTATAAACGTAGAGATGTAACATGATATATTAAGGCTACCTTAGTGTATTGCAGCGTGAATTATAGATGTTGTGTTTCTTCCGACACTCAGGAACTTTCTTTTTGCAAACAAGCGTGAAAAAGCTTTGCTTTTAAAATTATTTTTGTTTTTATCCACATAATGTAAATTTACAGCAAAGAATGTCGCTTTTAAATATATATGTTGAAATGAAAGTCCTAGAAATCATTTCTATAGAACTAAAACGAAAGCATATATATATATATATATATATATATATATATATATATATATATATATATATATATATATATATATATATATATATATATATATATATATATATATATATATATATATATATATTTATATATATATATATATATATATATATATATATATATATATATATATATATATATATTTATATATATATATATATATATATATATATATATATATATATATATATATATATATATATATATATATATATATATATATATATATGTGTGTGTGTGTGTGTGTGTGTGTGTATGTATGTATATTACAAAAAAGCTAAACTGATAATAAATTATCATGAGTTGCTGAGATAAATGTTTTGATAATTAATTCGCACATGACTTCAAAGTCTTTAAGTTAGACAGTTTTAAGTAAATTGCATGCAAAATTCAGATTTCAGAAAATATTATTGAGCTTGTTATGTGCCAAATTATACATGATTTGAAATTATCTACTTCCTTAAAAATTATTCAAACCTGGATATTTTGCTTCAAAGTATATTTTTCTTATCTTCATAAATAAAAATATACTGTAAAGAAAGATATAGTAAGCATTTTGCAAATAATAACATATTTCGTTTATTCAATAAACAATGAACAAAACATTAATTTCCTTGAAGAAACATTTTCAAGAAAAAATAATGTAAGCATTTTTTCGCCGTTTATGTTAAAATTACAGAATTTTATTTTGCCCCAATATTTATATATATATAATTTCTTTACATTTATAAAGCAAGTGTATCAAAAAACATTTTGTATTCTTTCAATTGTAACAATAACCTCACATTTGTAATACGAGCTACGACGATTCTCATATTGAAAAATGTGCCAATTATGTAATTTAAAATTATTCTTCATTTAGAAAATAAATGTATATTTTATAAAAAAAATAATATAACTTAACTCGATTTTTTATTACTTATTATTCTTGTGCAGCTAATTTCACTTTGAAGAGAAATTAAAAGGTTTGTTTGTACATTGTTCAATATTTTTTTATCATTAGTATTTTTAATAGATCTTTAAAATATGAAAACTGTTTACTTAATGAAATTTAAAAATTACTGCTTAGGGGAAAATCTTTTGAAATTCTGCATTCAAATCCGCTGATTTAAGTAAACGTCAAATTGCAAAGAAATAAAAACGTAGTATTGTGTAATTTGATAAAATATTTTCAAGTCTCCAATTTTTGATCAAAATCACACTCTATTTTGTTTCAATGGCACACTGTAGACAGTTACAACTGTAACAGAGTCTATTAATCTATTGTTCCCTGATACCAAGGAACCGACCTGACACAGCGACCTCTTAGCCTCCAAGGCGTTGCCCCGGGTGTACAACAGGGGGTGGGCCACCATCACACCCTCACACATGCTATAGAGACCGGTTTACAGGGTAAGCATTATTCATACTTCATTCACACACACAAGGAAAGGACAAAGACATGATAGAAAGAGAGAGGGAAAGTACATCCATGCCTGATTCGAGATTCAAACCCAGGACCTCCCAATCCGTAGTCAGGCACGCTGACCACTAGACAAGCTGGCCGGCATCACACACACACACTATATATATATATATATATATATATAAAATAATATATATATATATTAAATAATTTCCCTTTATTATATATATATATATATATATATATATATATATAATAAAGGGAAATTATTTAATGAAGAATTATTCATTAAATTTCATGTTTCATAACGATTTTTTTTGCATTTATTGATTTCTTTTTTTACATTAATACCTTTTCTCTTTTTTAATAAGTATAAGCAATATTGTACTTGTAATAGAAAATTACTAATTAAGACATCAAGTTGCCCATTTCAATTGATGAACATTCATCAAATGGTCAAGCAAACAATCTTTTGTTTAAAAATATAGCTAAGATCGATCAAAAGACCTTTTTACTCTGAATATTACGACCCTTCAGCTGCAGTACGAAGAAGATGACATGGAGAGTCCAACGATGTGCACATATAAATTTACTTAGTGGGTACTTTAACAATTGGAAACTGATATTAAACCTTTGTTCATAGAAATGCCTTGCTTTACTTCAAGACTTTATCATAGATATTTTCTTATATTCATGTATTGCAGAAGAGTAAACTTGAAAACTCTCAAGATATAAACGCAAAAGTATTATTGTTAGTTAATTATTACTTTATTGTCATGTCTTATTGTTATATCTTATTACCATAAATTATTGTAGGATTCCTATCTCATTGTTCAATAATAGTAGAAAAAAGTTAGCTTTCTTCACTCTGATGAGTATGGTCCTAATTTGGGCCATGGTGATCACTTATATATCTTTTACAAAAGTGGTAAGCACATGGAAAATTCTCAATCTCAACAGTGACTGTCTCCAAATAAAAATTAATACATTAGTCCATATTAAGTTAGTTAATCATGGTTGGAATCGAACTCAGGATCCACCATTCCAAATAATACAGCCTTAACCCTTTGTCAACCAAGTATTACAGGGATTTCAAAGTTTGCCTGTTGGCATTTGTGTCTGAGACATTTGAAAACATTTAAACTTCACATTGTGCAAAATGTGTCCAATAATTTAATCCCTAGGATCAATACACAAATATGTGGTTATCACCCCTGAAAGTTAAAAATTTGTTTCATCGACTGTAATAATTAAATCATCCGTTTCTATTTTTTCTGACGCTTCAAATTGTAATTTTATTTAAGAACATGTTGTTTAATAAAAATTTGGTTTCAATATATGTAATTCTGGCACAGATGCCCTATAATCCAGGAAGCCAATTTTTGAGTTTGGTGACTTTTTATTTGTTTTTATTATTTATCTTGGCAACAATTCTTCATAGCCAACAAATTTCAGATTTTGACATCCTGGATGATACGGCATATGTGCTGTAATTCCGTATTATTGGAAACAAAATTTGCGTTTTATTTTAAATATGAATATTTTTTTGTGATTATGGTTGGAAGTTTTTTGAAGTTCCAATATCCACGTTCATTATGCTTATGATCTAAGAAAAGTAATCAGAAGAAGTTAAAGAATGGTGAATGCTTAAAAATATTTCAAATGATATTTATTAATAACTTATCAGCCGCAATGTGTGTTATTTACATAACATATTTTATATTTTTGTCGATTATAAATTCTTGTTTTTAAAATGGCACTACTTTTTAATGGTTAATTTGTGTACAAAAGAATTGTGGACATTTCAAATTCCAATACAATTTAGTTTAATAAACATATTTTAATTCAAACCAAGCAAAATATTATTCCCTATTAATTAAAAATATTACTGAAACATTGTGCTCCTGTGAAAAAGTAAATTAATAATACTTATTTTTAAATTTATAATTTTAGTATCTTCCATCTATACATATAGATTAGTAATAATAAACTATATATTTTGCATATTAAATGTTGTTTATGAATATTATTTATCATTTTTAAATTTACTTTTATTTTCGATAACCGAGATTAAAGAAATGATTTATATTATGCATAATTGTTCTAACAATATTTTAAATTAGATGAAACACGCCCTTTTAATATCGCAGAATTCAATATTAATAAAAAATAAGGAATTCTTAATTGTCTATATCGTAAAGTACAAATTAAATAACAAGGATAATAAACTAATGTCTTAAGATGGAAATTCGATTAGAAAAACAATAAAACAATTAAGTATACTGTACATTTTTTTTTAGTTTTAAATGCCTTTTAACATATGAATTCTATAGTACATACATTTCTTATTCGACATCTGTTGTACGTAATAATTATAAAACTTGCATTTACATTAACAAAATTATTTTAGTGTCTTGATATTTTTAATTATAAAACAATTGTATTACATTATCATATGATTCAAGACAAATATTTTACTTTAGATCAAAATGTGTCCAAGCATTTTAAATTTTCTCCTATATTTTCAGCATTATAGGAAAAAATATAATACGTCTTAGGAACTTTTAATGTCACTTTAATACATTCCTAACTTAGTTTATTTATACTTGAAAAATCATTTGTCTAATACTTTTTTTATAATAAAATTTTTTGAATGATAAAATTATACCATTTCCTTAAAGCTCTTTAAAATAGTAAGCTTTTTAAGGAAATTAAATATTAAATATTAATGGTGTCTAGTAATTAAATAAGCTAAATTTTTTATAAAATATCTAAATATCAGACAAATTTAATTGATGTAAGAGGGGGATTTTTTATGTTCAAATATATATGCAAATCTTGTTACGAATAAAATATTTTATTTATTGACTTTATTTAACCAATATGTTATACAGAGAAATTTTAAGGGAATGGATAAAAAAAGCTAAACAAATTATATATTTAAATAACATTATTCCTTGTACAAATTGAAAAATTTGCATAAATGTTTCCTTGATTATTAATTATAAATAGTTTAATTTGAAAAGGATGTATAAAATAAATAAAGGTATCAAAGTTATTATGATAATTGAACACGCTTAGTTTTAGATGTGTAATGTTGCAATCTGCTTATATAAAATTAAAGGTATTGCCTTGAAAAAGGATTTAAATGATTGTTATGTAAAAATGTTTTGTAATGTGAAAATACTACTGAAACACATTTTTTTACATAAGTTTTATGGTAATCTATCTAACAACTAATTTGTAATTTACTGTTTATTCTTTCAAGGAAATGTCAAGATTTTACTTCACTAATTAATTAGCATTGTAAAATGTTGAAAATCATAGTTATAATACTTTTTAAATTAAATGTAAATATTAGAATCAGATTTTCAGAAGCATCGACAAAACGGTTTAATCTATATATAGTAAGTATTATATGAGAATTTTAAAAACTACTAGTCATAAAAAACATTTATACTTTACTGTACATTTACTTGTTCTTACATACATAGTCCATTCCACAGATTTAAATTTTAAAGATACAAAAGTAGCAAGTGAGATAATCACTGATCATCAAGTGAGATAAATATTTCCAAACCTGCTAAGCAATCTAAAAACAAATTGACATAAAATTCTATTTTTTATTAAATTAAGTAAATGTTTTGTAAAATTAATTTTCTTTTACTTTTATATATTAAGCATTGTTAATAGCTCTGACTAAGATATCCTTTCCTTACATAGGGAAACTAATTTCAAATAAAATATTGTGTTTTAGTATGGCCTGTTTGCTGGAGTATTGCACAAAATTATCTAAACTAATGGTCAATTGATTCTAATTTCTCGAATTTTAGTGAAATATTGTTTATAATATTTGATAACTATTTATGTGACTGAGTTATAGTTTATAAGAGAATCGAGTAACTGTCAAATTAAAGAAATGTGGTAAAGAGGTGGGTAAAGTTAGATACTGCTAAATATTTTACAAAAAATGAAATATTTATATTTCATTTTTTGATTTTTCCATGGTAATATTTAAAATACTTCGATCTAGTGATTCAATATCATACTTTTGAGAAAACGGTCCATGTTGGATTTCAGTCTTTGTAGACCAATTATAAATGTCTCCTTCTCTTTTCCATTCTAGAGACATATATATCGAGTGTGTGCTCGAGAGTTTTCAGAAATTTCTTTTTAAAGACAAGGGAATACATCGTACTGAAGAACTCCATTGTTGGTGTGTAAATGCATTATAATGATTTTCAACTTTGCAATATTTTCTTCCTAAGTATTTCAAGCAATTTCGTTTTCACATATTTTCTTGGTTCTCTTTCTGAATAGATCAGAAACAGATATGATTTTTATAATCAGAATATATATTATATTATCATATCATATAAAATCATAATGGAGGGTTATTTTTAATCAGACAATTATAGATCTTCATCAACTAATTTTCATACTTTATAATTCCAACATATATAACTAGCAGTTAATAATTGTTTGTGAATAATCAATTAATAACATCATTAATTACATATCAGAGAAAAATTACTTTTTCACTTTTTTACAATTTTTAAATATTTTGTTAGACAAGAAAAAATGAAATATCATAGGATAAAAATAGTTCAAGAAAAAAGTCCATTTGTAACAGATGGAATTTAAATAATTTAATGTTAGCAAAGATTATATATATAGGAAATAATTATTTAAAATTTTAACTTTATACGCTTGTTCACAAGCATTTAAGAAAATTTATGTACTTATGTTATTTTAATTCAATGTCATAATTTTCGACAATAAGCAAAAATTTTTTGCCTGATTTAATAAACATTGGTATAAATATATGTGATTGTAATTAGTATAAATATATAACATTGGTATAAATATTGGTATAAATATAATAAACACTATTATAAATATATGTGAGGTAACTAACCAATAAAACTACAAAAATATATCAGCCAATAAACTAGATTGAGAAAAAAAATTAATGAAAAAGAATCTAATTTTAAAATTTTATTACTTATTGAAAGTTAAATTCAGTGGCACCACAACCCATAAGATGCCAAATTAAACATGGTCCCCATATCTGTTTGCATGACCTAATGTCCTTGGTGTGATGCATATGTCCCAGGTAGGTAGTCAGCCTAGTTTGAAAGCCGTAAGTGTATCGTTATCAAGCATGTTTTGTACTCATATTTATTAACATATAGATGTTGAGTCGGCTTTCCCAGCCAGATGATCGAAATTGTGCTCTAGGAGCGCGAAGGAATTTTGGATATAAAGCTATAATAAATATATCTATAATTTATAACTAAAAGTGGTTGAAGTATTTTTATTAATTACTATCAGAACTGTTAATTGACAAATAACTGAAAACATTTCAGTCTAATTATTGAGACATAAAACATATTTTTTAATAAATTAAAAATATAAACAAATAGTGTGTTTTTGATGTGTATACATTTATTATTTATTGTGTATAAATTTCAAAATTGTAACTAACTTTTTTAATTCATTTTATCGTGATAAAAACTTAAGATCAAATTTATTATTATTTTTGTTAAACGAAACGCTTAAAGCTTTCTAATTATTTTACCCCCACAAAAATTCTTGAGAAAAGTGGATTATGCTAGTAATAATATTTTTCACACTTACTCATCTTATTTCCATCAAACCTCAGCAGGTGGCAAATAGAAAGATATGTTTCTTCCATAATTGCTAAAAGGTTTTAGCTCCCATGAAACTCTTAAGCGCTTTCTCAAATATATGGCAATCTGAAGAGACGTGCTCTTATAAGAAATAAAAGCAATTTAAGACAAATCCTTAAGAAAAATCAGAAAAGCGGATAAAAGCATAGAAGTAATTTTTCCAAATTATAGATTTTAGGATAAAAAGCTCATTAAATTTTTCTAAACTAAAACATTCTTCTAAAATATATCATTACTTTTCCTTTTATTACTATAGAATTAATAAAATTTTATTTAAGTTCTTGCGGAATTATAACTTTTTAAGCAAATTTACATATTTCGATGAATATTTTAACTGAATTTGGCATATATTAAGAAACTATTATTTTAATAAGAATAACTTTAGAGCATTTAGGGTCTATCGCAGATTGCTAATAATAAATAAGCAGATTTTGCTGTTTTGTTAGGAACGGCATTCTACTGATTTACTAGCATTTATAAAAAATAAATTCAAAAATAACTGTTCATTAATTGTTACAACTGAATTTCAATCCCGTTTCTATTTTAAACTCTAAATATCTACTCGTTTTCAGGGTTACAAAGCAAACAAATATTCGAGTTATATTTTTATAGTGCAGTAGTTAAACATTTTATAATTATATATATATGACTTAATGGAGGATATTTACAGAAATTCTTAATCTATTTGAATTTTTTTATTTTTTTATCTTCTCATTAAACTTATATCATGTGAAGTCTTATTTAGGAGAAAAATATACTTATAATTTCTCAAAAGAAGTTAATATTATAAATACATTTCTGAGATATGATTTATAAATTATGATTTGTTTTTATAAATTTAATTTTTAATTTTGAGTCAAGAATAAGTCATTAGTGATTTTTAAATTATTAAGTTTGTATTGTTGAACTAAAATTTATTAAAATTTCTTAAATTTTAAAATAATTCTACTTATCCAATTAACAATTTAATATGATAATTATAATTATTGCCTTAAGGAAAATTTAAAAACAATGTGATTCTTAGAATATTTAGAAAGGTTTCTACTCTATTTAGAGAAAAACAGTTTAAAATTGAATTGAAACGCTATTGTTTAAGTAGACCATATTTAAATAAAATGCTCATGAAGAAAAACATATTTTTATACATCTAGCTTAACGTGGAATAGATTATAAAATTTAAAATCTAAACCTGCAAAAAATATCCTGTAATGGGAAGAGATGTAATTTGAGTACATTAAAGATGGTATTATAAAACTACTTTAATTAATTCCATTTTCATAAAAAATAAACTATATATTCATCCAGTTATTTTATTTTTAAAACTCTTATTCATTGAATCGCCAGTTTAAAAACAGTTGAAGTTTTAAATGTATTTAAACAATCTGATTATTTTAGAATAATTATATCTTTAATATAAATTACGTAAAAAAATTTATATTTTCCTTTCGTATTTCTTTGCATATTCTGTTTTAAGACAATTTAAAGAACTAAAATACGGGTACCTAGAGTTTTCATATTAGCACATAATCACTGTACATTCTCAACGCTGGAATGCACTTTCATAGGAGAATTAATTCTATGAACACAGATAGAAATTGTAATGCTTTATTATCAACAAATTGTTTTCATGTGCATTCTTGAAAAATGTTATTTATGGACTATATTAAGCATTTATTCATATGCAAAACCTAAAAAAGCAAGTATTTTACTAATAATTAAGTTTTCATTTACTATTTGGAATCCAACTGGGTCGAACGACGCTATAATTACACTATAATATCTTTAAGCAATTTTGTAAATTCAGTTACTTTGTAGCACTTGAATTTAAATAAGTTCTCATAAATTTTACAACATATTTAATTACAAAATTGAAATGTTATAAAATATCATTTTTAAAAAAGGGCATTATTTTCCAAAAGATAGAATTCTTCAGGCATAAAAATCTATAAGGTAAGGAATAATGAAATGCATTTAGGCAATGTAGAAGGGTACATTTTCTACATTTGTATGAAAGAGAAAAATATTAGAAGAAATTGTTATTATTTAAAACATTATACATTAATATATTAAATCTCTATAGTTTGTTTTATATGATATAATAATAATGAACTATTAAAGTAAATTTTAAAGTCTAATATTCAGTTTTAATGAAAGTTAAAGCAAATTCGCTAAAATTTTTCAATATATCATAGGGAAATTGTATCAGTAGTTTGTACAATTTAAACTTTTTTCGCATTTAGTTTCTTTGTATATTTAGTAAAAATAATAACTAAATAAATATTTTTACTATCATGTATCTGATGGAAACTTAAAGTATTCTTAATTTTCACAATATACATAAGACAAGCTTTTATTATCAAATTGTCATACATAAAATGATAAAATAAAACAATTGCATATTAACACAAAAATATATTATCAATATTTTATGTTTAAATTTAATAATATTTTTGTATTTTATCTTATATTTTTTTCAGATTCCAAAAGTTATTCAGTTACCAATACAACAAGTAAGTTATCAGCCTGAAATTATTAGATGGATATCTATCGTAATTAAGTATTCTGAATTCTGTAGCAAAGAAAAGATATAGGACGAGAGAAATGTCGTTTCACGGAATCATAGACGATCTGAATTCAATCATGAGGAATGGCGTTCACTGATAACTTCGACTTGACTCCGAATTTTAGTCTGACAGTGTACCCAAATATCTGTACGATGGAGTCGTTGACCATGAAATCCCTCATATATTCATTTAGTGGCATATACAAGTACAAGCATGTACTAAGGAAGGCACCTGATCATTACGTTGTTTAACAAGCATCGCCTTCCTTCGCATAAGTCCAGCAATGCCAAGACAGTACGTCACAAGATCTCCGAGTGTTGCTCGTTCACAGCAGCACAGAGGACTTCATTGGGAAGTAAATAAAAAGTAACAAGATAAATTGACAAAATAATGAACAGCCAGTGGTGCTATTTACAAATGAAATAAGGAAAAATAATTGAAATGCTTGACAATGTGGATGCACAAATAGTGAGGCATTTCAACAAAATTTAAAAATAATGTCCATAAAAGTTCTTAATAAGAACTTGAATAGTTCATTAAAGTGTATTGGATAACGAAAATAGAGTATATCAAAGTGTGTATGAAGTGCCCAAGAAGTTCAAGTCCAAGTCAAAAAGATCCAGAGCTTGAGACGAAGCAAGAAAAGAACAGAATCCAGTTCTGAGAGATGTGAAGGATAGAGTATCCTTAAGAACTTGGATGTTATTGTGCCAAAGATGAAGCCTTGCACAAATCCAGGCTATTACGATTGAGGAAGCGATTAATGCAAATGATTTTGTTCATTTCGTGTGATGAACTAATGATAAGGCGATGGAGTGGAATAGTACTGATCATTGATTCTGGTTTCTCTTTAGATGCCATTTTGATGTTAATGTGCAGTCGAAGATGTAATGGTTCAGATTCCCGAGGTTAGAAGATGATCTTCATTTATTAAAATATTGCGGAGTTTCAGTGTGGGCCATAAGGTATTGTGTGGAAAGTGGGTTGTTGACATTTCTATCGGTCGAAACCTCTGAATAGAAGTAAAAAATCTTCTATCTTCTGTGATGGTTATCCATAGTTTTGTCTACTCACCAAGAGTAAATTAGTGAAATGTTTGGGTGAGGTGGGATTTTGACCATTTAACGTATTGGAATGCTCCGTTTGCAAGGTTACAGCTTTCTCAAGGTTGTTGGCCATATCATTTCCAAGGTTGAAATTGTGAGCTTTAATCCAATGGATGAAGCATTTAGGTAAGGTATCAGAGAGGCTAGTTTGAGTCTAGTGGATGGTGGGACTTCAATGTTCGTATTTGCAGATTACCACTATTGATTATTCGCTGTCTGTGAAAATGGTGAAGCTGCTGAATTGATTATTACATGTGTGGTCGATGGCCTGTAGGATCGCAAATGATTCTGCTTGGAAGACACTGTTGTGCAGTTTGTTATCGCTTCCTCACACTTGAAACTGACTAAATCGCTTCTAATGTTTTCATTTAGTTACAAACCGTTTACGAAGTACTTAATTTCCTCATCATTTACTGGAGTAATGGGTTTGTTGGAAGTGAAGTAGATGTTTTTGCAAATATTCCTAGGATGTGAGATGGTAGTATTTTCCATGTTTTAATCCATTTGTTGTACATGTTGGTGATTAAATATGCAATCCTGGCGGAGTCTTAAAATGCTTGTTTTGGCTGCTTCCATTTCCGCTGCGATGATTAATGGTAGAATGCCGGAAATAGCACAGAGGACTTGTTACGAGGTAGCTCGGAAGTTTCTGGTGATGAAGAGTGGGAATTGTCTCTGAATGCTTGTGAGATGCCTGATCTAGCGGGTAGTCATTGGTAGGACCAATTCAGAATCACCATAGTTTATAATTTTTTCGACGACTGTGCTGTAAAGGATTTTTTAACATTCTTTGCTTAAGTCCCCAATTGATACTAGTCATGCACTTATACTTGGTTTCAATAGGAATAACGTTGTTTTTTATCTATAGAAGATGTGGCAATAAAGAGAGTTTGTTGTCGATTGTAATTCCCAGATATTGTATTGTGGTGGATTTTGGGATACTTTAACCATTGATGCAGAATCTTTGGTAGGATCATAGAACTTTCTACCGTTTGTTTATAAACATGACCTTAGTGTTTGAAATGAGATCTTGAGCTTATGTTGAGTACAAAGGTTATGGAAGCTGTTGAGGGAATCTTAGGTGTTGTTCTTTATTTCTTGTGTTTGGTTGAGGCATTGGTTATGAATGAAAATTACATCATCTGCATATGCCTGTATCTTTGTGTGGAGTGGCTATGGGAAGGTGAGGAACTTGTTAAAGAAGAGGTTCCATAAAACTGGACCTAACCTAGATCTCTGTAAGCAATCTCTGTTTATAGTTCTTTTCAAGGTACCTCCATTGTAATTGGAATTTGACTGCTCTGTTGGGCAGATAATTTTGGATTAAGTAAAATATGTTATCTGGACCATTAGTATTACTGATGTCTTGTAAGATTCCTGGTCATTAGCTGGTATCAAATGTACTCAAAAGATCTAGGCTAACAACTGCTGTATAGTGATTTGAGCAATGGATATTTAGGAGAAGGATATTAATTGCGTGATAAAAGGAAAGTTGTTTTCGAAAATCAAACTGGTTGTGACTAAGTATGTTGTTTTGATAAAGATGGAAATTTAATCTATCGATAACTAGCTTATCAAGGACCTTAAATATGTCTGGCAAGAGACCAATGGATCTCTAAGATGTGACTAGGGTGGGGTATTAGTTTTTCTTATGGAGAAGATAACTTGTGCCGATTTGAAGGTGGTTAGAAAAAGTTATAATTGCAAGAATCTATTGTAGAGAATGAAATGAAGTTCTGGGATGGTTTTATGAATTAATTTAATAACGGTATTGTCAATAAATTCTGGTTCAGGGGCTTTTTTCCTGACAAATTTTCTAATATTGAAATTAATTTCTCTGTTGGTGAAAGGTAAGTCATGGAATCTAAATGGGGGGGGGTGTTCAAAGTGTTTAATTATACTCTCTGTTGGGTGATATCACTAGATGGATTATCAGTAAGGAATACTTGATCAGCAACCGTCCGAAGTGTGTCCAAAATGACAGAATCACTTGTACTTTGATTAGGGTTATTGATTTTAAAAATTTGAAGCGGTTGGAAATCTTTGTTGCCACTAATCGTATGGAGAGGGCCATACACATTAGTTGATTGTTGTATCTTTGTAGTATCTTTTCCAAGAAAAAATTTAGCTTTGATAAGACATTTCTCATATTCCATGGATGCTTTCTTTTATTAAGAATGGAAGTTCGTCCTATCTCATGGAACATCCATAGCTTTAATCCGTCTTCGCAGGACACAGATCTTTTTCTGGTGTGTATGAAGATTAGAACTCCACCCTTGCAGTATATTATGAGCCCGGATCTTTTACTTTGGGAAAGTTTGAATTCATATGGAAGTGATGTCTTGTATGATATTGGTTGTGGCTTTATCAAGTTTATTTGAGGAGTATTAATGTCTTCAACATAGGGTGATAGGGCTTTATTAATTGAGGGCATAAAATTGATATGTCTGGAATTTGTATTAAATCTAGTAGAAATGTGTCTAAGTAATAAGTAAGTGCTTGCTAAATTGGAAGAAGATGTAAAATGTGTGGAATGATTCACGATTTTATGTAACATCCTTGCGTAGGGGTCATGCTAATTTTCTCTGTATCGCTCCAATTTTAGTATATGTAAAATCGCATCTTGTACTAGTGACATATATAGGGGCATAGCGGATCATATATAAAGCCAAACATGGTTTGCTTTGAAAATGTTTTGCCTGACAAAAATGAAAACGCATATTATGCAACTGAAATACATATTCTAGAATGCATGAACATGAATTATTAGGTGCACAGTCTCCATCATACAGTGATCCCTGTTGAAGTTAACCAAGATTTGAACTAAATGAGATCGACAGTTATGTGAAATCATGATGACAGGTTTTTATGCGGTATGAAAATAGATAATACACTGAGCGAGTAGGGTTTCTCTTTTGTAACATGTGATGTGTCTTTTATCTTCATTGTACCACAAACTGTAACGAAATTAATCGGAGAAAATAATTTTTAACATAAGGCATGACATGCACTTTGCTGTTGTATCAACTTAAATCGGGAGCATTTGTGATTTATTGCCAAAATAATCTTGCTTGAAAGACCCTTTCATGTACTTGATACTTAAGATGACATTAAGAAGTTGATATATTCCAGAAAACACTTGTTTCTGGGTCATTAGTTTACCTTGATGAATTGTTTGGCACAGACAGTTCAGCAGTTACTATGAAGATGAAGTTTATGTTGACACTTGCAATTGTCACATTTCACAATACATCGGATTTGTATTTCTCTATACGAAAATCCAGCTTTTCGTATATGGGAGATGACGCTTCGTACGAAGCCAACAATTGTTGGTATGGCGATCTCCTCTTTTGAGAAGATATATTGATCTCCTATTAAACATTTACCACTGACCGATTACGATAAAAAGATTTCAACCCATTCTTTTATACACAAAACAAAGGGGTAATAAATCGTTATATTCTATTCTTCTGCAGTAGCTTTATAATTCTAATCATGAGGAAGTCTGATCTTGTAAGTTTGAATGAATATATATATATATATATATATATATATATAGGGTCAAAAACTTTCAGCGTCCTTGTGTTTTTTTTTTTTTTCACTTTTATATAGACGATCGAAACATCATGTTTTTGTAGTCACCGGGCCCATCGCGCAAGTCGTTAGTAGGATCCTTTATACTGCTTAGCCAACACAAAGAATGATGGTCTTTCAATATGGAAATGTTTTTCCCATAGAGATAGTGTCTAAATTTGTGCACGGCCCATACGGCGGCAAGGAACTCTTTTTCAGTCGTAGAATAATTTTTCTCACATTTTGTTAGAATCCTAGAAGCATAGGCTATGACTCTTTCCTTTCCGTGTTGTATCTGTACCAGGATAGCTCATATACCGTAGCCACTTGCGTCTGCATGCAGTTCGATTGTAGCATTCTCGTCGTAAATTCCTAATACTGGATTCGATGTCAGTGCCGTCTTTAATCTGTTGAAAGCATCCGCCTGCTTACTACACCAACAAAATTTCAATTCACATTTCTACAAAATTTAGAAAGTCTACGCTTGATGACAAAAATCTTTGAGGATACGTCGGTAATAGGAGCAGAATCCTAGAAAACATCTGACATCGTGAACATTTTTGGGAGTCGGGAAACATTTCACAGCTTTTACTTTTTCTGGGTCCGGTTGAATACTTCCTTCCGATACTAAGTGTCCTAGAATTTTAATCTGTTGATACCCTAAGAGGCATATTTTAGATTCAGAACCAAGCCAGATTCTTAAATGCATTTAAATACGACATTCAGGTGCTTCAGATGGTCTTCAAAGTTCTCAGAGAGCACGACAATGTCGTCAAGTTAGCAAAAATACATGGTCCATTACAAGTGCCGTACTAAATTGTCTATTATTCTTTCAAAAGTTGCCGGTGGATTACACAGACCAAAGGGTATTTTCTTGAACTCATGAAGTCCCTCTAGTGTTATAAAAGTCATTTTTTCACGGTTTGTCTACTTCAATTTGCCAATATCAAGAATAAAGATCTATGGATGAAAAGAACTTTGATCCTTTTAAACTGTCTAAAGTGTCGTCAATACATGAAAGTGGGTAAGCGTCTTTCTTCGTGATTTTGTTTAGACGGCGATAGTCTACGCATAACCGCCAACTGCCATCCTTTTTCTTCACAAGTACAACAGGTGATGACAATGGACTCTCTGATGGTTGAATAACACCTCTGTCTAGCATCTTTTCTACTTCTTCTTGTAGAATTCGGCGTTCTGCTGGGGATATTCTGTATGCCCGTTGGCTAATCAGTAAGTGGTTACCAGTGATAATGCGATGCTTAACATTGACGTTTGCTCCGGTTTTTCTCGATTGGTCAAAAATTGCAGGAAAAGCAGACAATAATATAAGAAGTTACCGCTTTCGCGCTCAACTCTGAAACCTGGTGACAACATTTGAGAATAGTCAAGCATAGGTTGACTATCTTTCTTCTTGGTGGCCGAGAAGCTTCGAGTATTAAATATGTCGTTCACATAATTTCCGTCCAGGGCTTCCGCGTATCACACACACATACCTTTTTGAATAAATTTCGCTTCTGCTTCAGCATTCGTTATCAATATCTCAGCATTACCATCACAAAACGTTAGTATTGTAGAGGGAATAGCAACTTCTTGTCTAGCAGTAGAAGTCTACTTCCTTCCACTATCACATTTGTAGGGACATTAATATCTGAATTTGTAACGATTATTTTAAATATAGAGTGCGAAAGTACGATGTAGTCTTGGATGGTATTCACTGGTCAAATTCCAGAAGATGAAGAGTCTTCCACAACACCATCAAAAGTGAGCTCTGATCTACCATAATCGACTTATACTCTAGAGCTTTCCAGAAAATCCCAGCCAAGTATTACATCGTGACTGCATTGCGGCATAACTGTATATTCAAAGGGACATATTAGACCATTAATGCTCAATCGGAGTATGCATTATCCCTTTGGTCGTACGTGACTGCCGTTGGCTGCCTTGAGAATTACGCTTTCGTCACTTGGAAGCAAAACTTTTTGTAATTGACGTCGATATTGATCTGAGATAAAAGAAAATGATGCACCAGAATCCAAGAATACATGTACTGGTTGTTTACCAATGTTTAGTTCTAGATACTTTTTTCTCATCTCAGGCAGCGGGAGGATTTTGCTTTTCAGCATCCTCACTTCCAAGAAAGGACGCTGTATTTAGTTTTCCTCGTTTCTTCGGCCAGGGGTGATAGAGATCTGAAGCAGCGAGTAGGCGATTGACCTCGGACAGGGCTAGGCGACAGATTCTTTACATAGATTTTATTGAATTCATTGGCGGCGGTCCCAGAGGTCACACGTTGCTGAGCGGCGTTTCTTCTCTCCACTCTGTTCTCGCTAAAAATAGCTCTTGTTTCAACGTAATATCGAAAATCATGGCCCGGTCTTCCTCAATGGAAACAGACAGGCCGGTTATCCCCCGTCCTTTAGATGTCGGCCTTCTTCTTCTCTGGCTGACTGATGGGTCTGGGTTGTCTCTCATCAGCATCAGGCTTTAGCTGGCGTCTAGGCCGAATATGAATCCATTCTCTCTTTGCAGTAATAAGAGCTAACGACTTTTCCACTTCTCTCACAATATCTTGAACTGTGGGCATGTGTTGTTCAGGATTTGACACTTGTCAGGAGACTAATCGTTTCTCCTCTTCCCTCTCAATCTTTCTTAGAAGGGAGACTAGATCTGGCTCCTCGTCTAGGGCAGCCATCGAAATAACGTTAGGTAAGCGATTATATTTTCATCCTCCAATTCTGTTTTGTCTCATGTCTTCGATGTGTTAACACCACTTGATAAAATCCTCGGTGGATTTGATTTCTTTCATTAGGAGCGCTTGATAAATGTCCTAGGTGACTCCTTTCATGAGGTGTGACACTTTATCGTCCTCTGTCACATTTGAATTCCGTCTCATTTGTTAAATTTGGCCACTCGCTCATATTCTTGTAGCCAGTTGGTTGGGTCTTGACCAAGATCTCTGCTGAAGATGGACGGATTTCGCAATTATTGTAAAGGTTGCATTAAAACCACTGGTTTGACCTCAGAGTCAGCCATACTTTTCCTTCTAGGAGTAGAAACGTTGAGATCGTATCGAAGAGGGAGTCCTTGAATAATTGGGAAACTCGTAAGGCAAAACTTTTCATTTTATGGCTTGTATTCTTTCACAAAAGTGAGAACTAACTTACATAATGAGCTATTTCTTTTATACGATAACAGAAAGTTCTGGAACACCATTACAGTAAATCCAAGAATTTTCTAGAATATTCGCACTTGAAATCAAACTCAAACAATATCCACACAACTCGTGCGGGATTTAAACGCTGGCTGATTCGATGGAAATCCACTACCTTGACCACTGAGCTATGGTGACCACGGAACCATATTATATATATATATATAGATAGATAGATAGATAGATATATTATAGATTAATAGAGGTAGGTAAATTCAGAAATGCAGAAAACAATCAAATATAGACATGGGGAAATCCCGAGTTACTGTAAATCTAACTGCAAGAGCTATATAAAAAGATGAATATATTGACAACTAAAATGTACTACTACACGTGATGATTAACATATGTTGCACATTGCTGTAATATATCAATCATTCACATCAGGAATCACAGAAAAACAATTTGAATTCATTTCCCATTTATTCAGCACCCATTCGATGTATTATTAGACTATTGAATAGTCACTATTCAATGCCGACTTATTTGTACTGTTAAATGCTGTTTCCAACTGAATGAAATAAACTCAAATCTTCCATTCCTTTGCTTATTTTCGACTCAAAATGATAGGAATTTGTGTCGCCAGTGCTGTGATAAGTGATGGATATGATGAAGAAAGTAATATGGCAATGTCTTTGGCATGTCCTGTATCTTGCTACAATCAGGAAATCTTGGATTCGAGGCATAATACATATGGAGAGATTATTGAATTTTCACCATATATAAAAAATTGAAATTTTAAGAAATACAATTCAAAAGTTCTTACAATTGAAGTATTTAGTTTAACAATAATAGTTCAAAGATTTCATTTAATTATTAGACATTAAAGAGGGTATTATTTTTGCAGTTATATTGAAGGTAAAATAAAAATAATTTCAAATGTTTGCACGCTGTGAATTGGGTTTCCTTTTCTGTTTATAACAATACCTATCTAGAATATCCTACAAATTTATAAAATATTTTTGTAAATGTCTTAGAGGGAAAATCGTCGTAATAAACGTTTTTAAAATATCGATGTAGTTCCCTCAATTGATAAATGCTTCTGAAACTTTCTTTGATTCCTTATCATTTACATCGATTTTTTTCATGAAGCATTAATGGCTTATATAAACTATTATTACAAACTAAAATTCAATTAGTATTTTATATATTTAATCAAATATTTATTTGTTATGGTTTTAAAAATGAAATTTCGTAACAGCAAGCAAATCAAATTAAATTTTGTGTTTGTTATATCAAAAGTTCAAATATTATACATAGAAAAGGAAAATATATAATATGAATATTAGAATTTTAAAAATAACACTTTTCTTACTAAAAAAATTGAATTTGCTTCATTTTACCGACTAATTTTCAATACTAATAACTAATGCTTCAAAGTAACTATTAACAATATTTTTGATAAAATAATATTAAGTCTTTGTGCTATTTAATCAAAAATGATGAAACTAGATGATAAAATTGTTAATTAAGCAAAAACGCGTGAAACTATTTTGTTAAGAAACTTCCATGTATAAAATACAGTTGATTTATAAAAATGTGATCATTACTGTCATATAGCATAGAGTTTAGTAATAAAAGTAACATAGTGAAGAATATATTTTTGAAATAATTTTTACATAAGCACATGGAAAAATATCACAGATAAGTGAAAGGAAATAAAATGCCTGTTGTTTATGCACCTTAATATATTTTGAATATATAAATTCGTTCTGTTGAATTTTGAATCTTGTGAATAAAAGGAATTAATTTACTTCAAAGTTCAAGTAAATTCATTTGAATTTAAGAGAAAATACTAAATATTTAAATAGTTAAAATGAAATAAAAAAATCTGAATTAAACTAAGTACTTCTTGTTATTAAATATATACGTCTCCATGTAGGGATAACTTTATTTATAGAAAAGTATTTTCGGTTATTCTGATTGGAAAATGCTGTACTTCTTTATTCTGTACAAAAGAATTTATCTTATAGTCAAGGAATCTGGAAGAATTATAATATTTTTCCGCTCTCAACATTGGTAAAGAGAATAGTATTACTTGTAATTATACTTTTAACGTAGAAATAAATAAAAAACAATTGAGCTTGTAATATTTACAACCATCAAATAAATAAAGCTATTTCTAGAAATACGAATTATGCATTGTGTAGATTTATTTAACTATATGTAGCTTAGCGTATGACATTTAGCCCATAGTGTACATCATATTCATTTTATCATAAATAAATAACTATTCAGTATACTTTATTCATTCAATAAAAATTTTGAAATTCTCAACTTTTGAATTCAATAAAACTCTTTTGAGTTTTGAAATTCTGAACTGGAATTTTGAATTCAATAAATATTTGAAAGCTAAGAGTAAAACATACGAATTAAAATTTTGCAAAGGTAAGGAATAAATAAATTGGTAAATTTTTTTAAGAGAATTAACACACACACACATACATATATGCAAACATACATATACACACATGGATACATATACATACATACAGACACACTCATACTTTTGTATACATTATCTGCTTATTAAATTACTAAATATAAATTTCAAGTTCTGATTACTCATAGAAAATTTATATTAGCTATTTATCTTTGTACATTAAATGGATACCACACTTATTAACCTAAATACATAGGAATTCATTTATAAAAGCATTTTTCACTAAACATAATTCACTTATAAATTATAAAAAAATCATTTTTATCGAATAATCGTTATTTAAGAAGACTTTGATGTCTGATTCTTATATCTGTTTGTGTATCCCCTTCATCAGTAGATTATTTCCTTTAATTAATATGGTTTATACACAACTTAGTATTTGATATCGAAAAATTTCATATTGTTTGAGAGTGTTCCAGTGAGCATCACGCCATCGGTTTCCTACTATTAAAAACAAAAAATCTCTCCTGGTTATTTGACCAATGTTGTGGTGGCTTAAGATGGATGATGCTTCGACAGACTTTTCGAGAAAGCTCAAGGTGTCGAGGAAATTAATGCTCGGAACTTTCTCAAAAGTCCTGCTTCACGATTGTGTAGTTAGAGAGCTCTCACGCCATTTGTTTTGGAACCAAAAAACAAATAAATAGTGTGTCCAAAACTCTGTTTCTCCAAACATTTTCTCATTGAGTGTTTGGAACTAAGGATATAAATTTTTGAGTATTGATAACTAAAATTAAAAATAATGAGTGATGGAGAAGTGTTAAGGCAACAATACTACTTTTTTGCATTGCATTTAAATTTCAGAAGAGTGTGTAAAATTTCAAAGTATGTGGTTTTGAATAATTGTATTAATTTATTATTTACGAAATCACATAATTTTCGTTAATACAAAGTGAAAGATTTGATATTATTTGACAGGTGAGTCAAATAATTGCGTATTTTATGCGAAATATAGTGGATAAACTTAAATTTAAAATTATATAATCTTATATTAATAAAAACAAAATTAAATATTTCTTAGCAGCTCAATTTTGTAAGTTTAGTTTTTTAATACGGAATATTAGGAAATGTTTGAATGACACAAAAACAAACAATGTTTTAACTCTAAAATTTCTTGTTTTTATATCAGTCAAGTATTTTAAATTTACTTTAAAAATTAATTTTCGGCTTGTGTGTGTGTTTAAATGTTTATATTAAATTCCTACAGATGTGTATAACTTTTATCTTCTAATCCTACATCGCATTTACCACCTTTAAACAGTTACATATAGGCTGCTTCAAAACGTAGATATTAAATCTCTAATAATTAACTAATTCATCTGTTTCAAATTAATTTGCTCCATTTTATTAATATTTTTACAAAATCAAATAATTTTTAAGGAAATATATTTACACACACACAGTCAGGAATAATCTGAATTACATTTGAACACATTTTCTGAATTACATGAAACTTTCATACACCTTAAAAAATAAGTAATTTTATTGAGAAGCATTTGATTAAAATAAATTAATATTTGATATTTTCTTCTTTTAAATTGCTTGTATCAAGTTGATTCTGTTCTATATATGTAATTTGTCTCAGATATGCTCACTTTCTTAAATTAATGTGAAATATATTATTCACTATTTCAAGAAAGCACAGAAATGAAGATAAGTAGTGATTACCGTTTAGGAAATTTCTATTAGTAATTCCCGTTAATAAAGTAATTTGCCCCATCATGAAAATGCTTTTGTCAAAAATTAATTATTTGTCGAGGATATGAGGTTGATTACATAATACCCAGCAGACCTTGCTTCCTATGTCATTTATAATTGTATTTTAATGAGGGGAAAAGAATATATCTATATTCGTGGACATCTTCTCTTACTTCACCTGCTATGCTTGAACAGAAGCCAGGAAAGACGTTTTTTATTTAATTATGTAACAAGTCCCTTATTTCAAGCTACAAAGTACTTGCAAGTTATATATCAGATTCACAGAAGTAAATGAAATTTTTAGAAATCAATTGTTTAGTTTGTTGCGATGATAGTTATATCTTATTATATCAGTCAAGTATTTTAAATTTACTTTAAAAATTAATTTTCGGCTTGTGTATGTGTTTAAATGTTGTCACATTGATGTTATTTACAGTGTTCCTTATGATAATTTAAGTGACATGTTAAATATCATCTTTGTACTATAGTGATGGTTATGTATATCTTACATAATTACCAGCTTTACCATTCGCATTTCAAAAATTTTTGGAAGTCCATGGTAGTCTTGTGGTTAGGGTATTAGCCTTCTGTCCGGAAGAGAGAGTTCTCAATGTCGCCAAAGGCTCACTGAGTACATGTGATATAAGTGCCCGTTAAATTTGTGGAACCGTAAGTCCTGTAGTCGGTTGTTGAGCAGTTACCATAAGTGTAATGGTCTGCAGAAAATGTCCTCTTTTAGACCAATGTCAAAATTGAGGAAGTGGATCCTGTGGTGGGGCTATTTATTGGAGGAGATTACAGCAAAGTCTTACTTTCACCTACATGGTGCTCTGGTTAGACAAGATTCACACTACTAACTTAAATTTGCATAGTAGTTGGCTAGCGAGCTTAGTGTCTCCAAGTGTCATAAGCAACAACAACAATTTTTTTTTAAAAAATATTCTTTGAATGTTTGCAACCAAAATAATTCATGAAAAAGTTCAGGTTGGTTATCTGGTAAGTTGGAAGATCAAGTAATTTCAAATAATATGAACATTTTGTTGCTATGTAAATTAATAGCTTTAAATATGAGTAATATGTACTGGCAGTTAATTCTGATTCCAGACATCCAAGACAGTAATAATGAAATTCGTTTAATTTTAAGGATTAAGGAATGCTATGATTTGATTGATATCCATAAGTTTCAGAAACGTTCTTATAACATAAAAATTTTATAACATGACAAAACAAAATAGTATTATAAATAGAGTAGGCTTAAATTTAACGAATATTTTAAAAAAGTAAAGAAAAATATCCAGAACTTTTCCAAGTGGTAGTCACATATAAAGTTAATAACTAATCATTGAAATATCTTCATATGAAAAGAAAGAGAACACAGTTTTTTAAAGTAGCGTTTATTTTAATTTTCAAAAAGATTAGAATTTTCTAACAACAAAACAGTTTTGGAGTGTTTTATTTTTAGAATAAGTAAAATTTATTTTTTGGAATTCGTCCAAAACACTTTTTATTACAAATGTAAATTCAAAACTTACACGTACGTAGTGTATTAAAATGCAACTTCG
The DNA here is from genome assembly GCA_030067965.1 of Latrodectus elegans. Taxonomy (NCBI): domain Eukaryota; kingdom Metazoa; phylum Arthropoda; class Arachnida; order Araneae; family Theridiidae; genus Latrodectus; species Latrodectus elegans. Next base: position 108,950,834 of record CM057820.1, read on the forward strand.
ATGTTTCAATTGCTTTAGTGAATCAATTATTTAACATGTAGGTATTTTATGGAATTTATGTAGATTTGAATGATTACTAAATAACGTTAATACTTTTCAATATTAATGAAATACCTTTTTATTATAATCAGAAGCAAATTATGAAGATCTCAGTTTATTTTCTTCAATTACACACAAGCAATAAAGAAATTGGATGGTATTTTTATTCCTTTGTCTAAAACTTAATTCGTTACAGTTATTGTAATATATAAAACTAAATTTTAAATAAGTTGTTAAAAATCATGCATGCAAAATAATCAATTATTGAAAATACGGTTTTCCAAAACTCTAGTCACATCAATCCCTTATATCACACATTCAGATTTTGAATATATTTTAAAATCGAACACATTTATTGGGTTAACTGGAAAGTAATTTCATTTTACCCACCTCAGTCAGTTTTTTGTTAGTAAAAAGCAACCATTTAATGAGTATTGAATTATCTAATTCAATACTCATTAACATTAGATCACTGGAAAGATGGTAAAAGATGTTGGACTGAAATTTACAATATACAATTTAATAAAATATTTATTCGTTATACGTTTTCCATTTTCATAAAGAATGAAACTATATTCTGAACAACCCAGTAGTTTAAAAATAAATTACTTTTAGTTTTGGTGAAGATTGTACAAACCCCTAACGATTTATTAAAATTGTTATTCTTGAAACTTAAAAAAAAAAAACATTTATATTATGAAGAAGATAATATTGCTCATTATCAAACCTATAATAATGTTATTGATTTACTGCTGAATACACAATGTGTTTAATAGTGTAATGAACGTATTAAAGCTCTTAATGATACCTATTGCTTTATGTTATAAAAACTAAATGCATTCTTAAAGTCATCTTATTCACTTTAACTTCAATTTCGAAGACACTTTTGTTTATAAGCGCTTAAGAATCAACAGAAATATTATGTATAGAAGTGTGTAAAACACTAACATGCAAATGCGAAATATTTTAGGGAAAAAGAAGTTCGCGGGGTGCTTTCAGCTAATATTTAATATAAAAATTTGAAAATTATCATAAATTTTAATTTTAATAATTTTCTTTTTAATTCACAAAGTATCATTTTTGGTAAATGTTCATTTTAAATCGAAATACATCATTTCCAACATATCCGGATAAAAAACAGAAATGAAAATGTATTGATTAACAATACTTTAGTATTGAAAAATGAAAAGAATATTTGGATTGAATTCAAAATACTGTACACTTTAATTAATTAAAATTACAAATTTATTCCAAACTTATATTTTACGTAATATTTTATACCTTAAGCAACATTTTAAAAAGTATTCTGCATTTTAAATGATTTATAATTAATTACCTTAAAATGAGTGTATTTCGTTTTAAATTTCAAATTAAATATTTTGTTTTCATGATTTTTATTTTTTAAATTTAATATACTATGATTATCCAAATATTTTATAGCAATATTTCCATTTCAGATAAGATAACCTGGTTTTTATAAATTTTGTAACTTAAGCAACCATATGTGCAGTTAGTTATTATTGCGGTTATCACATTTAGGTATTATATACATTTTTCAAAATCCATTTTTATTTAATTCTATGAGTAAAACTTCGAATTTTTATAGCAAATGTTACCGAAATTTAAAAATATGCGCACCCCTCCTTCATTGTTTTTTCTATTTTTACTCTTCTTTTTAAGCGTAATGTATAATCAGTTGAAAATTTAAATTTACACTGTTCTGATATACCTTTTTGTATTATTTAATAAACAATTTATTTTAGTAAAAAACGAATTTCATAATAAATTTATTATATAATTTGTTTAATAATTATTAAAATTGATTTTGAGTAATAGTTGCATTAAGTTTTTACATTATTCAGATTAACAAAGATATTACCTTGAAATTTAAGAACAAATTTTATCTCATTCTTTTCAGATTAATATTAATAATGCTCTGAGGGAGTTTTGATTTTAGAAAAACTTGAATATTTAAAAAACTTGTAATTTAAAATGGCTTTAAAATAAAGTTAAACAAAGAATATTTTTTAACTAAGTAAAAAAGACATAATGTCGAATTAAAAATACAAAAAAATATTGATACAAAAAAGCATGATTATATTTTAAAGTTTTTTTTCCACATTATTCCTGTAAATCTAAATTTTTATTTGAAAAATTAAAAATTAGAAATTAATGACAATTTAGGTAATACACATAGCCAGAAATTTATTGTAAATGTACATGTGTTTACAAAATAGTTTCAGCAGTATATTTCTTCATGAATTAGAGACATTCATGAAACAATTTATGTGCTCATTAATATAAAATCAATTGAAGGCAAATTTAGTCTATAAATCAATTTAATATAAACATCACAAGAGTGAAATGGATAATAAGGTTTCATAAGTAAAGACACACTTCACCTGTCTCCTCTGAAAAGTTAGATGTTATTAAGGCAGAAAATTAATTTTGCATTTAAACAAAAATCATACAAATTCAAAAAATGAATTTCAAAATATATCATATATTTTTTCACCATTTAGGTACTTAAGCCGATTAATATAATGCAAATATAAAATCTTTTTTTGACTATCTCATACATATTTTGCTTTTTAAAATAAATAATAAATTGTAGAACAATTTTTGAAAGTTTATGTTAACTGAGTATTTAATTCACAAATTTATTATTAAAATTAATTTCATGTTGCTGAATAAATTACACACTATTTATTTTGCTATGAACATTGTAGTTTATCCTTTGTAATAAATTTTTCTTCTACTGAAATAAAGAATAAGATGCTTTGCAATATTTTTAACTTTATATTATTATTATATTAACTTTATATTATTATTATATTAACTTTATATTATTATTATATTGCTTTGCAATATTTTTAACTTTCTATTACTATTTTATGTTTAATTTTGTGATTTTTATACCGTGGTTTAAAAGGAAATCTTGCGTATTAAAAATTTCCATAGATTCCAACTATTTGAAAAACGAATATAATGATATTTTTTATTAACAACTTACTTTAAACTGACTAACTTAGCATCGTATTGATCTTTTTTATTTCTTCAAATGTGAGGCTTTGATGGTTGAGAAAAAATAATAAAAAATTGCGTAAGACATCAATTATTAAATTAGAAAATTTAATTTAAAAATCAAAACTAAAATTAAGCTAAGTACAATGTTAATAATGATCTTTGATTTTTTTTAATTAAGTACATAAAAATATTTCCTTCCGTATGATTTATTATATCCTCTCACTCGCTTATGAATGTATTAAATTTAAATTGTGTTTAATTTTTACAAATGTATAATAGTATTAAAAGAAATTTAGATATTTTATTTAAAATATATTAACACATACACACAAAATCTGAAATTTCTGGTAATAAAAATCATAAAAGTTTGTGATCTATGAAAAATCTCATGAAAAATTTGAATAGTGTCTTCGGTATAATATTTTCAGTTTTATTTCCATGAAATAGGAACTTTAGTAAGAATACCTTTTGTTAGCTCCTGACATGTCTTAACAATGATAAAGCAAACAATTCATTATATTGAAGAAATTTGTAATGCATTGAACATTAGCAATTTTTTGCTGAAAATGTGAAGAATTCCTTAACAAAAAAAAATACATTATTTTAAAAAAATAGATAAGTATTCCCATTTTCATATTTTATAAATTTAGAATAGTATTATATTTTAATATTTCTAATGAAAAAAAAATTGGTGGTTCACAAAAAAACCTTAAAAAATCCGTTAAAAAATAATTTCACTTTTATTTTAAAATGCTTTTAAGTAAATAAATACATTCGTGGCCTACAAAAATCAAAACATGACACTTAATTATATTGCAGATAACTCATACAGGGAAAAAATTACGTCCATAATTTGTAATATATTTAATTTAGATATTTAACTGTGTAATGTTTTTGGTAACACGTTTGTCTTTTAATAAAGTAACATGCAATATCGTCTACAATACAGAATGAAGTATAAAGTTAATTCTGCTCTCAGATTTTTGTTAGTTTAACATCGCAAAGCGAATCAATATTTACAGCTTTTAGAACACAGTTATTCTGTCCATTCTGATAAATAGAACAATAGTAATAGATTGCTTCTTTGCATTAAAAATATAAATCACAGATATTCAGAAAAATAAATATGAAAAACGTTTGGATAATATATCAACTTGCAGGCACTTTAGTTCATTTTTTATACTATTATAAACATAAAAAATCTCTTTTGGTTACCGGACCAGATTTTTATCTTTAAGATAAATGATGAGTAGACGAACTTTTTGGAAAGTTCAAGAACATTGGAAAATTAATGCTTGGAAGTTTTGTCTTAGGAGCACTGAGTAAAAGAAGTTTTAACGCTATTTACCTGACCTAAAATATATTTAAATTTTATAAATGTTTAATAATTATGTGTAAAAATAAAATACTCAAAATAAATGCATTAATATTTTGAATATTAATATAAGTATTTAAGGAAAATTAAAAAAAAAATATTTTGTGAAATTGATTTCACCTGAAATTTTAAACTGTCGTACTGAAATTTTAGATTTCGTAAAGAGATTTAAAAACCAATTTTTAATTAGTAATGTGTAATATATTTAGTTTTAAGAAGCATTTTTCTTATTTAAAAACGCAGATGTTTGTAGAATTATAGTTTCAGATAAAAAATACGAAACAGCATTCTTCTCTTATTTTGAATACATTGTTTATATATTAGTATATAAATAAAAAAATTGAGCTAATGATTATATAATTTATTTAAATCAGAAATAAAATAATTGCCACATTTTAAAAGAAAAAGCATCACATATGCCTATTTGTTAAGAATAGAATAAAATATGTTTGGTTATTAATTATGATACATCTTAAAAAAAATTCATTAAATTCCATGTATTGATTACAACTTATTTTTTATATAAAATAATTTAAAAGAAATAGCTCACACACAATAGAAAAACAAATTCATGAATATATATATATATATTAATCACAACTGTTTGTCATATAAAGTAGCAATTTTTCAATTATCGGATTTAAAACACATTTAATATGTTATATTCATCATGCATAAACTTATTTAGTTGCTGATAATTTTTACTACATTTATTAGTTGTTTTCTGATCTTACTTCAATAGTTTTAAGCGGTGTTTAATATATTTAAAAAATTTGTTACCCTAGCTTCATTAAAAATGTATTTTAACTTTTATTACTTTGACATTTGTATTATAAATAAATATCTTAATAGAAAAACTTAAATAAAGACCAATGTAAGAGAAAAATGAATTAAATAATTTGTGAAATGAAGCATTCATTATTTTATAATAGTCTTTTATATTGACAGTATAATATATAATGTTAGAATCGTATAGTGAATTAAAAGAAAAATTACATTCAACAAAATAATACACAATTTATTCCTAAAATATTATATACAATGAAATGTTAGAAAAAATTAATTATCATCAAATGTATATTTATTTTATTTAATCGTCATTTGTCACTTAATTAGAACATTAACTTACTTCAATATCTCTTTCAGAATGCAATACGTTCCCTAGACAATATACAAATTATATAAAATAACTTTTTAATTTTTATTTTTAATTTGAACCCGGAATTAAAAAAAGTACTTTTAAACACATTTAAAAGAGAAATAAGCAAACAAAGAATTGCAATTATAGTGAGCAAAGTTTTGAGATTTTAGGGCTAAAAAATAAGTTAATGATGAATAGAACATCTTAAGTAAATATAAAATGAATTCATAGTTCTTTGTTACTAAACAGTTAAAAAGAAACACAATCAATATTTTTTTATATATCATTATAAATAATCCAAAACGAAAGGATGTCTTCACCCCTCCCCTAAGTCCTTAGATAAAATGGATGAAATCTCTGGAGACAAGCGGATTAATTAACTGCAAGAAATGATAGAAGCGTTTATGGGCATAAAAAATAAACAAGATTTCAAATTCATTAATTTACTTTTTGTTTTGTCTCAGATATTTACTTGGAAAAATTCGACAGGTAAAAGATAAATTTATTTTTTAAACTAATGGTTCTAGTTTTGAGGTTGTTTCAATCTATTTTTGAACGCATCAGCTTTGTTCTAATCTATTTGCTTTATTTATCAGTAATAAATATTGGAAAAAGGAAAGCATTATAGAAAGAGATTTAAGATATAAGAAAGGCAAATTATTAATATAATTTAAGTGATAAATTTCATCATTAACTGTACAGTGCTTGCTGATTTTTAAATTATTATCTATAAAATGATAAATAAATGAGTTTAAGGAATAAATGTTATTATAGAAAATAATTTAATAATAATTTTGGCTAGATAGTTAGCTAACACATTAACGAAAATTATAACTATTTCATTAATTAAAGATACAAAGTAATACTTTGTATTTTATAAATAACAAAAATATCCACAAATTAACTTTTCTACGCATCAGACAGCTTTCAATACGATAAAATCTATGTTGCAAAATAAATATCCTCCATTTTCCTATTTAAAAAAGGGAGAAAATGAAGGAAAATACTTTTTTTTCAGGTTTTCGCGAAAGATACAGTTTAGAGGTCACTTCCTAAAAAAATATTAGTAGAAAAATCTGAATACGTTACATTTATTCTGAAGAAATGAATGTCCACACTATTTTTATTTAAATAAATGTAAAATAAGTGGATAAATCTATAATTTTGAGATAAATTACATCTTAGAATCTCTTTAACTTGTAATATTGTTAGTTTAATCATGTAATATTGTTAGTTTAATCATGTAATATTGTTAGTTTAATCATGTAATATTGTTAGTTTAGTAATCTTGTAATATTGTTAGTTTAGTAACATCAAATATTGTTAGTTTATGCTTGCATCTTTATTGATGTTATATACTAATATTGAATATATATTATTATATACTATACGTTTATTGGCATTTATATACATTCTAAACGTTAATATATATTTTCAAATTGCTTATGTCTACTTAGATAACTGATAATCAATTTTACTTGATTTATTTAATTATGATTTAGTACTAATGATAATATTTAGTAAATATAAACAAAATTATGCAGTTTTCACTAAGCAATAAATATGACTAATGCTGTACTAAACAAATTGAAAGAAAATACTTATAAAAGTGTAAACATCTTATGTTGAAATAAAGACATATCATTTGGCAGCTTTTTAAAGCAGTGAGAATTTAGTATCTCAAGACATTGACATCAGCATATTCCATGAAACAAATATTGCATTCCTCTCACTAGACTTCAATTCTTCAGTCCCAGATTTGAGAAATGTATTGCATTTGGCGTCATGATAGATCAACGTAAAAACGCCACTTCAAACCAAAGACAAACGATAGAGATTTAAGATTATATTAGAAATGCTTCACCTCCAACAGTCCACGGTCATTTGTTATGCTTAGAGAAATGGTATTCGACCAGAAGTTACCCAACTGATCGATGTCAAAAATACATTTTTTGCAATTTATAAAATATGAGTTTAAATATAATGGAAAGTTTTCGAAGAAGACAGGATGTAATATTTCAAAGTATTGAAAGTAAATTAAAGTTTAAAAAACTAAAAAGTAAAATTTATGTTTGATATCATTAAAAGTAATTGACAATCGTATTTTTAGAATTTTAACCTCTTAACTTGAAGCATTTTAGCCATGACTAATATGACAAAAAATCCATATTTCACTAAATATGTAGGTGGAAGCTTTCTATAAATTAATTAAATACTTGATGAATTGAATGCTTATTCGAAGTGATTTATTTCATTTAACAAGGAAAATGCACTAATATGTTAAAATAAAAAAATGTGAATATATATTCCATAATTATATCAATGAAGGAAACATTTTATTCAGATTTAGCATAGTATAACATAAACGTAAAAACATATATTTCATATATTTTATTCAAACTACATGTGTTTGAGAATATACAGCTGCTTCTGGGCTAGTAATTCTATTGTAGAAATTTTCCAGAAATTACACTTGATGAAATTCTTTGTAATACTTTTTTCTAAGTTTGATATTTTCCATTATTGTTTTACAAATTTTTTGCTTAAAACTAAATTTAAATTTTTTTGTGTGTTTCTATTGTTCACGTTCAACAATTTGTATAACATAAAATAAAATTTATGAATAAAGGTACAATTTAATATCAAAGTTATATTTCATTTAGCAAAAATATTAGAATTTAAAAATAGATTGAATAAATTGTCATAGTTTCGAAGAATATTTTCCTATGATAAAATTTGAAAATATTTTATATCGCTATTGTTGTATTGTACGTACGAATTTGTCAATGTTATTATATTGATTTTAAAAACATATTTCTATAAATATTTGATTGCTTTTCTTAGAAATGATACACATCCTTCATAATTTCAAAAATGATTTACATTTTGTGAGACTTTAAATACTTAATTAGTAATAAAATACTTATAATAATTATATACAATAATTGTGTGTGTGTATAATTATAAACAAGAATATTATATAATTATATACAATAATTATATAATTATATGCACACAATAATTATATAATTACTTTAAATACTTACAATAATACTTAGAAGATTATTAAAGAAATCAAAGCAAATAATTCATCCTTATATAGCAAAAATATTTTACTAACAAGAACGGATTTACAATTAAATTTTTTCACTAAATAGTTTATATGAGGAAAATTTTATAAACTTTATTCTTATTATATATTTTTAAATTTTAAAAGTAACCGTTATTAAAAAATAATTTTTAATTACATTATGTAGTACACTTAATAAAATAGAGAATGTATCAATAAATACAACGCACTTTATATCTAAATAATGTATATGTAGAAAATGTTTTAATCAGATTAAAAAACGATTCTGAAATGCAGATGTTATTTTAAATAAATAAAAATGTACCACTCAGAATATAACATAATTAGTGTCATCTCAGTTTATTTTTTATTTACCGAAAATACTTTTACTTTCGAAATATGATTTTTTGATGCAATGTGTAATATATACATTTTATATAAGGAATTAAACTCAGTGACTATAAAAATTAATTTCATGTTTCGAGTATCTATAAAATTTATGACCTAAATTCCAAAAATTGCTTAAAATTACAATTAAGATTAGTTAACAGAAAATGCATTTAATTAAAATTAGTGAACTGATAATTAAAATTTGCTGATCAAATATGTTAATCATAAATCAATATTTTAGCAAGGAATTTGTAAAAATTTATTTGTAACAACAGGGGCATAACTATTTACGAATTTAAAATAATTTTCTTAAATATAAAACGATATTAAAAATAAATTTATAAAATTAATTTTTGTGAAACATTTTTTTTCTCAAATTAATATATTTTAAATTTCTAGAATTTTTTTTTGAATAAGTAAGTACTCGAATTTGTTTCCTTCCGAGGAAGAAAGCTTACCTTGAATATGATATTTCTGAGAACAAAGTCGGGAAAATCTGAAAAAGAGCAGCCAATTTGTCATATTCCAATGCAACCATCAATCTAACCTCCAGAAGCAATTTAAGTTGAGCAGAGTGCCTATTCCCCTGACACATTTCTTTCCAAAATGTGAATTCAAACCCATTTGTTTAGGAGAAAAGTTTCTGGCGTAGGAATATTTATCTGTTTAGAAACCCAGAACAAAAAATAGAGGTTACAAAAGAATGTTCTTTACAATTATATGGCCAATGTCAAAATTTTTGTTGGTTATATAGTAAACGAATAATGATGCAAACTAATGCTACAATTGAAATGAAACAATAAAACAAGCAAAGAATATAGGTTTCTGTTTAAAGTCAGTATTATTCATTCTGTCACATTCAACAACATTAATCTAACTTATAAGGGTTACTAAAATGAATAAATACAATGAATTATTATTTTTAACTGTTAAATTAAGGAAATAATCTGAAAAAATTAAGCATTGTTATTATTCAAAGGCTCTTTGAACAAAACAAGTGAATTTTTTTATGAAAAGTTTAAGTGAATATAAATTAATAAAGATTATATTCATTTAGGAATAGAGGCAATGTAAATATAATCAAATGCTTAACTGAATTACTTTTTAATTTCGAAAATTATAAGCAAGAAGCCATGAAGTACAAAAACAGACATTTGCTTATTTAATTAACACAAATAAAGTCAGGAATGCAACAAACATTTTTTCTATAAAAGAACATGTGAATATTTTAAAATAAAAACAAATAATAAATTGTTTATAAATATATATACATTGCGCATCATTATATAATATATAATTTTTTTCTTTATTTTGAGGTAATTCAGCTGACTTGCATGAAATATTGATTAACCTATATCTATAGATATTTTTATGGTTTTTTTAACCTGGTTTTGCATTTTAAATTTTTTCAAGATATCACATGATCAAACAATTTGGATTCCGATTTGCTTTCCTTGTTCATTTATGCATAAATTTTGCGTGTTTTTATTTAATTGAAAATATCCTATATAGTTTTAAGGATTTCTAAGCAATTTAAAATTCACCAACTAAAGTGTGAAACAAACCTATGCTTCTAGTAAATTAAACACAAGAACTACAATCATCTAATTTCCATCTTGATATAAACTTTTAAAGGGAAGCACCTCTCAATGTTTGAATGTTACTATCACATGGTTCTCTGAATTAATATGAACGTTAAAATAATATTTTTTATTTCTTTGTGTAGAGACAGAATGATAAAATTTATTTGAATTAAAAACGGTAACTCTGATTTTGCTTAATGAATAAATAAAGTTTATGAATAAGACAGAAATATATATTAATGTGTTTTCAGTAAGCCACATCTATTACATTTTTTCCTTTTTTGTTTCATAAATTTCAGGTAATAGAGCATTTTATGCACTTTATGTGTCTTGCAGACTTTTGAAAAATGAAGCTCTACAAGGACACCTATGAAAAATTTCTTAATATTATTGTAGGTACATTTTCTTAAATTATTTTATAATATTCGTTAATTCCCAAAAATGTTCTTGTCTCCAACACACAATTTCAGTAGTCAATATAAATGTGTATATATATTTATATATGTATATATGTATATATATATATATATATATATATATATATATATATATATATATATATATATATATATATATATATATATATATATATATATATATATATATATATATATATATATATATGTATATATATATATATATATTAATCATCTCGATTTTTTGTAAATTATCCATCTTCAGCATTTTAACTTTGTAATTACGCTCTATAAGACTTTAGCAATTATGTATTTCTTAGGACATATTTAATTAACAAAGAATGTGTATTCAGATAACCATAATCTTTAAAGATAATATGATAAGAAAGTTAGCAATTAAAATAAATTTAAATGTTGATATTATTAAATGAAATCCGGAAAGAAAAAAAAAATTCAACTATTCAAAGCATAATTTTAAAAATATATTTTACAGAAATAAGAATTACAAAATAAAAATTTTAAATAAAGTTTAGAGTGCATATATTTTTATTAAAAGTGCTAAAATCAAAATTTTTTAAATCATCTATCTGTAAAGTAGTGTATAGAACTGTTTTAAGTTTGTTATAAATCATTGTAAGCATTTTCGTATACTTGCATTATTCTAGCACTAACACTTTGTTATACCAGCACTAATATTTCACGTTTGCTTTCTTTAATGCAATGAATTTTAGTTACAGCATATATATCTAAATGTTCAGGGTGTAAAAACATTGTATATCATTGTCATTTGGAAGCATAATAAAACTGGCTAAACACTCGATTATTAGAACGCTAACGTCTTATCGATTGCTTTTAATATAATATACGTTAAAAGAGATTAAATGTTTCCACGCAATTCAGTTAAGATTTTCCTTAGAATAACACTAATTTTTTACTCTGCATATCAAAACAGCAACTTAGTCGCATAGAAATTATGTGCTTTGAATATTTTATTTAGTGAATATCAGTTGTAAATGTGGAAAAATGTGAACTTATTAAATAAGGAACACTGTTCATATATTATTTGCAAATTTTATTTTTCCATTTTGATCATATATTATTAAAACATTTCGCTTTTGAAGCAAATAAAGCAATTGCAACTTGTAAAAAGAATAAAACAAATTAAATTTTATTATGCTGAACTACAAGAAATGTTTTATTTCTTCATCATTTATAGAGATCGAACTAACGGCATCTTGTGTAATTTAGCATCCGGTAGATTTGCCATCATATACTTGAAATTGGGTGGGGTCCAGCAATTTTGATACAGAGACCAAGCGAATACTGAAATCTTCTCTGCCATCAAGTCTCTTGAAATACAGTAAGACTAAAACTTAATTTACGTGCTCCAAATCGCTATAAATTCTGGATATTCGGCTGGGTCTATATAGAACTCACAACTTTTCGATTGTAAGAACGACTCTTCTCATGAACAACCACTGTGACCACTGATTTAACAAAATAGAAGGAAACTACTTTTGGATTAAAATACTGATCATACACGGTAATATTTCAAAAATCACAACTTATGTTGCTATTTTTTTGGCACTGATGGAACACAAGGAGTCCAATAAGCTGTACAAAAGAAAAAAGTATTGGAAATTAATTTGAAATGTACAAGTTTTAGAATTTATTTTGTAATAACAATTTCAAAATATGAAAAATAATGAATATTTTAAAAAAATCTCTTATTTTATTTACATAAAAATGACCCTTGTAGTTTCGTGTTTATGAAGGGGTCATTCCCAATGCTACCCTAGACCCACCGACTACGTTCTCAATAAATTTGTGGAATCGAAAGTCCTGGGGTTTTTCGTTGAGCAGTTACCATGGATGCAATGATCTGGAGAAAATTTCTTTCCCCTTCAGATCAATGTCAAAAATGGAGGGAGTAAGTCCTTTGTTGATCGGAAGAGTTTAATTAGATCAAAGTCGTAATTTCACCTTCGTGGTTTTCTGGTTAAGCGAAAGTCGCACCCTGCTGACATAAATTGTCATATAGCCAACAGCACATCAAGATTGGCTTGTCCAAGCATCATAAGTAACAATAACAGATGAAAAATACTTTTTTAAGCAAAGAATTTAAAGGTTTTCTAAATAAAAGTAATGTAATTTTAATTTTCATAAAATACCTTAAATTTCTATTAATATAACTCAAATAGAGAAATATATTGGTTTTTAAAAATTAAATTAATCTTTATTTATAATTGTACTTAGTATTAATTTATTTCTATTGTCTTAGAATCTTACTTATTAAATGTGATAATTTGCATGTTATATTTTTTTAAAAATTACATTCCTGTAAATTAAAAAATGCCTTCAACTGTAATAAATTTAATTATTTTCACTTCTTGGCATCAGTTTTACTGAATATCATGCTCACGAATATCATAGTTTTAAATTTATTAAAACTTAATCGATGATAAAATTAACTTCAAATACTTTCAAAATAACTATTTTAATTATTTGAAATAAAAGGTGTATTTTTTAAACATGGAGTACAATTTTTGCTTTGTTTTTATTCCCTAAATTATATTTCATATTTAGAGATTTATATATGCCAATTTAAAACATAGAGGTGTCAAAAAGCTGAAAAAATATTAAAATTAAAATAATTATGTAAAAATATTCTTCAAAGTTTTGTATTATTTTTATAATTATGATGAATATTAAATAAACATATAAAATTAATCAAGTTATAAATTATATAAGCGTTTCATTGAATAAGATTTCAAGAGATTTAAATTTTCCCTTAATAAACATTGTTTTCAAAATTTCTTCTATTTAATCTGCAAAAAATTTAATTTTTATATAAAACCATTAGGTAGTCATATTCCATAATTTTATACCTAAATTAAGAAAATAATATTTTGTGAACATAATATACCGTCTTAAAATTTCTCTATAACATTTTAATTTTATTCTGACATTCTCAACATTTTAATATTTTTTATCATTTTGATTACACCCAATAAAGTCTGACGCAGAAATTTACAAAATTTAAAAATGCTAAAAAACATTTTTATCCTACTGAAGGAAATGATTTAAAAAATTTCTTTTATATGCTTTGCAATTTTCATAAAAAATAATTGAAAATATAGAAAAAAATTGCAATTATAAATTTAAATCGCCTGCATATTCTTATTGAATGAGCAATTAAAAACTATGTGTAAATCTATTTTAGCACAAGGCAAATTTTCTAATACAATACATCAAAATTGCTAACCATGGTTTTTCACAGACAGGAAATTTCGCAACAATAAATATTTGATCTGCACATAGATGAATGAAGGGAATGAAATGTTTCTCTGTAAAATTAACCAGCATGAAAATGTAATTTTTACAATTATTGCATGTATAGAAACAAAATAAGAACACTTTCTATCTCATGCGATCTATTTACCTACATAATATTAAAACATATACATATCATAATATATTAACAATACATCTAAAAACTTTTCTAATATCTTATATTTAAACAGCATAAAACAATTTTTCGGTGGAAAGTGTATGCTCATAAAACTATACTAATTATGCAACATTGTATTTTGTAATATATTTATATTTTGTCTAGACTCCAAATAAATAAGCGATAGAAAGAGGCATAGCAAATGAGAAAATTCTCTTAAAATATGCATATACACGTTACTAAACTTCCTAATGTTTTATGAGTTAAGATAATTGTTATAAAAATGAGTTGTAAAAATTAATATTGTTTATAATAATTATTTATAGTAATTTATTTATATTTATGAGGAAGAATTTAAAGTTTAATTACATAGAATTAAATTCGCCTATTATCTCAAACAAAGGTTATTATTCATTTAAATACAATTGCACATTAAATTTAAGAATAAGACTTTGAAATACTGAAATATTTTTTTAAAAATATAGAAAATTAACAAAATCGAAAAGTAATTAAAGTGAAAAGTCTAATAAATAAACTGCATAATGTGAGAAGGAAATATTCTAATATATAAAAATGTAATTCCACAGAATGATTCGGCTCTAAGCCAAAAGACGTGCCCAGAAAATCTGAATGACATGGAATTTGAAAATACATCGAAATGTTATGTTCAAGGGATTATATTTCTTTTTTCATCCTGTTTCTCTTTCAAAGGAACAAAAGAAATGTATCCTTTTCTGGAAATATCAATTTAGAAAATTTCAGAACAATACATATTCTTGAAATTCCAAAAACATACTTTTTTCTTTCTACATAAAAACGAATGTCTAAAATTTCATGATACACTTTTGTATGCTATGCCTCTTATTCTCAAAATATGAAGATTTGTTTCCGGAAAGAAAAAAAAACATGTTTCAGTTTCATAATCTGGTTTTATATGGTAATTCAAATTTTAATAGCAAAAAAGTGGAATAAAACAACATCTAGAAACATAATTAATTGAATAGGAAACAATTTACATTTCTCTTCATAAATATTTGATTTATAATTTCACAATTAAATTGCTGTTTTGTATTAGAAGAATTCATATGAATTTTATACATTAATTGGGTAAACTTTAATACATATGAGTGTTTGTTTATGATATTTATCATTAAACAATGATGTTGTTGGACTGGATTGATATTATATGAAATAATTTTTTATACAGATTTCCTTATAAATAAAAATTTAAATAATTTTCAATATTGACTATTATATAAGTAATCATTTTTGCATTAAAATATCTGACAAAATTATTTTTATATTTTTTGTTCTTAATCTTACCCGTTGTTTATCATAGTATGAATTTTTTAATTATGATGCATATGAATGATGCAAATAAAATTGATATTTATTCAAAATGAAAATTGAATATTTCAATAAGATATATATTTCAGGAGGAATAATATGGATCCTACTTTAATAATCTTAATAATTATTATATATTTATGATATTTTTTAAACTTTAATAATCACAGTTGAAAAGCAGGGTAATATTTGAAAACAACTTAGAAAAAGATTTTGAACGGAAACTAAGCAGTTTACACAGTTCCATTTAAAACTCAATTTCATAAAGATTTTAATCGGTAAATGAGTACAAAATAACTTTTAAGTAAGGACTTGTCTTAAAACAAAGGAAACAAAACTTCTATAAAAAAAGACTACTTACTGAATATTTTGATGTAAAGAATGATTTTAATAATATTGACTATGTCTTATAATGGTTGGGATATGATGTGCAATATTAGATGATATCAGGCTCTCATTTTATCAGAGCTGTTAATCAGAAGATAGTAATTTAATTGTTTCTTGATAAATGCACTTTTTTGGGGTAAATACTTGGAAGTTTATTGAATTTGCATCATTAAGACATGTAAATACAGCTTACAAGCCAATTGATTAGCGAAAAGTAATGTGTGTTAATGTCAATAGTTACTTTAAAATAACTAAATTTTAGTTGTTTCCTTTATGCTAAATAAATTAAAGCTAAATAAAGGCAAAACTAATCTTGTTTATGAAGGCAGAATCAAAATTTTGTCTGCATAATTATGTACTTTGATATTTTCTAAAAATCATGTCATGAAAATCATTATCAGGAACGCAGTTAATCTTATATACTTCTATGAGATAGTAGTAAATGTTACTTTTAATGCACACTGATTTTAATTTTGAATTTAACTTATTTCCTTTTATGTCTTAAAAATTTATTTTAAATGTCGGCATAGTTATGTACTTTGTTATTTTTTAAAGTAAAAAGTATATTTGTGTAATGAAAATCGGTAGAATGAAGATACAGTAATATTACCTACTTCCATGAAATAACAGTGAAAGTTTATTTTTTTAAATCACATTGCTTTTATTTTCAAAGTTAACATATTTAGTTTCAGGTCTTACAATTGCGCACGTGAGTTTACTTATAGAACAAATAATAAGTATTCCAAATTTCGAAAAGAAAACTGAAACCAGATATTATAGTTCGTACAAGACTTAGAACATTTTGAAGATTAAGGAAGCGTTCAGTCAACTAAGAAATCTTCAGTCTTCTGTAAAGCGCAACGGAAAAAAAACTAATATTTATTTTCTATCAGAAAGGTAAATTGAAAGATACATAGTGACTAACTCTCTTTTAAAAAGAAATTATTTTTATTTTTAGGATATGTATGACTACTCAATTTCCATGACCTAGTTGGACACATCAAACGCTTAAGCCACCTTTTATATTTGATCAATATTTATAATTTTTAACAATATTGTAAATGTGTGATATTTTATTGTATATATATTGTAATATATTAGTGTAATTCATTAATATTTTAAATATAGGCTTGCATATTTATATTTCTGTTTGTTTGAGTTTCAGATTATGAATCAAATAAGCATATATTAGTACCAGGATAGTTTCAGCCAACCAATCACTATAACAAGACAATTCAGAAGCGGTAAAAATAATTTTCGTAGTCAATTTTCTTGGCATTTCACTTGCATAAATGTGTCCAACTTGATCCTCCCTAGATGATTGTAAAAGTAAACTTTACTCTTTTGCTGAAAATTCTTCTGACTAAAGTAGTTTACATATAGTGAGAGAACTATATAAAAACTATATTATTTTATACAAACTATTGAATTTATAGTAATACTACAAACAATAGAGTCCCTGTTCTATTAATTTTAAAATACACTAAATTGGTCTGCCTTAAGTGAAGTGTTTTGAAAGTTGTATTAATGGAAAGAGCACTTCATCTTATAAAATATGAAAATGCTTACCGAAAAATTCCAAAAGAAAAATCGGATTTGAATACTCTTAGTTTTCTTTTTAAAAGACTGATATTCATAAAACTTATTAAACTAATTGTCGTTTACTTATAAATTTACATAAATATTTAAATTCGAAGCTTAAGCAATATTTTAAATTGAAATTAAAGCTGCATGATCTATTTTACCTGCATTCCAATAGTTTTATTCATTTACAACAATTTAAAGCTTAATTTTAATTATTATTGCAAATTTTGACACTTAATAAAGAGTAAATTAATTACAGACACTTCATAAAGAGTAAAGATTTTCCATCAAAAAAAAAACTTATTGGTACGAAATATTCAAATTATGCAAATGAAGTGCTTTTAGTAGATAATACCATGTTGATAATTAAAAAAACTATCCGATATATGCTTCAAATTATTAAATTAAATTTAGGAGTAAGAAATGAATGTCTCAATTCACTCAAAAACTTTTTTATAAAAAAAAATCATAAAAATGTAATTTCCTTAAAGTAAATGTTAAAAATATCTAATTTTATGAAAACAGATGTTTGAAAAAATATGCAGCGATTTTAATGAAAAATTTGAGTTTCCCATTACATTTTTTTTTACTTTTGATATAAATGCATTCATTTTAATTCTGACAAGCGTTTTTATAAGGCATCATATGAATTAGAAATACGTGAATAAGTGCTTAAATAAGCATTACTAATTTTTGTCCAGTCAGCCGCGAAATTATTCTAAAATGTAATAGGAAAGAAAAAAGTATTTGCTAACTTAATTTCAAAAGTCCTTTATTCCAACTTTCTTATGCAAAAGAATATTAATATTTTTTTTTAACAAATGTAACAAATTCTACAAAAATTAAATTAAATAGTATAAGTCCTTAACATTTAAAAATTAACAACATTTTAATTTTTAAATGTAGTGTTATGATTAGTCATTACCAACCTAAAAAATATCAAAATATATACGCTCCAATTTATTATTTAACATTTTTAAAAAAATTATTTTTTAAAAATCATATGTAATATTTATTGCTTAGGAACATACAATTTAGTTTTTCAATACATATGAACTTAACCTTTAAATAATCATCCATTTCTAATACTTTGTTAACACATTATGTAACCTTATTAAAATGCAACCAAAAATTCAGTTAATTAATATTAAAATATTTTACTAATTATTGTTTCAAAATGTATTAAGTTTTCTTAAAAATTAGTAACCCTTGGATTCTTTATATAATTGAACATCAATGTTAAATATTTTAATTTATACTAAAACATTTCGAAGTTAATTACTTAATATAAAAAATCTAGTTGAAATGTAATTTTTCTAATGATATAGTTTAAAACTCTAACTTTGTGTGTTTTCTCACATTTTTGTAAAATTAAATTTATATCCATCATTTTGTATTTTGTTTTAGAAATATCAGGATTTGGAATTCCTAAATAAAATATAAACATAAAACGTAACATGAAAACAAAATGTTGTAGTCTAAACATGGTATTCCTTTTCAAAAAATATTGCACAGGCACATTTTATTTATGTTATTTTGAACTAATAATAAGTATTTTGAAGACAATATTTTATTTTTCCACCGTTTAAATTTTAAGAAAAGTTCGCATTCGTTTTCATTTTACCATACATTTAATAAATTATTAATTTCTCATGTTAGGTACAGAAAATACATTTCTGTAATCGTATTTATGTACCATTATAATTTTATAATTATTTAAAAGGCAGGGTATTAGAAATAACATAAATTGTATATGCATTTCTGTTCAATTTTCATGAATGTAAACGTTTTACAAGATATATTGTAACTATGTTTATAACCAAAACTCTAACAATTTTAAGTACGTTCTTTACTTATAATGCATATTTTAATCAAGTGAAAAATAACTTCGTTTTGAGTTAATTAATTTATTCCTTATTCCTTTTTTTAAATCTGAAATTTTTTAACAAAAAATATTAATATTTTCAAACATAACTAAAAATATCAGCTTTAAATTTTAATTTTTTTATATCTGGAGGAAAAAATTCACATTTGAGATATTGATATATTTCAAAAAAATGTTTAATAAATAACAAAGCCAAAAATACTATAAAAATTTACCTTTATCCAATAATATCTTCTCTTGCGTGAAACGGATATTTTAATTCAAAGCTATAAAGTTAACATATTTAGAAAATGAATTATTTAATACAAAACTATTAAAAAGAATTGGAATTTTTTGCTACATTCCTTAAACATCTTCTATATAAATGTATAACACAATATTTTATGAATCTTTATTACCATAGATTTAGATTTTACATTATTTAATTTCTAATTAAGTAAATCACATTTTGTTAAAATAAAAACAAAGCGTTGGTAATAAAAAATAATTAAATATTAATTCTAAAAATAACCTATGTGTATATATATATATATATATATATATATATATATATATATATATATATATATATATATATATATATATATATATATATATATATATATATATATATATATATATATATATATATATATATATATATATATATATATATAATTCCTTATGAAATTTAAACTTTTAAATTTTTAAAGTTTTATTACATTGGTATAAAATATATAAAGATAATTATTTACCATTTTAAGTTCTCTCTTCAATTGCTCTTAAATATATTCATTCAATTCTGTGATTGCGTTTATATGTGAATGAAATTACGCATAAGTTATGATTAAATTATAAGCTTTCTGAAATTAAAACCTCCTTATAGCATCTGTCATAAATAAATCATAATTTCATATTGGTTACTGATAATTTTTAGTTAAATTATCTTGTTTCAATCTTTTAAATCTGATAAATACACTTTTGCTTTATGGAAATGCAATTCTTAGAATTAAACTGAGAACCAGATGCACATGCATATGCGTAATATATTTTTAAATGTATAGGAACTAAAACGTATTTATGTAAATATATTAATTCAAGTAAATCTAAAAATTAACTTATTAATCAGTTGAGACAGCTGATTTTTACTTTATTTATATGTGAAAGCATGTAAAATTTACCTTTTAAAACAAACCGTTATCATAATTATTAAAGAAAGAGTGAAGCGATTCATATAAAATATCATATAATGGATGTAATCAATATCGTAATAATCACAATTTATAAAACTAACAATGAAAAACAAGTACATTTTCTATTATATTAAAGGTCTGGTACCAAACACAGAAATTTGGACAACGAGGACCGCTATTAGGAAGCACATTTTCGCGGGAATTTTGTCACGAGTATAACCAGACACTAGACTAAACGGCTATAATAAAGACTTGATATGCAACTACAAGGATTTTTTTATTTTCAGACGCTAGGTAATAATTTTACAAAGTCTATACAACATTTTAAAACTGATCTTTCTATATCGTTTTCTTGATAAGTTATATAAAATCTGGTTTCTCTAATGACATTATAGCACAAGTTTTCATTAATAATATTTCAATTTTACAAAACTTTCATTTAAAATTTAGAGGAGTAATTTTTCAATACTTTATTATAGTCAAAATTAGATTCAATTTTTAGTGTTTTTATTATAAAATGGAAATTAAAAATATTAATAAAATATTGCTTGCTAAATAAAATCATTTAATCTCTTATTAGAAATTGAAGAGCGCGTCAAAGAAAATTTAAAACACTAAAACTTTGAGAAAAAATTCTTACACATTTCGAATTTTTGAATAATCATCACATCCACAGGTGTCCAGTGAAAATAAAATTCATTAAACGGTTTTCTTTTTTTAATTTGGATTAAAACAAACTTATTTATTTAGTTAATATTATATTTGCAATCATTATTAATGTTTAACTTGACTTAGGCAATTTTTTATAGCGAATAGAGGACTGTGAAAGAACACTGTGAATCATGGTACATTCGCAAAATTAAATAAAATATATTTAATGAGCTTACACTTCTGTAGTTTCCCTGAGTTAGTAGATACAAAAATTTCCATATAACTTTAACACAAATAATTTAGTTAATAAACTTATACTAAAATAAAATCCTCTCGTATGCATAAAAATGTAATTGACTAATCTAATATTTCAGAAATATTAAATGAAAAAGTAAGATATTTTCGTTATTTACATGTTTTCTTGTTTTATTTCTCACGTGAGCCTATTTGGCAATGAATGTGCTGATCATTTGGCTAAGGACGGTACTTCCCTTCCAGCCTCTCCAGATTTGACCCTCAGTTTTTCAGAATTTTTTCTCTCTGCAAAACTAATGTCAACAAAATTTGGATTGTACCTCCAAGTCATAACTGGTATCGCCACAAGCGTTCTGGCATGTAAGGGTCTCTTGCTGAACAGATAGCTACCTGTAGATTTGCCAGTGGTCATACTAGGTGGGAGCAAACTAAGCTCTTCCCAACCTGTAAGAAGTTCCAGAGAGGCTAGTCCTCAGCACCTACTTGATTGCCTGGATTTCTCAATGGAAGAGTTTCTTGAGAGACCTCTCCTTTTCCTCGATTTTTAAAGGCTTACGGTCTCTTGGATCTGATATAGCTCCGTTTTATCAGATGGGTACAAAAGAGTTTGCAGTACAAAACAATTTTATTACAAACATAGAGCAAAGGGTGAAACAAAAAAAGGAAAGTATTAAAAGAATGGAAAACGGTAATCTAACTAAGAAACGAAAATCGAAAGCATGGTTAAAGAACACAATTTATAAAAGAACTTAAGGTATGCAAAACTATTATTAATATGGAAATAGAAAGAGTTTTGTTTATGGCAAACTCCAGCAGCCCTTCCCTCATTTTCCATCAACATCTTCTCATCTTCTCAACTTCTTTACTGATTCTTCCCAAGTGATACTATAATTATAAAATACAAAATGTATTTCACCAAATAAAATTAAATTGAAATTTTTGGAAAATTTTTGTTTGTATTTGAAATAATTCGGAACTCCTCTGCGGGTTTCATTCAGGACATGATAGCCCAAATTCACTGTATGGAAATCATGGAAATCCCACCGTATGGACGACCCACCGTCACAAGGCGTGTCTTCCAAAATGAGGAATGAACTTAGAGAATGACAAGAGAACATTGAACATTCCGTGATGTTCCCGTTTTCAGCTTGAACAATTCCGAAAATGGTTGCAGGGTATTTTCTTTCAGAGGTTTCACGTTATATGCACCAAAGTCCATCTGTTCAATGGAACAGGAAACGTGATTGTTCCGAAACATTACCTGTTGCCACTTATATTGTGGTACCCGCTTGCAAAATTCCAAGCTGCTTTACTAATGAGCAGCAATCAGCATAAGAGCATGAACCAGGTGCCTCCTTTGGAACTCACGACGCAGCAACACTCACTGGAAAGTACTGTAATAAGGAGTGTTTGTTGTTCCATGGTTCATCTGGATGGTCAGTTGTTCAACGGTTATACATCAATTCTCCTGAATGCATCAAAGCAGAACTCATCACATTTGTTGCATTGCTAATTTTTTACTGTCCAATTTTGCAATGCATGGTATACTTTTAGCAAGACACAAACAAACAACAGTTCACAAAATGAGTCTGTCATATATATATATATATATATATATATATATATATATATATATATATATATATATATATATATATATATATATATATATATATATATATATATATATGTATATATATATATATATATATACATTTATATTTAATATAAAGCGTAATTTAAATCGAAGAAAGAAAATAAATAAAAACCAAATACTTTAAACTGTTTTCGACAGCGACAGAACCACTGAGCAGCATAATCGTTCTTAAAGAAATTTCAAATCATTCAATAAGAGAATTACGATTGATTTCAAAGTAAATGAATAAAAAAATGAAATCTGCTGCAAAAGATAAAAGCAATTCCAAACACGCTTATCCTTTTTAGGATTAAAATGCAAGAAATCTAAAAAAGGACACATTTCGAAATTTCTTTGAATTCTTGCTAAAAACGCTTTGAATGTTAGACTTTAAGCTCTTCCTAAATTTTTTTTCTTTTATTAGTTATTGAAAACCGACTTTGAAGATAAAATTTTTAGCTGCTGTAAATGTTAGCAACAGCTTAAAACATTTTTTTTAATTTTACCACTATTTTCTATGTATGATTTTAGAAATTATTAGCATTTATTAATTTTTAGATATTTTAAGGTATTATCAAAATTATTTTCAGAAATATCTTTTTAAACTCAAAAAACGTAAAAATTTCAAATAAAAAAAAATTTCTTTAGCGAAAACTAATTTTTCAAGTTTTAATTTAAGATTTATTTTCTTTTGATAAGTGAGAGACATTTCTACAAAGTATTGGATCAATATTAAAAATAGTAATATAACGTATCTTTAGTTTTAAAATTGCTTTTATGTCTTTAATGATAAACAATCTGCTGGAATGTTTTATATAAAGATGTATTATATTTTATATGATAAAAACAATTTTACTGAAGGGTTGTCAATGAATCAATACAAGTAGTTTTATCAAAATTTTATTTCAATTTTATATATATAAACTAACTTATAGAAAGCTCATTAGCAAATTTTGTTTAACAAAAGAATTTTAGATGTTCTCAAGTAAAATATTTGTTAACAGAATAAAACAAAGTGGACGAATAAATCGATTAAATTATGTCTATACTTAAATTATAATGATACCATGTATATGTATAAATAATGAAAAATATGAATATATTAAAGGTAAATGACAACATTTTCAATTTAATAGCGTTAAAAACTCCTATATTTTTTCATTGTATTCATCTAGAAGATTAAGTAATGGATTTAATTAAATTCTCCTCATTAGATACACTTTAATCAAAATACTAATTTATTATAAACGATTAATTAATGCGCAAAATCAATTGAACTGCAAATAAATCATGGTTTTGTAATTTGCAGAGTAGTAATATTGGGAGCTGCGCTGAAATAAAAATGTATTAAATGAGCAAGGTGAATTTCTTGTATGGAATTCTTAACGCTCACATGATTTTATATACAAATACAGTACTTTGCACACTGCAGGAGGCAATAACATGTATTGTATTGATAAATGACTCAATTAACTCACAAAATTAACGCAATCCATTACCTCCCATTGAGATTTTGTTAAAAGGAAAAATGGATAAGAGTTCCAGTGAATTTTACCGTATTTAGACTTCGTACAAGAAACTAAAATTTTAATGATCTTTGTGCATTTTAATGCATTTTAGTGTATCTTTGTCTCAGAAACCAATTGCAATATATGCTCAACATCTAAAATTTAAGACACCATAATAAAAATATTTAAAATGTTAAGAGTAAAAGTTAAATCTCTAGTTTTGTAGTTCAGATTCAAAATTATTACGGAAAAACTAAATAAAATGTAAGTTTCAAAAATGAATTTTAATATATTAACAAAAGAAATATAAAAAGAAAATAATTATAAAAATAAGGACAATAGCAGATTACATGTGCAAATTTCTATAAAGATTAGGTAAAAAGTATGTGAATTTACTCACAGTTTTTAAGGATAATTACAGATTTTCTTAAGCATTTCTTTTTATAGTAAATACTTTAAGACTCCAAGAAACGGCAAAATAAAAGCACCATACAAACAATGGAATATTTAAATTTAAAATAAATGTTGTTAGTTTTGTGTTTAATTTATAATCATCTTGAAAAATTTTAAGTAGGCGTAATAATAAATTTTTCTTTCGATATATATTTTATGAATAAATACATGTTTTCATTAAAAAATATGCGCATTCTTTTCAATTACAGTACACTTTGCGAAAAAGGCTGACCAATGTTTAAATAAAAATCTGTGAACACAAAAGAAACAAAATAAAAATGTGTGAATTTTAGCACGAATTTCCATTTTAAGCTTCATTAGGAAAATATAACTTTTCTTCACTCCTCTTTAAGAGAATTACATTTGAAAATTACTTTAACAAATCTCATATCTCCATAAATTAGAGCTTTATATTAATTTTATATTCATTGAAATTAATTCGTTTAAGTGATGAAAAACTATAAAAAAGTTTCATTATTATAAACTTTTTATGTAACTCCATGTGTCTACAAGTACAAGTAAATTATCTTCTTTACTGATAATTTAAGCCATCAACAATAGATAATTGTACTTTACATTGATCTTCATTATAAAATCTAGAAAGGGAATAGATAAATAATTTCATTTTGGCGCACTTAATATTGGTCATACATTGATGAATAATCTTTGCTGCTTAAAATTATCAAAAACGTATAACAGTTTTAATTTTTAAAAAAGTACTTTAGCAATAAATATATTTTGTGTATAACTCTTTGTATTCTATCTTGTTCAAGTTTACATGGTTTTATAAACATGAAATTGTTTTGAATGGTAAGTATCATGTAGAAATGGTATAAATATAATTTTAATAACTCATTTATAATTCCAAATATTTTAAAATGAAAAATTCAACTTGGAAACAGTAGGATTATTACAGGCATGTGCAGTGCATAAGTTATTGCCAAGTGTAATTACACCAAGTTGTTACACACACACACACACACACACACACACATATATATATATATATATATATATATATATATATATATATATACATATATATATATATATATACATATATATATATATATATATATATATATATATATATATATATATATATATATATATATATATATATATATATATATATATATATATATATATATATATATATATATATATATATATATATATTAATATAATTGTTAATTAATATAAGTAATATTTTAAAATATTTTTTAATTTAAGATACTCCGTCAAAGTTTATAATGAAAATCATTTTTGAGATTATCTTTGATAAGTAAATTAATTAAATATATATAATTTTATTAATTTTCAAAACAATATATCTACATACTGAAAGTAACTTTTCATTATTTCTCACATTCCAAGAATATTATATATTATAAAATAATAAGAATGTTGAATGTCTAAATGCTTATTCACATTATTACATTAAAAATTCAAGCTTTTAAATTTTAAAATATGTGTATTTCAAAAACATTGTGCAAAAAATAAAGAAGAAAACTAAGGGAGAAAAATTCCTTTTTTTTATTTACTTTTCAAAGTTCATTTCCTCAAATTTAGGGGAGATAATTTCTGATTCTGATTGACTTTATTTTCCACTGGCGTAGAAATACTATAATTTTATTATATAGAACTGTGAAATAGGAAAAATATCATATCAATGACCCCCTAAAATTTTATTCGAAATCATTTTTCAAATATCGTTTTGTCATGTTATCGAATTCCGAAATTATCTTAAGAAACATTTAGAAAGTTCCTTTCTATGGTCTCTTCAAGAATTTAGTCATGTGTTAGGTAAAATATTAATCTCAGTATGTTGGAAAGATATATGCTCAAATATAAGAAATTGTTATTTTATACCCATAGTTATTAAGAAAAACTGTGCTTTAATGCGTAAAATGGATTTCAAGAAAAGAAGTATTTTAGCTATAAAATATTATTAATACTCATTTTTCTAGTTCCCTAGTTTTATTTTTAAGAACAGTTCACAATGTTGACACGGGCTTCAATGTTAGTTAAAAAAAATTATATAAAGTTCCCTCTGTTACCAATCGAGAGCTATCCTCATAAAACTTTGATTCTTTTGGTTAATATTTCCATAAAAGATAATCAGAGTTTATTACTTTTTCGAGTCTCAACAGCCCACTAATTTAATCATGATAATGTGCATACTTTAACTACATCTTAATTACTTTTCTTGCAAAAATAAGGATTACACATTAGAGTTTACTTTACATTTACGACCTGCTAGGAAATTAACTGAGGGAAAAGATCTATTCTCTTGGATTAAATATTTATTATCATTTCTTTCTCTACTAATAGTAATCCGGTCATAAAAATTGTTCTCAGAGTAAGGACTGAATAAGACCCCTATCTACCTTATAAATATTCCAGGTCCTTATTTATAAAGCAAAGGGTTAATAGCTGATCTATTTTTGCCGTCAATTTTCAGACGGACCAATCACCTTCTTAGTCATTTGAAAGGGCGTTAAAATTGATTACTTTCTAAATAGATGTTGGATTTCCTCTTGATATATTATATTCTCCTCAAAACAAAGAGGTTTACTTTAGAAATTCAAGTTAAGATTTAATGATACTTCAAACTGAAGCTTTCATAATATCTTGATTGACGCTAAAACAAAAATAAAAAAATAACCTTGATATTGTATTTTTCATATAATTTTGATCATAAAAAAAGTAAATGAAGTACTTACATTAGATTTATTGGATTAATATATTTTTTTAAGTTAATGTAACTTAGTGTGTCAATTATAAATGATGTGGAAAAATGTATAATGAATGAACTTCACCAATTGTCTGTAGAAATATAATTTATTATAAAAAATGTATAAATTTTTTTTAATGAAGTTTTTAAAATATTTAAATCCTCCTTGCGGAATTAAATTAATAATAAAGTGTTTTTTTTTTTTTTTTTTGCCTTGTCTACTACGTTTTGCACTTTCTTCTGTTCAATCGTCAATGTCATAATGGCCTGAATCTGTGGAAAACGGTTTTCCAAACCTATGTATGGTCTTTACATGGAAAATTGTTTTACTAACAAAATAAACTTCAACAATGTTCTCTGACATTTTATGACTTGTTTACTGTCCCTTCAAAAATGGTAATTTAAGGCAACCAGAAATCCATTCAGTTGGATTTACGACGAAGTCTCTTTACTATGTGATGTAGAGATGAAACGTTATCTGATTTTCTTAAACTAATGAGAATTTTTTTTAATTACGTCCTTATGTTGGCTCTTTCGAGCATAATAAGTCTTGCAGTCCAATAAAGAAAAGAAGTATCTCCATGAGTGGAAAGCGTCTTGAAATGTGAGAAGTGTGGGCATCCTGAAGAACATTTCCAAAGATGCTCGTCATCCATGTCAACATGTTCCCTACATAAAATGCAGTAGGGTGAATCCACAAGCTCTATGTGATACAGATGTTTCTGGAGAAAATTATGCCCAGTAAGTAACCTGAAGTAGGAGACCCCTATAGATCTAGGTATATCTCTGGGGATGCATGAGCTCAGCAGGGTCCTCCAAGAGGCATCAACTGCATTCTCTTTGTAATAAATCTTTCGCTGGTGATGGATAACCCGTTTTAGAAGGAGTTTGATATTTCTCAGGTCAGTAGGAGTATCTGGAGGTTTTAATAAGGAAGCCTCTTTCACGAGATTGTCTGCTTTTTCATTACCAGGCAAGCCGCAATGGCTAGGGATCCATTGTAAGGTCCCGCATCCTTTCCCATAGACATTCTTTCCCGCAGACAGAAAAGTGTTAATGATGGTCTTACAGTTAACTTCTATAGATGTATGTAAGAGATTATAATTCGCCACTGTATGAATGGCAGCCTGACAGTCAACAAGAAGGACAAATTTCATTTGCGAGAAATCTAAAATTTTTTGGAGAGCCATGTAAATTGCATACATTTCTCCATTACAATTGTCTGAAAAAGGGAATATAAGTACAAGGTGCTACGAAAAAAAAACGAAATTTATAAACATCAGGTATAAGAATTAAGTATATCAGTTTTATCATTGGTTGCGATCAATATTTAAAGAGCTTATTTAATTCTTAAATTTAAAAAATAAAAGTACTCATATTTTTAATTCTTGATTATAATTAATGTCATGTATAATAGATGTCATATTGATGTTGTATTGTTTCTATAATTTATAACTAATGTGGTAGAAGAAATGTTTTCTTAAAATTTATAATGAATTTATTTTAAAAATATTTTTTGAGAATTATCCTTTTTTTAGAACATTTTATATATTAAATATAATTAGTATTTCATAAGCATTTGCCTTTTTAATGAATGCAACCGAAGAAACAATTTTTAACATTATTTCTGATCAATTATATCAATCAATTTGGATTTAATACGGGTTAATACAGTTTTTTTATCGTATAGTTGTTATATATACATTTGTTTTCAAATTTTTTATAATGTTAAGTATTCCTGCTTTAATATAAACTTTTCATATTTTTTTGATAACATTTTTATATTCTTTCCTTTGTAAAACATGTCATCTTTATATATTTCTATTTGAAAACATTTATTAATATATACTTCACATTTAAAATTTATTAATAAATCTAAATAATGCATTTTTTATTAATTTTAAATACTATCAAACAAGATGTTTCATTATTTGATTGATCAGAAAAGAAAAAAATATTAGTTTCCAAATTTGTGTTCAAATAAAAAAATTTATGTTTCTTATATTTCTAGTAGATTTGATGAGAAAAAATAAAATAAATCTCTATTCGTCAATGTCTTTTTTTAAAATTTTAACAGAGAAAATTAAATTTTATCTGTTTTAAAAATAAGTATAAAACCTTATGTCATATTGAGTTTTCATGCATTTTGAGTCCTTCAGCTGTAGCATGTGTCAAGATGTCATTGGGAGTTAAAAAAATTCTGAATCAAGGACAAAATCCGAGGATAAAGTCGATTCAAGAGAAAATCTTGTAAGCGTTTGGAAACAATTTAGGAAGAAAAAAAAATCATCGCTAGGAAATACTAAAAGTCACAATTTTTCAATATACTCTATTCCTTTTCTATTTCCAACAAATATAATATAAAGTTTCTTTTCTACTCCCAAAAGATCATTAGTAAGTGTTTAATAGGAATTGAGAAAAATAATATATTAAAAAGTTTATTAGATACACTAAATGATGTTCTGATTAAATATCATAATAGCAAAACGAATATTTTTCCTAAATAAATTTATTATCCATATTTCATGCCAAACAGTACATTAGAAACTAAAAGAAGCGTCCAACTGAAAAAGGAAGAAACTATACTGTGGGTATAAAAAAATATTTATGGAAAAAATGCACCATTGGCTGAACGCAATGATCCCATTTATTAACAGGCAGGATTTCTTGTTCCCAGAATTCCTGTGGCCGTGACGATACCCAGTCTTTCACAGCATCCTTGATTTCGTCAAATGAGTTGAACCATTTCTCTCTTAGATCTTTTTTTAGGGTACGAACACATAAAAAATGCAGGGTGGTATGTCTGAAATGTTAGGCGGATGGTCAGGCTGCTCCCATTGAAGTTGGCCCATTCCACGTGTGTAATCCTGAAGACGTGAAGGAGTGTGTTATGATGGAGTAGTACACTCTAGATTAGTCCCTGTCTTTTGTACTTGATGGATCTGCATAGGCTTCAGAGTTTCTCACAGTACATATCAATGTTAATCATTTTTTTATTTAACGCCATCCTGTTCTCACAGGTGCTGCCACATCAATTGGTCTTGATAAGAGCTTCCTGCGCATGCTCTGATCCACTACGGAGACGGTTTTGTTAAGGATGTTTCATACCTTTACATTTGAACACCTCTGATACTCTTTCAATATCAGACATTATACATAAATTTAACTTATAACAAAAATAAAATTGTAAAGAGAGTAAGTCTTTCATATAAAAAACAAAACAAAGTAATTAATAAATTCTTCCTTTTTAAAGAATAAGTTTAATTTATTTATTAAAATTAAACCTATTTCTTTAAAAAGGCTGCAGATATAAGAATAATATCTGCAGCAAAAATCAAATAGGACATCATCAAATATATCAAACAGCAAAATATACAGCAAAAAATTCACATAAATATTATTTCGACAACTATATTGAATGGAGTGGTTTTGCTATATTGTTTTCTGAATTTTTAAACATGAGCATTTTACTAATACATAAATCCCTAAGTGAAAATACTCTAACAGTAATTGAGATTTGTGAAAATATTTCTTATTAAAATTCAATTAATTTATGAATATAAACCAAGAAGATATACATGTAGAAGCATAAAATTTGTTTTACTTGCCTATTTTTTTATTGGTTTTATATTTATGGATAAAGAAATTTCAAAGAAATATTTTAATTTTCTATAATTTGCAATAAAAAATTTACTATTCTCAAACAAAAAACAAATTAAAATGCTTTACCTTATTATGTCTAACCTTTAATGAAGAAATATTTCATTTTGACCATAAAATCTAACTGAACATTTAATTTCGCAGTTGTATTTTATTTGTCTTTAAGCATGCTAATATATATATATATATATATTTATATATATATATATATATATATATATATATATATATATATATATATATATATATATATATATATATATATATATATATATATACTTATTATAAAAAATATATACACAAAATTAAATAAGATAAAACATGAAAAATATGAAAAATTACTAAAATATACGAAACAAATGAAAAGAAGAAAGCATAGGGGCCACGTCTTCATCAGGAGGGATATGGCCAGCTATGCAAAAAGAAAGAACACTCTTTTCTGACATGCTCGAAGGACAAATGTTGAAAGATCTTCGAGGAATTCCCCCAAAGAGTGTTCGTATTGAACTTAGGTAAAACATTTGAATAAACATAAATGCAGAAAATTAGAAATACTAATAAATGAAACAAATGCAGAAAATTAGAGATAATCACATAAATGAAACATACATACAGTAAAAAAATAAGTTCATAAAGCCAAAGTCAGCAAATCAGATTGAATTTATATATGAAAATAGTATGAGAGTTGCCAAAAGTAATTTGGAAATTAGAGTAAAGTGTTGCCAGGAGTAATTAGATGTAATTATATCTGTAACAACTATGATATTAGATAATGAATTTAGATTTTATATTATCTGTTATGACTTTATATATAATATCTGTTATAACTTTATTTATTATGACTTTAGATTTTATAATATCTGTAACAACTATGAATCTACTAAAAATCAAATTAAACGCCTGATAGTTCACCTAAAAATAATAATATTCCGATTAATTTTATTTTAAAATATGTAGGGAGTAGGGAATCGCTTGTAAGATAGAAGTAATGCGTAGTTTTTATAACTACAGAAGGGCCACCCTAGCATTGAAGTTCTTACAAGAATCCTGATGACACCTACATTTATACTTTTTTCTAAGTCACTTTAACTTTTAAATCTAATTACTGCTGGCAACGCTTCTTTACTCTAATTTCAAAATTACATTTGGCAACTATAATAATATTTTAATATATAAATTCAATCTGATTTGTTGACTTTGGCATTATGTATTTATTTTTTTACTGTATGTATGTATGTTTCATTTATGTGAGTATCTTTAATTTTCTGCATTTATGTTTCATTTATTAGTATTACTAATTTTCTGCATTTATGTTTATTCAAATGTTTTACCTAAGTTCTTTAAAACGAACACTCTTTGGGAAAATTGCTGGAAGATCTTTAGACATTTGTCCTTCAAGCATGTCAGAAAAGAGTGTTCTTTCTTTTTGCATAGCTGGACATCTCCCTCCAGATGAAGACGTGGTCTCTATGCCTTCTTCTTTTCATGTGTTTCGTATATTTTAGAGTTTTTCCAATTTCATATTTTTCATGTTTTATCTTATTTATACTGGCAAATCTTTCTTTAGCTGCTTTTGCGCTGGCTAGATTTCCTATTATATTGTATTGTATTTTCTGTTTTGTATTTATTTATTACTTTATTTATATTTATATTTTTGCTTTATATTAATATACACAAAATTAAATACGCATATAAAATAAGCTACACTTTTATTATTACTCATTATTTAGCAGTATGACTGTTTGAAGAAGTTAAATACAAAATTTTTTAAACGCAACAAAAAATCCTCTTACCTAAAATGTAAATAAAAATTTTATTCTTTACTTATTTAGAACAGATTATAGTTACAAGTCAATATAAAATTTTATATGCCATTAAAGTCTAGTAGTATGTACTATGTGTCCTAAAATTAAGAAATTTTCTGTGGAGAAAAATATTGCGTTTATCAATACCGCAAAAACTCTAGCTAAATTTTACAAAAAATCTAATTCATAAAAAAACCATGAGGAATTTAAATTAATTTTGACATCGATATATTCAGTATAAAACACATATTTTCAGGCGTAAAAATACTGTTTTTGGTAATAAAATATTTCATATAACAGTTATAATATTTCGATTAAACTGAATAAGAAAGTCATTTGCTCTTTGTAATACAATTGAATAAAGAAATCAAGTTTCAGAAAAACTCCTTAGCTCTTTTTGTAGAGCATCAGTAGAAACGTGTTGCTTATTCTGTCATATTATTATAAATCAGAAAATTATGGAAAAATACTGACTCACAAAACCAAATAATATGGAGTTTTCAATATATAATAAATCACTCATTTGACGTTTATTTAGCATTTGAAAACATTTTCCAGCTGAAAATCAAATTAAATAATTTTGGTCAAATTAGTATCGAAATTTGTAAAGGAAATAAATTAAATCTTTGAGAAAATATATTATAAACCTTTGATATCCTTATGTATATTTTGATTCGTATTAGTAGGGAATTTGTAATCCTTGATGCAAGTGAGATAAATAGGAAGAGTTGTGGGGCTTTATCGGACATAAAAACATATATACTATATCCATATTCAGTTGATAATTATCCATGCATAAAAATTAAAATTTATTTTAAAGTATAGTAATAATATTTCTTTCTCAAATGATCAATTTATTTGCTTACTTTTCAGATATCAGAATCATTACTAATTACCAATTTATAGAACACATTCTGGAACAAAATAAGACATTTTCATTTTTAATCAGAAGCTATTTAACATAAACAACTTTTTAGTTTCAACGACATCAATTTTTAGTTACATTTCTATTTTTCTCAAGTGGTCGCCGGAATTTTCGGTGGAAAATTCAAATTAATGGATGCTTGAATTTCGTTGCATATATTTACAAAAAGTTGATATTGAATATTTGGGAATTTAATTTATTTTTCTATGTTTTGTTATTTACTTTTAACCCCAAATGAAATTCTTTTAAATAAGAAGAAACAGCATCAAGTTTGTATAAATTATAATTACACTGGAAAATTTGCTTTTCAATATTTAGATTTAATAACTTATACATTTATATGGCTTTTTGATTTTATCAATTGAAAATTGTAAATGGATATAAAATGGAACATTTTGTGCATAACAATTAATATATTCCTTATACATGATGCTGTTATATACAATTGGACTCAACAGGACTGAGCATGCGTACTATCCTATGATAAGAATAGGTTCGATCTGTCATCGGATTGTAGACGCCAACTGATCTGGTGAGAGAGTGGTACTGCTTATCATCCAGAAAATATCCAGGAAAGGGACCGATATCCGACAGGACTGTTCAGTCCAATTGTGATGCTCACGACACATTTGCAAACGGGCAGTATGGTGCTGCTTGGTCAATGGGACACACACAACAGGTCTGCGAGCGTATAGTCCTCCTCCCCTCAAACGTCAGGCAAGAGTTTTTCGGGAGATATGCTTTCCCGAGGCAGCAAGAAACTGATTTGCCACCTGCAGAGCTGTGGTGCCCCTCTTTCTTTTTGCAGATAGGACGATATATCTGTCTTCTGCAGGCATTGTACTTCTAACACGACATACCCCGTGCCGCCTACTACACATTCCAGTAGTTTTAAATGATTTCCACAGTCGCCATGAAACAACGCTGTGAGCGATATCGAACTCCCTGGCAATATCTGTTATTTTTCGCCCTCCAATAATTCGGCCACGCATAAAATCATCTAAGTGATGCCGGGAAGACGTACCAAAAATTTCAAGTTTGTCTATTAAATCTTTCCTGTAAAACTTTGACTTGAAACAACAACTGTCCACACGTGTCAAAACCTTTAAAGCTCTTATAAACGCTATGAAGTGATGAACAAACGTGGAAATAAATTTGCATATGCATACTTCTTCTTACTATATCCCGCACTTATTCTAATTTTCAACATTTTGCTTCCTTTCATTTTGTGGTTGCTATGGATAATAGTGTTATCCGTCCTTAGCAATTTTTCCAGCAGTATATATATATATATATATATATATATATATATATATATATATATATATATATATATATATATATATGTATGTATGTATGTATATATATATATATGTATGTATGTCTATATATATGTATAAGAAAATATGTTATAGTATGCGTATGCGCAAAGTGTTTCAATACATTACAGGAAATACAATAAAAACTGATTTATAAATGCTGGTAAAACGTTAAATATATTAAAAACGTTTATCTGAAAATGTATGATATATTCTAAAAAATTAAATAACTTTATTTTTACAAAATATAGATTAAAGTATTCAGATTTTTTTTTCTCCATAGAAGCTATAAAAATGCATTTCTAAGTTTTCAAAAGAATTTTTTCCTATTCATCACTTTTGATAAGAAGATAACTTCATAAATGATAAAAGAATGAATGGATTATCAAAGAATAATTTTGCACTAAATCAAAATTTATGGAAGTGCTAAAATCAGATTTCAATAAATTCTCTCGACAGTATTTTTTACTATACCAAAACCAAATCTAAGAAGTCAGTGAGAAATATATTAATGTGATACGTGTTAAAATTTTTTAATCTATTTTCTTATAAAAATATAATTCATTTGTTATAAAAATTATTATTTTGAGAATTAATCAATAATATGATTATTAGGATAGTTAAAGAGTTTTTATAATTTTGTTCTGCAAGAATATTTTTAAATGACATGATGCCTGAAGTTTAAATTTTTATAAACATATATACATTTTGTGAAACTTAATTTTGTTGTTTTAAACTATTTGTGCACAAAGATATATTAGTGGAATGCTTTATTAAACCAAAAGATTTTTCCATAAAGCTATAAAATTAAATTATCTTTTAATGTTTAAGCGAATTAAAAATTACCATTTTAGAGAAATGCATTTGAATAATACATTTAAATATTTCAAGTCCACACTAATAAAGTTGTTTAGTCTGTCAGGCCTATTGTGTAAATGTATGAAAAAAAAAATGTTTTTAAACGTTTAAGAAACTACATTTTCTGAGATTTTCAGCTGTATTCTTAATCAAATATTAACTTTTTAATATTTTAGGATCTATTATTAGAGTTAAAATAATGATACAGTCTTCAAAAATTGCATCGAAAATGATTTTATTATATACTGGATTTCAAAGGGAAATATGAAAGATTGAAATAAAAACTATAGTTGTAAATGCATAATATGAAGAAAATCAGAAAAACTGTTGGTCGTTATAATGAGGGAAACACTGGTTAAAAAATAGGTCTGAATCTAAAAGATTCATTTTAAATTATTTATTCCCTGTCTGTACCATTTAATATGTTCTATAATATTCATTGTGATAGCACAATAATATTCATAATAACA
Source organism: Latrodectus elegans (assembly GCA_030067965.1). Classification (NCBI taxonomy): domain Eukaryota; kingdom Metazoa; phylum Arthropoda; class Arachnida; order Araneae; family Theridiidae; genus Latrodectus; species Latrodectus elegans. The sequence continues at coordinate 108,987,978 of CM057820.1, forward strand.
AAATTTCATCATTCCTAACATAACATAGGTTGATTTTTTTCATAAATTTTCAAGTGCTTTAGTTTTTAAACACTTGAAGCTCCGTAACAAAAAATGATGCAAGTATTTGAAGGTTATTTAACATTATAATTTTATTCTAAAAAATTTTCTTGGTTTGTTATCAAACTGTTATATAAGTTAGAATGTTTTAAATTGGTATCATATAATTTCTTCTGGTTTCTAATGAAATAAAAATTAATTTCCTTACAATTAAGAAATCTGTCAAAGAAATTCTCAGGGTTAAATATTTATAAAAAAAATAGTAAACATAATCTATACTAGTACAAAAGGCATGCTTATTCTTAATTCCTGACAGAATAAACTTAAGCGAATTGCAATTAATTTATATAAAATCCAGTTTATTTATGCATATAATTTAGATTACAAATAACTGAAATTTGAGAAAAACAAAGAAATGAATTATCTGAAACAGAAATCTATATTAAATTTATGGAAGGTGTTTTGTGTTTTGTGCCATTAACTCCACGGATCATTGATCATTTTTATTGCCACTTCACATCATCCTAATAAATTAAATTATTTTAATTGTGTTTTTAAATAAATCGAGTGATTCACACTTCTTAAATACCAAATTTGCCAAATTAGTTTATAATATTAAATAATTTGGTGTTTGATTCAGTGAGAAACATCAATTTCAATTAATATTACTAATAAAATTTCAATTAAATAAAATTCACAACGACCCTTTTTTTAAGAATTATTTTGAATCTTTTAATATTTGTGGAATTTTAAGTATGTAAAGTATGCAAACTTTACCCTGTGTAGAAGAAATTACATTCGATATTTCTCAGAGTCTACCATGATCAACTTTATTAATTCAAATGAATTTATGTGTTTCACACAAAAATGATTTATTATATGAAATATTACTAAAAAAGATTAAACATTAAAATAAAATTATTGAAAGCATAATTTTATATTTATTTGCTTCCTGACATGTAAAAGAATCCCTATTTTTATAAATAGTTAGGAAAATTCTAATTAAATGAATTGAATTTGTCTTTCCTGCTGTCTAAGTCTCAGCCGTATATAAACGAATAAAAACATCACATTAAATCCAGTTTTATCTTTTTTCCTCGTTTATGATCTACAACAAATAACGATTTGTTGTAGATCATAAGCGAGTGTGGTAACTCTGACATTGAGTGAGTAACCAACTTCACTAAGCGTCAGATTTCACTCTGTACTGATATACTTATTTCAGTACTCCACGAGTACTGAAAATTTTCCAATTTATATGAGAACAAATACATCGTTGCATTAATTTGTGAATGTCTACTTGGGAAAAAAATTTAGGTATTTCAAATTGAACTGATTTTTTGGTTAAACTATATCATTAAATTACAATAAGGAATATGCTTATTAATTACTTCCTCAGAAGCTATTGAGCATTTTATATTACAAGATATAATTATAAATTGTCATCGACAATTTTATTCAATAATAAGTTTTAAGAAAATACAGTTAACTGTAGAATGAAAAATCTCTGGTATTAAAATATATATTTATAGTTTATAAACAAGAACTATAAAAAAGTTTGCTTTAAAATTTAACTTTTTAAATAACTGTATAAGTTATTGTAACAAATAATGTAACAATTCAGAGAGGTCATCCATTAATTAAGCAATCATAATTGAAAATTTGATTAATACAATACAACAGTTACAGTTTACGATGCACAATTTGAGGCTTTACCCCTATATTATTTAATGTGTAGAAAAATTTATTCTTCAATTGAAAGGGAAGCTAGATTCGCACTGATTTCAACTTCTAGACAGTCAATTTTTTTCTTTTTTTATTTACTCTTTATTGAGTTTGACACTTTCATAAATTAAAAAAAAACTACATAGATAAGTTTTAAGGATTCCCTTTCAAGGAAATAAAAGGTGAAAAATTGTCATAAATGAAGAGAGATGTTCCTGATACTTTCTTCGACAATCAATTTCGATCTAGATCTATGTTCTCTTTCTTGCTATTTACCTCGTTTTCGGCATAGGACTTTTTCTGGTGTGCTTGATATTTCTTATTCAGCAATGCAACTTTTATGTAGTCACTATCAAATTGATAATGAGACATTGGTCACATCACCCAAACTTATATAACTTTTAGATTCGCTTAGAAATAATAAAATTTATATATATATATATATATATATATATATATATATATATATATATATATATATATATATATATATATATATATATATATATATATATATATATATATATATATATGTATATATATATATATATATATATATATATATATTATATATATATATATATATATATATATATATATATATATATATATGCATGAGTTTAATATTATTTTTTCGATTAAAACCTTTCTCAGAATATAAATTCAGTAATTAAGAATTATAAAGATAGCGAAAACTCAAGAAATATTTTGCATTTTACGACATTACGCATATATTATTACACATTGATTTAATCAAATAAAAATACAATAATGATATAAAGATAAATATATAAGATTTAAAATATTTTTAAAATATTTATAGAGATTTAAAATCAATGTTTAATTGTTATTTATTTTTCTATGATCTAGGATGCTTTAAATCTTTTAGGAATATTTTTTATCATTTTTGTCTAAAGTAATTTATTTAAAAATCAAAAGCTGCATGTATTAATTAAGACATTTCTTCTAAGAAATATCAGCGGTTAGTTAAATTGTTTATATTGCGGTTAAAAGGATTTATATTTTCTGAAGTTCTCTAACAAAATGTGCATACATTTCTATATGTAAGATACAAGTTTAAAAACAAATTAGAAAATAATATAAAGCTATTCCTTTTTTTCCTTTTTTTAAAGTTTATTTCATATTAATGTATTCAAATTAAAATGATTCTTTTCCTTTCTGATTTTGAATAAATAATTTGAAACATTCAATATTCATAATCTTGACAGCATCAACAGTATACATTTTATAGCATGATTTGGATTCTGGAAAGCAAATTCCAATTTCTGAATGTTCAGATATGTATAAGATTTCAAAAAACATTTAATTATTTTAAAAGTAATTTAAAGTATTTTTAAAAGATAACTTTAAGAAATAGAATAATTGTGAAATATATTATTTTTTTCATTTTATTAAATTAACAATGTACGAATTTGCATTTTTCTGCTTTTGAAAACATAAATCATGTACATAAAAACTTAAATACACATTTTATAAATTTGCATTTCGTTCAACAGAATAATTAAAAAACATGATACATTTTATTACATTTATGTCAGAATAAATATGATAAATGCCATAATGTTTTAAAACGCAAGAGGTATTAAAATTCTTTTGAAATCAAATGGAAGTTGTGAAATGAGTCCTACATGAAAAATATAGTAAAAAAAATGCTATTTTATAGAATAGAATTTTATAAGCAATATGGCGTTCAGGCTAATATTTTGTTTGAATTTCTTAACGAAAATAATAAAACATTTGTTCATTAACTACAAGAATAAAGGAGAATAGTTACACTTGTTAGCATTTTCTTTTATTATAAACATATGACAGAAAAATGTGTTCTTCTAAAGTAAATTCATTCCAAACACAAAAGCATGTATATCTCTAAGAAATGTTGGTAATCTAGAACAATTTAATTGTTTAATGAATGAAAAATTTATGATGCTGTCTCATAGTATGTTAAAAAGTATGCAAATAAAGCGTATGAAATTGTTCATCCTTCAATGTTACATAAGGCTATAAAAATAACGCAAAAAAGGAGGCTCATATATAGACTTTAAATAACAAAATTTAGGTAAAACAAGGTATCAGAGCAAAATTGTCGAACATCATTATTGTTAAAATCTCCAAGAATTTTACATAAAGAGCATTAGAATCTCATTCCCAAAATAAAAATTTTCAGTTTTTTGGTATATTTATGCATCTAGATTTTTAGAAGACTGAAAGTTCATATATCTGTGTAAAATGTACTTATACAAAATTGTCATTACATTTTCTGTATTTGTATAGTTAAGTCTTATTAAAATTATGTAACGTTAGTGCTTCCCAATTTTGAATTAATATAAAATAATGTGGCACAATATGAGAGACACATCAATGTACTTTACATTACGCTAAAAGAGGAAAAACCTTAGAATCTATCCCCATTAGTATGCATTAATCTCTCAGCAGTAGTATTAGAAGATAAATATTTAATATTGTGACAGCGATTCATTTACAAATTGAATTATTTCAACATCGAGCTGAAAATAGAGCATTGCAGAAATTTTTAATTAGTTCATCAGCGAAATAAAAAAAAACTAGTATGCTGCATCTGTGAAAAAAGAAGCAATAGAATCAACTGCACTCGCGTCCTATAGTTAAAATGTACTGGGTTGTTCAGTCTATTTGTATGTGTCATTACCTCTCTCCTGAACTAAAGTAAAATAACACTAAGTTTTCCAAAACAAATGAGTTTCGCTACCCGGGAGTAACATTTGACAACAAGTTGAACTGGAAGGCGCACATTGAATCCATCACGGATCGTTTTATAAAGAAAATACCCATTATAAAGCACTTAGCTGGTTTTCATTGGAAATGTTCTAGATCAACACTAAACACCACCTACCAAAATTTTCTATTATCTTTAGTTACCTGCAGCTGTGAACCACTTATACACACAAGCGATCAAATTATAAAGAAGCTAGAAACTCTACAGAATCAATGCCTGCGACTCATTACCGGATCCATTAAAACGATTCATACCGATGTATTGTTCTTCTGACCAAAACTGCACATAATAGAGACCATCTAAGGAAAAGACCCTAATCCTATAGGAGAAACTGCTAAGAACCGGCAACAGCTTATGTGTCATTAATGATCTCAGTTCCAGAAATCTAAAGACTCAATATGGTTTCATCCAGTGTGTTCATGAGAATAGACAACTTTTAAATCTCCCAGTTAAAGTACTGGAAACCATTAAACCAGTAAACTCTCTAAAGTATATCTGATATTAAAATAAGCCTAGATCTCCAAGACAAGTTGTTCAAAAGGGACACTTCCCTAGATGTCTTGAGACAATGTGCTTTGGAAACAATTTGTTTGAAGTACCCTGAATCAAAGTGGCTGCATGTCTTTACAGATGAATCCTACTTTGAGATCCAATTGTCAGCTAGTGCAGGTGTATATTCTAAGTTTTCAATTTCTATTATTCTGCAGTTGTCTACAGAGCAGCATTTGACTAAGAGGTATAGGCAATCTAAATTGCCTTAAATAAACTAGTAGCTCTTCCTGGTGTTTTTGACAGAGTGGCTCTGTGCTCTGATTCACAGGCTGCAATTCAGGATAGAAACTCAATCTCTCCCCCGTCTTCTGAAATTTTCCATATACAGGAGCTTGTGATTTATGACATCACAAAAAAACATGTTGTGTTCCAGTGGGTACCTGGGTGTTGTGGGATATATGAAAATGAGCAGGTGGACTTCTTCGCAAAGAGGGGTGCTGGATTTCTCCAGCCATGACACACAAAGCTTTTCTACTACACTATAACAGCTACACCTAAATAATTTTTTGAAAGAATTCAAGCTTCTAAACTACTAGAAAGGATAAAAGCCAAGCAGCGGAAAGACGACTTTCTGAGTATTCCAATAACCCACGCCATGAAGTTGTGGCACAGTTTCGACTCCATACGGGACACAAATTTCTGGATGAACACTTACATCGCACTGGTATCTAAAATTCCCCCGACTATCGACTCTGCAACTTGGCAAAGCCCATGAATAGGACACACTTCCACCGATGTCATACACTGTTTGGCAGCTCTGAATCATCGTTTTATTGGCAAACCAGAGAACTTTTAGGGCAATGACTCCGGTCATCTCGTTTATGTTTATGTATTATGTTCACGTGTCCGGTCTTCATCTCATGTCTATTTTGTAGTTTTTCATTTGCTTTTTTTGTATTATTCCGTGTATTTGCCCTTTCATTGGAAATAAATACACGTCATTATAGATATTGTAAAAGAAATCTTATGTGTATGGATTATAGCAAATTTTGATTCTAAAGTCTATTTTACAGTTACAGACATTGATGAAATATTATTTCACAGATATTTCGGAAACAAAAATATTTTGCAGATTACTTTGAATGAAAATATCATTATTCTATTTATTTTCTCCTCAAAATATTATAATATATTCTTAAAGCTTTTATTTTAAAGAAATAAAGATTAGTTTAAACATGTAGAGAGCATGAGATTAGAATAAAGGGATAGAATTTTTTAATTTATAAATTCCACATACTTTCATCTGAAATATAGTAAATATTTTGATTCCGACAATGTTTTGAATATATTGAAGCTATAAATTTAAAAGCAAATTTTTTTTTCTCAATATATAATATAATCTTTTTTGAAAAATGCTTACACACTAAAATTAATTGAAAAACAGAGATGTTTCTGACGTTATCTGAGAACTACAACTGCAGGTATTCGGAATTATAATTAAGAGTAAACTTCTGCGTGTAATTGGCACACAATGTGATTGAACTTGACATAAAGAAGTGTACTTCAGTACCTAAAATTTTAATTAATGTCAGCTTTATCTCATACTTGAAAAAAAGCAATATTCACATAAATTGTGAATTACAATTGATTTTAAAGTTTAAAATTTACAAGAAATAAAAGCAATGAAAAGCTATACACAAATTTAACATACATTTTTTTAAAAATGATTAAGTTATAAAAGAGGTGAAGAAATTAAAAAAGCATAGGAAAACTTGTTAATTATTTAAAACAACACCTTTTACTTTTAGTGTGTAAAAAGGAGATAATCAAATATTTTATAATTTACTATTTTTGTGTAAAGTAGTATCGTATAATATATTTACGAATTACAAAGTGCACTGTAATGTCCCTTTTATTAATAATTATGTGTTTTTTAATTACATTTAAATAATTTAACATTAACATGTAAAAGCTTGAAATATATAACCTATTTAAGAAAATGAAATGAAATTTATTAATGAATGTTATATTAAATGATAAATTTATCATATGATATTTTAGAACTAAATAAGCAAAATTCTTAGAATATATTAATTAAAATATTTAAGTAACTTTGTAGAGTGAAATGTTATCACACCATAAAATGCAAATTGATTTTTTTTCATCTTCAACTCAGATTCTCTTATCACAATTTTTGTAACATCATTCAATCAAAATAATATCATATCACACCAAAAACACGCGTTTCAGAAAGTAAAGCAGAAGAAAATCGTATTTGGAACCTAGCCAAATTGAAAAATATCTGTAAATCAAATTGTTTTCTCTCTGAAAATAAAAGATCATATTCACTTTAACTTAAAACCAATAAAAATTTGAAAGTTTCATAAGAAAAAGGATAAAAGTTAAAATTATTTTATAAGCAAACGAAAATTTAAAACCCAAAAATTGTGGGTTATTTTTGTAGTGGAAAGATTTTCATTTATTCTTTTCATCATAAGTAAGACTTAATATTTTAAACCTGTAATTCCAAAAAAACAATAATTGTATGCTTAAAAAATACTAAAATAATAAAAACGTATTCCCTTATTATTTTTAAATAGTAACAAATTTTTGTGCAAGTTCAAAGTAAAGTTGAAATTTTTCTCTTATAGCATTTTGTAAACTTGCTTAGAAATATTTTTGACCATTTTTTTAAAATGAAATATTAACCTACTGAACAAAATGATAATTAATATTAAATTTTATTTTTCCAAATATTTTCTACAAATTTTGTAATGTTAAACTTACTAGTCCTTAATTAAATATAAATGCTTAATTTCAATGATTAAAGGTCTTCAGTCATTTAACTTGTATGGTCTGATATCACTTATATCTTATTAAATTAATATTTAAGAATATAGTCTTATCCTTAATCTAATGAAGAGATGTGAAATTAAGTTTAGGAAATCATACACAAGTTCTTGAAAATGGAATATTAGCATATCATAAATTTTGAGAATTTTAGATAGTTATACATACAGAAATATTCAATTTGGTAAAATATTATTGTACGTCACAAGTACAATAATACATATTAATATACTATTAAAACTACATAAATCATAAATGAAGAATGATAAAAATCAAAATGGCAAAAGCAAAATGGTTAAAAAAATAACTTAACAGTTTGAGTCAAATCAACAACTAAATACCTTAAATTCTTTATTGGCATCCAAAATATTACTAACATCGCTAATGTAGCCTTATCCACCATGCTAAAATTAAGCAACAAATGTCTTAATAAGCTGTTTTTCTGTGGTTTTCTTAAAAATATGTATTGATTAAATGGATCAGTATTCATTACAGCCGTCTTTAAAATCTAAGCAAATAAACAATCCATAACAATTTTTACACTATTGATGCAAACATTTCCAGTTTTATTCTACTTATCAATAGATGTTATGCACCTCTGATATTATCTTAAGACTGTGTAAAATTTATCGATGTGGAGAACTGTGAGACAGATTCTGTTGCATAGGATAATGGACGTTTTAATGACTTCCCATTGTGAAACTGATTAATTCCATAATAAAGGTATGTAAAGTTTTCGTCTGACAAACAAGACACCGAGTGGAATATTTTTATATGTCTATTTGTGTTAAAAGACTTTCTACCTGATGACCTTCAAATAAATGTAGGTGGTGGTTCTTTACACTAACATGTATGTAAGTAACCGAATTTATATATGCTCAAATAGTATACATATTGTTTTCTAAAAATAATTTGAATAAATCTATTCAGAATTTAGGCATAAAATACTAATTTCGTTTTTAAATAAGTTTAGTGAAATTTTTCATTCCTTCATTAAAATAATTTTTAAATATAGTATTTTTTATAATATCTTATTGGTTTAAAAATATTGTGAAACTGATCATATGAATTTGATCACTGATTACACACAAAATTTTAAGTATTTTTAAGAAAGAAGCATGTCATACTTTTTATCCCAGTAGTTAGGTAAATGCTTCGTTGTTATTTACATTAAATGAATTGATGCTGAATTTTTAATTTATGAATATATATCTTTTAGAGTGCCACATGGTATCCTTTTTTTACTACAAGTCACAAAATATAGTTATAATGAAAAACCATCATAAAATTTGCCCCATTTATTTACTCAGAAGATGAGAATATATTTAGGCAAATTTAGTCATTATGTTTATGATTCTATAACAAATTTTATCAAGCATTATCAGTTTTTAAATGTGTAAACACGTTGAACATATTTTTAATAATGCTAATTGTAAAAGACTTCCAGTGAGTTATTCAAATAGAAAAATATTTTTTCTAAGACTTCAAATAATTTTAAATAAATAAAAAAGTGCATTTAAAAAGTCTTCTGTGGACATTGTTGAAAATACAGAAATTTAATATTTGTTTCAATCATATGAATGGACAAAATTTTTTAAAAATCTCAAAATTGTTATTATAAAAGTATATATTGCCCTTAAAACACATTTACAAATCACTAGAGTTTCCTTCTGATTATTTTTATGTCGATGAGAATAATGTGAAGATCTCTAGAAAATTTTATTTACATTTATACATAGAATCTGAATTTCATAAACACTGTTATCCTTTTTTGAATAATCAAATATTTTCTGAATATCATCAACTCATATACTCTTTCTGTTTTTTTCTCTTCATCTCTCTCTTTCTTTTTCTACTTCGGCATGCTGCTAATTAAAAAATTTGCATTGTATAATTTGTGTTTGCCAACTTTTGCATCTTTTAAATACGTTCCATGACAGAAAATTTCCCTCCGTGTCAATTACACCCAAATTGGCTCTGCGCGTGAAGCTGTAATTTGTCTTCTTGTTACTGCTGGATGGTACGAAAATATACATAAATTGTTTACCGTAGACGCAGCTTGATAATTACCTTTTTTCTAATTTGCATATTATAAAGCTCGTTGTCAGTTTTTCTTTTAAAGTGCCATTCAGAAATTTCTTGCTTTTACCGTACTCATAAGGTTGGGTATTTTAATTGCTGAAAATGAGCTAAAATTATTTTGTATTTTTATTATATTTTCAAGCACCACCAGTTTACAGAAAATAAAGGTTTAATTGAAAATGAATATTTTATATCCACTTTATAATGAAGAAAAAGTGAATGACTTGCTTCATTTGTATACGCAACACACACACATTTAAAAGGTAAATGAATAAAATAAATTATATATATCTGTGTGATAATCGTCCATTTTTGATTTTAAATATGTTGAATAAATAAAAGACCCATCAAAAATTGTAAGAAATATATTCTTCCTTTTATGTGTTCAACTAGTTTCTTAGCAATTGTAAAAGTACAAATATTTATTTTTAACCGCGCTATAAAATACATGCAGATTACGTAATTGTATTAAATTTCAAAAAGTTAAGCAAACATATTGATTTATATCACAGCTTTTGAAAACGTTCTTTATTATTTAATATGTAAACATTGTGTAATATTTTCTCCTGAACACAATATAATTTCAGTCATAACTATTATTTTGCATGTCAAGTATTTAACTGATGAATTAAAATTTTCAAAAAATTCATTGGTTGAAACGCAAATGGGAGTTACAATTCATATTACTTTTTATAAAATAAAATAATAAATAACGGTTAATTTTAATTTGAATTTACAACTTATATGTATAACTGTTCTTTTTGAAACCACACCATATTTAACAATAAAACATGCTTGAATATAAGTAGCACTCAGAATTTTCTATATAACTGTTATAAAATTAGTAAGTGTAATGGCATAAAGTGTCATGTAAGAAATGTGAATTTAAAAGAACTTTGGAGAGTTTGGAAGTGGTCATTTGAAATGCATTCAATTTCATGATAGAAAAAAATTATTCCCTTTACTCTTGTGTAGTTATTTGTTATATCTGCTAACTTTAATCACTTTCATTATACGCTTCATAAAGGCTTCTGTTGGATAAATTGAAGACCTTTCAAGTCTTCATGTAATGGAGTCAGTTGAACATTGCGGAAGATCAACAGATGTGAAGGCTGCTGTTGGAAGGCTGAGTTCGTTAAGATTGCTTTTGAATGAACAGAAGAAGATCTTTGAATTCTTCATGTGATAGAGTCTGTTAAACATTGTACAAGTTTCGTTGCACAAAGAATATGAATACAACATCTAATGAAACATTATACTTTATTCTAAAACTTACTGTAACAATATTAATTTCTCATCAAAACACATTATGGTATGAAATCCCTTAAATTATTAATTTGTACTTTAGTGGTTTCTATTAACTATACAATCATTTTAATACAATTGTAAAATGACTTGGCTAAAAATAAATTGCAAACTTATGTAAAGAAACCTGCTATATCTTCGGCTTCTTTAACAAAGATGCTATGGATGTTATATACTTACATCTAGTCCTTCCGATTTCAGTGTTTGAATTTGCATCAGAGCAAATACTAAGATTTATATTTAACTTAAATCACACAACCCTTTTGATTTCAAACTATAAAGTTCAACTAATTCAAAAATATTTTACTTTGTACTAAATATTACATATAAATAAATTAAAAGTAAAATTATCTAAAATTTCCGAGATGAAATATATATTCATTTGAGTATTTTCACTTTTGCGATAAAGATTTAATTAAAATGAACATCTCGTAATTTATTTATTATTGGTTAATTTCTATATTGACTAAGCCAGATTTATTTTTGGTGATTCAGTTTTGTTGATATGACTTAATCAGTTCACGTATTGATCAGCAAATAAGAGTATATTAACATTTCAAAAGCATGGTATTTAACAGAATTACAACACATCTGCATAATAACACATTTATATCTCTAAAAAAGAATGATGCAAATGTTGTTAAAAGTATACATCATTAATTCAAGATTTGAAGAGAAAATAATTCTCGTGCTTATATTTATGAAGTAATATCTTAAAAAAGACATGAATGAATAGATTTAGAAAAAAAAAGGAATAATTACATGAAATGTAAATTATGCTTCAAATATGTGCAAACTCTCTGAAATACTTATTTTAGCTTATTTCATGGTACTTTTATAATAGTGTAGAAATCGAAAATACAATAAAATTGTCTTAGATATGATCCCAAATAAACATTTTAAGAGTTTCTACACTACTGGCCATTAAAATTACTACACCAAGTAGGCGACATGCTACAGACGTCGTAATATATTCGTCAGAAATATATTTGAAAGGAAGAAGGTGCTGAAATATGCAAATGATTAGCTTTTCAGCGCGCATTCAGACAAAGCAAGTGCCAGTTGCGACACCTACATTGTGTTTAAATGAGGAAATTGTTCAGCCTGTTCCTCATACACAAATTGCATTTGAACGTTGTTGCCTGGTGAAGAGTTGTTGTGATGCCTCGTGTAAGAAGGAGAAATGCGTACCAGCACGTTTCTGACTTTGATAAAGGTCGAATTGTAGCGTACGGGGATTGCAGTTTATCTCATCGAAGTATTGCTGCTCACGTCGGTCGAGATTCAATGACTGTTTAGCAGAATATGGAATCGATGTGTTCAGGACGGTAATACGGAACGCCATGCGGGATCTCAATGGCCACCTATCACTAGCAGCCGAGAAAACAGGCATATTATCCGCATGGTCGTAATGGATCGTGCAACCACGTCACGAGCCATGAGTCAAGAAACGGGGTCGTTTGGAAGACAACAAGTGTCTCCACGAACAGTTCGACGACGTTTGCAGCAGCATGGACTCTCAGCTCGGAGACCATGGCTGCGGCTTCCCTTGACGCTACGTCTTAGACAAGAGTGCCTTCAATGGTGTAATCAACGACGAACATAGGCGCACGAATGGCGAGACGTCATCTTTTCAGATGAATCCAGGTTTTGTGTACATCATCATGATGGTCGCACCCGTGTTTGGCGGCATCGTGGTGAACGCACACTGGCAGCGTGCATTCATCATCGTTATACTGGCCTATCACCTGGCGTGATGGTATGGGGTGCAATTGGATACACGTCTCGGTCACCTCTTGTTCGCATCTCTTGTTCGCATCGGTCACCTCTTGTTCGCATCTTGCTTTGAACAGTGCACGTTACATTTCTGATGTGTTACGACCCGTGGCTCTACCCTTTATTCGAGCCCTGCGAAACCCTACGTGTCAGCAAGATAATGCCCGACCACATGTTGCCAGTATAGTACGGACCTTCCTTGATACGGAACATGTTCGGCTGTTGCCCTGGCCAGCACGTTCTCCAGATCTTTCACCAATAGAAAACGTCTGGTCAATGGTTGCCGAGAGACAGACTCGTCACCAAACGCCAGTTACTACGGTTGATGAATTTTGGCATCGTGTTGAAGCTGCATGGGCATCTGTACCTGTACATGCAATCCAATTTCTGTTTGACTCAATGCCCAGGCGTATAACTGCTTTTATTACCGCCAGAGGTGGTTGTTCTGGGTTCTGATTTCTCAGGATTTATTCAGCCAAATATTTTGAAAATTTAATCACTTGTTATTTCTAGTATAATATATTTGCCCAATAAATATCATTTTCTTATCTGCATTTCTTCCTAGTGTAGCAATTTTAATGGCCAGTAGTGTATTTAGAAGCTAAGATACTAACATATTATAGAATTATGCACAGTATGTTGCAAATGGTAATGTATAATCATTTCGTATTTATTGAAATTACCAAGTGTGTTCCTAATTTATTCTTTCTCGAATTTTATATACTTTATTTTTAACTAAGCAATTCTTTTATTCATGTATTCCAACTTACGAAAAAAAAAACGCAAATTTAATAAATAGTCTTCTTTGTTTCAATTAATTGAAATGACTTTTCCTTTTAGAAGTTATTAATTTCTCATAAAATATTTCGATTCATTTGCATTATAAGATATTGCCTACGGAAAATATTTTATTGCAAACTAAAAAAAAGTTTTGCATTGTAAATATGAAAGGAGTATATCATATTATTTGCTGAAACATGTTTTCTTTTATTTTTATTTCTCTATTTAAGGCATTTTTTTTAAATAGAAATTTTAAAATGCAAAAGGAAATGATATACCAGAATTTGCATATTACTTTGGCATTAGTAGATACATTTTTTCAGCTATTGAAACCATTTCTTTATCTTTATCTTTTAACTCCATTTACCTTTTATTTATTCAATTTATTAACTCCATTATGTGTATCATGAGTAGAATTGAAAATACCTTTTGATGAATTAAATAACAAAAGGATAATACATTTTTACGAAAATTATTAGAAGTAAAAGTTACCTTTGTAAGTTCCGAAAGCTTTAATCCCCAAGTTATTTTTTTGTTATTGGTTTTCTCAGTTTTCTACTGAGTCCCCAATTTAAGTCGATATGATTTCTAATATTGATGATTCTACTTTCATGATAAAGCATTCCTTATAAATATTGCAAATGGTATTTGAAATTAAAGATCTTTTCACGGTTAATAATATTCATCAAAAGGTTACACAAAAATTGACATGGATTTTAAGCTCACATATAAATTGACCTTTGAAAAGCAACCCGAGACAAATTGAAAAAATATTTTGTTATATGAAATTGTAAAAAAGAAATCTATAAAAAAGAAATCTATAAAAATAAATTGAATGGATTTTAATTTCATTAAATAATTAAAAATTATGATCTCTACAAAAGAAGATAATTTTACATGTTAATGCATTAATTATAATACAATAGTTCACTATATATCATGAAAAATTTTAATATCAGTTGGGAACATATATTAACTATGTTTGCACACAAAAGTATTTAAGGTACATAACGATCACAAAAGTATGTGTAAATATACATATATTTATACCTTCGAATGCTAAAAGTTTCCAAATTTTATAAAACTAGAATTTTATAAATCATAATATCTCCAGTGGAAAATAAATTATTAAATATGATATTATCTTTCACATACTCTATCCGTTCCAATATTTAAATTGTTTTTAATAATTAACTTCATTATCAATTGCAATTATATTCTTTAAGCTTAATTTATTATTTGTATTGGAATAAAGTAATCCGAATTTTAAAAAAGGAGTTATGGAGTTTCATTTACTTTAATTTTAATTAAATCAAAATTACTCAGGTAAGTTTAATTGTACATCATTTCACACCAGCCAGGAAATCAATTTAAAGAAAAATGATGATATTTCTTGATTAACATTTGAAACTATTTCAAATATTCTTTAGATAAAAATATATTTGAACGAAGTATAGGCATTAAGCAAGAATGGTTTATCATTTTAATACAAAAAAATTAAATCTAGGCTTAAAAAATGGTAAGTACAGCCAAAACAATAAGTAATCTTTTAAAAGGAGAATACTTAAGATTTTTTTTCAATAAACAATTTTAGCAAATGATGTGATTTTTTGAAGCTTCCTTAATAATTTTCAAATATGATTTATAAGAACTTGACAAATTATATGTGTTTCAAATGGACATAATTAAAATCTATCACAAAAATAACATTATTTTTCAATTTCAATCACATTATCATTTTGATAGTATAACATCATTTTGGTAGGATGAATACATTTCAATAGTTGAAGTATTTTTTATATTGATTTTTTATATTTACAGTTATAGTTTTCCGAATTTCATTTTTTAAATTCTCATGAATTTCCAAGTTTTAGCAAAATTTAAAACAATAAGGAATTACTTGGCAAATTAGAGCATATCATGGTTTGCACTACTGAATATACATCAGTATTTGATAAATTTTATTTTACATATTCTGAAAAATTTTAATTAAATTTGTCCAAGAATTTTTTAAAAAAAATTGCATTTGATAATCAGTTCTCTTTACCGAGTCAGAATATTGTCATGGAAGATGAGAATAAACCCATTTGATAATTAATTGCGAAATATTTTATTTCTTGCATATTATTTATTTGAATGCGTGCTGGAATATTTTATACTCAAAATACTTTGATGAATTACGTAATTATCCGATTAAAAACAATAATAAATAAAAACTTTTCGATACTCAAATTCTTTTTCTAAAATTGTCAATTTTGTTTCAGAACAACATTAATACATTTTCCCAAACATATAAAAATGTTGTATTTGATTAAAAATTAAAAAAAGAGAGCAAGAATCAAATAATCAAAATGCTTTAAAAAGGGCATACTCATTAGAGATCATTCTTTTTGCAGCTTTAATTGTTTAAATACTTCATTTATCATCAAATTCTATTTGATAAAATAAGCAATGAAGTGAAATATTTTTAGTGCAAATTCATTAAAGTTGCATTAAAAATATTGTCCTCTTTTACAATTATTTTATATTTTTTTAAAATTCTAAATACATATAATATTATAAATGTATATTATTTATCACTTATATAGTTGATATAAATATATCATTCTTCTTTTAAATCTTGAATGTTTTATAAGAAGAATAACTATTTCTTATGTTCAACAATTATAATTAGCTACATTTAGAAATTAAAAATATTTGTGATAAAGATATTAAAAGATCATCTATGGTAGAGAATTTATAAAAATGATCAAAGAAAAAAATTGAATAAATATGTTAGTTAAATATTAGAAAGACGTAAGCAAATCTATAACAAAAAAGTTATACCTATGTTTATATTCTTTTGATGTTACGACACTAATATTTTCTATTATTAAATTTATCACATTATTACTATTTTCAATATTATCTTTATGAATTTAAAGGTAAATTTCTATAAATAATAAGTGGGTTATTAAAATTTATTCATATAAGCTCAGCAATATTAAAATTGTAAATTTTTACCTTTGAAATGAAATTTATTTATTTATGAAGACCAATGAATTTTAAGTACTATTATTATTACTACACAGAATAAATTATAAATTGTAGCAAACATATTTGTATATTCTGATACAAAATTTAAGAAAATAACACATGAAATACAAAAAATGTGTAATTATATTGTTTTTGAAATCCTTACTTTACTACATAAAGGCAATAAATATTTTAGACAATATAATTATAAATAGCATTTTATAAAAATCTGTACATAATTCTTACATAGTTTTCAAAATATGCAAATCACTTGTTCAGGAAATTAAAAACAATTTTTTAATAATTCTAAAATAATCAATTGAAATTACCTTTAAAGTATTACTGAAATTATAAGCAATTTAATTCAAATTTAATGAGTAATTTTTTTCTAGAAATATATAATAGTTCATTTCAATCTCTCCATTTTGTGGGCAAGTAAAGTAGATTTATTGAATTTCTTTATTGAAAATAAAAATCATATCTTATATCTTAGAGTTAATATTTTATATATGCATGATATTTTTCTGTTTTTATCAAAAATAACAAATGTAATCGTTATTTGTATTAACTTTATTGAATTTTGTTTGCATTTATCAAAACATATTTTATGTCTTTACACTTACACGCACGCACACACACACACACGTATATACATAAGAATTGTTATCCTTAAATTTGAATTTTATTATTATTAACTGGTAATTTATATTCATATATCAAACGAATTGTCTGCAAATCTGCATTTCATGTAATGAAAATAATTGCAATGTCTTTTGCTTCGGTAAAAGCACATATTTTAACTATATATTAAGCTAAGACAGATATAATCATAGGAGACTAATGAAACGCAATAAAATTTATTTGTTATGTCATGTGTTATGAGGCATAAACATGATAACCTCTAAATTTTTCATTGTTAGTAGAAGGGTCTTCACATAAAAACCTTTAAAGCATTCACTTTAACGTCAACACTAAAATACATTTATTAAAATGACATGCTTTTTCTTCTTTTTAGTTAAAAATATAGGTTATTTTCTAAGAATGTGTACACTTTTATAGATTTATAAAATCGATTGGCTGATTCCACAACTCCTGAATATTTTTCATAAAATTTTTCTGTTTAATCACAAAATACATTTATAATATCTTATATTAATTTTTTCGTCCCCGTTTATAACTAAAAAATGTACAATAAAAGCTTTTAACAAATTTATGTTTTAAAAAGATGAATACATTATAAACATATTGTTCAATGACCTAATAACACGCTTTTTATCTCACATTTTTATCTTTTGAAAAAAACGAGTAATAAATGAAATTTATCTATATATTTTTAATACAATGTTTTCATTTTAATAATATATTTATCTCTATAGCATATTTTTAAATACCATAAAAGTTATTTTCTAAGTTTCCTTTTATTTTATCCTTATAAACACTGTTATCAGAAGTATCAACAAACATATATGCATATATTTTGAATATAATATGCTCTTTAAGATAAATTGATTTGTCTATCAGGTGTTTTAAAGATTATTTCCAATATATTTATTCCAGATAGAGGTTTCAATGTCTGTAGAGTGTCATTGTAGTGTGTTTTTCCACTGTGTTACAAGATTTATCAAATCAGATATTACTTCCTAGAGATTAATTTCATTGATTATTGTAAAATGTTTCATGCGGACTATTTAATATATTTTTAAATTCTTTTTTTAAAACAATTTACCAACGTAGTAGGATCTTAAAAACATTATTCTTTTTTCAAACATTGAACTGGAAATGAAACTGGATATTTTCTGAATGCAGTTTTAATCATATACATAGGTTAATGGCTCACCATGATACTATAGTATAGTTATAAATCTTTCATGCCTATTTTCCATTTTATAATATATGTTATTTAAAAATAAAACCAAAATTGTTGTCAAATATTTAGTAATGTAAAAGTAAACACACATCACTCTGCATAAAATGATTGAGTAGATATTCAATACGAAAAAATTATTTTCCTTATTTTATAGTCATTATAATTTATTTGATAAAATTAAGTTGCTATAAAAGATGTAACAGTTTACTTTTTAAATCAGCACACAGTACGTCAAATTTATTTAAGGAATTTTGCATCAAAACTCTCTTTTTTTATATTTAAACTAAATATTAATATGTTATTCAAATTTATAAATAACTTGCATATAATATGGTTAAGATAGTTATTTTCAAATTATTTAGTGAAATAAGCAACATTATTCAACATTTGAATTTGTTTTCTGTAGGAAGGCATGTAATGCATGGAAAAACATTTATAAAGAATTGTTTTAACTTTTTTTCGAATTTATAGAGCAAGTTAAAATGAAATATATTTTTAACTTAATATTGAAAAATATTGTTTTTACGAAAATGTTTTAACTAACAGTGAAATACCAAGAATTTTCTGTCATTTTTCATCAATTTAAATTCAAAAATTTACTTCTTCTTTGAAACCATTTGTTAATTTTTAATTCTTTGTATAACTATATATCTCTATGTATAACTATAAATATATATTGTTATAAAACAATGAAACATATTTACATTAATGAGAAAATACATTGGCTGAAGGATAATGTTAGAATTTTTATAACATTATATCTTCAGGAGGATTTTTCTTAACTAATGGATGGCATGTTGTGCAAGAAAAGAAATTCAAACATTAAATTTAAAAATCAATCCATACTAATTATAAAAGATAATTACAATAATTAACCATTTAAGTAGTATATAAGATCACTCTTTGTAAATCTACAATAATATACATTAATTGCTTTGTAAAACATGCATTTTTAAAAGATAGAACCAGAAAAATGAAATAATTATCCTAAATCAGTTGTTGTTGCTTTGTCCATAACCAATTTAATTTTTTCTGCAATATTTCTTTAAAAATAGAAACTTTAAATTTAACTTATTTTGTCATCTGATTGCTTCAAATTTGCTAAAGTTAATAAACCGAAGAATAAAATTCCTTATCAGATAAATCCTTTTGGGTTATAATGTTCTTCATGCCCTCTGAAAATATTAATATTAAAAAACACTAAAAAAATATGCAGCAAGAAAAAATGTTTTACTTTTCATTATATATGCATCTCTTAAGATTATATTTATGTGTCCAAACTATTACAATAAAAATAATATCCATCGAAAACGTAATTTATTTTTTTATCCAATGTGTGTTTAAATATAAAGTTTTATACTAGTAAACATAACCCACTTACAGAATATCGAGGTTTATTAGACTCAAAAGATTAATTAAAATGAATTAAAGCTTCGGTTAGCATAAATTTTCAAATTTATAAGCCATTAGTTATTTATATTTCATTTATTGAGTAGAAATCACATACAGAAATTAGCAACAAAATTTTAAGCAAAATAAATTATAAAATATTTAAAATTATAATATGTTCGTTTTTTCTTACTTAATTAATAAATGCTTCAATAATTTATAATAATGAACACTTTATATTTTTCATCAATGAATTAATTATTTTATTTTTAGTTTAAATTGTAAACTAAATTATATTATGTATCAAGAATCAACTTTTAACGAAACATAAGATCCTTTAAAGTGCCAACAATATCAAGAAAATCCTTAATTGTACAGAAAATATATTATAAATATTAGATTTACCTAAATTTTCATAAAAAGTATGTTTGAAAGGGATGTATGTACTATTAGTTAAAGATTTTTCATGAAATTTTCAATAAGCCCTTATTTTATTAGTAACAAACCTAAATAAATGTTCAAAGAATTATAAATATTTTAAAAAAGTGAATAACGCATAAGGTTTGATACAAAACATGTATTTCAAGTTAATTATGTAAGTATTCATATTAAGTTTTATGAATAATATTTGATTACGAAACAATCAATTAAAAGAAAAATATTTTTAAGAAAAATAACTGATATAGTTTTAGAATATATTCGTGTTTATATTCATGATGTGGTTATTTATTTTTAATATAATTTGAGCACTTAAAGAAAAATTATTTGAAAAAGAATATCAATAAAATTATTTTTCGAATTACCAATTTAATGCCAGAATAAATTAATTTAATTGATAAAAAATATTTTTATTTCTGTGTAAAAGCGAGATTTAAATTATAAATAATAACAGATTATTTAAGATCTCATTAATATAAATTTAATTAAATCTAGATGAAAACTATTCTATACTTTTCTTTGTATTACATTTTACTCGAATACTTAAAAGTTATTTAATATCTGTATCAGATTAACTGCATCCAATTATTTCAATTTAAACAATCCAGATAAAAAAAACCCATGAATAATTACTTCATTTTAGTTATGAAATTTTAATAATGCCTTGTCTTCAATGGCTCATCATGTGACATAAATTGAAATAAATAAAGCAAACTCATTTAATAATATGAGTAAGTTTAATGACAACGAATCCAGTTAACAAATTGCCAACAGTAATTGAATATGAAGTTAAACAATTTACACTAAAATATTTTAAAGATAGTTTCTTTTTTAAATTAAGAAAGCTCTTAGAAATAACTATATATAACATTGTTTTATTATTAGAAATAGGTAATGGGAATAATTAGGAAATTTCACAATAAGGATTTATAAGGATTCCAAATATTTAACAGACAATTTTATGGATCATTCATTAGTAACTTAAAGTAAATAAACCCACACTGCTGGTCAATCAAATACAATACCAAAGCAGATCACAGTTATTGCAGCAAACTTTTTTTGTCAGGTAACAAATTATACAACTATGAATTATATAGAAATTACAACCTTTTATGAGCAGAGAATGATGAGGAAATCAATAATCAGTGCAGTTTCTAATGTTGGCAACACTCCTCTTCACAGAACCCAAGAGGATTTTTATGTACCCTTGGGATATAGCAGCAAGTTGCGATGTCCATATATTGCCAATGTTAATGTGATGTAGTAACGGGTTATATATCCTTGGTCAGTTACAGTACAAGATTAAGGCACACACTTCCAATGAAAATTCAATGAACTTTGAATATTATATGACATGTGTAGTCACGCATCATTAAACTATTGAAATATGGCGGATGACAAATGTTTAAAAGTGTTGGAGAACCATGGTCTACTACAATTAAGAAATGCAACTCTAATTGTTTATTGTAAAAACTGTACTCACTAGAGAGATGATCGAATGGAATCCAATGGGCATGCATAAGCCAAGCAATTAGCAGTCGCTCATCATGAATGCTCATCATAATTTGAGTTTTGAATCTCAAGCTTATATTTCTGGATAGAAGTCGTCTTTAAAAACAATGTTTCCTTTTTATTCTATTGTCCACGTCCGATGTTCGTCGGATTAACATTGTCTCAAATGCTTCTGATATTGGGTAACTGGTAAACAGGTCAATGAATCATTTGAAGAGTTTATTCTCAGGTACAAAAGAAATCGAATGGTGAAACAAACACCGAATGATGCAGTGTCTGCTTGTACTACGAAGTTTCGCATCAGAAACTAAATTTGTTCTGTTATATAGTTAACGAAAATATTCACATTCAAAAATTTTTAATAAGCGCATGCAAAGTAATGAGGTGATATTACTCATATGACCACAGTGTCTATTAACACAAATTATTTTTATTTGAAATGTTAATAAAGTAATATTGAGTTATATTGCATAGTATGCAATATACGAATTTTAAACGAATAAAAAAATCTTCATTTATGATAGATAATTATTTTTATATAAAACCTTTACTCAAAAGAGAAATAAAATATAAACTAATTTACTAATAAGCTACTCTCAAATTTATTTTTCTTATATGTCAATATTTCATCTTTTCAAACTTTTACTTGAAATTTAAAATTTATTATATAAAATAAGAAAAGCAATTTGATATCCGTATGCATATTTCCAACTTATAATTTTTCTGCTTATGGAAAGTATAATTAAGAAAATGCTACAATTAAAGTGAGAGAAAGAAAGTGATTTAATCCTGTTATTAAGCCAGGAGAATTTCCTATAAATATTTCTTAATTTTCTCAGACCAATTCAATAAATAATTTTAAAGAAAAACTCTTATTCCTTTAACAACAAAACGTTTGCATTATAATTAGTAAGTGCTTAAAATATTCAGTAAAGAAAGCAAAACTAAAAAAAACTACAACACATATGACTTATTCTCTCGAAACATTTAATTGAAGTCATGGTCTAATTCACCACTGACAATCATTAAACATTTGTATATTGTCGGAAAAAACTTGGCTGAATTTCATTCAGTTTCTCTCGGCTTCTTCATTAGCGATGGCAAGAAATGAAATAAATTAATTGTTCATGAATTGTAATTATAGAATTCGCTTTCCCAGTCGCAAGCAATATGCTGCAGGGAAAGGAAAGCGAAATTTATCGTTTAGCTTTGTAATTCGTATACTATGCTATCGCATTTTTCTCATGCACGAATTTTAAATAGAAACAGTATATAAGTCACGTCCTTGCACATTGAAACACGACAGAATTTGAGAATAAGCAATGTTTAAGAAAGGAATTATTGTACACAAATGGAGATTTTAAGGCCAAAGAAATAAAAAAAACGCTATACTTACAGAAAAAAATAATTCAGATTTATAAATGTAGCTTTCTATGCATCTTTTAAAAATCATATCCAAATTTGAAGTCTTGCAGTGTTTTTTACCATGACATCAATAATTGAATTTCTCAAAATTTTCGCATTCTAGATTCAAATATTTACAGTACTTTTTCATGGAAAAATGTCTCAGTAGAGAGACAAAAGTCACTTCATTCGTATATCAAAATTATTTTTCTACGATAAATGTTGTATTTTCTCTCTTTTAATAAGAAAATATCATTTGCCCACACACATACTCACACTTATTGTCGAGAAATTTATATTTATCTGTTGTAATTTCTTTATTCTGTAGGCAATTTAGGGATTCAGTGAATGAGTGATTTAAATTAATTATGTTGAATTATCGGATGTGTACAAATTGTTTGTCTAGGAAATGTAATAATTTATTTTGTCATATTAGGTCCGTATTATGATATTAAGAATTTGAGAGGTTCTGTTTCAATAAATTTTAAAGATTGACGTATATATATATATATATATATATATATATATATATATATATATATATATATATATATTTCTGTGAAGTGTAATTTAAGGTTAGATTTTAGTTTTTCATGATATAATATTATACTTCAATTTTAAGTACATATAAATCTCATATACTTCTACAGAAAAAAATGCATTTAGTCAACATTTTTAAGCAATCATAAATCAAATGATCATTAAATAGAAATAACCAAGTGAAGACCAGTATATAAATAACTTTTTTATTTGTCTATGAATTTAAATTTAAGCACCACATTAGAAGTTTGTATTTGTATCATAATTCATTATATAGTGATTTTCAAAAAATCAATATTTATTCATATATTTTTATCGTTTTAATGCACCAACATCTATGTGTGATAAATGTTATAAGCTTTATTGTGTTTTCAAAATATGCTTCCTCCGACAAAAGATAAAGAAGGGAGATAAAAATCAGTTTAATTAAAATAAATCAGCTTAAACTTTTATGTGAACTATGAATGGTTGCCAGTTGAAGAACGATACATCTAGAATATATAAAAATGATTAAAAAGTTTTAAATTTAAATACGTTAATTTTTTTGCCTCAATTACAAAATTTGGTGAACAAATGCAAGTAAAATCAAGAAAAAATTTAGAGGATTAAATGCGTTACGACACAGACTAAATATACATCTTAAAACTCCATGAACCCAAACATTTATGTATATCTTCTGCTGTTGCAGTTAAAAAGGGCAATCACCGTTTAAATCAACTAGAAATAGGATTTAAAATAATATTTACATATCTAAAAGATGTTTTTTTACGACTAGAAACTGACAATTATAAAATGAGTATAATCTTATTTAATAGTTCTTATACATAAAAACAAATATTTTCATATACTTAAAATTAATAAATAAAAACTGAGAAAGCAACTTATGCAGTTCGTTATACGATTATCAACAGCTGAAAATCTAAAAATCAAACATTTTTAGCTAACAACACTTTTACATATTAGAGTTTAACAACTCCACGTTTCTTAGGAATCTGGTTTAATTGTAAAATTAAATCTCACACACAGACTCAGTATTTAATCTCGAGTCAGTATATATGTTAATTGAGTTCGTAATTTCTTTTTACCCGAAACAATATCTTCATTTTTTTAAATGAGCTTGAAGTTCTAAAATTCCAATTCCTAAAATTAAAACCTAGTCACATAAAATGTTTAAGAACTCAATTAACTAAAGAAATACTATCAAAACCTTATAGCTGTTTCTAAATTCATCTATATCGTTTTATACCAGCCAAACTATATCGTTTTATATTTCATTATGTAATTAAAAATATTTTATATATTTAGATGAAAGAAATGACTTTATTGAGATTATATAAATATTATACATGGTATCTCTTTATTTAAGTTATTTAATTTTATTGAAGCAAAATTCAGTTCTGATTAAGACATTTATATAGCTTTTAAATGAATTTTATTGTTTCACTTTTAAAATTTTGTTTCAACAGTTAAAGAAAGAAACAGAATGTCAATTATATATATATTTTTTTACTTTGTGTTAAAAATATCCGTATGAATCTAGTGTTTTAAGAAATGTGTTAAAATTGTAATATAATATCATTTGTATGTTACTTGTTTGTTATATTTTTGTTCATTATTTTTTCATTATTTAATTGATTGAAGAGAAAACTAATTTTGGAGATTTTTTTTTTAATTATACTAATGAAATATTATTTATAAAAGATAACATAGTATCGACAAATATTTGAATTTAATAATTCTTAAAATTTGTAAAGTTCATTGACAAATTAAAGTGTGTTTTTAAAAGACTTATATCGTATAAAGTCTTCCAATTGAGTTTTTATAATCAAGAAAGTTTAATAAAACAATTTTTTGTCAATACTAAATAAATATTAATGCATAAAGTTTGGAATATATTATTGTCCGATAGTTCTGCGTATAAAAATATAAATGATTTAAGGTAACATTTTTATATAGACTCCAATAAAATATTATTTAATGGTATTGGCTGAGATTATGCAAATATATTTTGATATATTAGTTTCAAAAATATATGAACAAATGGTTTAATTTACAAAAATAGATTTTCCTATTCGGAAGAAAATTATTCTTTTTATTATTAAATAATTCGTCTAAATAAGAGTGAAAAAATAGATAGAAAATTTCCTTCTCAAATTAAATCGTAAAAAATTAATAAAAAAATGTACAAATGATAATTAAATGAATAGCAATTTCATCATCTGAAATTGAAAGGGTGAAATCCCCAGTGGATTATCGATGAAAAAAATAAGCAAAATGGTTTTGGATTGCCTTACCCTTTTTGATATTATAATCCCTCGTGATAACAGATTACTCAGTAGCATGAATATTTGTTTTTCTTCTGAATGGGAAATGAAGAGAGCTTCAAAGGAGGGAAAATAAGTATAGAAAAAGTTCAATCTGTAAGCTTTAAGTTCATTATTAAAGCTCAATCCTTTTTAGAAACTTGCAGTTAATTAAAAAGAAAATTATGGGAAGGAATCAAATTCCAGTGGGATATTTTCAAATGAATTTGGGAAAGTAACTAAGTTTGTTTAAGCACAAAAATTTATAAATTATTTATTTTCATTACCGTTATAAAATGAAGAAATTTCTAAAATGTCTACTTTTTAAAAAATATAAATATAATGTTGAATTTTGATTCTTACAAAATAAACACATTAATACATATTATTGATTAAAACCAATTTATCAAATTTTCCTACCATTAAGTTTAAATTTAAAAAAATTTTATTATATCCTACCACTAGGGTTTAAATTTAAAAGCACGTTAATTTATATTGCAAAATAAACTTTTTAAATATGCTTCACACACACACATTTGTAAGTATAAAAAATCAAATTTAGAAAAATTTCTTGTTTTTGAATGTAAATTAAAAATTAGAAACATAGAACAAATAATTCATGTGCAAGCAAATGTTAACTTAATTAGAGTATATGTTTATTACAGTCTATTTTAATAATCTAAATTAAAAAAATATATATAAATGCAAATTGTAAAACTATTAACACTTTGCATTTGGTTATTAGTAAAATACTAGTTTTAATAACATTAGTTACTCATTTTGATTTAAAATTTATTTTTAATAAAATTAATAAACATATGGTAATAAATATTTATAATAAATAGTATATCAAGTCTACAGCGAAAAAATTTATCTATCAAGAAGAGGAAATTTAAAAACAAACGAAACAAATGACAAAACAAAAGATTTCTTGTAGTTAACTATTTAGATGATTTCTTGTAACAAAAGATTTCTTGTAGTTAACTATTCTCTAGTAAAAGTATTGATGAATCTAATACTTTTACTAGAGAATGCTCAAGAAAATGTAAGTAAATAGCTTCTAAGAAAATGAGTTTTTACTTTTATTATGGCAATCACTTTTAATAAAATCACTGACAGTTAGGAAGATAACTAAAATTTTGGACAAAGAAAATGAAAGTTATGTATACAATAAAAATCAAAGTAAATTCTTCATATACACGTATGTTCTCATATTATTTATACATACACTTATATGTAGCTAATTAAAGTTCAAGAAATAAAGGGAAATTTCATTGAAAAATTTTTGAAAACGTGATATATTCTGTCGAAAATAAAGTTATGAAATCAAGTGAGATTTCATAATACAGAGGGTATTAACACATTTTTAGAACAATTTCGATAACGAGTTTAAAAAAAAAAGTAAATGTTTTAGAATAAAACTTTTTGGCAGGAGCTTATTATTTATAATGAGAAATATCATCTGCTAATTTTAAATTTAATCTTCTTTCACAATGTCACATATAAACATGCTGTGAACTGAAGAATATGTTTTGGCATTTTTTGAAGATAAGCATTCTTATTCCAAAATTCAAAAACGTTGTGAAATGCATGGTATTAAAATTTCTAAGTGCTAAACAAGCAGTATTAATAATCTGACAGGTAAAAACTACCAATCTATATTTCTACATAGATAGAAGACTCCAAACGAATATCCTTAATAGGTACGTATTGTTTCAAATGTCTCTAAAGTGAAATTACTGGTAACAAGAGAAAATCCGCCAACACAGAAATCAATCGCAAAGTCTTTAGATACATTTGTAACAACAATAAATAAAATAATAAACCAGTATTTACAACTTAAAAATGCTAAAAAACATAATGTTCACCTGCTTTTGCCGAGGCATGTGGCTCAACGCAAAAAATTCTGTATAATCCTGCATGAAAACCACTTAGCAAGTGATAAATGGAAAAACGTTGTGACTTTGATGAAGCATGAGTTTACCTAAATGACTGTAACAAAAAAAGGTCCTTTTACTGTAGAAGTTGAGTAGAAAAAAATGTACAAACCCGTTTCCGTCAATGTAAATAAAATTTCAGTAAGGCGCTAATGATTGTCCCAGGTTTCTCCTACAACGGGAAATTAAAAATAAGAAGAGTGGAAAAAAATGTTGAAATCAACTCATCATACTATCAGGAAAAGGTTTTAAGCCCAATATTTACAAAAGAAATTCCACTTCTTTATCCCAATGAATTTCAAGGAGAGAAACTTCATCAAGACAAAGCTATAAGTCTTTGTCTTGATGCTACCATTGCAATCCTTGAAAAAATGGTATCTAATACAGGTATTGTATGCATACATTTTCAACATATCCTTGCAAAGTCTCTTGACGTTTCACCTATGAACAATTGTGCCTTTGGTCTGTTAAAAAATGCTCTTTCTAAACGCAAACCCACCACGATAGATGGACTCTGGAAAGTAGTGGAAGAGGAATGGAAAGCAAGGCTCCTGGAAATATTGCGAAAATCTCTTCTATCATGGAAATCACGAAGCAGGCTTATAGTGCAGAGAAAAGGCTATCAGATCGAACATTTAAAAATATCTTTACCTTTTAAACATTAATTAAACTACCGCGAAATCGTTCTAAAAATTTGCTTATACCCTATGTATATCTGTCTAATAAATACTGTAAAAGGACATTTAACATGTATCGGACTTTCTGTTTCAGGCACAGATGCCATATAATCCAGAATGCTAAATTCTGAGTTTGATAATATTCTGGCGAATTTTCTTATGTATCTAGCAATTTGGCTTCTCTTAACGTCATAGATATAAAGACCTATGAGAATTATGCAGAAAATTCTATTTTGGCAAACCCTAGAATTTACGCCATCACGCACGTCACAATATGTCATCTTGGAAACATTTCTTTATTGCCAAAAATTCAGAATTTGCATGGTGTATTATACGACAACTGTGTCCTATTTTAATCCATTTAAGCATTTGTTAAAAGGAGATAGAATTTATATCAGCAAGTAGAGTACTCCACTCAATGCTCTATATAAATGTCAGGAGCCAAATTTCTATGTAGTTTTTGATGTGTACCGACCTCACTGACGGACTGATCGGCATGAATACAGAGTTGAATAACAATGAAAGATTTCACATACTTATAACTGATAATCATAATTATAAATTCAGTGATACTAGCATGTATACACCAACCCTCTATTCTTAATGCGTAGTACTCTTTGAAGAAAAGTACTTGGGTCAATGATTTCGCATCTCAGCGCACAAAAATATTAAATATGTGTTTGTCTGTCGCATTACTGTCGAGATACCTGACATGAAGGTGTAATCTCTAATGTGCTTATTTAATAACATGCTTGTGCTTGCAATAAATGACTTCTGCACCTCTGCACAACTATTGATGTCGGCATTTTGGCCTGAAAAGAATGCCTCATTGACTTCGGTTTTCTAACGGAAAGATGAGGATAAACATTGACAAAATGGTGTAAGAAAATTCAAATATCAACTTCTTTTTTTAATCAGAGGGATCATTGTAAACCTGACGGTTTAATGATAATCAAATGTACTTCTATTAATTTTTCTTTTAACTGTAACTGATATTAGAAACAATATTTCAACACCCGTTTAATTTATCACTTCTATAAACATGTTCAGCTCTATATTTGCTTAATATTAAATATGTTTCATATACTTTCTTTTCATTGTTAGGCAACCAATTACAGGTCATGAAAACCTTTCAAAAGCATATAATATTTCTATGTATGTGAAGGATTCTAGAACATATTCATTTTTTTTCAATTGGTGGGCACTTGAGAGACGAACCATATGCTCCAACAAAGCCAGAAACAGCTACTCATTTGTCGTTACCCAGAAGGCACCTGTGAACCTAGTCACGAAAGCGAGTAACGTTGCCCGCACCATACCACCACAAACCCGTTTATAGGGTGGACCACATTGATACATCATCGCAGAAGAAGACAGAGAAACACAGAGAGAACAGAGAAAGAAAGTAATATCCATGCTCGAACCTGGATTCGAATCTGGAACCCACAGTTTAGGAGTAAGGAACGCAAACCACTCTGCCATTGGTCGGCTAGATCATATTCATAAAATTAATTTTGTGGAATTATTTTGTGGAATAAATAGTTGTGAGGAAGGAAAATGTGATGCTTAAACTTATTTGAAAATTAATTTTGGAATTTTATATGACAAATTTTAAGACAAAAATCATTCATCATTTTTTCTTGGATACATATTTATTACATTACATTAGCAGCAAAATATTTATTTATCTTTCATATTTCAACTTGTTGTGTTTTGAAGTATTTAAGTATTTTTCTAATTTAAAATTTTACTTAGTATTAAATATTACTAAGTATTGATTTATTTACGTATTATTTTGTATATTTTTAATTATTAGTGATTATAATAAAAATGTAACAAATTAAATAAAAATTAAACTATTCAAATAGCAATTAGAAATATAAAAAGAATCAATGTGCGTAAAAGAATGAATAAAGAAATGACGACCATACATGTGAAACTATTTTGAAACATTTTTGACGGTAAATAATTAATTATTATTGCCAGAAACTTCTTTAAAGAACTTTCAATATAGGAATAAAATTTATGCTTTTAAGTTTCTCTTTCAATCCCAGTTTCTCAACATTCATGAAATATAGTATGTGATCAAAATTCCCGATACTTTATTTCATGAATTTAGTTTTGTGAATTAAAATTTCTATTTCGGTGTCGTTTCTCACAGCCCTTTCTATTCAACACTTTTATGGATTTCAAAGATCTAAATTGATGAGAATGGTGAAATCCATCTCAGTAAAATAGAGAGTGAAAAATTGTTTTTTGCCGAGAGAGATGTGCTAGATATTTTTCCCCGCAAATTACTTTGATCTATGACCAAGTTTCTCTTTTGTATATTTTACTTCATATTTGACCGAGAATTTCTTTTTTGATACGTATAGATAATTTTTCTCAAGCATTCAACTCACGTATATTTGCTTTAATAGCTAAATTTAGACTTAATTTGGAATCGTATGAAATGTTTAATATTGTCTAAGATTATTATTACAAGAAAATTTAAACTTACACGTTTACAATGCACATTTATTATTCTAAAGAAATTAAATTTTACACATTTATTAATATAAAAATATCTTTAACTTTCATTACGATTACAAAACAACTAGGATTTAATTAATTGCATATTTTCTCGTGATGAAAAGAAAAATGAAGTCATCAATAATTCATGAATTTTCTTAAATATTATTGCTTTTTAGATAATCTGTTAATCAGATAATATAGTGACACTTTTAAGATAAATTACTGTAAATTTATAAAATGTGTTTTCTTTTTTACGAAAATATAAACTGATTGCAAATCTAAAACCGACTTATACAATAAACAAAAATATTCTTGCCGTTATCGTGTTGCCATTGAATGAAATGGGGATAGATATGCAAATCAGTGTATGACGAAGTTGGGACAGCAGTCATTCGAGAATAAGAATATCATTCTTTAAAAAAACATATCCCTTGTGCACATTCATCAATCATAACTGATATTGTAGCAAACAGAAATGGGTACATCGAAGGAGCTCATTTGATGGTGATTGCTTTACGTCTTCAAAGTGGGCTTATCACCTACTGTATTAAATCACCGAATAATTCAAGTATTTGGAGATATTGTTGTGAATGAAAGTACGAAAGACTGAGGTTTCGCAGTTTTAGGTAGATGTGTTCCTCTGTGATGAAGCTGGTGGACTAGTCATCAAGTAGTTCACTATGAGCTGCTACAAGGGGATGAAACAGTTGCTGTTGACCTGAATTCGCAGCAATTGACACATGTAAAACAGGTATAGCAACAAAAGGGTGTACGGTTCTTGTCCGATAACTCGAGGCTTCATGTCTTGCAGGTGACCAGGAATACCATACAGCAACTTTGTTAGGAGACTTTGTGCCATCCTCTTTACCTACCTGACTTTGCATCATCAGAATACTCTTTCTTCTATAACCTAAAAAAACACCGTCTGTGAAAATCATTCACCAGTAAAACAGACTTCCAGTACTAAGAAATTACAAACTTGCTTCTTTGCATCCAAAATTCCCCAAGTTATAACGTAAATAGATGTCACATCTGGAGACATTTTGCAGATGGTGCTGGATGTCGATTCTGTTTACTTCGAGGATTAGCAGTAATCTGCACTTTCTCTAGGTAATGATTTTTGGTGCTATAAAAAAGGCAGAAACATCCATGTAACAGATGCAATATACTGTTTCTTGCAAGGGGAAATTTTTAAGAATTTTAACTGGTAAATAAAATAAATATTTTCTCTTATGACTTTAATCAACAATTAAAAATGTTTTTAAAAAACTCTGTAAAATACCCTGCCAATTATTGCAAAAGATTTTCAATTTATGTTTCAAAAATTCTCCTTCCTTTGCATTCATCAACTTTAGTCTGGCAATAATTTTGCATTTAAATCCAAACAGATGAAAATGCTATTTGTCTATAATAAACTAAAAAATGAAAAAGAAAATGCATTTTCCTGTAAAATGTACGTCTTTTTGCTTAAGAAACTCAAAAATATGTTAGTCATTTCTTTAATTATATTAATACATATAATATTATTATTAATTAAAAGTCTTTCAATTTATCGGCAATCAACAAATTTGTATTCCCTCAGTCAATCAATATACAACACATTTCTTCAAATATTCTCGTGATTTTTTTAAAATTCTTTATATATACTACATTTAAAGAAAAAATTCATAAAAGAAATGGAGAAATCACACAAAAAATTGTCACTGTAAATCGAATTAACTAATTTCTTGATAATTCAAAGTAATTTATTTGAAGAGTTCTACATTGGAAATAAAATAAAATCTGATATTATGATTGATACATTATTCTCAAAGTATAATAAATCGAAAAAATAAGAAATTTGTTAATTAATTTAAAACATATCTAAATAAATACTGTAGCTTTTCAAGGTGTCATATTCAAATCTATAGTAAAATATTATTATTTAAAATTATTATTAAAATTATAATATTATGTATAATTTTTATGAATAAACTTAATGAAAATTATGTACAATTTAATGTCTTCCTCAAATTAAATGTAGAGATTAAAAATAATTATTATTTTTTTTAATTTCAGATTATTTTGTTGATAAACATATCTTCAATTAGGTGATATGCTATTTAATGCCAATGATTAAATAAATTTCAAAACTTTTTGTTCATAAAATGCATGAATTTTAGAAATCACTTTAAAATGCTTTCTTTATTGGCCATAAATAGACATTGTTTAATGATTTAAGTAATTAATTTCCATTGCGTGGTGGTGTTTTTCGTAAAAGAGAGATTCAATAATTTCACTAAAATAGTAAGCAAAGCAAATTGAATTTCAATACAATCTACGGTAAAAAAACTATTAAATGGAAATCTTTTTATTGTAGTTTTTTTTTGGAATATAGGAAAAATATCATAAAATAATTCATCAATAAATTATGTTTTATAAAGTGTTACCTTAATAACTCGCAATTATCTTATTTAAATGACATTATTTGGATAATAATAATCCATAAATAAAAAATCCATTAAGTTTTAAAATTACTTACATAATACTTTATATAAAATTTTATGGATTTAAATTTTTAAATAATTGTCAATATATAATATTTATTCATTTCTATAGCTAATTGTTATTAAATACTGCATATGTATATAGGTTCATCTGGAATAAATATTTAGAACTGTATATCTTAAATATGATATTCGCCTTCAACTTTATGTACCAAAAGATAAAATTGGCTTTATATATATATATATATATATATATAGATAGATAGATAGATAGATAGATAGATAGATAGATAGATATAGATATAGATATATAAATAGATAGATAGATAGAATTTTAAATAAATCAGACATCAAAATTCAAGATCTAGATTTGAAAAGAATGTAAAAATATTTTCTAACATACATATGAGAGTAACCATTTTGATCACTATAGAAATTGAATAAAAGCTTAATAAGAAATACATACATATATTAAAATCATATAGCTATGATTATTTATGTGTAAGTATTTTTATATTTGTATAGAAAAAAAATTATTTATTCCAGTGAGCAAAAAATATGGTTTTCATTCTGAAGCAATACGATTATCTTTTGATGAAAATTAAAGAAATTAATACTAAGAATACATACACATACTAATTGATTTTACTCTTAATTATCAATTTTTTTCTGTTAATTTATATCAAATTTATTTATAAGTAATTCTAATAAATTTCTTGTAAATCTTATTTAAAAATCAAATATGAATTTTTATTAGAACTACAATGGGAAATAAAAGTGAATAATTTAATTAAATTTATGGCTTTATAATTGTATTTTATACCGTGTGAGATAAAAAAAAATGACCGATATTCGACTTTACATGCAAATGGATGATCAAGTATAATATGATATCCGATGATTTCAGTCTCGTCATATTTTGCTCTAAAAGTATATTAAGAACATTAAAAATATAAAAAAAAGAGTAAAAAATACGATAAAATGAACATTTTTGGCCTCAATTACTATATTTCTATGCTTTTTCACTAAAATATCATTGAACGAGATAATGTTATAATGTTAATGTATAGAATGAGATATTTCTAGGGAAGAAATTTAAAATGGTGCATGAATCTATTAAATATACTTAAATAACTTTTTTATTCACTATTGATTTTCCTCACATATCGAGTTGCATGAAAGTTTTGGTTATTGAAAGTATACATTACGTTAATGTTTAATCCCATAATCCCAAATGGAAAATGCTTTCGACCGAAAAATTTTAATTTAAAAGTAGGAACTATTGTACTGTATATTTTACTAAAAGAGGGTTTATTAGATATATAATAGCTTTTCTTAACGTGTATCAGTTAAAAAAATCCATTTATTGATTATTGAGCTGAGTAAATTTAACAACGAATAAATGCATAATAATGAGAATATATATATATATATATATATATATATATATATATATATATATATATATATATATATATATATATATATATATATATATATATATATATATTATATATATATATATATTATATATATATATTGAAACTCATCCTACATATCAATAACACATGTGCTTTCCAAAAAGATAATTGTTGAATTGGAAATTCATTTTAATGACTTCATAAAAATAAAATATTAGTAGAATAGGAAATAAAACTATTCTTTTGTCGTTAGAATTCAATGGGAGCCATTACAATAGAAAATAATTAATATTCTATTCAAGCAACTGAAATGTTTTTATTCAAACTTAATATTATTTTAAATTCGTGCATCTTTAGTTTATTCTAATTTAGAGAACAACAAGATTCCAACGTAAAAATAAAGATGTTTTTTTTACTTATTGTTATAAATTTCTGTAGATTAATTATAAGTATTATATTGTTTTGAAATAATAATGCATAATCTTAGGAAGTGGTTCAAAATAACTATTGATGAAGTGTTATCGATTTAATAAGAACACATTTTGAATACTAGTATATCATTCTTTGTAAATTTTTAGAAAAAACTTGTGGAAGAATTATTTTATTAAACTTCTTTCCTGAACTATTTGAAAATATTTATTCATTTTTCAAAGTTTCCATTCCATATGCAGAAATTTAGGAATAGAAAATATTAATCAATGCTATTAGTAATATATTATGGATTTTATAAATATAGCTTTCATATTTCTCTTATCACTAACAAAACTAACGACGTTGTTTACATAAAAAATAGATTTTCATGTTAATTGAATAGAACGATATTACTTTACTTTTAATCTATAAATACGCTTAATACTACTGTAAAGTTTAAATGATTATCTTCCATATATTGTTATAATATTTTGGAAATGGACACTTTTCGGAAGTAACCCAGTAAATTCTTGAGCTTCATCCATAGAAGAATGCGATAAAAGATCTAAAAACAATCTGGAAGGCTACATATTCATATACTTTTTTAATATCTTATATGTTTTGTTATTTGTTATGTACAATGTAACTTAATACTAATGTTTTACACAGACATTTTTAAAAACTAAATTATGCTTTATTAAATAACTCAGACCAAAAATGAATTGAATGCAGGGCTGTATTTCTTATAATTAAAAATTTCTTTATTTTTTTGATAATTCTTATTTACTATCACTTGTAATGAAATTATTAAATAATTAAAAAAACGTTTCTGGAAAAATTTAAAAAATGAGACATAAATCTGAATAGAATTGGATTTTGATAAAATAAAATTGGATTTTAAGTTTAAAAATATAAGATTGTAAAAATTGGAAAAAATGTAAAATTTAATCTATAATTGTTCAACTTTGGTAAGTTTCTCAGATTATTTTATTTATGTTTGTGAGAATAAGATTCCTTATTTGTTCTGGAAAATGATTTATATAATGTTAAGAACTGTAAATATTCAAATTGACTAACAAAATCTTAGTTATTCATCAACAAGTTTAAAAATATATATTGCAATGTACATTATTCGATATAACAAATGTTACAGTGAATTTTTGAAACAGAAATTTTTATTGTAATATTTGCTGTTATCTTTTGTTGCAATATTTTACCACAGTATTTCTTATTGAATTTAAATAATATTTTCTAAAACTTTTATCGAATTTTAGTCATTAAACTTTTTTAATAATTTAGTAAAAAGTGTAAAGTCAAGTTCAAACACTAATTTCAGAGTTTTTTTCACCGATTCTTTTATGAAGGAAATCAAAATGAAGAAATTTATTTAACATTTTATTGCAGACAGAAAAAGGTTATCAATAAAAAAAAAATCACTAAAGTCTTCTGATTTATATTTCCGACACAATTTTATAATTCATTAAAAGATCATTCCTATTTACCAACAAAACAAAAAATGCACATTTTCTGAATTAAAATTAATTTTAAATCTCTATTACGAATTAAAAAAAACATTTGATATAATAATAAAAGAAATATGTAGTTTTATGAAACAAAATTATAGGATACATATATGAATTTATTCTCAACTGGTGAATTTAAAAAATAATATCATAAAATAATTGTAATACTGAACATGAAGCAGAAAATTTTACTTGGTATTTTTAACATATTTCAGAGGGTTAAAATGTAGAACAAAAGTATTCCGTAAATAATGCTAAAAACAAAACAATGAGTTATTCTAGAACAAAGAACACGATGTCTGTTAGATAAGGGAAGAATAAGCGAGTGGAACAAAGTTCCTCTTTCCCAAATTCCACGTTCGAGGGAAAATATAAAATTTTTTAAAGCTATCCACTATGGATGTATTTTAAAGGAAAGTTTTATGTATTTATTTTTTTGAAATACACAACCATGTTTGAAAGGGAAGATAAAATTGAAATATTCCAACAAAATATGTTTCTTCTTGTAAAATAAATGCATTTCGGAAGCTATTTAAATTATTCTTATTGCATCGCAAAATATTCAACTCTTGGTTTCGCAGTTTTATCTTTGATTTACAGCATTCAGTTTTGAAATAAATTATGACATATAAATTTTTGTTCAATAATTTCAATTTCATAATCAAAAATTTATTTATTTGTTTTGTATTTTATATAAACTTAAATATTATTATTATAATTTCCTTTGGTTAATCAAATGTCAGGATTGTGGATTTTTATTATCAACTTATATTGTTTACTATGCTGCTCAAACTAGTGTATATTTGAACACCTATATTTTAATTCAAAATATAAAGCACGTATTTTGATGATGTCTAAGTTGTGTTTAAACATTCTAATAATTATCAAGACTGTATTTGCACATAGAATATCCTCAGTAATTTTCAGAACTAAATGTCTCTAAGCACATTAAATAATTAACATATCAACTTTACATATGCACATTTACTTATCATAGTTCCTGATTTATGAAAAAGGGAAGTTTTGATACTCATAAGAAGTTATTCCGGAATAATTTTTGCAATTTCTTTGCATTCTTATCTCTGAAAATTTCTTTCAATGCTTTTCAATTTCTTCAAAGTAAAGAAGAGCATAATAAAAAAAACAAAAAAATATGCAATGTATAGTAGAAAAACGTTTAATCATAAGTAATTACATTTAATTAACCAAATAATATATATCCAGTGTTTAAATTAAAAGCATTTTATTTTTTATTAATTTTCATATAACATTTTATTAAAATTTTACATTGCATTTTTAGACTAATTTTACAATGATCAAAATATAACACAAATTTTAAATATAGTAAAACTTCTCTCTCTGTTATATTTAAATATTATTATATTTAATTCCGGATATATAATAAATAGCCGGAATTCTAGAAATCAGCTAAACTTATCAAAAGACATGGTGAATTAATGACTTCCTAATTAAGAAATTTTTTTGATAAATTTAATTTAAAAATTATATACTTGAATAATTAAATTTTTAAATAAAATTTGCTCAAAATTTTCTCCGTTATACTGTCTGTTTGATATTAAATTATATATTTAACTTTCATAATAAGAGACTTTATTTTAAACCCCTTGTACTTACATTGAGTTGTAAGTAAGGATCATACCCATCTGACTGATCAGCGTTTTTAGCTTCATTCAACAGTTTGGGCCTTTAATATCTATTCGACCTAAAATAGTTGTAGTTAATTCGCATCATTAATCAAATAATTATAATTCGCATCAAATAATTATAAAAATTTAACAGTGGTATCTCATGTATCGGAATTACATTTTTCAAAATAACGAATTTCAAGTTTCTTAATATTTTGTCAAGATATCTTGCTGTTAATGCAATTTTAAAAATTATCGTCATTTTAAATTACGAAAAGAATAATGTTTATAGAGAAGTTGTGTCCTATACATGAAATGAGATTTTAATTGAAAAACATAGTAATCGTAATTATATATCCACATCTTTTGTTCTTATATTGTTTCCAAATAGCAGATAAGTAAACTTATAAGAAACCTTAAATACAAAATGTGCAAAGTATCAAATTTTGTATTAAATTATTACTATTTAAGCGCAAAGCTTTAGAAATTATTGATATGAAAGAATTGCGTAATTAAAACAATCCTTTTTTATTTGAATTATAATTTGGAAATGTTTGCTTAAATACATACACACATTTAAATTGCTTATTTTCATCATGTTAAGAATAAGTACAAATATTTTTAGACGCCAATCTCATGTACTTTTTGGTTTTTGGAAAAACAAATTTTATTTTTATTAATCAACTCATTAGTTAAGAAAGTTGCATGGTATGTTAATTTAGTTTTAACGTATATTTCATTTTTTTATCAAATACTGACATATTCATAGTGAATTACTATGAAAGGGAAGAATTATCTAAAATAAAATAGTTCATCCTTTCACAGAGAAGGGTCTATTTTTTACTATCATATGAGTATTTATTTTCATATAATTATTGGAATTATAATCTCACACAAACATATAAAAGAACGGAATCTTAAAATAAACTTTTTTCCATATTATGATCAACAATTTAATACTTGTTAATAGCGTGTAAGACGAAGAAGAAGTATTTATTTTCAGTGTGTAAGACGAAGACTAATAGCGTGTAAGACGAAAAAGAAGTATTTATTTTCATATAATTATTGGAATTGTAATCTAACACAAACATATAAAAGAACGGAATCTTAAAATAAACTTTTTTCCATATTATGATCAACAATTTAATACTTGTTAATAGCGTGTAAGACGAAGAAGAAGTATTTATTTTCAGTGTGTAAGACGAAGACTAATAGCGTGTAACACGAAAAAGAAGTATTTATTTTCATATAATTATTGGAATTATAATCTCACACAAACATATAAAAGAACGGAATCTTAAAATAAACTTTTTTCCATATTATGATCAACAATTTAATACTTCTTAATAGCGTGTAAGACTAAGAAGAAGTATTTATTTTCAGTGTGTAAGACGAAGACTAATAGCGTGTAAGACGAAAAAGAAGTATTTATTTTCATATAATTATTGGAATTATAATCTCACACAAACATATAAAAGAACGGAATCTTAAAATAAACTTTTTTTTCCATATTATGATCAACAATTTAATACTTGTTAATAGCGTGTAAGACGAAGAAGAAGTATTTATTTTCAGTGTGTAAGACGAAGACTAATAGCGTGTAAGACGAAAAAAAGTATTTATTTTCATATAATTATTGGAATTATAATCTCACACAAACATATAAAAGAACGGAATCTTAAAATAAACTTTTTTCCATATTATGATCAACAATTTAATACTTGTTAATAGCGTGTAAGACGAAGAAGAAGTATTTATTTTTCAGTGTGTAAGACGAAGACTAATAGCGTGTAAGACGAAAAAGAAGTATTTATTTTCATATAATTAATGGAATTGTAATCTAACACAAACATATAAAAGAACGGAATCTTAAAATAAACTTTTTTCCATATTATGATCAACAATTTAATACTTGTTAATAGCGTGTAAGACGAAGAAGAAGTATTTATTTTCAGTGTGTAAGACGAAGACTAATAGCGTGTAAGACGAAAAAGAAGTATTTATTTTCATATAATTAATGGAATTGTAATCTAACACAAACATATAAAAGAACGGAATCTTAAAATAAACTTTTTTCCATATTATGATCAACAATTTAATACTTGTTAATAGCGTGTAAGACGAAGAAGAAGTATTTATTTTCAGTGTGTAAGACGAAGACTAATAGCGTGTAAGACGTAAAAGAAGTATTTATTTTCATATAATTATTGGAATTGTAATCTAACACAAACATATAAAAGAACGGAATCTTAAAATAAACTTTTTTCCATATTATGATCAACAATTTAATACTTGTTAATAGCGTGTAAGACGAAGAAGAAGTATTTATTTTCAGTGTGTAAGACGAAGACTAATAGCGTGTAATACGAAAAAGTAGTATTTATTTTCATATAATTATTGGAATTATAATCTCACACAAACATATAAAAGAACGGAATCTTAAAATAAACTTTTTTCCATATTATGATCAAAAATTTAATACTTGTTAATAGCGTGTAAGACGAAGAAGAAGTATTTATTTTCAGTGTGTAAGACGAAGACTAATAGCGTGTAAGACGAAAAAGAAGTATTTATTTTCATATAATTATTGGAATTATAATCTCACACAAACATATAAAAGAACGGAATCTTAAAATAAACTTTTTTCCATATTATGATCAACAATTTAATACTTGTTAATAGCGTGTAAGACGAAGAAGAAGTATTTATTTTCAGTGTGTAAGACGAAGACTAATAGCGTGTAAGACGAAAAAGAAATATTTATTTTCATATAATTATTGGAATTATAATCTCACACAAACATATAAAA
This sequence comes from Latrodectus elegans, assembly GCA_030067965.1. Lineage (NCBI taxonomy): Eukaryota > Metazoa > Arthropoda > Arachnida > Araneae > Theridiidae > Latrodectus > Latrodectus elegans. Next base: position 109,029,692 of record CM057820.1, read on the forward strand.
GAACGGAATCTTAAAATAAACTTTTTTCCATATTATGATCAACAATTTAATACTTGTTAATAGCGTGTAAGACGAAGAAGAAGTATTTATTTCAGTGTGTAAGACGAAGACTAATAGCGTGTAAGACGAAAAAGAAGTATTTATTTTCATATAATTATTGGAATTATAATCTCACACAAACATATAAAAGAACGGAATCTTAAAATAAACTTTTTTCCATATTATGATCAACAATTTAATACTTGTTAATAGCGTGTAAGACGAAGAAGAAGTATTTATTTTCAGTGTGTAAGACGAAGACTACTAGCGTGTAAGACGAAAAAGAAGTATTTATTTTCATATAATTATTGGAATTATAATCTCACACAAACATATAAAAGAACGGAATCTTAAAATAAACTATTTTCCATATTATGATCAACAATTTAATACTTGTTAATAGCGTGTAAGACGAAGAAGAAGTATTTATTTTCAGTGTGTAAGACGAAGACTAATAGCGTGTAAGACGAAAAAGAAGTATTTATTTTCATATAATTATTGGAATTATAATCTCACACAAACATATAAAAGAACGGAATCTTAAAAATAAACTTTTTTTTCCATATTATGATCAACAATTTAATACTTGTTAATAGCGTGTAAGACGAAGAAGAAGTATTTATTTTCAGTGTGTAAGACGAAGACTACTAGCGTGTAAGACGAAAAAAGAAGTATTTATTTTCATATAATTATTGGAATTATAATCTCACACAAACATATAAAAAGAACGGAATCTTAAAATAAACTTTTTTTCCATATTATGATCAACAATTTAATACTTGTTAATAGCGTGTAAGACGAAGAAGAAGTATTTATTTTCAGTGTGTAAGACGAAGACTAATAGCGTGTAAGACGAAAAAGAAGTATTTATTTTCATATAATTATTGGAATTATAATCTCACACAAACATATAAAAGAACGGAATCTTAAAATAAACTTTTTTCCATATTATGATCAACAATTTAATACTTGTTAATAGCGTGTAAGACGAAGAAGAAGTATTTATTTTCAGTGTGTAAGACGAAGACTAATAGCGTGTAAGACGAAAAAGAAGTATTTATTTTCATATATTTATTGGAATTATAATCTCACACAAACATATAAAAGAACGGAATCTTAAAATAAACTTTTTTCCATATTATGATCAACAATTTAATACTTGTTAATAGCGAAGACGAAGAAGAAGCAAGCAATAATTTAATTAAAAATTGAACCATAGATTTATTTGATAAAAAATTCCTTTTTAGGATACTTATTTTAAATTTAATAATTGCTGTTAGTTATTGTTAACTTATACCCCTAAAAATTCCATCATTTAAAATGAGAGAGATTTTACTATTCACTAAACTTACAATTACTTCAGTATCTCATCAAGAATTATTTAATGATAATGTATTCAAAGGTATATTGAGATTTCTGTAAAATTGGATAAAAACTAATCCAAATTTTAAAATTAAATAGTAGAATTACTTAAAATGGTATCTTTATATAATTTCACTTAGCATATGTACAATGTTATAAATATCTTATTAAACATGCATAAATATTTCGCTTAACAGTGTGCAATTATTTATATTATTTTCTTAAAACTATTGCTAAAAGCATGTTGAAGTAAAACCTAATTAAATAAGCGGTGTATATAATCCACCAATAAAATCAATATTTCAATAAATTTTTTATCAGAAAAGCATGGTTTGATTTAATATAATTTATTTCGTGAATTTATAATAAAAACTAGCAAAATGAACATAATTTTCAGTTTTAATTTAAAGTGTGCTTTGTAGAAAATATAAACTTAGACAATATGTGATAAATTTATTAATATCGATTTATTTAATTACAGTTTAATTTTAATTGCAGTTTTTTCATCTAAAATTAATCTTCTAAGTGAATGAAAGACTTATGATTCTATTAAATCGGAACTAATACAAAAGCACATCTCTGTTTTTTATATTAGGTGAAAATAACTTTTTTTCTTTTTAACTAAAAAATTAAGAACTGTATTACATTATAAAAATCTGTCGATAAAAAATGTATCATAAAATATTTTCATGTAGTGAAATCTTGAAGGGAGTACAAAGGACGTATTTACATTAAATATTTCCTTTCGGCAAAACACCGTTACATAAAAAAGAAACTTTTTTATGAAAGAATATTTTGTTTTTCAGGAAAAAGTGACTCTTATTAAAAATTTTTCTTTCTGACAATATGCTCATATTTTTGCCAAAGACACCCAACGGAGATAGATAGTTATTAATGAGAAATAATTTCGGAGAAACTTTTGTAACAGTAAAAGAGATAAAATTAAAAGTCTACTTAATTAAATTTACCTGGAGAAAAGATACCAAGAAATGTCAAAATATAAACAAATATATATATAAATGCGTCTTAAAATTATAACTCAGTTTAAATTTATAAAATTTATATAAAATGTATTACAAAAAATATATTAATCATGTGTTATCAATAGCATTATAGTTTTAGCTATTAAACTATTTTCTTAATACTATTTTCATGCTTTAAAATGCAATGATACACTACGCATCGTAACATAGATTTGATCAGCGTTTTATGAATCTAGTAAAACAAATCGAACTTTTGCATAAACGAGTACAAAATAACCAGTATATTTTAATGTGAATAATTTATTGTTTTATTTACTTCAGAATTTTTACTAAAGGTATTAATTACAAATAACCATTATAATAATTGAATACCAACAAAAAAAAGAATATCAGAATAAAAATGACTTTATTGAGGAGGATTAATGATAAACATATATATTAAATTTATCTATGTAGGCTTGGCTTTGATATGAAGAAATATAACATTTAGGGTTATCTTTAAAGTAACATTCTCACTACTTAGCCAGAAAGTATAATTCTAGACTTTTTTTCAGTTAGAAAAATTCAAAACATCTAGAATTTATAATTTATTTAATATATTTTTATATATTTTTAAATACTGATATGATGAGCATAAAATATATTTTTCAAGCAAATAAATCTAAAATATTTATCAATATCAGTTTCAAAATATTTAAAAAAGTGTTTAAGTGTTTAGAAGCAATGAGTTTAAAGGATTTAAATAAAGTTAAAATTCCCAATTTAAATTTCAAATAAAGTGTTCTATTATTTTTATTGGATTTAAGTATATTATGATTTCAAAAATGTTCGTTTTATTCATTAATTATTATTTAGAAATAGATTTAAAATTAATTAACGAAAGCATTAAATAATATCAATTCTTATATCAAATTTTACAAATTATTTTCATTTCATTCCAATACATTCAATGCATGGAAAATAATTTTTAAAATGCTATCAGATGCATTTGAAGTCAATATCCACATTTATTTCGACATTTGAAAAAGTTTTTTTTTAATTAAAGAACTTTAATAAAGAGGACTCTGTATTGTAAGGATGATAAATATATTAACATCTATCAACAGGTTCTTATTATTTTTCCTATAAATACATATTGAGGTGGAAAAAAGGAATCTTCTCCCATGCATACTTTCCCTGAGGTGTGTATTCAATCTCTCCAAGATCCTGCAATAGGGCTGTGCTTGACTGACAGGAAGTTGAGAGCCAGACGGAGGAAAATACGTTTATCTCACACAAACATCAGATTCTGAGTAAATATTAGACTTTTATCCCCACAAACCACTAGGGGATGGACACTTGATAGAAAAAGTTTGTTTTCGATGAGGTTTCCCCGTACTGATTTTATCCTGGAGCTTTTTGGAATTGGAAGTCTGAATGTTAGCAGATACCCACCCTTGTGTAAACTATGAGAGCGAACATGAATAACTTTTTCTTATCTGAATAATTTTTTCAATATTTCAATAACGCACGTAACCCAGATGTTAGTTTACTAATAACAGATGATAGTCATATCATTTATCTCTTAATAAGCTTATATATAAAATTTTGTATTGTCCAAAGTATAGTAAAATTCATTTTATTTTTAACATTACTTAAATTCTCTAATTATTTTTTTTCTTATAATATCAAGCAACTAAATATTTGTATAGAAATTGCAAGTAAATAAAGTGGCCAATATATCTTTTGGTATAAATATTATAATTTTAGATAAAAAAAATTGTAAAACTCATGTTTTAATATGTTAAAAGTATTTTATTCCATCTTTATGTTATATCGATGTTTAATATTAAATCATAATGCTTTCCTTTTTGTCATCCTAGGCTGACTTATTTCACGCATAAGAGCAAATTTTAGTGCAATTACAGTCTAAAATGGACTTGTATTCACTGCAATGATTCTAGATTGTAATTTATATCCAGCCAGTGGACTTCCTAATAATGATCAGAGCATTAAATTCTCAATAGTTAGCTATGCTTTTGTATAGCTCTTAATATTTCAAGAAACCTTCACTTTAATTAGCAAAACATACTCTCCAAAAAATAAAAAATTAATATAAAAAGCAAATATTTTAGCTTTAAATAAATTTATAATTTTAAGTACTGTAGTATACATATAGTTTTAATTAAAATATAATTTATGCTGTTTTAAGAACACTTTAAAAACCAAAAACAGTATTGCCTATTGTAGATTTTAAAAGATAAATAAATTCTAACAGTAAACCGCATTAACTAATTCAAATAAAACAAATAGAATTCGATAAACAACTTATTATAAATATTCAGTAAACTTTCGATAAAAATCTTTTTATATAATTTTAAGGAATTACGAAATTTTTCGTAACTTATTGCAATTGAAGTCTTTCTTAGAATATTAGAAATTGTGTATAGTTTTTATTTGCTTTAGTTATTTTGAGTGCTTATAAATCATTTTTTAAAATATCTTAGTTTCAAATTATAATTATAATAAGAAATATTAGTTTCGCTAAACATTGTAATCAAATTTCTAAGTAAAAGCTATTGTTAGATAAGAAAAATGTGATATAAAGTTCTATATCACTTTGTTTTTCTTCCGTGGTGCAATTTTAAATTTCCTCTCTATAATTGTAATTTAATTTCGTTATATTGCAGATTTTTTTAATATTTATTGTACACGTTTTTCCCCATCACTTAGAAGTTGTGGTTCAATCTATTAGGTTATCGATGTTAATTTATGAGGATAAACAATTGTTAATTAACCTAAACATGAATTTTGAAAGGTAAACACAAATCATGAATGTCATTCCAAATTTCAACCTAATATTTATAAATGACTCATAATTATAGGGCTTAAATACTTAATGTTATTAATTTGTTTCATAATTGTTCTGAATAGAGTGACATCGTAATTACTGGTTCTTTGTAGTTAATAATTAATCAGAACAATTTGTTTGAAGCTAAATTTTCAATCTTTTATAAAGGATTTAGATCATTTTAAATAGAAGAAATAATATATAAATTCTAATGAAGAGAGAGAGAGAGAGAGTTTAGAAACCAAAGGCTGCAAATTTATGATACATATCAAGAAAATACCTGTAGAATAATTTATAAACTTAAATCTTTCGAAGAAAATCAGTAATTAAGTATCACTATTCACGTTCGCACGCGTCTACTTCTGTTGTCTCATGAACAAATATACTTATATAAGGACCTTATAATTTTAGATTTTTGAATATTTAAAATTTCAGTAAGAAAATAAACCAAGTTTAACATAAGTTGTTTTAGCAGGATGTTTTACGAATAAATGGACCCATTAAAATGTACTGAAATCAAAATACATGTATGTAAATGGGATGAAATTTATCCAACATTTAAGTTAAACTGATATAATTTATGACTAAAGCATTAAAATGTGAAAATAATAAGTGTTTTTATAATCTACTTATTTTTATTATGATCAAACAAGTAACAAAATATAACTAAACAAAGACTAATTTTTTTTAATAATATCTTGTAAGTGAATTAAGAATCCTTAATTCGTGTTTCACTTTAAACATAATAAAAGGGAATTTATACATATTAAACCTCCTAATTTCGTTTTCTATGTTTTTAAAGTACACCTTTAAAAGCAATGTCTTATTTTTAATAGTGTACAATCTAATTATTCAATAAAGAAAGAACGTACACTCTTTTGAATTTAAATTTAAGTTTTTAATCTAATATTACGTAGTTAAGCATATGTTTTTTTTATATTAAAATTTTTAGGCAATGAAGATAATGAAGGTAAAACATTTTTAAATTTTTGCATTTCTTGACGAACAATTAAGTGAAAATGAAATCTATTTAATCATAAAAATCATAAAAGAGAAATTAAAAGAAAATATAGACATGCATATAATCACTCTTTCCCCCTCTATAAAAGCTATCATTTATGAATTCAGGAGATTTGGATGGATAAGAAATTAGGCCAGCTCGCCTAACTGATCGTATTAGAAATGTTCATTCATGCTACAATGAATTCTGATATCAAGTAAGGAAATGTACCAGCTTATTAAGGGAAGACAGGTGGCAAAACCAAACGAATTTGGAAAAAAAACAAAATTGGAAAAAAACAAAGAAAGGAATAACAAAGTGTGAAAGAAGGAAAATGAAGATTAAACTGCTCTTTTCAGGGAAATAATGAACAACGAAGGTGTACATAAATGCTCACCACTCTTTAAATTTTCGAGAATCTCTTCGTATCTCACTCCAATCATTATATTTTCAAATTCTGATATGTGCACACAGGGACAGTTAAATACAATTAAGAAAAAAAAACAGTTTTAATGAAAAACATTGTTATTAAGAAACGAAGTATGTCCTTATCAGTTTTTCTTAATGCATATGTTGAATAGTTCATCATTTTACGATTATAATCCAGTTCCACATTTTAACCTATTTAAAATTTGAAAGATTTTGATCTAAATCTGTTTTTAGGAAATTTGGGCAAAACTAAAACTATCATATTTATTTCTGTAACTAATGATATCACACAAAAATGTGTAAGAAAGTCTTTTTGATACCCTGAACATCGATATCACTTGGGCAGAGACATCCGAAATTCATCTTACTTCATAATGTGTTTGCATTTTATAAAACCTTTCATATAGTTTTTTTTTATATAAAATACAAAAGAGCGTGCCAGAAATTTTCTCTATCAAGATTCGGTGTTTCTTAATTGATACACTTTCTAGTATGGTCTTATGTAATTTCTCTATCTTTTTAAATATTGATTTAGGTACTGTTAATTTAATGTATCATTTTTTTCTGTGGTTGCCATTCTTCAAAATTTTCTATTGAATTTAACATGATATGGAATACAACTTTGAAGGAGCATATCAGAATTAAATATAGCAATGTCTTTTTAATCTTTGATATAAACCAAAAAGTAAATGATGCAATTCTCATTCATGCAAGAGATATTTACAAGAGAAACAATAAAAACACAAAATTACTAGTCAAAAAAATTCGAATAGGAACAATAATCATTTCCCAGCAACATTTATCGTAAATTAAAATATGTGAGTTGTTTCCTCCATAAATTCTCCATAAGATTGCATATTTGCATATATATATATATATATATATATATATATATATATATATATATATATATATGCAAATATGCAATCTTATGGATATTTGCATATATATATATATATATATATATATTCATTATTTCAGAAATTAATAAAAATTTAATCAAAATAATTTCACAATTTTGTAAACATCTTACATACATATTGAATAACTTACAAAGTTAATTTTTCATGATTAGAAGAATATTTATTCTATTTTATACAACACCATAACTCTAATATTTTTTCCTTCAGAGAGTTGCATTTCTGTTTTATGAGAGCAAACCAAATTGTGAATTTTTTTTCATAACTGTTTTTTATATTGTCTTTGATTCATTTGAAAAACGATTAAAATTTTTAAACACTTTCTTTTCATAAATATTGTTATTTTAGAGATTAAATTTAAAATTTATAGAACATATTTATCAGGGAATTTCATCCAAATGTATTGAGTATGAAAATTTTAATTGATAGTTAATTTTAATATTTATTTCTTAAATATTAAGGATATGCATTATAAATATAAGAAAACACACACACACAATTATTACATAGAATATTGTCTTAAGTTTTTTGTAGGGCAATATATTTTAAGTTAAATAGGTGTAGGTAAATAATTCTCTTTTTATTTAAAGTTCTGGAATAAATTTATTAAAAGGTTATAGGCGTTTATAATACCTAAATAGTATAATACAATAGTTCTTACCTACAAACATAATATTTCAATTATTATTTCAACTTCTCTGAAAAGATTTGTTACAGATTTTTCTTTAAAATAATAGCTTTTAATCGTCTGGCACTTCTTATCTAATCCTTTGTCACAACAGATAGAAAATTGTCATGTATTTATTATTGCCCGATCCTGTATGGGCCTCTGTAAACCAGGTCAAAGAGGCTAGTACCGTTCATTACGGAATGCCACTCCATTACAAACCCTTTTATATGGTAAGCCATAAATTTGTTCATCATCTCAACAGAAATGACTATGAAGCATTGGAAGAGGGAAAGCAGCATTAGATGCTCAATTCGGGATTCGAACCCGAAACCCACAACAGGGACCAGGAATTCTAATTATTCAGTCAACCGCCAGCATGATAGTAAAATGCACTTGAGAAAAGTAAAAGATTAGATTGATGATATTACTATTTTACTTAAAGTTCTTAAGGAATTTAATTGATTTAAATTATTATGTAAAAAACGTATAACGTATTCCCCTATTTCATAAAGTAACACAAATTGTTTCCAGGTTTTAAAACTCATTTTACTGAGAAGCTAACACATATTTAATTTTAAAACACACACACTTTTATACAATTTATGATAGTGAAAATCTTGAAAATCTTTTTTCTCTGTGTATATTATTAAATTATTATAAATTAGAAGATTCTAAAATTTTTCTACTGCTTTTTAGTTTCACATAAAACTATAAATAGTCAGGTACGAGCAAGTCATAAACTTTCATGATGAGGCTCCATAAAATGAAATACCTTCATTTTAAAGGGGATACACTTCAGAAGGAAAAAATGACATTTTACGACCTTATCTTACTTAAATTATCCCTTATAATTTTGAAAGCGTTTCTAAAAATGTATTTTAGGAAAAGAATGTAGATTATCAAGCTTCCGCAAAACATAATTTCATCCAACTTGTAAAGAACGTTTTAAAGAGAGGGGAAATTTATTTTTAATTTAAATACATGTTTTAAAATAGATGAGAAGAGAATCTCATTATTTGTTAATTGCTAGTGATTTACTTATTCTTAAAGAATTTACAAAAAATATTGCTCTTTTAAACTTAAAAATATTTTAAACAAATATATTATTTAAGTTAATTCTTTCATCTACGCAGGATTTTTAAAGTGAAGTATTGGTTCTAAAAATTATTAAACATTGTGATAAAATTTAACCTTAAATTTTGCTAATATTTGTCATAATAAAATTTAAGGAAGGAATTAAAAAAGATACATACATAAATTTACTTCATTTTTTTATAAAAATTTATATTTTAAAGAAATAACTTATAAGGAATCTTCATTTATTTCAGCTTTTATCTGAAAGTAAGTTTAAAATATTTTTTAAGTATTCCTTTTTCTTTGTTAGATGCTTATAAATGTTTCCACGCTTTATATCTTAAGTTCATTAATTATCTTAAAAATAATCTTATTTCCTTAATAAACATTTTTTAAAAAAAAATATCTTTCACATTTGATTATAGCAGTTAAGTAAATTGGTCTGCTCAATTATTAAATTCTGGTTTCATAACAAGATGATTGCTACTTTTTAATGATTGAAACACATTCATGTGATAGTTATTTCATTATACATTATTTTATTTTAGTATAATTATTATATATATATATATATATATATATATATATATATATATATATATATATATATATATATATATATATATATATATATATATATATAAACACTCTTAACTTTGTTAAAACATAAAACCATCAGTTTTTATTTCAATAATTATATATAAATATAAAAAGTTTACTTGAGAGAGATTTCATCAATTCAACCAAGTTGACTTTCTTTTACTTCTCAGAATTCTTATTATTTCTGACGGCTTGCTGTTAATATATTTTTTTATAAAATATCATTTATTCATATTATTAGATTATTTAAACAAAATATAGAATTAAAGTTACTCATACGAAAAAAGCGATTAATAATTATGATGAAATAAAAAATAAAAAATTGATTTAAAATCGCAATAACATATTAGCTTAAATATCAAAAAAAAATTATAGCAATTATTTAACGTATGGAAAATATTGAATTCACGGACTACATCTTATTCACACTACATAAAAAATAAATTATTAAAAAAGAGGGATTTTTTTGGAGACTCTGGGTGTGTAAAGTAGTAATTATGTGTGATGTTTGTTTCATTCCAACATTTCAGCAAGCAAGCTGAGACGAATAAAAGTTAAAATTTTGCACGAAGCTTTTTGAACACTAATATTGATAAAAAGATTGGGAGTGTTTGTAGTTGTTTATCTTTTGGAAAGAAAACTAATTGACTATGTAATCAATATAGTGTTGTATTAATTAACATAAGATTATAAAATTCCCGTTTTAAAAGTGAAAAATATAGTTTATGTCTCACATTTGAATCTTCAATGAAATTCAAGGTAGAGTAAACTTTTGTATTGATTTGGCTATGGAACTAATTTTATAACTTAAGTAGAAGATTGATGACACACTTAAGATTTTTTAAATTTAAAATTTTGTTACTGTTACAACAGATTATGTGCGTTAATAAAAGTCTTAATTTAAACAATTTTACTTCAGAAATCTCGAATCATTCTCTGAGTGCTTTTTTCTGAATATTTTTTCTTTCTCTCCACGTTTGTAGAATAGTTTCCAAAGTTTTTTGAACATAAGTTGATATTGTCCCCACTTAATTTAAATAACAATTTAATTTTTCTAACTTTATTAATTATGAACTTCAATTTCATGTGAACTTCATTGATGATTTTTTATTTGGTCTTTTAATAGTTTCCTTTCAATTGTATTCTTCAAGATTCAAGAATTTTGTGTGTTTTTAAAAATTCTTTTAATGATTGTTTTGAGTGAATTCATAAGTTTATATCTTTATGGTACTTGTGTTTTGATCATTAGACCATGCGATTTTGAAATATAATTTCATTTTTAATTCCATTTTGATTTATATTTATACTTACGTTTATATAAAAAACTTGTTTGATATTTTTTAATATTTATTACTCCTATTTTGCGGGGTTTATTTCTTTACATGTTAAATATTACTAGCAACTAAAAGGAAATTAATATTCAACATTCTATGCTTATGCAAAATGAAAAGAAATGATTAGTTGTTTATTAACCACGATTCCAAATCTCTTATAATGCCATAGGTAATAATATAATTTTGGAAACAAGTCGTTGCAAAGCCCTTGTTCCAGAGAGAATGGCCACCACTAATTTCTGTGAAGAACGTCCTTTGTTCATTTTATTAACAATGCAAACTTATTTAATTCTTTGGATTTTTATGCAATTGATATTAAATTCTTTAAAAGCATGATAAAACTTTCATTGTGAGCATTTGTGCTGTAGGCCATCAAATTACATGCCTCCAAAAATTATTCTTAATACCCACCGATTTTTAACAAAAATTCAATTAAAAATGAATTAAATAAATAAATCAAATTGTTGAGTCCAGGGAGCAATTTTCTTCGGATATTACTAAATTAGTTTTTTTTTTATGTAATTTGTTACATTTGATAATTTTAATCAGAAATCATTTTATGTTTATTAAGCATTTAATAAAGGATATCTTTTCTTTTAAAATAAAGATAAGAAATATTAAGTAATCGTGTTAAAATATTACTATTAATTTAATCAATGCCATCATAAATATATTTTTGAATAACTAGTTCGTTAATATAATGGTAAATAAATTATTTTTGTATACCTAAAATTTAATAAAATAATTTGCAAACAGGATATTGGACAATCACAACGCAAGTATCTAAAGACATTAGAGAAAAGCTAAAACTGATATTAAAAAAACGAAATAACGAATATTATTCAATCAAAAAAAAGGAGGAAATATTTATGATACAAAAAGAGAAATTATAAATCCATTAATATAGGAGTAATCTCAAGAACACATAGTTAAATTGTTTTCGAATTAAAGTACATAATCTATAAAAAATAAAGATAATTTTGATTGAATTGTTAGGAATGTAAAATTAATTGATTTTACTATCTTCCTAGCGTTGATTTTATTATCTTCGTAACGATTATACTATTTTCGTAAAGTAAATCATTAGATTCAATTTGCATTCTATTTCTTCTAAAACTGATCATCTGAATTCCTTTCTAAGATAATCTTTCATCGATAGGTTAATCACACTAATTTAACTTCTTCAAAATGAGGAGGAAATTACTTTCATTAACATCATAATCAAGTTTTTATAGTCTTATTTGCTGGAATCAAATGTAGAAAAAATTCAAAGAAAACGCAATTTACTAATAACCCAAATCCATTTTATAGTGAAGAGTGTGCTTTAGAATGTACGAAAAAAATCAACAAAATTCATTGATATTTTTACTTTTTATCATTTGTGTCTTCTAAGTCATTTGTAAAAGTTATTGACGTTTAGTATTTTCTTTTCAATTCTTCAGTTCCTATTTTTGCTATTTTATTGTTTAAAAACGAAATGTATTTAACCAGTATTCTTTCTTAGATGTTTATTTTGAGATTCAAAGAAAAAATCGTCTAAGAATAAATGTCATTTTTACAAATATTTCCCTTCATTCTCAGGGGAGAAATTAAATTTCGTTTCATTCTTACTAACTGAAAGATATGTTTAAAAAAGAATGCAGTTATAATGATGTCATTTTCAGACGAATCAGACATCAATGAAGAATTTCTTACGATCAAACAAAAGATTGATAATTTAAATAGAAAATTGATTTTAAACTTTTTAAAAACATATATTTTTATGTAGAAATAAATTCAAATTTAGGTGTAACATTATACAATTTATAATAACTGAAGTGGATTTTTAGGCCTAATGCAATAGGCCACTTCAATTATAAAAATTGTAAAATGTAATAGGCCTAAATGTTTCAGGCCATTATGTTATTAGTTTGAGACTTTTAAGAATTCATGAATTTATATATATATATATATATATATATATATATATATATATATATATATATATATATATATATATATATATATATATATATATATATATATATATATATATATATATATATATATATATATATATATATATATATATATATATATATATATATATGTATGTATGTATATATATATATATAATAAAAACAATTCTTTTTAACGATAAAGGATAGAAAATGTATTTAAAAAACATTTGCAAAAATACTACAAAAATGAGTCAAATTGTGGTTTAAATAAATTACAGTTAATAATAGTGTAAAAGTAGTTTGGTGTCCAAAGTTTCAAATAGTAATGAATAATTTTTTTACTAGAATGAGGTTCTCATACTGAAATGCTCTTGAAATGCTATTTAAAATTGAATAACTATTTATAATATAAAAGTATGGGGACATAAGTGTGTCATTCAGGAGGACACATATTTATATTACCATCATCATATAATGCAATCATTAAATGGCACGCGGTTCCTTATACTTCTAATGAAATAGGTATTTTTATATTATAAAATATACGAAATATTTAAATATATATCATATTGCCCTTTATGGAAGTAATTTTAAAATTATATAGTCTATCAGTGAAAATATTATTAAAGCATGTCAGTACAAATGGAACTGTTACATAATAAATAAGCTTAATTCTAAAAGATATGTTTGATAATTTTTTACTCTTATTTTCTTCACACAAAATACATTATCATTGATCATGCTTTTACCATTGATTTGTCGGATATGTTAAAATAAATTTGAAAAATAAACAAGAAAAATTAAAAATATAAGCCCTATATTATATTAAATTTATAAGACGTTTAAAGTTTAATGAAAATATTTCAAATAATATCCTAAGAATATAATTTATATATATTAATGGGTAGCTATTATATTAAAATGTGCAAAGGACTCTTTTACTTTGCTTACTAGAAGAAAATTTTTCAGTATTCAGATCACGGTCAATGCACTTTTTATCATCTTTTGTTTTTCCTGATAAAAAATTGCAAATAAATTGATGCTGAATATTTTGAAATAGTGATTTATTTTCTATCTATTGTTTTTGAGTTAGGATTTTACTAAACTTAAAACTTTTTTCATTATTCATTCGCGTTTAATTTTTAATGCAAAGAGAATGAATAAAATATAAATACTTAATTAATAATTAATTATTTTTAAGGAGGGAAAAAGTAAATACTTAACTATAAAAATTTCTATAAATGACATGCTTTATATTTTTTCAGTATTATTATCATAAAATCTAAATTCAAGAATTTTAGTCATTGAATATATGACTTTAAATCTTGGTTGGATAGAGAAAATAAAAGTAGGCCTAAAATGTCACTCTTATTCCTAAGGCGTGTATTATTTTTAATGGAAAATTTATTAATCTTTTTAAAATATTTTTTGTGTTTTGTCAGATGTAATAATGAAATTCTACTCATTTAATTAAAGATGTTAATGTTGTATAATTCAGTAAGATTAGTCATTTACTTTTATTCCATATTTTGATACTCTTCTGGAGAGTGAATTATTCAATGAATCTTTGGTAAATGTTTAGTTGATTTTGTACTACAATAGATTAATTGCATGACGAAAATATCAGCTAAAAATTGAACAACAACATGATCTGCGTTCCAGGACTTCACATTTTATATTAGCGGGTACCTATGTCTATATATTATTAATCTTAAAAATATATTAGTGTAAAATTTTTTCTTGTGTGCTAAATTTCTAAAACTATACACAAAACTTGAAATAATTGTTTCTTTTGATAAAAAGGTTAGTAATGGCTTATCACATGATATATTCTTACAACGTTAAAATATTATATAGTATTGTTGAGAAAGTTTAAATGTTATTTTACATGTTTATTATCAATTTTATTATTTGAGACAAGTTAAGTTTAAAATCGATATATCCCATTTTTAAAACAACTGTTGCCTAAAAACTGTTAATAGAAACACTTGCTGTTTACATTATATAATTAATGAAAACATTAAAAGAATTTGATTATAATTCTTAAAATTAGACATAATTTTGTGTCAAGGTTAGAGATAGGCATATTTCTAAGTAACAGTAATTAGCACTTAATAAGGAATTGAAAAGTTGAGTTCTTTTTAAGTTAGACTTGAAAAGTTGAGTTCTTTTTAAGTTTGACTGCATATTCAGAATACTTTGATACATTGAAAGTTTGCAAATACATTGATAAGTTTCTAAACGTAAGCTCTTTTATTGAGTATAGGAATAAATAAAATTTGGAAAACAAGTAATTAATATACATAAATACTTTCATTTTTAACTCTCTTTAATTAGTATTAAACTATCAGCAAACTGCAAATTTCAAAAAATTTATAAGTGCTCCAAGATGTTTGCTTTCTTTTTAATTATAAACATGGTTGAGGAAGTTAAAGTAATCAAAGTATTAAAAGTCAAAAACTAAATAACATAATTATTATTATGACTAATGTAAAGAAACCATAATATATTTTCTAGCATTTTAGATGATGCTGTATTTTAAATTAAAATTTAATGTACTTCAATAACATAATTTTCATTGTCTTTTAAAATTTTTACATTTATTTATCTACATAGAAAATAATAAAGATGTGTATTTGAAAAAAATATTTCATCTCAATAAACAACAAGGAGTATTTATTATAATAAATTTATATATTTCCTTCTCAAACGTAGTTATGAAAAGGAAACATTATATTGTGCTAATAACTTATTGAATTCTAAGTACTTATTGCAAGAAACATTAATCTTTGCAAAATTTAGAAATAAATAAATAACATTCCATATAAATGCATATAAGAATGACACTATTTATATAAATCAAATATGGAGAATATCAAAGCGTGGTATTTATCCACATGAGAGAAAATATCCAAAAGGGAAAAAATAGTGATGTTTTGCTCTGCTGTGTTTCAATCAAAGTCCAAATCTTATTTGACATTGCATTCGGAAGTAACACATCATATAGTGACTTAATCCGATAAAGGAATCAAATAAACCATGACTATGTCAATTTATTTTGACGCATTTATTAATCTAGCTAGTAATGTATAAGAAGCACTGGAGAACATCCATCATAAGATTTAAAAGCTTTATTAAAATTTGTGCTAGTACAATGCAATTTTATGTGAATAAAAAAAATAGTCGCTTTAGAATTTGTAAATTTAAATGCATAACAAAATAATGATAGTGAGGTATAGTTACAGGATTAAAGTTTTTTCATGAAATTTTATATATACAGTTTAACATTGAAATTGAAATATCGAAATTCGGTTTGAGAAATAAAGCAAAAAAGAAATCTTACATGTGTTGATATCCTCAACAGATATAAGTGTTGCAAGTTTGAGGTAAAAAAATAACAATTTGCTCTTTTTATCTGACACTTTTAAATCTTGTTGTGAACTCCTAAGTTCACATATATTTTAAATCGTAGCATTGTTGTCAAACAATCATAGTTAATGTAAAACAGTTTTCAGTAGTGGTAACATATAAAATGTAAATTTTATATTTAAATTGAGAAAATATTTCTGTGGAACAGAAAATAAGTAAATTTTCAATTTAATATTAATAATGAAGCCAACCGATGGCAAGGAAGTTAGCGTCCCTAATTTCAAAGAAGTATATTCCAGGTTTAAATCCTGGTTTGGGCATTGCTGTTCTGTCTCTCTTTCTTTATTCCCTCATTTTCGGGGCAAAGATGGCACACCCACTTGACTACTGACACTAGGTGTCTCACCGTACAATATTCCATCATCTTTGCTCATTATAGTGTTGAATCAGTATGTCCTAAGGACAGCCGGCTATTAGAAAAAACGTTAATAATGAACAATTAAGCAATTTATGCAAAACTGGGGCCATGACCTTTATCGAAAAGGAATTTTTTCCCTTAAGCAGCATTCTTGTGATATTTTTGTTAAAGGTGATGGAGTATTATTTTTTTGGAGTGTAAGCCTTTTTTGCTGTATTATAAAACATAAAAAGAAAAAAAAACATAAAAATAAAAACATAAAAAACATAAAAAAACATAAAAAACATAAAAATAAAAACATAAAACGTAAAAAGTTTAAACATGCATTACATTTAAATTGCTGCCCAGTAGCTTGCTTCAAATTATTCTTTGTGCTTGTCAAAAAGCAAATGAAAAAAGCTCTGTACATAAATATGAAAATATAATGGTATGTAATTGTAGATACGAACTAAATTAGAGTGCATCCCAAGTTATTTTAATTCATATCAAATGAATTGTGTTCACTATAACAATTGTTATTTATTCTGCATTTGTTGAAAAATGGTTGAGACAAACCATTTCCCCATAGCCATTTGTGCTAATGTCAAGAGACGGTTGCAAAGAGTACATTTAGTATTCTTTTTCCATAGCACATGCAAACTACATCATTACAATTAGTTCATCAATTTTACATTACTAACGAAGCTACACAAGATCAAGTACTTGATGAAATTTCTTTCTTCCAAGAAGATAACTGAATTAAATCTTCTCAACATTAACTTGCTGAAGATGTCTATTTTACGATAAAACCTTGTCCTACGAAAGATTTAGTTCATCACATTATATTCATACCTTAAGCAATAGTTTTTATAATGAAAAATCATCTGTATAGAAACATCTGATTTATTTGATACATTTACTTAATCGGCATATTCGGATTAAGTTTATATTATTTATTTTAAAATAATTTTAACTTCCAATTCTTAACTGAGAACTTGACTTTATCTAATTATAATGAAGACAAAAGAAAATATGCATTACTCACACTTTATTCAAATTAATATTTTACTTAACTATCTAGATATCACATGTATCTAAGATAGTTAAGCTTAAAAAGCTGTTACGCATTAATTGAACAATACTTTGCTTAAAATTGCTGTTTGAGTTTTGATGATCCACAACTATAATTTATTGTTTATAATGTTTGCGGTTGTATGGTATTTCAACTATCATTCAACATTATCTTAATCTCACAAATGTTCAATATTTAGATATCCTTTACATCTTTAAATTTTTATGCCAATTTTATTTAGAAAATACACTACAAATGAAATTTATGTATTACATAATCAATACTACTTGATAAATAATTAAAAGTGTAAATATTTATCTCTAGTACAACGATAAATAGTGCCATCACAAATTTCAATATTTATACTTTTTTACTTTTACTATGTAAATGCAACCAGGAAAGCTTCGTAGTTCTGCATATATTCCCTTTTACGGAAATAGGACCATAGAGTTTTATAGTGACGAATGGAAGAAAAAGCACTCGAGCATTCACTTTGAGTTTTGAAACTCCACAAACATTACTTTCTTTTCACCACTTTGAATAGAAAACAAAAGAAAAGAATTTCTCCTCTGACCATCTTGCTAACACTTTGAGCTATGATGAGAAACGAAAAAATCCGATTTCTTTCTAAAATAGAAAAAGCTCTTTAAAAAGAACGAGAGAAACTAAACCTTAGAAAGTCATCGCTTAAGATCTTTAAAACCTACAGTATTGGAAATTATGTCTTGGAAATTCATTAAAAACAATATTCCTAACTTACTAAGTGAAGAAAGGGCAAGAAATTAAAAAGTAATTATTTCAATGCATTTTAATTGTTTAACAACATTAATTTCAAAATCATAAAAAAAGTTATTTTATTTCATACGAAGAAGAAAATAAGTTTTATAATAAAAAAATAATAAGAGTAATTTTCCCAGACAAGCTAGAGTAGAGAAAATAAGTAGAGAAAGGGAGTTAAACTCATTATTATAAGAAAATTAATTAAATTACATCTATATGTTCTCCTTATTTGGGAAGGATTAAAAATTATAGAATTAGTTCCTCAAGTAAGCTATATAATTCTAAATAATAACAGATTTGTTTTCCTATGGTGTTTTCTTTTATTCAATATTGAATAAATTTCATTACTTTCTGAACCTACCATGAATTGAAAATGTAACAAAATGTCGTTAAAAATGTCTTTATATGAATCAACTGATATTTAATAGAAAATCAATAAATTTTATTATGCTTTTCCATAATGGAAATGATTGCTTCACTAGGAAATTTTCTAGGAACAACTCGTTTATAAATACGTAAATCATATAAGTGTATATTATTCAAATAATTGGGAAAAGTACTGGCAACAACTGTTTTGCCATCTAAAAAATTGTGCTGATAAAATAGGAACGCATTCTTAATAAACGTACTTTTCTTGATCCCATGTTGATGTCTGCACAGTTCCTGAGAAATACATTAAAAAAATCACTTTTAATTAATCTTAAAATAAAGCTTATAAATAATTCATAGAGTTTTGTCAAAATTTAAATCGAAATTCCCAGTCATACAAGTAATTAGAAGATTTTGTCTTCTCTCAAAATGATCTATTTTCTATTATTAAATGAATTTATTTAAAATTGTATTTCGCATATTTCATATTTACATTGTATTTTTCATTTTTTATATATTTCAGGGAAAAAACACGTTTTCAAATATAAAATACTATTTTCATTGTTATTGGAGCCTGTGGTATAGACCACAGTTTTATTGTACAATTGTTGTAGATTATCTAGTACCATTTAGACTACTTTCACATAAATTAGATACATTAACACAAATCAATTTAGCTTAAAAGACATTGAAAATGTAGTGTAATATATTAATATCAGTATTCTCGTAATATTAACAAGCATATTCCAATAAAAAGATATTTATTAAAGCTACATTAACAATTGTGAATTGCCACGAATCAATCTATGTAATTTTTTTCTTAATTGATTTTGTCTCTGTGAGATGTACAATTGAACGTGAACATAAGAAATAACGTGAAAATTCATTGGTCAGCAATCACATTTTTTTCTTTTAATATCAAGGATATTTTAAGGTAATATGAGAAAATCGATCAATGATACATTGATAAGCATTTGAGCTATGGTAGCCTAGTGGTTTGAACATCGGCCTTCCGTCCGGAAGGGTGGGGTTCGATTTCCAATGCCGCCTAAAACGCACCGAGTACATTATGCTTACTTGCTCGCTAAATTTGTGGAATCGAAAGCCCTGTGGTCGGTTGATGAGTAGTTACCATGGGTGCAAGGGTCAGCAGAAAATTTACCATTCCTCTAAATCGATGTCAAAATGGAGGGAGTAGATCCTCGGTGGTGCCATCTATCGGAAGATGTGAAGAGCAATGTCGTACTTTCAACTTCGTGGTGACTGATTAAACGAAAGAAAACTACTAACTTGAATTTGCGATGCCAGCAGTAAAGCTAGCTTGGCTTGTCCCAGTGACATAAGTAACAGCAACAACATTCGTAATATAAATAATTGGATAACAGCATAGACATTTATATGAATAACAAGAAAGAATATGAGAAGATATCTCATTTCCTTACCAGAAGCAACATTTTATTCACCTGCTTTCATATAAAAAATCTCCAAATATAGTAAATTTCACTTTTATTACTTTTTAAATTTTCTTTATTACTTTCCTTCTAGGTGAGGTAATCTCTTTCTTCAATCATATATAATATCGAATAAACTTTTGATAAGTGACAACATCTACAGAAACGTTCGTCCAATCAATCGCGTAGTAAATCAATGCAATACTTCATAACTTTTATAAAACATGTGTTGCAACAGAAACTTTCTCACTTTTGATGGTGAAACGTTTGTTAAAGTGTGTACTTCATACTACTTCATACTTAATCTTCAACTTATGTTTGATGTTGAATTAAATAACTGATTTACTCCAATTTAAAACTATTATAAGATTAAATTTATGCATATATTTCTTTATAATAATATTAGATTTGAGTTATGTATTCAATAAAGAAGGATAAATTATAGAATTAAGAATTGCAATACGAAATGCAATATGAATGCAAAAAAAATGTGATATATATTGCAATAAAATGAAATGAAATAGAGATTCATAAATTCAAGTAACGTTGCTAATTCATGATACACGCATCAATCATTGTAATTTTTAAACTATTCTTACTTAAAACCAATAGTATTAATTTAAATACCAAAATAATTAAGCTAATTTTTCTTAACCTTTTAAATATCTAAAATAAAAAATACATATTTTAAAAAGATACATTTAATTATAAAATTATACTTTTGACGTGTATTTGAATATTAATACTAATTGTTTATTATTTAATTATATTAATCATATTAATTTTATGCATTTATTTCAATTTGGAAATTTTTCTGGTTCTCATTTATTTTATCTTTTAAAAATGGAAAAATTAAGTACATTATTATGTACTTCGTTGATAAAAAATACCCAGATAATTTCAGTTCTTATGATTTTCTTACATTATTTTAACTTCGTTAAATTTCAGCATTTAAGGAAGAAAAACTGTTGCTGGCGGATTCAATTATACGTTTCTGGGTCTCCTGAGGGTTTCCTGAGATCATTCTTAATTTAATTTAATATAATTAAGTTAAGATGATACTATAAAATGTGAATTAATGTTTTATCATTTTAAAACATATGCTATGTTATTTTTTTTCATAAAATTAAATGAAAGAAAACATATCGCACACTTTTGCAGTAATATAACATAAATCGTCAAATATAAAAATGAAATTTTGATTCATTTACATTTTATCAAATTCAAAATTTAATGATTAAAATAATTTAGAAATATTGTCAAAATCACGGACGCTAAAAATTTATATAAAATCATGCCATGTTACAGCCATTGAATATAATATTAATTTTTTATTAATTTAATTTATATTATTAATAAAATGCATTTTAATATTATTATTAATAAAATGCATTTTAATATTATTAGTATTATATTTCATTTTTATATTATTATTGTAATTCATTATATTTTTATTATATATTATCTGAACATTTCAGCATCATTTAGAGATAAATAATTTTATAAAAATTTTAAAAAAATCAAATATTTTAGAAATTTCAAATTTATATACTGAAATTCGAAAATTTATTTTATTTCTAAAGAGTTTTTTAATTTAAAAATAATTATTGCATGTTTATTAATGTATGTATTTTATGAAAAAAGGTAATCAATTTGTGTTACTATAAAGAAAATTAAAATTTTATATCATATAAAATTATATTAATATTTATTACTATTATTTTTATTAGTGTTTCTTAACAATATTAATATTTATTAATATTACTAATTATAAATAAAATAAAGTGATTAATTTATTATAATAAATTGCAGTTTATTGCATTATAACATCAAATAAAAGATCAATGAGAATGATAGCATACAACTAAAACATACACTTTGCCTGATTTTATTAAAATAATAGGGAAATCTTTCTGCTTCTGAAATATTTATACATTTCAAATTTATAAAATGTCTATTGCCTGGATTTTCTATATTATTTCTTGGTTTCCTAATTTTATTTTTCGAAAAATGAACGATCAATTAAAACACTCCATTTTTCTTTTTACCGTGTCACTTTGGTTTTAGATACTTTGAAAGTTTAACTCGGGAAACATTTTTGGAATGACAAAAAATATTTTTAGTAAAATGCTTTGTTTGAAAGAGTTCGTTCCCTTTTGGATGTTAAACTGGCAATTGACAGGATAAGAGCATATATATATATATATATATATATATGTGTGTGTGTGTGTGTGTGTGTGTGTGTGTGTGTGTGTGTGTGTGTGTGTGTGTGTGTGTGTGTGTGTGTGTGTGTGTGTGTGTGTGTGTGTGTGTGTGTGTGTCTGTTTATATATATATAAATATAATATATATATATCTGTGTGTGTGTGCGTGTGTCTGTTTATATATATATAAATACAATATATATATATATCTGTGTGTGTGTGTTTATATATATATAAATATAATATATATATATCTGTGTGTGTGTGTGTGTGTGTGTGTGTGTGTGTGTGTGTGTGTGTGTGTGTGTGTGTGTGTGTGTGTGTCATTGCCAGTGTATTTTACACTTCTTAAATAGATGGAAGAATTTGAAGTACAATTAAAATTACTGAAAGATAATAATGTCACACACACACGCACATTGTTTATATAAAATGTTAGTGTTAAGAATCATTTTTTAATTTATCTATTTTTAACTTACAATTTCTCAGAATTTTATTTTAATGAATAAAGTGTTACATACACACACACAAGCGGTTGAGAATTTCAATAAAAAATTGTTAAAAATATAGATAATAATATGCTACTATTATTTAGAAGAATTTAACTGCTTTTTTTTTTTACCTTTTTGGAGATATACTTGTTTCTATATATTTTCATTGATATGTGATTTATCCCTTTGTATAGATTGGTGCTATTTCATCCATGACCATCGAATACAAGTAGATTGCAATCCTTAAAATGTTTTCATTTTCAAAGAAAGGAATAATTTGGAAATTATTAGTATATTATTTCCCCCTTTTTAAGAGAAAGGGAAAGGAATCATTTAAGCTTGCAATATAATTAAATATAGCTAAAACGATATAGTTAATTTTTTTCTAAATAAAAATGAGAATTTAAAATACATACCAGACATACAGAACTTTTCTTAGTGTTTTACTTTTATAGCATAAGTTTTACTTATGCAATAAAGTTTTAGTTATGCAATGATCACATTAATGCCCTGCTACATTTATTCTTTCGCTAATTTCCCATTTACATTTTAATATTTCTTTCTTAGTTGAATTGATGTAAAGCAAAATGTAAAAAGGGCATAGAAATAAAGAAATAAGTAACAGAGTGTAAAAATGAAACAGAAAGAAGTAAAAGATATTACGTAAAATAAAGCCCCATTTTCTTTCATTTACTTCCTAAAAAAAACGTCTGTTTTTCCTTCAGTTACTTCAAATCATATTTCAAGGCCCATCAGAATGAAGAAAACGAGAGAAAAGAATTATGCTTTTTATAAAAATGGAAAAAAAAAACTTTTTAAGTTACACATATGTAAGAATTTTGAACTAAATTACTTCTGTTAAAATACAGATTGTACATTGAAAACATAATCACTTCAAAGATTTTATATTTTATGAAAATGGTTCTTGAAAGGATGAAAATTGCTTTTTAATAATAAAAAAAATAAGTACACTTGATTTGAAACGCATTTAAATTACTTAAACTATTGAAATTATTTCATCATCTGAATTTGTTTATAAAGTTGCTAATATTTTTCAATACATCCGTATAAAAATAAGTCACATAATCGAAATTATTAAACATTTTGCCAAGGGAAAGTGTTCTATCACATCATAAATTAATATATGTAGTTGCACAAAAATTTCTGTTGTAAATTTCTATTTATTTCTTTATTTCAAAATAAATTTATATCTAGAGTACCATTATTCATGGAATGAATCTGATCAATTTCAAAAGTAAAATGTTTTCTTAAATTTTTCTCTATGTACTTTCTTTAAACTTGCTCTTGGTTTACACACTACATATAATGAAATAGAAAAATATAATATAAGTTATCTCTTAAGTTATTTCTTAAAATAACTACTTTTTAAGGAAAATATTGTTTTAAGTTTTTATCACCGTTTTATTAATAGAACCAATTTGTCAATATATTTTATAAGAATCTGCGAATTATTTTTGATAAATTTGTGACAGTTGCTAATTATTCCTCTGTTCATTAAATTAATGAATACTAATATGCAATTAAATAATTTCATTATGGCATTGCAGATATTTAACATTTGATTAGCTATGTTATTTAAAATTCTAGGGTTATCAGAAATAATGTATCAGAATTCATAAATCTTTATCTTTCTGCCTTAGTTTTATTGGTCAGTTATTTATAATTTGCAGAAATTTTTCATTAAAATAATTGTAATGTAATTTAATTACATATCACATTGTAAATAAAAATATTGCAACATCAAATTAAAATCGCATTATCTTGGATTAATTAATTAATAAAAATATTTGTTTGATGCAAATAAACCGAGATCACAGGCATTCAACAATAACAATTTACTTAATTTTATGAAATTAATTTCTTACATTGATATTTTAACTACCGCATTTGATATTTTGTTCATTAGTAATATTTCTTAATATAAAAAAAAATACTGAACCAAGGAACATACACAATATTAGTTTGTTTGTTCGTGAATATTGAAAGTGACAGCAAAATTCGGCATAAACAGGGAATTAATATTTCAGAAAGTGTACATAATTTATTTTTATGTTACAATGACATAAAAATTGACTCGAGTAAAGAATTTATCCTAGTTGTGTATCTCCAGCGGAATTAATAGTTTAAGAGACATAACAGGATGAGCAATTCTTTTTTTGGTTTCAGTACTTAAAATGAACAAAGAGAGAATAGTCAGATTACTTCTTTGCGTTGAACACATGAATCATTGTATTTAGAAAAAAATGAAACCTGAAAAGTTGTCAGGTAATTTATCACCTTCCGGTCACATTTTTTCAACAGTATTTATACAGACATATGTAAAAGAAGTACTTTAGGGATCTAAGCAGTGGTTTCCTATCCAAGATAAATGATTTGAAGGCTAACTTCTTGTGACACTTCTGCTTACTTAGGGACTTAATACTGGGAATTTTTTGAGAAAAAGTCTTACTATAGATGTGGGTGAGAAAGAATTTTTTTATTCATTTAACAAATTTTTTTCCGATAAATATTTTCAACATTATTTTGCAAATTCCGTCTGCACAAATATCAAAACAGGGAATTAGTCAATTTTTAGCTCCATGTGTTTTTAATGCATAAGGAATCTTATAACATGGGTTGAAAATACTTTCTACGTAATATCTATAAGCTCTGAAAGTATTACATCAATCATCTCTAAATTATATATCTTTCTAGTGCGCATACTTTTACTGTTAATAAGGTGTTAAGGTGTTAAATAAATTATATATTTTAAAAACGCTTTGAAAATTTAAATTTATGATATTAACAAATTATTTTAATATAATTTGAATTTTATATTATATGGTTAACAACTTAAATATAAATACCATAAAATTAGAAAAAATAAATTGGTAAAAATTTAATGCATAGCGTATTTAAATATAATAATTATATTAATGTTACATTTCATATCATTTGAAATTATATACTGGTCAAATAAAAATTATTATTATTAAATAATTGTAGATTGGTAAATAACAGTATTCACTTTATTAAACTGGAAGAATTTTAGCAGGAATAAAATTTATGTTAATCATTCAGTATTATAATACAAATTAATGACAACTTTTTACTTCAATTATCTGTGAAAGTATATGAATGTTAGTTTAGACTTTTAATTCTCATTTAAAAAAAAAGTCTAATGATGGAATAATTTTGGAATTTCATTCGTTATGACAACTTAAGTATTTGATTTTATAAAGGGCTTTTACACAGGAAACTATATAGCTTTCTTAGAACAAACGTCTTCCAGTGAATCAAATCATCCGTCATTCAAATATTATTTCATCATCTCATTATAATGGCGATAATCTGTAAGGTATTAAAATTAAAAATTGAATAAAAATCAAGAAACTTTTCTAGGAAAAATTATGTGAATATTTTATTGATAATAGGTTTTAGTTAGGGATGAAATAACCAAGGAATTCCTTTCTGATACTCCACTGCAAACGTCATTCAGTGACAAAAAGTAAAATATGTTGTTCAGTGGTTCTTGGTATTCCTAAGTGATCTACCTTAGTGTGCATAATATCTCTGTCATTACGTAGAAGGGTGCAAAATGGTAATGATAATCATTCCTTCCTATCACCGTTTTCTTCTCTACCCATTAATTTCAGTTCAGTTCTGTATCATAGTTGATTAGTTATAGAATATATCACCACAGCTGCAGCACTATATTGTTAAAAATTTATCAATAATCATTGTATTTGTCTTAAAATATCTCAGATGGATCGGAAATACTCAAATTTTGGACAAAAATTGCTGTATTTAGACGTGTTATACGTTAAAAGCGGGTTTTCTAATAATTTGGTGACTTGGCGATGTTTTGCCGAGAAAATTTGGCGACTTAACGACAGCTGACGAGATTCTTGGCGAGAATTAGATATTTCTGGAAACATCCATTACCTAAGCTCTATGACCAATATTTAACGAGATAAAATGTGTGAACCTGTTATTAGAATTATTATGTTCAAATTAACTATTTTTTGAGTGAGTTTTTAACTATCATATTTTGTTTTTATATAAATATTTATACATTATTAAGTAGTCTGTACTCAAGTAAATATATTCTGTTGTAATCTTAAACACATTTTTATGGGTTTATATGGCTCTGGGTTTCATTAATATTCTTGATTGTTATAAACAATGTTTTGTAGAATTATGCTCAAGGCATAAGTATGCAAAGTGTTGTTTTATCAATTGTATCGCAATGTAACAATGGATATGAGTAAATTCAAGTATTTAATGTAGTTTTCTTTAATTGATTGCATTTCATTAAAAATATAACCCCATGAAATCCTCACAATAGTGTTCAACTATCAAAACGAATAATGTTAACATTCATTTAAAATAAATTATCAAGTTTCTATTGGTTAAATTCGAGGAATATTATTCATTACCTTTTATTTGCTCTGTTAAGCCGTTAACTTCTTTCCATTCAAGGTCTTATGAAGCATTTATGTATAATATTTGATTCATTAGGGTTGTGGTTTCTGTTCTGTACATTTATTCCAAAGTTGATATAATTTTTTATAGTGAAATTCTCATAATGTTCAGCCGAGTTGGCAGCCGAATGGATAGCTCTCTTGCCTTTGGTTCAACAGTTTGTCGGTTCGAATCCCACCTTGGGCATCAATGTTTGCATTGGTTCGGAATCCATTTTAAACCATAGGTTCCAGTCTAATTAGCCTTCGTATGCAAAAAATGACCGTGTTGAGCGACAGACAAAGCAAACAATCGCATAATGTTCACACGTTTTGAAGATAAAGCACTACAGTTAGGTACATCTCGATTTTTAAAATTCTTTTTACACCAAAATAGACGCAAAGATGTAAAATGGTTGCTACATAAAAGCAATGCAGAGATAAGGTTATCAAAAATACAAATTTATCTCCAAGATATTTCACCAAACGAAGGGACCCGATTCTACACCAAACCCAATTTTGAATATCGAATCAAAAGCATACTTTAATATTTTAAATTTCAATGTTAACATAAAATTAATGTGTGTATGTGAACAAATAAAATTAATTTTTAAAGCATGAAAAATATAATTTGTATTTAATTATTCTAACTGATAGCATTGAAACATTGAAATTATCTGTAAGTGACGAAGCCAATATAGCAGTCAAATGGTTAGCACTCAGGCTTTCGATTTAACAGAGGTTTGGAATTTTTTAGTGGTTCAGAATATACTTGGTTCTAGTTGAGTAATCCCACGTGTTGGCAAAGCATGTCCGTGGCGAGACAAATAAGCCAAATTAAACTTGTAAATCTTTTTATATTATGTGGTTAATTGATGCATTGTGTGAGAATGAAGATTTTAAATCCTCTTTAAATTGTATTTGAAGATAATTAAACATTTCTCAGAAAAAATCATTTAACTTGAAACAATTTTTCAATATAAAACAAATTATGATTACTATTTTCCAAAAATTATTTCTATTGCAAATCATTTTTTATCAAAATTTATCTATTATGAATGAGTTTTGATCTTAAAATATGTCTTAAATGAGCATTTTTACAGGTGGCATCTAGATAATACAAAATATTTTAATATTCCCTAAATTATTAAGAAACTAACAAAAAATCATTAATGCGTGAAATAATGAATCCAAATAAATCTTTGTGCCATTGAATACAATATGATTCAAAATAATCCCCCTTAAGAAATGGAAAAAGAAATTTAAAATGACGTAAATGCTTTATCTACCATTATATTTGTGATGAGCAAAGTACTTTTATGCATTATTATGCTTCTTGTAGACATAAATGTCAAGTAAAGCAGAATGTGTGTTTACCTCACACTTAATGTTCTGTGCAAGACACGTTTTAAAATCTGAAAAAAATCAATAGGGGTAACTAGGAATTAATTTTTCAGTTGCTAAGTTTAAAGCACTACTAGTTTCAGTCATAAAATTCATGCAACAATTTAAAAAACGGTTAATCTGTGGTTTGGGTACCCCTTTCTCGCCAAATGAACGATAGACACGCAAAGCGTGGTAACTCTGACTATTTCATCCTAAATGCACTCCTTGTGGCAATCCTGTTTTTTTTGTTACACAATTCATAGAAAAACCAATTGTTTTTGTTTTCGTTAACATACCAACGGTGAAATTCGTTAAAAACATGGATTTCGGTTTCGTGACCATAGAAACACCGTTTTTGCTTAGTATCTCGGAGCATTCAACTCCGCGAGACAACACGCAAAAACACGCCAGTTGGCGACTTTTTAAAAATGCGCCAACAGTGGACCCAAAGCACATTTTTACTAAAAAAAACTATAGGATATTATGCTATGCTTGTATGAAATTTACTATTTCTTAATTTATTTTCATATTTAGATTAACAGAACTTTAATAAAAAATAATAAAATAATCACTTTAAAAATTTTTAATTCAATTTTTAAATTAAACGTTTCCTAAATTCATTTAAATGTTCCTTCCTTTTTTGTAATCATAGAGCCATAAATCTTTAAATATTTTTTTACCATGCTTTTGAAATCTATTGCCATATTATGAATATTCTCATGAAATTATATAATCTCTATAATTTACAGGCAAAAAATAAAATTTTCCAAATATACTTTCCTAATTATGATGTATTAAATAATTGTCACTTCGTAATTATTTTGCTAGATCACCTACTGGATAAAGGATTTCTTTCTGTGAATTTTGAAAATTTTAAATTGGAATTTACTTTAAATGTATTTATTATATTTTTACATTTTATTACATTTTTCCTTAAGTGATATTTTTAAGTTGTCATTCAAAAACAAAATGTGCACATATTGAATTTGACAATGGAATTTAATTGAAAATTTAACATTCAAACTTTGATATATTTGAAAACCTATTTGACAAAGAGTTTTTGTATAACTGCATTAAATATAACGATGGATATTTTAACATCAATGTTGAAGAGAAATGAAATTACAAAAAACGCTTGGGTTATTTTATTATAAATTTTTTATTAAATCAATCAAACAATAATTTAGTAACTTTTTTTTTTACCAAAAGTAAGATTTTTAAGCAGCACAGATGAATTTTATGATATAGAGATAAATAAAAAAAATTCTTTGGAACAGCAATTTCAGAAATATCTGTTTTTTACTCTATGTATATTTGATTATATCAAATTTTAAATAAAATGTGTTCTAGTAAAGAATTGAATTGAACTTCTTGAAACTCCAAAGTTTTTAAAACAGTTTTCAGAAATGAATAATCACAAACGCATAAGCAAATGCATTTTTATTTAGTACTGATTATTTCAACATTACAAGTAGTATATGTCCGGTCTTCAGGACACACAATTTTCTGCTCTAAAGAAGCAATTTTTAAGCATTTTTGCATGGATATACCTCAAAATTTAAACTTTTTAATCAAAAATTAGCATTATTTTTTCAACTTTCAGAGTTCACATATTTTTCGAATTCAACATTTTTAATTAAAAAATGTGCTATTTTTAAGTCAAATAATGATAATAAAAATGTTGTTATTCAAATACACGGTTTTTGAAAATGAAAACAAAAATAATAAAGATTTTTGTAAGTTTTTGAAAATACAATATATAAGCCATTGCATGTGTTTTTTTAAAAAAGATTAAGATTTAAACTTCTTCCAACTCGTAATCATAATATTTATCATTTATTTTACCTTTGTAATTGAATAGATAATTATTTTTATTTATTTTTTTAATTGCTCTTTCAGATAAATCAGCATGGCAAGAACTTAAGTAAAATTCTTTTTCACTATCGTTTACTTCTAGTTTTGCAATTAATGAAGATCCAAATTTTGTTTTGATTTTTTTCAAAGATATCAAATTGTATTTTCCAACTTCTAAATCTCTCAATTTAAAAGTTTCAGGATATATATTCTTTTTGATGTTGTTGAATTCTTCCATTTATGATATTTCATTTTATTAAATGATTTTACGTTTTCAAAAATATTTTCTGAAGATATTTATTTATAATGTAATAAGATGTTTCATCTACTAGATCAAGTGCTTTTTCTCTTATATCTTTATTTTCAACTTTTAAAATTAATTCTCTTATTTGGTCAATATATTTCATTATTAAATCATCAATTCCATATCTGTCATATATTTTATTGATTTCAATTAGCTCGTTAATTAATTTTGAATTCTCTATTATTTCTTCACTGATATCTAAGTGTTTTATTTCTTCCATTTATTACAAACTATTTTTTTGAATGGATTTCTTATACTGACAACATTTATATAGACTGCACATAGGACCTAATATTCTAGGACATTTAGGTACATCAATATCAACAGCTGGTATATTTAATTCTTCAAATATTTCTTTTTCAATTGTTCCTCCTTTATAAGCAAATCTACCACCATATTCATCATATAAATATTGTATATAATTTTTAACATTTTCATTACTAATTCATAAACTTTTATCGTCTGAATATTTTTTAAATCTTAGACCGTGAATTTCATGAGTGCATTTACGAACAATTTTCATTTCTTGTTCTGTTAATTCACAATTGGGTGTAAATACTTGAATTGTCTCAGCAATTGGTTCTGTTAAATGTGTCCAACTAATTTCTCTGATGATTTTTTTATCTGGAAGGATAAATCCTTGAATATTGAATATCAATGATATATCAGTCATTTTATTTTAAATGCATTTTTATAAATAATTTTAAAAATTGAGAATAAAAAATATTGAGGATATAAAATACTGAAGATATAAAATACTGAAGATAGAAAATATTAAAGATATAAAATACTGAAGATATAAAATATTAAAGATATAAAATACTGAAGATATAAAATATTGAGGATATTAATATCCAAAGGGAACTGTGTTATAATCATCCAAGATTCTACGTTTATCAAATCCAAATGTGTATCTTTTATTTCTTTTTATACTTGAAATACTTCTATCTTTTTCGATTTTAAATTGATTGATTTCTACATCTAAATATTCTGTTTCACCAGTTATTATTTTCATTCTGTTATCAAAATCTAATATCGTTTCACTTTGATACGACATTTTAAATCCTTTAACTTTATCACATATATCACCATTATTTAATTTATATCCGTAATCTTTACTTGCTCCAGCTATCCAAGATTTTATGTATTTATCATTTCCCAATTCATCAGTCCATTCTCCTAACATGCATCCAGTTTCAATTTTGTTAGTTCCATCATCTATATAAACAATACTATCAGTATCATAGTAAATTACTTTATCTTGTAACTTAGATAACATTTTATATAATCGAATTCTAGCAGAACTAGTTGTAAAAGCTGCGATATATACATTAGTATTGAAGTTATTCTTTTCAAACTTATCTTTATATTTATATGACATTTCAACACAGTCATCATTCAAAAAATTCATATTTAAATCTTTAATAGTATCATCTAAAAGGATTCTATAAAAATCGTCGATTTCCATCACATATTCAGTTTGTTTCATATTAATTCTTTGACCAAATTTACCCCATAAGGAATTCAAACATATCTTGGCTATAAATCTCAAACCAGGATTTTCTTTGATTTTATCTAATTTGATACCTAATTTTTCTTTAACGACTTGCCTATATTCTTTTTCATTTTTGAAATTGTTTTTCCATTTATCACATGTCTCTAATTTTATTTTTAAAAATGTTTTAACATACTCTTTAAATAATTCTTTGGTTTTATTTTCAAAATGCCACACTTCATAAATATTCAGTATTTTATAACCTTTTTTGATAGCTAATTTTATCTCACAGGTTGTCCAAGTTCCAATTATACATCTCTCCTTATCATCGTGTTTACATTCAGAATTCCTTATCTTGTAACAGATTTCGCATTTTCTCTTTTCTAAAACCGTTTTGAAATGGTTACATTTTATTGTTTCTGAACATTTTTTACACAAAGAAAATATTAACTTTTCAGCTTTATAAGGTAATACTGGATGATATAATTTTCTAGGGGGAAGCACTTTGCATTTGATTAATCCATACCATTTTTTATTATATTTTTCAGGGTTAAATATTTTATCAGGATGACCAACCGGATAATAATCAAAGTAATTAACTGTTGGATATAAAGAACATACATCAATATATCTGCCTTTCATATTATCTTTCATTTCATATTTTAATTTAGTTGGTTCACATCTTCCTCCATAAAAAGCATCTCTTGGATTTAAAGGTTCAATAAAATCTCGTTTCCATTCTTTTTTCATATATTTCTTTATATCCTTATCATTATCAAAATCACATTCCCAAATATTCACTAATTCATATCCTGCTTTAATTATCTTTTTGTTCAACTTTTTTGTTTTTTTATATAAATCATTCATAAGCATTTGATTCACAGTATTTATTTGTGTTTTTGTGAAGCATTTAGGACATCCATGCCAAAAGCATCCTTGAAATTGGAACACTGTATTATCATAAAATCCATCAACCTTATAATATTTTTTACCTAATTTTAATTTTTTCTCTTTACCATTCAAAGCATGTTGTATATTAATATTTTCTTTTTGAGATATGTAATCTAACCAAGCAATTGATTTTTTACTGTATTGATCATTTTGAATTACATCTTCATCAACAGCAATTGTATTCTCTTTCAGGAATTTATCTCTATAAATTGCCATACACAAACCAGCTAAAGTTACATATTTAAAAGGATCAACATTCATAATTTCTAAGAATAATCTTCTTAATTCTAAACATCCTTTTCTCAAAATGTCTACATCAGATCTACAATATTTAATGAATTCTTTTTTAAAATCAAATGTTTCATGTTTTACTGAATCATACCATTTTTTAAATTTTTTCCTTTCTTCTTTAATCATATTATCATATCCATAGTAATATTTTTTAGGATATTTACCTACATAATTTTGATTAATTTCAGTGTTAAAAAGATGAGGAAAATAACCTTTCGCTAATTCAGTTAATCCAAAAGTTTTAGGAAATTTTTTAAGCGCACACATTGTAAAATTAATTGAATCTACAAATTTTATTTTATAATCTTCAGCATTCATAAATTTAAGCTTATTACCTTGATAAATTGTATATACTATAAATTGTATATACTTGATAAATTGTATGATATTATTATCGAAACAATATTTCGCTAAAAATTGGAAATCAAAACCTTTTCCATAATGAGCTATAACTGTATATCCATAATGATATTTATTAAATAACCATTCACAAAAATCATTTTCGTTATTGAATATTTTTTCATTACCATCAAAATCATGACATATAACTAGGTTAACTTTATGAGTTCCTGAATCTTGAGTTGTTTCAACATCAAAAAATAAGTATTTTTCAGTATAATCATGTTTACATTGGACACACCAATACTTTTATTTTTTATATTTTTAACACAATTATCTTTACACACACCGCTTTTACAATCTTTTTTCTTCATAAAACATTTGTGATCTTTGTTAACCCATTTCCAACAATTTTTACATTTGTATTCACCACATTTGTGATCCTTTAATTTTCTTTCGTATGTTTTTAATATACGCTTACATTTTAAACATTTTCGAATTACCTTACAAACACTCAATCCTTTATTATTTATTTGTTTATGATTATCAAAACAATTTTGTCCTTTAAATTTTCTAAAGCAATCTTTACAAAATATATCATCTCCTTTACAATCAGATTCACTAACAAAACATCTGTCACATTTTAAAGGACACTTATGTTTATTTGTTTTTGCATATCCAATTTTACAATAATCACAATAATTATCCTTACCTAAAAATCCTGTCATTGATGTAATTACATTGAAATGATTCCTATCTTTATAAATGAAAATACATGTACATTTTCGTATATATTTACCACTATATATAATCTGATTACCATTCTCTCTACATACTACATTGATTTGAATATCTAAAAAATTTTCAAATATCTTAACCTCTTCTAGGGTACAAATTTCTAATGGTATATTACATAGTTTATGTAATTTTATAGCTAGATTTTTTGTAATACACGACCTTTTTAATATACAAAATTTCGTTATTTGTTAACATTTCAATATCTAATTTCGCTTAATAATTCAGGATTTTGAATGGCTAAAGCTACTACTATTGATCTAGCTAAACATAAATGATCATTATTTTTAATTTGTAAAATACTTTTCTTTTTAACTGGATCAGTTTCAGAATATAATTTTAAATATCTACCTCCTTGAGGTAATTCAATTACATTAAAATCAAAAATGCATTCAGTTATATCTAACTCTTTGTATTCAATTTTATTATTTAATGTTTCTAAATATACATTATAAGCATCTTTAGTATTCATCATTATTGGATGAAAAGGAGTACTTAATTTAGGATTATAAACAATTATATCAACTTTACCATTCACATTTCCAATAGCTGTCCTAAATATTTTCCTTAAAATTTCATAATAATTTTCAGGTAAAATTTTAGATCCTGTAACTCTATATTGCTTTCTATATACTTTATATTTTTTAATATATTCACCTCTAGATTCGATAATCTCATAATCAGGTTTAAATAATTTATTCAGTTTTACTTCTCTTTTAATTTTTTTATTTTTCACAGGTTCAAAATCTTTAGTATCTTTATTAAATTTTAAATTATATGAATCAAATAATTTTTTAATATTTTCTCTTCTCTTTGGATATTTAATAAATATTTTCTTTTTACGATCTAAATAATCAGACGTATCTAAATCTAATATATCTGTTAACACTTGTTTATAATTTCCAGTTTTTCTAATATATGATATTATAGATTTAATAATATCATTCTTAGATTTACTTTTACTTTTTATTTTTAAATCTTTTATAACATTTTTCAACTTTTGAATACTCAAAGTATTCAAAGCATTTTCAATGTGAACAAAAGCCATACTTGTATTGAAATAAAAAACAAGAATTTTTTTATTTCTATTTATTAGAAAGTATTTTTATAAAGGGATTTTAAAAATAGAATTTTTTATTTTCTATTTATTAGAAAGTATTTTTATAAAGGCTTTTGAAAAAATAAAATATTTTAAAAGATGTTAATATTTAAAATTTAAGATTTCATTAGCAGCAATTATATCTGCTAACAATTTTTTGTGTATTTTGCTTTTCTCATGTCTGGCGCGATGCCATAAGGTGTAGTACCTGCCACAAATACAGCGCTCAGATTGAGAATAAATATCTTTGGTACATTGGATACAACGAGTCATTCTTTTCTTAATATGCATATAAAATTCTTCTTCATTCTTTTTTATTTTACAATCTCTACAAATCATATCCATTTATTATGGTTTATTTTTTTAAATGGAAATTGTAATTCTGATAATTACATTAATTTTAAAATTATTATTTCATTTTTTCTACTTAAGGAGAAATACTTTATATTATTTATGTTTTGAATAATTTTTAAGTAGCTATTTATAAAATCAAAAATTTCTAATTATTTAAAAATGCTAAAAACTCATTCCATTCATTTTTATTTTCTTTAACTCTTAAATTATTTTCTATTCCAAAATATTCACAAATCTTTTTCATGATATACAAATATTTTATAGTTTTTTTGTAATAATTAAAATCTAAATATTTGTAAAACATTTCATCCGCTTGTAATGTAAAATTTAAATTATGTTTTCTTTTTAATTGTTTGAAAAAATTTATCCTACTTACATATCTCTGTTTCAAAAATGATTGAATATTTATATTATAATAATTTTCATCTTCTGAGCTGTCATAAGTAATATCTTTCTTTTGAATATTTTTAAAAATTTTTAAATATTCATTTGGTACAGAAATATTATTTTTTTCATCACTAGAATAATATATTTTTTCAGCTTGAATAAAATCATTCATTTATATATTTTCTAATTTAAAAATATAGATGGAAGCACTATTCATTGAAATACTGTTATCAGTTGTGAGAACAAAGTTTATTGGATAAAGTTATTAGATAAACCCAAAAAAAAGTAAGTCTCACAGGTCCCAGTTAGTATAGTGGTTAGAGTAGCTGAATAGCATGAATTAATCCTGAGTTCGAGCCCTGCTCGCTCTTCTAGAAAAAAAAAGTTAGAATGAGTTGATGCAATTAAGATAGGGCTCTTAACCTAGAACCAGGAAATGAAAAAAACTGGGACCGAGATGTAAAAAGTCTGGTGGACTGTATGGCCCTCTGGCGGGTGCTGGCACCCCCCAAAATAAATGTTATAATTTCAAGTTAAAGTCCACCACACTGAAAGGGCCGTTTTGCTATTTTTTTCTAAATTTATTAATTGAATATTTATTATTAAACATATTAATATTTATTTTT
Organism: Latrodectus elegans; assembly: GCA_030067965.1. Taxonomy (NCBI): domain Eukaryota; kingdom Metazoa; phylum Arthropoda; class Arachnida; order Araneae; family Theridiidae; genus Latrodectus; species Latrodectus elegans. Next base: position 109,067,350 of record CM057820.1, read on the forward strand.
ATTAATATAATTAATATATATATTTATTAAATGGTTTTATGAATAATAAATCTGCTTGCCATTGATCATCAATATGAGATACATAAATCCTTCTTCTTTTAAATTTTCTATTAATTGGTTTATATCTTGTATATACATCTTGAGTATGAAGAAAATCAGTAATATCTTTTTGAGTAAATTTAGTTTTTCTTTTTAACTCATTGATACCACAATAACCTTTCAAAGGATCATAATATACATCTTTTAAAGTGTCATTTGTTTTTTTAAAAAAACACTTTTCTTTGAATTACAATTGACACAAATTCCTTTAATCATAAGTTTTCCATTTTTGGATGTAGTAGTTATAACGTCTTTACTATCTGTATGAGTTTTACATTTTAAACAATAAATGAGTGAACCCATTCCAAATGTCTTTTTTGCTTTAATGATTGGTTTAACAATTCCTCTTTCTAATCTTTCACGAATTGTAGGATTTGGAATTTCATCTAATTCTTTTAACATATTTGTATCACAGATATCATTTCTTGTTTTAGTATCTTTATTTTGTAAATAACAAATATCATGTCTATATGCAGTTTCATCAACTCTGTTAATTGGTTTGCTCCATTCTTTGTATGATAAATCTGGATTTAATCTTGTTTTTCCATGTAGTAATTGAGTTCCAGGACCCGTAAATGAATGTCCAGGTAGATGCATTTCAAATGGTAAATTATTAATTGATTTATTAATAACACCTTTTCCATTTTGCATTTGCAATTCTTTTATTACACATTTATTTAGATATAAAATTATTTATCAACATACTTATAACCATTTAATTGAGTTTTCTTTATATATTTTCTATAGGAAAATACTGTAAATTTTGAATATATTCATCTTCTCTCATATACACTTCTTGTTCAGTCAAACTATTTGATTTCAATAAATTTAATAACTGCTTATAAAATTTATAAGCTTGTTTGTATTCACTCTTTTTAGCAGAGATATTTAAAGACTTATCAATTATTTCAATGACGCCTGCTGTTACACTCAATGCTGATAAGGGAAGAAAAACGAATCCAGATAAACCAGATGCGCTGAATAAAAACTTACTAACTGATAATGAAACACTCAATTTATTCATCAATTGATAAGACTTTCGATAGATATAAACTCTCTTTTCCAAATATTCTTCCATTTATAAAGGCTCAAAATTTCTTCGATATCTCATATTTATATTTACTAAATCCAACATAAAGAAATCAAAACGTTTTTGAATTGCTTTCCTGTATAATTTCTTAAATTCTTCATTAGTAAGATTTCCATCAATTTCTCTAATTATCTGTTGGATTTCTCTTGGTTGTAAACTAAAGAAAATGAAATAATTACAATTCTTTCTTATATTAATAGGAGTAGAATAATATGATTGACTCAGATAAATAATGGATGCATTTTTCTTTCTTCCTCTGATAAACAATCCAGCTATATCGCTTTGATCTTTTTCAGTTATACAATCATCAAAAATTACTAGATTTTTCATACATGGATCTAAATCATCTACTTTTATGAATTCTTTGGAATCAGAAGAAAATAATACTTGTTCTTTTTTATATTTATTAAACAATTCCAACAATAATTCTTTTCTCTTTATGTTTTTACAATTTACAATATCTTCTTTCTATGTCATCAAACATTGTAAAATTTTCTTGCAGTGTAATATATTTTGGTTCATAAATATCTTTAGCACATACAAACAAACCATCAAATTTCAAATAATCATATATTAAATTAACAAGCAAATTAGTTTTTCCAGATCCTGAACTGCCTACAATTAAAAGTCTAAAAGGATGTTTTGGTAATGAAGGATTTTGATTTTCATCTGTAAATTCTTCAGGTTCTGTATAATCTTTTATTTTTATCATTTATTTATTTTTAAAATATCTACTCGGAGTAAAAATAATCTACTCGGAGTAAAAATAATCTACTCGGAGTAAAAAATAATCTACTCGTTGTAAAAAATAATCTACTCGTTGTAAAAATAATCTACTCGTTGTAAAAATAATCTACTCGTTGTAAAAATAATCTACTCGAGTAGAAAATTATTTAACTGATAAATAAATGGATATTATTGAACGTGAAAGAAATAAAAATTAAAACAACAGATTAGAAATGAATTAGAATTAATAAAATTACAATCTGAAAAAGAAAAAATAATGAAGTTAAACTTGAATCCGATTTAGGTATTGAAAAATCATTAAGAGAATTTCATAAACCAGTAATTAAAAATTACAAGACCAAGAAATTTCAAGAAAACAAAATCTTGAAAGTATTCAATATGCTATAAAAGATTTAACAGATAATATGTCTTTTTACTCTCAACATTAATCAACAAAACATATGGACTATTCTTCAGATGCTGGAAATTTAATAGATAAAGCTGAGGGAATAATAAAATTGAATTTTAATAAAGATTTAGATTTTGATTTACTTAAAAATGAAGGATTAGAATTGCCTTCTGAGCTATTAAATAAAACAGATGAAGAGTTAGATGAAATAATTAGTATAGCAAAATCTAAACGAGATGATTATAAAAGACTTAAAGGAAATTTAACTAAAAACAGAAATTATGAAACTAATGAGAAGAAAAAACAAAAAATACAAGATAAAATAATAGAAGCCGATTCTAACATGATTGGATTAAAAATGTATATAAAAGCATTGAATACTCTTAAAGCAGGAAATGAATATATAGGCAGTGGTATAAACAAATTAGATGAATTGACTAATAAAATATGCAAAGGTTCTAAGTCTAAAAAATTATATAATCAAATAGTTATTATTCTAGATAAACTTTTAAAAGAAGGAACATTAACAAATGATTATGTAAAAGAATATTATAAAAAATTTTTACTTTAAATAAATGTATGCAACAAAAAAAGTTTATTTGAGTGATAATCAAATTTCAAAATTAAAATCTGGATATAAAAAAGGAGAAGAAGTTTCCTTGCAAATAGATAAAAGTAAAACTCCTAATTATGATTTACATCTTACCAATACACAAATCAATCAAATTGCTAAAGGTAAAAGAATTACACTACTATTACAAATATTTGAAGCACTCGAAAGCAATTTTAACTTGTGTTTTAGAAAATTGAGATATTTTTTATACTTCAAATTTCTAGCGGTGGCTTAATATTATAATTCGTAGCTTTAATTCAATTTGTATTATATCTTAAGGTGAATTTACCTTGTGCCCTTTATACACCGATATTTTATGTAAAGAAACACCAGTAAACCGATGTAATCTCAATCCATTTATTATTTGAATCTATCATTTGATACTTGATTAAAGGCATTGATTTGAAATGTGTACATGCCCTTGAGCTTCCATTTCTCTGTTTAAATGTATAAATAGCAGAGTTCGAAGTTTACATGTTCGGCTTTCCCTCCTATCACTTATTATGCGAGTGTCAGGCGCACACCCTTTGTCGAGCTAGTAATCGGCAGAGATCGGCTCACCGAAATTCCGATATCGTGTTGAATAGTTAGCAGTCACCATTTTGCGGCTTAGAATAATATTAAGATTAAACAGCCGTGAACTTAGTTTATAAAGGCTCATTTAATGTCGCAGCAAAACGGGAAGAGCTCTCTTACATTTGCAGAATGTATCTTTTACTGAAAACAATTTTTTCAACACTAGTTTATTTTCGTAATATTTATTGTTGTCGAAATTATATTCTTTGCGCCTTTCATCTTAAAAATATAATTCATTTTTAATAGGTAATAGTTTCCACTAATCAATTATTTAAATACATGCATTAATAAAAATGTAATTCAATTATTGATCTTATAAAAAACTGAATTTCATCATATTTGAACATATATATACAATAAAAAATAAATTAAGAAATAGATTAAAATTAAAGACGTAAAAAGAAAGCTACACATAAACTGGTGATTATCTGCCTGGGATACAAATATCAAATAAAATAACGATTTTTCTTTAAGCAATTGTGTAAGATATTTAAATATATATTAAATTTAATGATGTAAAAAGAAAGCTACACATAAACTGGTGATTATGTGCTTGGGATACAAATATCTAATAAAATAAGGATTTTTCTTTAAGCAGTTATGTAAGATATTTTAATATTTATTTCATATTAAACTAAATATGGAAACCTTTTTAAATTGCTTCTATATTTTGAAATAAATTTAAAACAAAGCATCTCTTAAAATGAAATAAATGATGATTAATAAAATATGATTTAAAAAGTTTTTAAAAGTATTTAATTTATTTATTAGTATTATGGAAATGATCCCAGGAAATATAAAACAAGAATGATGAAAACAGGTAAATTATTGGTTTTGTTTTTGTAAACATTTGTGTTTATTTCAACATATAGTCGTTCCATTTTTACCAAGTTCCAAAAATTTTAGTGAAAAACTAGAAAAATGTTTGATCAGAATTTTTTTCTACTTTTAAAAGGCTTTTCAAACTTTTTTAATAAATACATAAATATATAAGTAACCACAAATAGGAAATCCTCGCGCGTTTCAGTCAGAAAAACTTCTACTTTTAGTTTTTTCCTTCGTTTTAAAAAGCAAAATGGGGTAAAATAAAGTGCGTCATGAATTTATGAATAGTATGGAAAAACAGGAAAGAATTCAAAGTATGTTTTTGTGTGAAATTTTTGTTCAACTCTTTCCTTTCGTGGTAGAATTAAGCAGTTGAATTTGCATTTCTTATCTCTTCGAACCTCTTTGCTGGAAGTTTGCTTTCAGCTTCCAAATAAATAAATGACTGATGTTCAACATTTGCATATTTTTCTTCATTCGTTATAATCGTGATCCAATTCTTAATTTCTTCATATCAATTGAAAAATGGCCTGTATTTTTATAAAAGAATTTGATTGAATAACTTAAGCACTTTCATGAAAATACGCAGCAACCAATTTGAGCAACTCACTTAAAAACATTTTAAGAATAAAATAGTGGAGAAATCATTATCTTGTATGTAAGATATTGAAAATAGATTACATTTAATTTTTTAAAAACATTGAAACTAATATTTTAGATTTCAATGACAATGTAAAGGAATAATTTAAGGATAATTTTGATTATTGATAAAAATTAAGTTTTGTACTTCATAATTTGTTTTTATCAAAAATTTTTCTTACGTATAAATTATATAATTACAAATAAAATAACAAATATATAGCGTTTACACTAGCATTGTTCACTTATGGAACAATGAAAGTTGGGATTTTCCATTCTAATAAACATGACTTTATGAAAATACTTTTGGTAACTATGTGTTTGTTTTAGGTTCTCTTTGATAATGTAATATCATGCTCCTATGAGAGGAGAATTCTTGTCCATGAAAAGGTATTTTGGAAGGTACTCACGGTGAATGCCTTACAGTAACCTTCAACTTCAGGACCATCTATTTTATTGTAATTATTCATATTTTTATTTTTAATTTCTTCTGAATTCAGATGGATGATAAAGTAAATATAATGCTAAGATCAATAAAAAAATATAAATTATTTTAATATATTTAGTGTCTTAAATTCAATTACTTACGAAAGTTTGACGAATAAACAAACTTTTACATAAATTGATATTGTATGTAAATGTCTTCGATATAGGTGTATTTTATTACTATTTTTATATAGTTAATAAATTTGATACGTCATAATGCTTCATTTAATAACTGAAAAATGAGAAAGGAATTTTATATATATTTCCTGTGAAGAATATTTAAAAGATTTTAGGGCGGAATCCTGTAGTGCAAAAAAGGAAATAAAGGTTTATTTAAACAACTAAAGTAAGTGTATACAAAAAAGCCAGTATTTGTCTCTGCTTGTTCAGAAGGGGCTGTTTCTGAACTTTGATTTTTTACTTATATGGGTATCATTTAATTCTTGATTCTAGGAAATACTTGTTTTGCGAACATTACTAAATAAATTTTTCATGTCTTATTTTCAGGGCAAAATTAAATTAATGGTATACTCCTAGTAAGATTTTCTAAAAAAAAAATCATATAAATAGAAATTCATAATTATTTTTTATTCGCAAACCATATAAATTTTTGAAAATTGGAAATTTTCATAATTTTATTTGGAAAGCTAAAATATTTAAATTTGATTGGAATATAATAAATGTTTTAGTTCCAGATTTTACATTCAAATTTTTCATGTCTTATGAGTAATTTCAGTCTTATAAGTTAGTAATATATGAAAAATTATATATAGTAAATAAATGCTAATCATTTCCAGACACTTAATTTTATTCTTTAGCTATATTCTGATGGCTTACGTAAGAAATTTACAATTTTAATGAAAAGCTATGGTTATTATGAACTGGGATTTTAAAAGGTTTTAATTGTTATTAATCACTGACATGTAAAGGATTTCAAATCATTGAAATCATTTACAGAAACGTAAAATTAAAACAAATTCAGACACACTTTGTATTAAATATATGAAATTTCATTCAAGAAGTTTTCGTTATAAGTTAAAATGATATCTGAATATGAATACTAAAAAGTTTTGGAAAAAGAAAGTTCAACCTGTATCTCCAAAAATTAATAAATAGTTCATCTTTTGATGTAAAGTATCACGAGAAATAGATGTGCAAAAATAAAATTGTCCTATATAAAAATTACATAGGACAAAATAGCAAATATAAGAATTTAAATATTTAAGGATAAATATATTTATATTTTAGTCTAAAAAAATATAATAAATATTCGAGAAACTCAAAATTCTTTAACTCAAAAAATATATCGAAATCTAAGGAGGAATTCTGAAAGAAATTCAAAAAAGTTATGAATTTGCATATCTGATTAGTTTTATCCATGTGTGTAAAGTATATATATTTTTCTTTATTTCTATATTTGTTATTATGTACACTCTTCAATTTTAAAGAGCGTGATATAATTTATATTTGTCAAAAGAAAATGTTCTTATATGTATATACATATATATATATATACATTTTTATTCTTCGTGTTACTGACATTATATATATATACATATATATATATATATATATATATATATATATATATATATATATATATAATGTCAGTAACACGAAGAATAAAAATGTCTCAATAAAGTATAAAGTTAATAAATTAAAGCAAAATAATTACTTGTCGTTTTACCTTAATGGAACACAATTTGATTGCAAAAACTTGCTTATGGAAATGACGCGGACTTTTTTTAAATTGTTCGCTTTCCCAGTTTCTATGATACTTCAAATGATTTTATCAGCATCATGCTTTTAGGTGATTCAATTAACAACGTTTTAGATAATGTTCCACAAAATCAAAGTAATGTTTTTCCATTAATTACAAGTTTGATATTTTTAAAACATCTTGATGTAGTAAAATTAGAATTAAGAATTATATTAACATGTAATTACGATTTATGATATAATATTTACTAGTTAATATGGAAACTATTTGTAAAATTTATTAACGTTTTATAGAATTTATATGATTTATAAGTATATAAAAACTTCTACATGAGAAATTCTTATTTGTAATACAAATATATTTTCAACGTATGAAATTAGTTATAACATGAAGCAGATAAATGCATCTGAAATATGCGACTACTAAGTTAGGAAAAAAAATAAAATTTCAGATTTTACAGAAAACAATAGAACTTTCATTACATATTGTGAGTACTTTTTGCTTAGCTCAATTTTTATAAAATTAAATCACTGTAAATTATCATCAGAAAAATAATGTTACAATTTCATAAGAATATATAATTAATAATTAAATAATTTCTAAATATCCTTTCAAATAAAATTTCCTATGTCCAGGAATTTTTAAGTTAAATAGAATTTTGAAAAAAACATATCTTGATTAAATTATGGCAAAAGTAAATTCGGAAATTTTTACTGGTAAAACGTTTTTGTGCTATTGTAATAATGTATTATTTTACACATAACTTTCAGCCATTTTTCAAAAAAATATCTTTTGAGAAGTTTCACTGAGAAATTAAATTTAGTAAGAATAAAAAAACTCTTTATTTTTTATAAATATTATTTATATCGATATACATCCTCTTACCAAATATTTTATGCAAAGTTAATTACCGGCAGGATATCTCAAAAAATTATTCTTACATTTTCTACATCGATCATTTAATTTGAAAAAAAAACTCTTTCTACTTCCCTGAAGAGATTCTAAGAAAGTAAGTTTTGAAAGATATATCAATTTTGATTTAAATAAAAAATCTGTTTTTGTAAGAATATTTATAATCGAGGCTATATATTTTCATGAAAAGAAAAATATAATTTACGATATACACTCATAATAACATACACACTCATTTTTTTAATATCTAAATTATTCTCATGTAGTTTTATTTTAATTAACGTGTTTTTTAACTGAAAACTTAGGGTATTAGACAAAATGATTATTATTTGAACATTATTTTTTAATAATTCTTGCCTAAATTTAAATTTTAATGTTTCGTAAATATGTTAAAAAATCTAAGCATGTTACAGTCTTTTAAAAAAATTATCTTTTCTAAAGTACAGGGTGTCCCATAATGACCGCATAAGCTTTGCACAGCTAGATTCATCATTGGGAGTACATAAAAGCTGTCCAATTCATGTACGATCCATGTGAAAAATATGAAAAACAAAATATGATTTCACTTAAGGTCAAGAAAAAACACTTTATTGTACATATCAACAACAGTATTTGCATTCTTTTTAGACGATGATGTTTAAAACGTTCGCAGTGCATATAGCTTCATGCATGTGCGCGTGCCATGGATGCGTACATAGTGACAACCCCAATGGACTTAGTTGCTCCTCTCTATGCTGTGCTTTCACACTTCGGTGGATCCCGCGATGCTACAACGTGTGATGACAGCCATTCCACTGCGTGTTCAAGCCTCGACATGCACGGCGGAAAATTTGAACATCTGCTTTAAATTGTGTATATACTGCTTTTAATATATTCAATAAAGTGATTTTTCATGCATCGATGGGGTGATGTAATACTTTGTTTTTCGTATTTTTCTCCTGAACAATAGATCGTAGAGGAAAAGTTCTTTAGACAGTGTAAAAAAATTATCTCTTACAAACGTAAAAGGCAGTACTATACTGAAAACAGGAATGAAATTTTAAAAAGGCAAATATCATCATAACATCAATGATTCATGATATATTGCTGCCATACATATATATATATATATATATATATATAATTAAAATATCAATGGAAATTGAAATCTTCTAAAAATTATATAAGCAATAAAATCTTCTATTTTGTTCAAAATGTTCAGGTATTAAAAATGGCATAAACAGAAAACTTTAAAATGTTTATTTACGTTTTAATTTAAAAGATTAGTATTTGAATATTTCCAGTGACTGAAAAAGAAATTTTTGTTATTGATATATTCACGAAAAGGAAAGGTATAAAATCTGCAATCAAAAATATTTTTTTATGTTATCAGCAAAACATTTGAAGCTTTTTTAGGGTTCACATGAAAAATTTAGATTTTAAAAATTTGATTAAAAATGCTTTAATCATTAACTGTCCATGCTGACTTTTCATTAACACCAATTTTTAAAAATGATGCATTGCTGTGCAAAGTATCTTTAAAACTAATAATTTTTGTTAAGTATTATATGGCATAATTTGAGTTTAACTCACATTTAGGTAAAAATCGAGTCTCAAAAAATTTAAGAACAAACTTTATTGAATGAAGCTCATCATTTTATTAGAAAATGTATTATTTTTAAAAGTTTGGATATAACAATTATTTATCATTTAGATTATTTACTCTGTTTCTATATATAAATTTATCATTTTAAAACTACTCTATTCATTCCTGTCTAGCATGTCTTCGTGATTATATTTACGATTTATTCTCAATCTAAATTATCTCTCTAAATTATAATTTGTATATATTTTGAAGCTAATATGCATATTACATAGTTTCATTACCATGGTACTGATTACATTATTGAGCACATTATTCCCATTTGATTGGAATGGGTTAATGCTATAAATTCCTATGCGAAGTCATACCTGTTATTTCGTACACGAGATGAATAGTACAATTGTTTGAGCATATGGTAAAATTTTGGTAACTATTTCTAATACTTTTAAGATATTTTTTAAGAACACAATGTTTATATTCATAATTATAGAGTAATACTAAACTTACAGTTATGTAGGAATTATATTTCATAGAGATATTTTAATATTATACATAGATGTTAAGCAAAATGTTTTAGATTATTTAATTTGGCAATCAATCATAACTTTTTACATATAATGAAATACAGATTTTAAATCACATTTATTTAAATATTTACTTATTCCTATTTGGTAATTTTTGGTATGCTTTGCTACATAAATATGCGTTTCCTGATAAAATCTTATTATTTTATTGTTTCTCCAATCTTTTCTCATAATGTTAATAACACTCACCATATTTGTGATATTAATATATTTATTTCATTTTAAAATGAAATAAATATGTTAATATCGCAAATTTCTTCAAGGAATTTTTACAGCTTTCTTTTAATTTTAAAGATATTACAATTTTTATGAAGAATTTTATATATAAATACAAAATTTATATGAAAATATATGCAAAGAAAATTTAATTTTCTTAAAGTGATAGGTTAATGGAAAATAAGCTACCAGTTAGGGAAAATTTAAAATAGAGTTGTAAATACGTTTTATGTGCATATAATGTAACATGTGCATTATCATTTAATATGTGGATATATGTAAACAGACGTTTTATGTGCATATAAAAGTAGTTTAAGGATATGTATTTATCTTTTAATAAAAAAATGTAAGCACATTAAAGGATGAAATTATATTTTAAAAATTTAGCACTTATCAATTGTTTTTGAATTAAATTCACTATATGCACTTTTCTTAACTGAAATACAATACATTAAGACATAAATTAAAGTTTCGTAACTGTTATTTTATAATGATGCCACTCGAAATTTAAATCATCAGATATTTAAACTGACTCCTATGACTTTTCTGCATAATTTAAATAATTTTCTATACCATTTTTCTCTAGTGAAGTTTTTAAGTCGATGCGATCCGTCATCCGGAAATATACTGCTTTCCGCATTGGCTTACATCGTTGACTTTGCATATAAATACTGTTACAAAATTCAAACAGACTTTATTTTTAAGTATATTATGCTTTTATCTATTTAAAATGTTTATTGTTAACTGATTCGTAATCTCAATTATTTCAATATTCTAACCAAGTTACGTTAGATGAACCTCTTTTTTCCTATATTGTTAATGAGCAAATATAAAATACAGTAAAATTGACATAAAAATTAAACCAACATAAAGTAATCTAAATTAGTTTATGTAAAATGATTTGTGATTTTCAAAAGCACTTCCGTAGAAATGTATATGTTTTATAGACGTATATGTTTGCTTTTAAATAAAATCCCATTTATTATCCGAAAATATTTCTAATTATCATAGAATGTTTTTTAAACTTTAAAATATTTAAAAAAAGCATGGTGTAAAATTTGGATTTTTAAAAAAATTCTGCTTAAATAAAATTATTTTTGCTGTTAGAAATAATTTTAAATTTTTACTTTGCGTTTATTTATCATCGTATTTAATAAAAAAAATAATACTCAGTTATTCCTGAACTTAATTTATCATTTTTAAGAAATGTATCTTTCTCATTTTGAATTTGATTTTAAATAACTAAGATTTAACTTATAAATTACATTTGAGAAATGCAATGAAGGTAATATAACACCACATATTTAAATCTATATCACTTCGCAGATACGTTGTCAGAACATTCAGTTCCAAAAAATTTAAGCATTCATCAAGTCATCCCTTACGAAAACTTTCCAATGGTAATACACCTTTCCTACGTGTTATAAATCCAAAAAATCATAATATTCTTACATAATAGATATGTCAACAGAAAGAGTGTATGTAGAATATTTTGCCTATACTTCGGTGATCTCATCACAATCGACAGCTACTACGTCATTGAACGCTGTTCTATCACTATGATTTGGTAAACACATCATATGAAACTGAAAATTTATAAAAATCATATTAGAATTCTTAAATTAGTAAATTAGTTTCAGTTTTATTATGTTACATCTTAAAGATGGCAAATATTTCTATTTGATCCTATTTAAGTTAGTTTTATGGTGTGCTAAGAAATAATCTTTGACATTCATTAATCTGTTGGCGATGAATTCATTAAAGTTTTAAATAAAAAAAACTCCTAAGGAAATGCTACATCTATTAAACCCATTCCCTTGAGCTCTGACAGTAAGTTTTCCAACTAATTAAGATGCTGCTAAAAGAAAAATATTCCACGATAAATTTTCCCAATTACGCATATTTGGGAATGCCTTGTACAATCTCAGGAGACATTTTGTCTCATGAAGCAAGAAAATTGCTTCTCAACGACGCAGAAAAGCGAAGGATTCCTTCAGGCTTCTATTTTGCGCATATCGTTGAATCTTTGTTCCTATGCTATCTTTGCCCTTCTGCGAATCGAAAACAGGAAATAGCTATTGTCTTCGATGTAATCTCAAGCTTTTAAGAAAATTTTAATTTACATTTATTATAAGGAGGAAGGAATTCCACACCATGGAATTTAAATGCCTTTCACTTTGCTCATAAAAGCAAGTTACATTCTTCAATGCAATGCGAACACGTGTGACTTTTCTAACAAAACTCTTACGAAATTAATGTACTACCCTCATTTTTGAAATAAAATTCTAATTTACACATCTTACTACCTTTACAGATATTTTCTTTCTTACGTGGTTTACAGTCATTCTTACTAATTGCTAACATGGGGCTTATCTAAATTTGTGTTTTAAGATGCTTACATCTTTTAAATCACTGTAGATTAAAATTAAATAATAATTATCTTGATGTAGTAAATGTATTTATAGCATGATATATGAATATGAAATTTTATACAAATTAAAAATTTTCTGTTAAGAAATATTATATATATATATATATATATATATATATATATATATATATATATATATATATATATATATATATATATATATATATATATATATATATATATATATATATATATATATATATATATATATATACAGCACTGGTTACCAAAACTGCAGACATAGAAAGACTAGAGAAATTAGATCAAAATTTGTTTAATGTGACAAAAATATGATGTAACAAATGAATAACTAGAAAAACAAAACTAATAAATGAATTTTATTATATTTTTTAAAAAAATTTCCATAAACTTCTAATTTCGAAAATCTATTTTATTATTACAAATGCTGACAAAAAATTTTTAAAAAAAATTCCATCTAGGGATTTTAATTAAATTTCACAGCTTACTATTGCTTAAAAGTTATTATTTCTGCTCAATAGGAAATTAACAAGAATTGAATATACAAATTAACTACAAAAATTCATTTCTGTTATTATCAAAATGTGAGAAATTATATAAATTAGAATATTAATATAGCCTAAATGAGTTAATGAGTAATTTTAAAATAATTTCATTTTCCAAAAATAATAAAATCTATCATACATTTTAAATGACAATTGATTATTTCATATTAATTATTTTAATTCTAGAAATTAGAAAGTCCTTACATACGTTATTGGTGCTTTTAAATACTACTCCGAAAAGATTCTTAACTTTAAGTTGTTTTAAAATTAAAAAAGAATTTGATTTTTTAAAATTTGAGAAATTGTTTTGAAATAAAAAATATTCTGAGAAAAAAATATGTTTTTCAGACGTAGATTTATAAAATTATAATTTTATCTCAGGATGAAACTTTTAGTCACACATAAAAGTGCGTATTTATAAATACATTTTTATTTACAAACATTTAGACAACATTCAGAATCAACATTAAAACAATATCTTTTAAAAAATAAAAACATATAATTATTGGGAGATGATGATTTAGAATTTCTTTCTACTTTAAAAATAATAATCAGCCTTAAGAGGATTAAAGTTACATTATGCGTAAAAAAAATAATTAAGATTGCAAATAAACATATAGAAAATAAAAAATACTTATTGCGAAATAAATAAACTTAATAAAATCTTGATAAAAACAAATTCACATTTCGCGAATGCTAATAGTAAAGAACATACAAACTAATCGAAATATTTTCACCTTAGTATTATTAAATTCAATATTTGAATTTATTTTTACACAGTTATTTATAAACATTTAGAAAATGAAAATAATTTGAAAACACTGAACAGGAAATCATTAAAAGGAAATATAATGAATTAAAAATTAAACTTTTAATAGCTTAATAATTTATAAGTAAGATATTTTTCTATTTAAAAAAATTCTGTACTATAAACTAATATCAATATTTAAACTTTTATTCAAAATATTAACATAATTCCTTGTAATAAATTTTTGAATAAGCTTTAAATATCTGCCCTTCCTTTCCAATTTAATAGATTATTTCTAGTAACAAAAACATCTAATAATTATTATTAAAAAGAAATATGTCTTTGGAATAGGTCAATAAGTAAAAAATTACTTTAGTTCCATAAAATTGTAAACATTTAGAATGTTAAGTTTAGAAATTAAAAGCATCATATGAATTACGAATTTTTAAAATAAGCAAATAGCTTAAGTTTGAAAATACAGTGCAAGAAAAATAGTTAAAATTTAATAAAAGTTAAAAATTACTTTTTTATTAAAAGCTTTTGCTACCAAATGTTTACAAAAGCGAAATACTTTGAAATTTCACAGCCATATAAAAAAAAAAAGAAGACACTAAGAGAAAATTACCATAAAATTATATTCTGCTGCTCTTCCTCCTCTTGTGTCATAAATTTCATAGCCATAAAGTAATCTCAGTCATTAAAAAGATTTTGAATATAGATTCGGAAGTCATAATATGTGAGCATAAATCATTAAATATTTCCTGCAGTATTCTTTAAGATGACGCTACAGTTATTAGAAATTTTAAATCCTCTGATTGAGGGATACATCTTTACCACGCTGTAGATATAAATGAATCAGATTTACTTCAGAATACTTTGCAGTTACGTATAGTATATAAGCTTAGTTTCTTTTTCATATTATTTCTCTTTAAATTATGAAAAAATGTGTCATTAGTTCATGTTTTTTTCTTACTATTCTCAGCTGAAGAGTGTACGAATTGATAAAAGTCGTCTTAATAATTCTTGTGTTTGAAATATTTTCTTTCAAATTAAACATTCGCATTTAAAAACAGAATATTTCTGCCTAAAGCAAAATTTTTAACTATTTTATTAATTTAAAGTAAGTTAAAGCAATTTATATAGCTATCTGAAAACACATCCCTTTTATTTAAAAGGAAATTAGGGATATATAGAATACATTTTTGTAATTTATGACACTTGGACAAGTTAAAATCGCTAGTCGATGGCAATTGTGAAACAAAGTCAGAAGGCTATCGTTTAACAAGAGCATTATGAAAATGAAAGTACATTTTTGCTCTAAGACACTTTCGATAGATGGCACCACTAGGGAATCTACTCCTTCAATTTTGATTTTGATCTGAAGGAAAAGGAAATTTTCTTAAATCATTACTTCTATGATAGCTGCTCAATGACAGACCATAGGACTTTCGATTCCACAGACTTTACGAGCACTTATATCGCATGTACTCAGTGCGTCTTAGGCGGCATTGGAAATAAAATCCAGCCCTACCGTACAGAAGGCCGATGCCCTAACCACTATGTTGCCACAGTCTGGTATGCTTTAAAGTTTTGAAATAGGAATTTCCTGCCACAGAGAATAATGTATAAAAGTTAGGAAATATTTTGTTTGGATGACTTTTTGTATGTCTGTCTTTATGACTTTATTTCATTATGAATAAACTGCTGTGTGTGTGATCACGAGAAAATATATATTGAATTATAAGGATTCTGATTTTATAAGTCTTTGGAATCTTTCCCAAATTGAAAGAACTAATGCAATCAGAATATAAAATTATCCATAGAAAAGCTCAAACTATGAATATCATAACCTGAATCTGGACAATGTTCAAGAACAAAAACATAGTATTTATTTATTAATTTTAGAATATGTTCATTTCAACATCAGTGGAGCTCATAAATTTTTTAGAGAACATGATTATCTTGTTCTCTACAAACTTTATGAGCTCCACTAATGTTTAAAAGTACATATTCTGAAATTAATAAATTATCTATGACATGATTAACTTGGTTTGTAAAGAAAGATAGATCGTTATTAATACAATAATTGATAATGAATAACAAATGTTAGAAATCATTTAAGATGAATTTTTAGAGATATATTACTTAGAATTTTCTTAGTAAATACATATATTATAAAAAGTAAAGAAATTATAGAAAGTATAAAATAATTCCAAAATTAATTTAATTTTTAATATAAAATTTAACGTTCCATATATCCTATAAAAATGATCTATATAATCATTCGTATTTATCATTTTTTTATTAAAAATATAATAATACATCTTACATAATTATACTTGATTATGTAAATAACCATGAATACAGCTCTTTGGAAGTACAATGAATACAGAATCATTTTACACCATATATAACTTGTTTGTTTTTTTATAAGTGCCTTGAATCGAACATGTGAATGTTTTTTAATATTGTATATGAAAGTGCTTAAAAGGTCTATATAAAGACTTCCAAGAACACTTTTAGAATTTCTATCCTTTTTGACTCAGTATTTTGAATGACTTAAAATTCGAAAGCGATCGTAAGGTATTATTCCATCAATCTCTCATTACTGCTTTACGAAAATATTTTAGATGAAAACAGAGAAATAATCAATTATCACTAGGAAATGTATCTGTTAGACTCCCAAGCAATCACCACAATTGATAAGTAAGCAAAATTCTGAGAATTTACTTTCATTAATAGTTTTACAACTGCTGTAACGTCTACACTTGAAAGAATGTAATACTACTTCTAGTTTTCTGCAAGCTTAGTTCAGATTAATTTTCATACCTCATGATAGACTGCATATAAACTGAAGTGCATATTAAGACATATACATGCATATAAATTGTCATTAGAATTTCCTCAAGAATTTTTTCATGCGTAGTAGGTAATATTCGTTTGATGAAAATAAAAGTACTTGCAAAGCTTTCATGTACCTAACTAAATAGTCATGCACGCATTTACCAGTAACGCAATACTCATATTTTGTTATTCAGTAGTAACATGAATAGAACCTATGATCTTTCATTCAAACAACGTGATTTTATCACTATTCCACGGGGAAATCCAACTTAGATTAACTATCTGGATTTATTTTATTTTCATTGAAATTACATCTCTCATTTGTTAATAAACCTCATCATGCAAAAGACTTTTGTTCGCTCAGAAAATTTTCGTCAGGAAGATGACTTTTATCACGGAAAAATTTTTTCCATTTTGACAGCACATATAATTTTAATATAAAATTTCGCAAACTGCTTTACTTTATAGTAAAAAAAAATATGTTTTTCATTCACAATTGTTTCGAGTAGTGGTTATAAATGCCAGGCTTTATGTTATCACAAGAAAAATAGTGTATGTCCCACGCTTTCTCTAGATGACAAGACGTTAAAAGAAGACTTTAAGAATGAAAATAATTCAAGATTTCTGTCTTAAAATTTTAACTTTTCAAAGATTTTGACATAACGTTTTTCGTTAAATTTTATCTTTTTTTTCAATTTCGAAGAGTGTTCTTCACTGAAAATGTCAATCAACTGTTATTTTATGTTGCTAACTCGTGATATAAAAGATGTCAAAATAATAAGAGTATATTTTTGTTAAATCATCTTTATTTTTTTTTTCTTTCTGCAAATTTCACACTCTTTACACTCACGATTATTATTTATTTTGCTTTTGCAACGGATCTATAAAAATGCATTTGATCTTTTGTTCTAAAATAAGTAAAAATAAGTTACAATTTTGAATTAACGTCTTTCAGTTCTTATGCGTTTATATGTTTGAGTCAAATTCAATAACTTTAAGCAAAACTCTACATAATCAAGAAAATTAAATATAAGGTTAATGATACCTTACAAAATTCAATATTAACTAAGTCGGTAAAATATGCGAATAATATACTTTAATAATTAAAAATTATAGTGTATATATATATATATATATATATATATATATATATATATATATATATATATATATATATATATATTATATTATATTATATTAAATGTTAAACAATATTTCTGCATATTTTACCGCTCATACTATGATAAATAAACGTAAAAACAACTACCTTGGAAATATATCACAAAAGGCTCTATCCATGCAGTAAAGAAATTATCAAATATTCTTAAGCATTCAATATTATAAACATGACATAAACAATTATATTGTACACAAAAATTTCCCCTTTATTCACAAGAGAATAGTGAAAAATACAAACAACCTAATGTGTGATGTGTGTGATGCCTAAAATAATTATTATTGAACTAAAATATACCAAAAAGTATTCTATTCCATAAATTTATTGTCTTAGTTTTATTTTAAATATTAATAATCTCATCTAACTTTTTTAGAAAAGCATTAATGTCTGTCTTCTTGACATTATTTCACATCAATTTAAAACTATAGAACGCATGAGTATTTTGAAATAATAAAAGTTATTGATATGGATTATATTGTTAAACAAAATTTTCTAAGGATATTACCGTCTTGAAGTATTATGGCTAAATACAATGAGACTTCAAATTACAAAATATAAAATAATTCAAATTTTAAGACAATATTTATCTAAATATCAATTAATGGGTATAGAATAAATCTGACTATTTCTCAAAAATAAGTGTTTTCTTGCGCAATGAAGTATTATATACAGGTAAAATTTAAATATATTTCAAATGAATCTTCAATGTAATTTGAATAATATATACTTGCACCACCATCAAACAAAACATAATTTAAATATTTTTAGTAAGACATACACTTGAATAATGGCAATCGAAGGTGAAATGATATTAATAATTTTAGAGATATAAATAAAATATAGTATAATTATTTTCAAACTAAGTAATGCACTCTCTTTTAAAATACACAATATTCTAACAATTTCAAGCCCTGATAAATGTATAATTTCTATTATTCTTTAATGTAACCAAACCTCATACGAAGAAAAGTGTATGAGGAAATGTGCTGAAAAATATTAAAATTTAGAACTATTTTCTATTAAATATTTTGAGATTAATATGTTGCATGAAATTAAATTATTATCACTGTACGAGAAAATTATTTACCGCCAAAATCTGTCAGCAGCGATTAAAACTTCTTAGAAGGATGCCAGGTAATTATATATCAAATGCCTTTCGGCAGATTCTCATAACTTTATTCTTAAGTTGTTAGATAATATCATTTTTCCAATACAGACTGATGTGACAAGTTTGCGATAAAATATATTGAATAATTTAAGTTACAAAAATTTAAGAAGATTATTGAAAAGGATTTCAGCTCTTATATCCAATAAGTTTCACAAATGTGTAAGATATTTCACCAATTAGGCTGATTTGCGAAATTATTAAATTAAGTTAAAGATACCTTTAACAGTTTACTCATTTGTACAAGATGAAGACTTAAAATTTAGTATTATAACACTTATTTTTTGTATTTTAAAGCAGCAGTTCATTATAAATATCATAAGGTTATAATTATTCTAATTTACAATTTAATTTACTATATTTAATTAATATATATTTTATAATATAGTACTACTATAATAATTATTTAATAGTATTTTAGATATTTAATTGAAAATAATTTTTGACTAAAAGTTTCTCTTTTAATATGTATAAAAAATTTACTATTTAATATTTTTCCTTAAATGACAGAGAAATATGCATATATTATGTTTTAATAAATAGCATTTTATGTTAACATATAATTTAAGAAATTTTATTAAAAATTAAAAAAAACATTAAGAAAATGATCAAACTTTTGAGTTCTCAATAGTTTTTATGAATTTTAAGATTTGCGTCGATGAAGATAATAACAAGATTTTCCATGCATGCTTTGATTTTGAACAGTTCTGTATATTTCTTGAGTACATTATAGTTGTATAACACAGTAAAATACAGTAATACATTTCTTTGCTATAGTTCAGATTGAAATATTAACTAATTTAGAGAAAAAATTCTTTATTTATATTGTGATATAATTCCTTGAGAGAAACATACATGAAAATCTGTTGTTCTTGAAGTCAATAATATATGATTCACAAATGAATTCGAATTAAGCATTCACATGCAATAATAAATCTTTTTAATTTTGTTGGTCTTGACCAGATATTAATTCAACTGAAGATTTGAATGGTTAACTGTATTAATTTTAACTACGTATTTTAATATTTTCAACTGTATTAAATATTATTTCCTAAAATATAAAAAGAGAGATTCAGAAAGGAAATTTTTTATAAATCCCAAGGTAATATCTACTTGATTTTTTTATTGTTCTATAAATTCAAATATATTTATATTACAAGTACTATTTTGAAGCAAAATGCTTTGTCCTAAAGTAAATGATTTTGGAATGTATTATACCTAAAACATAAAAAGTATCATTTTCCTTAAAGAATAATAACTTTTGTACACATTGAATACCGTATATACATAATTATTTAGATCAGTTACAACTGCATCATTCTCATTCAGTTGACAATTGTAAAAGAAATATAATATTTGTTTTTGATAATGTTCTGCATTAATAATATAATTGTATAAATCAATCAAAGAGAAGGAATACATTAAGGAAATATACTAATAAATATTCCACTTTAGTTTATAAACTTATAAATATCTTTTAAACATTTTTCATTGCTATTTCTGATTTTACAATGAGATAATTCAGTTTATTAAATCTAACAATTTTATCATGAAGTAAAAACAACCGAAAAACATTTTAGAAATTTTTAATCTTATTGATAATATTCTAAAATGGTCAATAAAAAGGGAATGGAAATTATTGTGTAAAATAAATTAGGTGTAAAACAAATAGGTTAAAATGACCATATTTTTTTATTGAATTTGATATTGAAAATGTATGTATTTAAAGTGTTCATTAGTTACTGAATATAGTTAGAGCTGTAAATCAATCGACTTTACGACTGCTAATTTCATGATGAATCCGTTTTCACAGATAAGAACTTATTGTAAACTCTTACTTATTGTAAAACTCTATGCTTTTATAGTAAGTTTATTATATGCAAAATGTAAAAAAAGCTGAATCGATAATATGACGAAATAAAAACTTTTGAAGTATTTGCCGTTGTCGGAGAGAATGTAACGATAGGCCAATTGAAGGATATATTTTTCTATAATGGATTGTGTATTGTTTCATTTCAAAATTAATTTATATTTCCTAAGATAAGTTATTCACTTGTTATTTAAATCATGATTTCAAAATGGAATCATGCATAAATCAAATTGACGACAAACTCCGGTGTGAGTGATTCCAATATATCTTTAATTCAATGAATTTGTGTCACAATATGATTTGTTCAATGAAAGTAATGAATCATTAACTTTGACCCTTGGTAATACATACCATTAAATATTTTTCCAAGTTAATTACTTTTATTCTCGAATATTGAATCATGTTTTGTGATTAAGCATTAATGGTACATATTTAAATACTGGAAAATTAATTTGTTTTTATTACATAGGATAAATTTTAACTACATGAAATGAATGAAAAACTTACAAATTTTTAGAATAACATTTTTCAGTAATTATGTAAAATTCCATGCTTCTTAAGAGAATAATTGCTTTCGCAAATTATAATCGATAAGTTATTTTGATTTATTTGGTGTAATAGAAAAATTGAAACATCTAAATTAAAAAAAAAATGTTCTTCGAATGTCTTCTATTAATTAAAATTTATTTTTAATTATTCAGAGAAAATTTTTAATTTAATTGAACATTATTTTAATATTCGTTTGATAATGAAAATATTTTTTCCTGAAATAAAATCCAGCAATTTTTTTTAAAGAAAGCAATAATTGATTTAAAACGTATTATTTTGCATGATACGACATTAACCATGGTAATAATTGATATCATCTGTAGTATTTATTTTAATGATTTATATAAAGGCTAATTTTTTTAAGATCAAGGATCAATATTTATTCTTCCTAACTACATATTAATATTGTCAAGAGTTTGGTTTCTCAGATAATGCGTTATTTTTCAAATAAAATGAAATAATTTCCTTTGTAAAATCTCTATTTTAATGCGTAATATATTACAGAGAATACTCTTAAAGCCATTAAGATGATAATTAATACTAGATTTTATAAAAAAAATTATTAAAATTTATTCTAAGATTGATCGCATTTTTATTCTTTGACTATATTTTAATCATTTGATATATTATAACTTATTTCAAAACCAAAGCTACCAAATTATTCATTTTAAAAGACGAGAATAGGAAATGATTTCAATCAAACAAATATTGCATTTTGAATAATAGAAATTGTTTAGTGAAGTTAAACTATCAATTATATAGAATGTAGATAAATATCTACTAAAATATTTCACAGGCCATTTATTATTTAAAAATATGTGTGTTGTCATAGTTAAATTTAAAGAAAAATTTAAAATAAATTGCAAAGCCTGCATCTAATAAAATCGGGCTTATTTTATTATTTTTGAATTATATATTTCTACAATCTTTTTAGTAAATGGCCAGAAAGACTTTTTGGAGTGTCACTTGTGAAAGGCTGATCAGACCTCACCGAAACATACCTATTCTTGATAGTCTGGATTTTACTTTGAACGAAATTTTGGAGAATCTTATTTTATTTTTAGACTTTTTAGTTATTTTTGGTTTAAGTGAGATGGTTTAGCTTAGGTACACTATCTAGGATTTGAAACAACAAACAACAATCATTTTATGCATTCTCTTAATTATGAAAAAGTAGTTTCTATCATTATTTTATTTATTTTTACTTTAAATAGTACGTAAATTAATGCACATATATTTAAACTATTGTTATTAATAGTTCAAAACTTTGTATTGTTCTTCTCAGATAATTTCCGCTTATGCACTTTTTAAATAATGTAAATATCAGAAAGATGAATGATTTCACGATATTTAAGAGGAAGAGTATCGGTATTTAAAAGCGGTTATTGTAATAAAAAATTGAGTTCATCAATACTTAATAGTTTCTTATATTCAAGGACGAGATCCATGGCATTCGACTCCAGAACAGCATTGTCCTACAACAGCACCATACAGTTCTTCCAGCACCATACAGTTCTACCAGCACAACAGCACCATACAGTTCTTATAAGCATTCTTACAAATCTCTATGAAAAGTGCTGATCATGCCCTACAGTAAGACTGTGATATTTGGATGGAAAGACATTGCTTAACCACCGTAGAGAGAGTACTTTTGATTTTGTATCAGCACGTCTGTCGGAGTCAATACTTGGTAATTTCCTTAAGTTGATACCCAAAGGTTTTTCTTTCCAGTAAAATGTGAACAGAGCTAAAAAAAAGAAATATATGGAAGCTTACATGATGATAGGGAGTTGGTGAATTTTCAAATGTTTTATAATTCTTTTCAGAATTAAATTCTTTGCACTATAATCTCAAATTTTTGGAGGAAATGAGCCAGTGATGTTACATGCTGTGATTTGGGTTGTCATAGAGGGGCCTGAAGCAACTTAGTCCATCTTTCCTTCAAAAAGACATTCCATTTGCAATTTAAAGCTAATATAGCCAGACGATATTTTACCATAATTTTTAATAATTATGTATATTTTATTTAAATTAATTATAACTGATCATGAAACTATTTTGAAGAGGTAGATTAAAATATACAGTTATATTATTAATAAATCCTTAAAATATACTTTATGTTACATTGTGTCATTATGCATAGTTTTATCTGTAATATAACAATTCATTGTAACTATTGTAAAAATTATTATCTTTGTACTATTTGCTGAATATCTGTTGTCCATAAGATAATAATACTTTGTCTAATCAGTTCAGTACATTAACTAATTAATATCATTATTTTATGCATTTTCGTTAATTTACCATTTCAATTAATGTTAATTTGAGGTGATAAGACTAACAACTTTTTAAACATCATAAATTATATATTTTAAGTATTTTTTCAAATTCGTTTGTCCTTTTTTGATATGCAAAATTATGAAAATATTATCTGATAAACAAGTTAAAGTCTTCATATAATGTTCGCTACTATTATTGAATGACTACGTTTTTGTTACATTATCAATGGAAATATGAGAGGAAATATATTTTCCTTAATTTTTATTTACATATAGCCTTAATGCACGTACAGAGGGATTCATTGAATTTCCAATATGGAAAAAGGACGCTGATATGTAAACCTTATACTTTGGTTACAAACTTAGAAAGAATATTGAAGTAATATAATTCATAAAATTAAAAACTCAAATAGTAACAGGACTGGATTAAGATAAAATGAAATGAAACAAAAGTAAATAAAGCTCTTGAATTTTCAATGGAATAACTGAAAAGCTACTTCACAAGCATGTTTTTGAAATTTTGAGCTTTGCTGCATAATACTAAAATCAGGAAATTTAATTAAGCTGTAATGAATGAATAAAATCTATATTAGCAGCCTTTAACTAATATTTCGTGATAACACAATTCAACAATCAAAGTTTATATTCAGAACTTCTACTCCCAAAATATCCCTCTTGGAATTCTATTATACCATAAAATCAGAAAATTGAAATCTAAAAATAGAAAATAAGAAAGAAATAATATTACCGCAAATACAACCTTTAATTACTCTCGTAGATAATTAAATTTACATATGGAGAAAACAAGCATAGATTTAAGATCAGGATTTCATGTTATGAAACTTTAAAAATGACAAAGTTCCGTTAAAATTGATGTTTAAGCCATTGTGTTACAGCTTATCATTTTTCCACTTGATCACGTTATTGGCATGAAATATATGCTTTTAAGCAATGTTTCTTCAAGATTGTAAATGCAATACCAGAAGTGCTGTTTAACAAGAAGACATAATCAATGTTCATTCCATTTGAACTGATTACATTAATTTACTGAGAACAAAGACATGATTGCACATTTGCCAAGACCATCTCCATTTGCATATCTTAAATATTATCGATAACATGTTTTAACTGAAATATTCATTTCAAAATTAATAATATTTAATAGTAAATATAGAACAAGATTCATGCTCGTTTTGCGCCATTTACCTAAAAAAATTATAAGTTTTTTTCTGAAATGCGATAAGTATAATATATTTTGTAAAAATTTTTATTCGAATAAATTTACTTTGTGATATAAAGTGAAATTAAGGTAAGTTAGTTCATCAATCGAATTCTAATGAAATTCAGTTTTGGATATAATTGCTATCAAAATATATTTTTTAAATAGAAGGAAGCAATGTGCACAATCATTCATTTGTAATTCAGCCTTATGTAGGATATCTGATAAACAACAAAAACTAATAAAATCATTCTAGTATTCATTTGTTTTATATATTTTAATTTAATTTAGGTTTTTACGAAAGCTTGAGTGTTATGACATTTCAAAATGATGTTGAAATCGAAAATGAGTTATGAAGGTAAAATAATTTAAATTTTTGTTTAACAAAATGAAGTTGCGTTACTAAAAGAATAAAAGTTTTAATTTTTTTTAATTTAAAAACGCGAAATTATCTTTTATGCAAGGGAGAAGTGGCTTTCTTTCATTATAACTATAATCAATCTATTTTTAAAGTTAAATACCCCTGTCTCTTTTTGATTATTTTCTCAATTATTTACGAAAATGTTTCATTGAAAATAGAAAGCACCACGCAAATTTTCCATTAAAGTTTCGTTGTTTTTCATTCTTTTCTAATTTCTTGTTTACATTTTGATCTTTCAACGGTTGTGAAGCCCATTTAAGGCAAAGTAAAAAGGAAAAGCATACACTAAAATAAAAAGAAACAAACAATAAGGTTAAAAAATGTAACGTGGAGGGGAAAAAAGAGCATTACATGAAATGAAAACTCATTTTCTATTCATTTAGTCACAGAAAATGACTGTTTCTTCCTTTAGTTTCTTCAAATCATTTGAAAAGCTCCTATTAAAATAAAGAGAGAAAGAGAAAACGTAAAAGCTCTGCTGCTTTTAAAATAACTACTTTCATATCTCAAACACACCTGTTAAATTTTTCAAAGTTGTTTTTTATAGAGTTTGCTACTATAGCTTCTACATATTAAGTCCAAACATTTTATGTTAAACGAGAATTGAATGTCAAAGGCATTAGGCTTACTTATAAATCTTGAACTGTACTTAACTATCTAAATTTTTTTGTATTTTTAAAAGGATACAAATAAACAGCATAATATCAATAATGCATCTAAGACTATATAAATTATATTTTAATGTAGAAAATAATCAATATTCATACAAAATCTACGTTTACTAGGACAAATATTGAGCAGAGTGAAATTATATAATCTCCCTATATAAAATTTATTTTAATCTAATAGATGTATATGATCCTTATTTTTAACAGTGAAGAAATCTATAATATAAGTTTTCATTTATAAAGAACATAATTTATAAAGAAATCTAATTTTCATACCATATGATACAATAAATAAACTTAAGGTTTCAAGTCCTATATTAATTTTCCTCTATTTTTAAAACAATCAAACAAATTTTTAAATCATAAAAAACATGTCTAAAATTCAATTTCATAATTCTTATTTTGCTTAAAAATAAAATTATGGAATATATTTAATAGAGTAATGCTATATAAAATTGAAAAAAAAAATTTAAAAATTTAATTTTCCAAAAATAGCTAATATTATATAAATTTTAGAAATTATTCTTATAAGTAACTTCACTATGTGTGAATATTTCCTTCCTAAAATGGATTATTTCAGTTGTATAATATTATATTGGTATATTAAAAACAGTCATGTCCCACGGTTGATCTACAAACACCTAAAATCAGAATGAACTTCATAATCTAAAAAAAATATTATTTTAGAAAAGTTTTATTAATTATACTTCATTTACATATGTTTTAAAAATAAAATTTTAAAGGAATACTGAATGAAATCAATAAGAATGATTTTTCAAGTTTATGTAAATCAAATCTGATTCAAATATTGAAAGAAGTTAGTATTAATTAATAAATTCTCAATTAATAGAAATTATTTTATTTTTCAAACATCTGTCAACTTGATGAAAAACTAGATTTTTCAGTTTATGTACTCCACTGTGGTATAAAAACAATTTATACTCAACTGCTATATTCCGAATAATACAAATATCAGTTCTTCGTTCATAACAAATTTTATAAAAAAATCCTCCTTTTTATGCTTGGAAAAAATTACATCTAAATATTTACATCGATTGATCATTTTGGAACTACTGAGGAATACTTTTAGTCAGTTAAAAAAATCACTTATATGTAAACCTGCTTAATAATTTTCTATCATCAAAACAATCATTATTAGTCTATTTAAAGTGTAATACTACGAAACATCACTCCAAAAGAATGAAGTACATATGCAAGGAAATTATAGTCTATTCAATTCCATATATGCTTCAGTGTACTCAATCATTAAATCATCTAAAAGAGTAGAGAATCTCCCAAAAAGATCAGAACTCCCAGGAAGACTAATTACATTAATCATGGTTGGTTGAACGAAATTTTACACATCAGCTTTCGAAATTCCTTATTTTGACGCAAAGCAAGGAATACATACTTTCTTAATAACTTGGCCCTACTTTCCACAACCGATGAAAGTGAAATTAATATTTCAAGAAGCTTTTGATGTGAAATACAACAAATCTGGTGTTCCGTGTTATTTCCTGTTCTCTATTCACGGAAGAGGAAATAAGACGTGGAAACAAAGAATATTATGATCCTTCCTTGGGTGAGACTATTTCATTAGAAGCCTGTAGGAAATTATTTCTTTCCCTTATCGTCACGAAATAATTTACTTATTTTAAGCGGCAAAATACTTCGCGAGAAGACATTATGTACTTGGAATCGAGAGAATTTATTGTAATTTAAGAGCATCTTAATTAGTTGGGAAATTAAGCTCCGCAGCCAGAGGGAATGCATTTGATCGATTATATGACTTAAATAGAAAACAATGAAGGAGAAATTTGCATCAATTCTAGTTTTTCCTTACCGCTTGGGACTTAGAATTTTTCAACTAAACATTTCTGTCAGTTTCCCGTCAACGAATTAATTTAGGGAGGGAAATATTTCCATGCACTCCACAAAACTAAGTTAAACTGAATTAACAATGAGAAACATTTTAGTATACATTTAAGTTTTGAGGGAACACCATTTTTTAATATCAAAATTAAAATCAATTGCAGGCTTTAGAAAATGTTAATGATTTTTTTTCGTGATTTCATTAGTACTGAATTCTTAAATTTAAAGATTACTATGTATGATTTAAAATAAAGTTTAGTTCAAAATTGGCCTAAATTAAAAGTTTTGACTTACTTCAAGAAATTTATACTGGGATTTTTTTTGCCAAAATCTGTAAAATATTAGTCAAAAGTGTTCTCTTCCAAAGACAACGAGAAATATTTTTTAGGAATTAACAAACATTTGCAGGTAAAGCTTGTTTAATAATATCTCTGTTATTTCTGTCTTACTTCTTAATTCAGAATAACTTAGAGTTTAATAAATATATTTTAAATAACAAATCAAGTTATTAAAATTATGCATATTATATAGATTTTTAATATAAAAATTTATAAAATATCTAACACAAATATAAATATTTTATCAATGTATTACATATCAAAATATCATTACTGTTATAAATAGTTATACTTTTAAAGTAATTCTACGAAGATTCCTAGATAAGCAACTGAAAAAAATATTTATTGTAATGTGTTTCGTAGCAACAATTCCATTTTCCCTAATTTGATTTATTCTTTCCTTTTTTCTTTTATTTTGTTGTTGGTATTTATGACTCTGAGACCAACCAAGGTCACTAGCAGCCGTTTACGGAAAATTAAATCAGAAAAGTGCGTCTTTAGTTTAGCCAGAACAACTGAAAGATGAAAGTACATCTTTGCTCTAAGATTCATCCGACAGATGGCACCACCAGAGTGATAACGCCATCAATTTAAACTTTGATCTGAAGGAGGAAGAGAATTTCCAATTTATTATTGCTTATATAACTAAAAATTGGTAATACAATTTAAAAGTACAGCTTAAACATTTCCTGAGTTCAACTGTTTTCAAGAACATGCGTGTCTGTTGATATTGCGATCCCTACTATAATGATCCAACAAAAATGAAAAATAAGTTGATGTTTCATTAGTAATAAATAATTTCCTTTAAAATTAAATTTCGGCATCTAAAAATAATCTAATATATATTTTATCCGTTGAATAAAGATTAGTAAATTGATTAATTCAATGAAAAAATTCGTTGAGAAAAAATTGAGAACATTCTTCCAAATAATTCTTTTCTAAAGCAATAATTTGAATGGTTTTGACATGATTCCTATTTAACTGTAATATCCACTATCTCTAATATAAATAGAAAATTGTATTTTATGGAATGTTTAGTTTAGCAATAAATTATGAAAGATTAATTATTATGTAAAATTATAAATTTACGATTTGTCTATTATTTATATTCGTGCTTTTGAAAACAAGCTATTCCAATACTAATTTATAAAAGCATCCAAATTTTAAAATATATCGTGATTCTCAGATTATAAGATGATTATGTCTTTCAAGTATTTCTATCAAAATTTCCCAATAAAGTTATAAGAATATTTTCGCTTAAATTCCATTGCATGATATTCTTGTTATGATGAATTGAGTATTTACAATCTTCTTATTCTAAAGAAGTTACAACTGTAAATTTTAAAGACATAAGAATTAATTTTCTTTAAACAGAAGACTTGAATATATGAAAAGAATAAATACTTTTCTATTTTTATTTCTTGAAATTAATGAGAACCACTTTAAAAGTTATAATTCTAAAAAGCGATGAATCACCATGCATATCCAAATACAATATAAATAAAAAATCATTATTGGTCGTACAAAATGACTGACGCGTCTCGTGGAAAATCAATATATTATCTAACTATATCAGCTTTCTTATTAATTATTAAATTACTTCCACAATATCATAGTATTCAATATTTTAAGTGTAACACGAAGCTGTAATTGTGAACTAGCATATTAATTATTATAAATTGTTTTTGTGACATAGTAGAAATCAGTTCAGAATTTAAGTATACGCACACACAATTCTAAAATAAAAGTTTTAAATTTTCTGTTAAATGATGCCCTTTATTTGTCACTACATATGTTACAGGAATACGACACACAGCCTTTCATTCCTTCAGTGGCTAGGCCAACTGAGTACCAAACATGCCTGAAGAACTATGCACTTGGAGTTTCGTGGTAGTGTGAAAATATATACAGGGGCATATGCTTCGAATCCCAGGGCTCTTGGTCAAGAAAACAGATATGAGCATTGTATGCCTTGGTTTAGTTTTATATTTTTTACAAACATTTTTAAAGAAAAAGTGTTGTGAAAACAGACTAACTAATTTGTTTGGTCATCGGAAAGGATATTGTGACCAAGTGCGAAATTTGATTTCGATGCTTAAATATCGCGGTTTTGACAATAATGGCTGCGAATATAGAAGCATTTAGCTGAAGTTTTGATAAAAAGGTAAAAAGAAAAAGGGATGTTCTATTATATAAGGCGCAAATTGGGGCACTAATTTTACAAAGTACACGAAAATTTCCCATGGTAAAATGATGGAGATTTCTGTCAATATACTGAGTCATGGAAATAAAAACTAGCCTGTATTGATTTGTGTTATTTCTGCTAAAAAAGCAATGCCAAAAAACTTTGGTATACAAGGATATAACAAGAGACGGAAGACAGATATGAGATGGCTATCAGAAAAATAAAACTAAAACGAGTGAAACCTGACTTTACAACGTTATAAGTGACAAAACACATGATACACACAATGGAAAAATATATTCCTGTATAGGTGAGATAAATACGAACACTAAGCTGCAATTTGAATAACTGGGTACTGGAATAAATGTAATTGATCAATATTATAAGTATAATTGCTGTATTTGAACCAACAAAATAGTAAAAAATGTTTCATTACTGGAAAGTGTTTTGGTCCTGCATAATCACCTTGTGATGAACACAAATTCTAATTCCTCTTCAAAAACACCTTTTTAAAGTTTAACGGGAAATTTTGATACATCCAGCGAAATATTTCGACTATCAATTGTTTTTATCTATGCATCGTACCTTGGCAACAGTACATTTATAGATGACAATGAATAAAAGTGAGTTGACATAGCATTTGAAAACAGATCATCCTGTACTGACCTTCATCAACTTACAAGCTGATGATGAAAGGTACGAGGGTCATTCTGAAATTTTGAGATGCAACTATGTTTTCAAAGTTATACTTACAAAATTTTAGGTGTGTTCAAAGTAGTCTCTTCCAGCCTCAATGCACTTTTGTAGACGAATTTTCCACAAATTAAATGCCACAAGCCATTCATTTCTTGGAATAGATGATATAAATGCATTTATAGCCACATGCCACATCAATCTCTTCTTCTGAATGAAAACGACGTCAACGTAAGTTCTTTTTTAGATTAAAGAATAACCAAAAGTCGCATATAGCTAGATCAGGTGAATACGGATGATGTTCGATCACTTTAATTTGTTTCTGTTTTAGAAACTCAACTGTTAATCCGGCTGTATGTGAAGATGCATTGTCATTGTGAAGCATTAGTCCCCTAACATTCAGTTCTTGTAGAATTTCTGGAAGACATTTAGTGGTGTACCAGTTTGCTGTTACTGTCTTCTGTCCTTCCATCTCGATGGCTTTGACCAATCCCGTACTTCTGAAGAAAACGGCATGCATCACTTTTTTTAGTGCGCATTATTTTTTCACCATTTTCGGCGTGGGATCATCTTCAAAGACCCATACATTGTTTTCTTGACGTGTTGGAACGTCAAAAAACGGTATAAGCGCTTCATCACCTGTTACAATTTTAGAAATGATGCGGTGACCACCATCATTTAGCAATTTAAGATTTTCTTTACTGATTCTGACACGCTCCTCTTTTTGGTGCTCAGTTAGATTATGCGGAACCCAACGGCAAACTACTTTTTCACTTGTAATTCTTCATGAATGATTTTGTGTATGGCTGCGGATCCAATGTTAAGTTCCTTCTGTATCATTTGATAGGTACAGCGATTATCCTTCATTAACATTTTTTGTATGGCAGACACTTTATCTTGAATTACTGCTGACGGCGGCCTTCCTGTGTGTTCCTCACCCTGAAGAAAATTGCGACCCCTTCTAAATTCTCTAAGCCATCTTAATACAGTAGCACGAGCTGGAGATTCATCGCCAAATACAACCGTTGAACGCATTCTTCTTGATTTAATCCCGCTTTAAAATCATAGAAAATCAAAGCGCAAAAATGTTCTCGCGTCAACTTTATTTTCTCTTCTGTTTATAATTTATTCTACGCTAAATAATTTGAAGTAATTCAGTAAAACATCGTCTTCTGTGTTAAAATACTTTGTATTTTAAAATTAAAACATTATTTTTATTTTATAAATTCTCGTCTGCGCTTATCTCAAAAATTTCAGACTAACCCTCGTATTAGGTTATTAATGATCGAGAATATTTACATGAATAAATATTTTATGTTCAGCTCTCAAATACAAGTTTATTTTTCTGAAACATGCATTATAACTTAGTTTTGTTCCCAGTAAGTTAAGAAAGACACATAACATCTCAAATTGTGAATAGATGCTTTTCCTCACAAAATATATATTAAAAAATTAACTCTGTTGCGTTTTTCAGCATGGTAACAGGTGTTTCACCGAAATAACAAATATGGATTCTTTTAACTTTGTTGAAATGTTGGAAAACGGTTATCGGAATCTCAACTTTTATTCATCTACTAATCCACAGCATTCATTCAATTGTGATATATGTCAAATATTTCTCATTACATAACATAATTGGCATAAAGATAGACTCTAAAATTCAACTAAATGTTTTCGTATAGAGTATGATGTCATTTACCTAACAATAATAATAAAATCATTTGTGATACTATGATATCATTGCATAATTAAGTATAGACAAATACATATTCTGTCGGTTCATGTTTTCGCAAAATTATATGAAACAGTAAAATATTTATTGCAATCAAAATTCAGAAAATCAAAAAATATAAATATGCAAGAGTTTTTATCAAATAGTGCTTTAAGAAAATGATAACTGAAAATTTAATTACTACGAATTTCATATTAAAAAAATAAAGCAATATAAAATATGCACTTATAAAATATGCAATAAAATATGCATATAAACAGTTTTTATGGTAACTGAATGGTTAGCTCAATTGCTTTTCGTTTAATATTGAGTGAGTTCAATTCCAACTCTGGTGGTTATGATTTTTCTTATGTTGTATCCACATTCTAAATTATAGGTTTCGGTCTAATTAGCCTTCATGTGTGAAATATGACCATTGAAAGGCTCAAACATTTAAATTAAAAGTTTGTTAAATTATTAAATTAAAAGTTTATAAAATTAAAAGTTTGTACAAACGAGTGTCTATTATTGTGAATTATGAATGCTACAAAATAAGCATTATCCTGCTCCTTTTTATACAAGTTCGTTCTCAAAAGAAAACTGGATTCAGGGCCTAAACTTGTACCGGTTACTTTGAATTATAGCTATTAATTTCATCTCACAATACATAAAAGAAGAGAGGAATGCCTTTTCTAATTTGCTGTGAAATGAAATTAATAATAATTTTTATTATTTACAAAAAGAATATTTAAAATTATTACTCAACACATTACAATGCTTCTAAATATAATATAATCGAAATACTAACTTCTTCATTACAAAAAGCGAAATTTAAAAAATTCCATAACTTTCACATTTTTTTAGTATCCATATTTCTTTATGATTACTTTGTTTTGTTGGTAGAAATTGTTTGTTTTGTAACAAAAGTAAGTCAACTCTTAATATTAGACAAATGTTCCCTGAATGTTCGTCTGTAATATTTCGAACCTCAAAATCTATATTTAATCTTTTCCTGGCTTATATAATCTATATATATGATTCCATGTCTCATAAGAACAAAATGATCAATTTTTTGTAAAAATATTTTATAAAAATATATAGTTACTAAAATATAAAATTTAGTTGACATCCATGACCCTTTCTGATAGTCGATATCCTCTATTTTTCAATAAAACCTGGAAAATCTTCAGTTTTCGTTTATCTTACTTTAATGTATTTAGAACGCGCCCTATTTTTTACTTTTTAGGACAATACACATCAAACAGTATATTTAAACTTACGAAGAAAAATGAAGGCATTAAACACAAGCAGCTGCTTTCATTATATTTAGTCATGATATACATTTCATGCAAAGTTAGTGCGTCAAAATATACAAATTTTCTGACTTAATCATAAATTGTAGCAAGAAATATTAACATTTTTTAATTGAAAATGCATCTACTAATATAAAACTTTATTATTATAACAAATTAAATTAATACATATTTGTTTTATAAATCCTTGAAACTTATTATAACTATCTTTTGAAACCATATCAAGAGAATATCCAGAGAATTTTATTTTTAAATAAATTTTTGAATGGGCTAGTATCTGTAATTTTGTTTTAGACTTCAAAAATACATTGGTTTATTAATAAATCGAGCTGTATGAAAATAAATCGAGGGTCATTAAGCAAAACACTATTTAAAGTGTTTCCATTTTTATTAATATTAATATGTGATTGGTCATAGATATCAATTCATTTTACTTATTGCATTTTATTATAAAATCTTTCCTGAAAATTATCATGTTTACAATTTTATGGAAAAGCATCACAAAAATCACAAAGCATTGAAGAAATATTTTACATTGAACACAGATTTGAGGAATATTCTTACAGGTATAAATCATATTGGGTAGTAAGAATTTATGATCATGAATACTATTGGTTACGAAACTTCAGACAATGCACATTTTTACCTTAATTAATATAGAATAAATTAATTCAGAATATATTCCTACGCATATTTTAAATTTTCTATATATTTTAAGCAATATGAGATATTGGGTAAAAAATAATATGTTAAAATATATTGACAATAAACAATTTTATAATATCAAAATTACAAATATTCTATTAATGAATTCAAATTAGAAACAATAAATATGTGTTGTGTCAAACTTTACAGATATAATTCGTTTTTGAATAATATTAATAATTCATAAAACAATATAGTTTAAATTAATTGAAGCATTCTACTTTTAATTAAAAATAAATTTAAAAAATTCAAATATTATTACATAATAGTTAAGAAACATTTTTTCTGAAAATTTTAATGTTTTCAATAAATGAGTCAAATATTTTCATGATGGTATAAATATAAAAAATTCAATGATATTTAAGTAAGTTAGATTAAGTGATGCACATCATTTATCCAGATTCATAATTCTTGCACATTGTTATGCAAGTTTGTATCAAATGAAAATAAATTTGATAAATAAAAATAGTTGATCATTTCTAGTTATGTCACCATTTCAAAAAAATGTTTGTTTTTATTCTACTCTCCCATCGCTGATGATATATTCTTTGCTACTTCCTGAAATCTATAAATTTTGTGTTCCTTTTCTGCAAGTGAGGAGAATGTTTAAAGATCATTCATATGAAACACTTGTCTTTCTCATGGAAAAGTCATGTAATTTTCTTTTATGGTCAAAGGAAGACAAAATTATTTGGCAAATGGTCCTTCTTTTACAGATATTGGAATTTCCAAGTGAAATTTAATAAACAAAATGTTTTTCATAGACTCATACGTCCATTTCGTATTTTAAATTTCGAAATTATGTTTTGGCTAAGTTATTCATGATAAATTTTATATTTAAAATAAAATTTTAATTGCTTCTGTGATTTTTTAATTTATTTTGAAAATTAAAAAAAAGCTTAAAACTTTGTATTAAAAACATTTTTATTAACATGTATAAATTAAGTTTTTATATCATCCTGATCTTAGCAATTTTCAATTTCATGAAATATGCATGATTGAAGATTCTAAGAATTACATATTTATTTGACACGTGTTTAACACACACAATTTAAATTAATCAAATAAAATATATTACACAGAATATTAGAGGATATGTGTTTGTTTATCACAGGGTTTTAATGAAATACATTCTACATCATTTTTCAACAGGTAGAATAGAAATCAGACAATTAATGTAGCACTTTTTTAGCGAACGGACATTTAAGCATAAAGTAGTCCTATTCAGTTCATAATGTAGAATATTGTTAAGTAAGATAGTCAAAATTTTAAGATATTGTTGATTCAATTTAAGTAATGTAACATAAATTTTTTTGCACTTTTCTAAAATTATATGATTAATCAAAATAAGAATGTAAATATTTGATTTAAAAGTCATTGCATCCAAGAAATATAATATGTAAGAATATCTTACATATTATAATTATTGGGTGTTTGTACCTTCAAATACATGAAACAATATATTCGGGTTCTAATACTGCTCCTTTATGTAATTGAATACTCGAGTACAAGTAATAGATTGTATCCTTGTTTTGGATATGTGAACTATATTCTTAAGAGACAAAAAACATAAAGAGATGTGTCAGTAAATTGTTTTTCACAATATCTTTCAGCAATTTTAATCCTAGTCTATATATCAAAGCCTTTCATAGATTCTGCTGCTTATTTCTACTCAAAAAAATTATAACACGAACTTATCAGGAGATGAGTTTCAATCGTTCTATTTAAGTTCACGTACGTTAGAAAATAATTTTTCTCAATTTACTTTATATGAGCAATTTCATTTTTCCCTTATCAATATTTTTACATTATCAAAATATTTTGTTCCATATAATTAGAAATAAAAATGAATGGGGAGTAATGTTTTTTATTGATACATTTATTATAAAAAGGAACAAGGTTTACAAAAGACGTTCATCTATAAAGTTTGTTAAGGACTTAATGCAAATTTTGTGACTATTTTATCATATTACATATCACTTCAATTTATTTCATTTCAACACAAGTTTTTTAGTTCATTTCATAATTAAAGTAAGCTGTGAAAATAATTAGTTTCCTTAAAAATCTACAAACTGAATTAAATGTTTTTGTTTCATTTTTTTCAATTTGAATTTATATTTAGTAATAACAACCTAAATTTAACATTATTAAAACAGCTAAAGAAACACTAAAATTAATTTGAATAGGTGTGATAAACAAACTGGAGAAATTATTCTTCCTAAGATTAATTAAAGTAAATAAATTATAAAAGTAATGAATATAATTATAGAAATAAATTTTACAAGGTTCTGCAACAAATTTCTTACATAAAATTTGCTAAATATTTTTCATATAAATATTTCTTTCTTCTTTGTATCGATATAAATAAAATATTTTCTTTTGACAAACAAAAACTATATGTTATTAAAAATAAACAGTTAGGTTTACTATTAATATTGAATGTGTGTGTGAATAATATTTTTATTGAAATATTCTAAGTATGTAATATTCCTTCCAATGTTAGCACCATGCACTTAAAAATTCATTCAATTTTAATTCGTTTTCTTCTTTTTGGTAAAACACAGTAAAACTTATATGTTCGTCAGTATGAATTTTCGGTCATTAAAATAAGTTTAAAACAAAAAATGAACAACTTGAGTCTC
This sequence comes from Latrodectus elegans, assembly GCA_030067965.1. Taxonomy (NCBI): domain Eukaryota; kingdom Metazoa; phylum Arthropoda; class Arachnida; order Araneae; family Theridiidae; genus Latrodectus; species Latrodectus elegans. The sequence goes on from CM057820.1 coordinate 109,105,181, forward strand.
CACACTTCACCTCAATACATAGGAAAATATCACTTTTTTTCTTTCATAAAGTATAATTCATAATAGCGTAGAAAAAAATTTCATTTATTCAAAGTTCATGTCCTTAATCATGTTAGAATTTGCTTTGAGTTTCTTTGTGAGAGTAGAAACTGTTTTTTCAGTATATTTAGTTTGTGTGATTACCAAGATTACAAGAGTACTTATTACGAGTCAGTGAACGGGCAAATGCAAATGTAGTAGGGATAATCCGTTGACATTAGAAATTGGACGTGAGTTTATATGAACAGGTTCCCAAGATTCCAGATCATACTTTCGTTTCTGAGAAAATATCAGGGGATTCATAGTCTTCTCCTCGGAAATTGGGTGGTGGCGGTGGGTAGAGCTCGAAGATTTGGTCCTCTGGAGGTGGTTCTGTTATCCAGAACCTCTCGGCATAATGCTACCTCACAGGTGCTTTGTTGGGTGGTGGGCGTTTGTAATCATTTCTATACATGTCCGGTGGTGGTATCACTGTTTTACTCGAAGCAGTCACCAACCGATGTCGGATGATTATCCCCAATACAATAATAGTCACCACAGCCACTGCTACCAATGAAGAGACCACTACTGTAAACAAAGGGAACTGCGTGCATCGGTCGGGATTCTCATCGTTCCCACTGGCTGGACAATGGCGGATACCATCACAAGCAAGATCTTCACCGATGCAGGCTTCCAATTCAGGGCATTCTAAGGAACACGGGGTGCGTCCTGGCCTCGTAACTTCTATCCAATCCACTTTGAGCGTGCCAGGCTCTTCAGCAATGTATTCCAAAAATGTCAGATCAGGTTGGAAATGTCGAGAAAGATCAAGTCTCCAGGATTCCGTAAAGAATGATTCGAAATGATCCTCATTCATAGAACAATAAACTGGAAAATAATAAAATGATCTTTAGGCAGAAATATTTTTAGTATAGGAACAATATATTATTGTGATTTACAATAAGTAAATAAATTTGAGCAAAATAGTTTGTTATATATATATTCCTCCTCTACTGTACGGTGATATGGCGAAGAGGCATCATTTCAGGGGTGGCCTCATCATCTAACCACCGTTGTTTAGAATTACGAGACGCTTCCTGATAAGCAAGTATTGAAATTCTAATAAATCTTAAGTCAATCAGCACAAGTGAGTCCGAACTCACTTGTACCGCTGTGTATGTACATCTTTCAATCCGCTGACATATGACCTTATCCATAATCGGATTCTAAATGTAAGGCTCAATGTGAAATATTCCAGGAAAGTAAATGTCTTGGTTATTTTGAACGTAGCTCAAAGAATATGCAAACCCCAATGAAATAGTTATCATTATGTATGAAATTTGATCAAAAAGTATAAATTTTTTTTATCTAAAGTTATCTTTCAATGGTAAATCCCACTTGTTTGAGAATAATAAGAACTGAAATAAAAACATAGTTCTTCTCTTTCAATTTCAAAAGGGATTCACAAAAAAATATTTTCAAAAGACATATAATTCAAAAGTTAATTTAATTGAAAATTTTATATATATATATATATATATATATATATATATATATATATATATATATATATATATATATATATATATATATATATATATATATATATATATATATATATATATATATATATATATTGAAATGAGGATTGTTCTTAAACTCTTGAACTATGTATATGTATATAGGGAGTTAGAAAAGTAATGTTTTCAAAATGATATACATTTACTTTATATTGTACCTGTAAATAATAAATTTGTTTTGAGAATATACAAATTTAAATGATATCGAATTACCCTTTGTGTGACATATTTTTTCGCATATCTATATATTATCTCTTTTATCAGAAAGAATTTCAAGATCACCGAATAAAAATATGTCCTTATTGATATAATACATACATGTTTCCACAAAATCAACATATTACAAAAAAACATTAATATTAAGAATACAGTGTCAAAATTATCAGTAAAATCATATTTAATGCAAAACTTCTCTATTTACATTATCATTCATAGTGCAACCACATATCAGAATAAAACAAGGGCTGAATTTAACACTTCATTATTCAAAATCCAAACCAATAAGTAAGGATGAATTTTGATCAAAATTAAATTTAAATTTTATTTATATTCTATAAAATTTCATAAGATAAATTTGAAATTGCATTATAATATTTTGAAATATATTCAACAATGTTTGATATTTCTTGTAAATACTTATTTTATAATTTTTTGCAAACGACGCTTTTATAGTTATCTTCAAAAATAACTACTGAATTTTTGATATAATATTATACATTTTTTATATAATATTACGCACAAGAAACTGCATTAGTTATTCCTTATATGATGTATAAATCCTGCGTTTAAAATATTCACATTATATAAGTGCAATCAAATCCATGATTTGCTTTGTTGTTTTTATTTATAAATTAATATGAAATGTGAAGGATAATTTTTTCAAACATGTATAACAGCAATTTTTATAAGGAAATGAATGCAAATTATAAAATGTTACAAATAAGTTCATAAAAATAATAATTGTGATTTAAGACAAATATAAGATTTACGAACCTGTATAAGGTTCCCAATTGTTTACACTATAAAACAGAATCTTGTTCTTGCATTCCGCATCGAATGTTTTACCCCTCACAGTCACATAGAGGGCTCTTCTTGGAAATGCAGCTAGAAGCCACCTGCACCGAAGTGAAGTTGCTTTGTGCAAGTTCAGGAACAAATGGCCCCTTGATCCACTCATAACTGGAGTGTCAAGTGGGGATGTTGTTTCGCAGATGCTGTGTGTGTCAAGAAACTCGTATTCCAGTAGAAAGCGAAAAGTCCGGAAATCATCTCTGGGTCCCATGTTTCTCACTAAAAACTCTAAGTTTAACATTGAACCAACAGATTCGAGGATAAGCTCTTCATTTTTCTCGCAAACGCATCCCACGAAGAACTGCGATTCCTGCCAGGTCTCTGTGACATTAAGAATCGCAAATTTACCAAAATGGAAAATGTTGCATTTGTATTTTTGCACTACTGGCTCATAAGCATTTTGACAAAGTATGGTTGAAGAAAAATAAATGTCTTTTACTGTGATTCGCACTCGTTGATTGTGAGTGCCACGAAGCTCATACTTGCATTCAAGGTCTTTGGAGCCACCCCTGCCAAATAAGAAGACATTTCTTGGTGAATGTAAGATACCTCTTATGGAATTTCTACTGTTCACAGTTATAACACAAGGATTTGTAGTGATGTCTTCTTTCTCGGACATCATTTCTACGATTTCATATCGGGCTGTAAAATGTGGTACCCCTTTATCTCTAATAATCGTTGATGATAAATAAGAAACATTTAAGATTACTTCTGGTCCAGGACTCAGGTAACTCTCCTCGGGCACTGAACAGGGTCGTGAAGGAATTAGATCAGGGTAGTCAGAAGCATGCCCACACTGTCTGGGTGATCGCTTTTCACAGTACGTCTCAATTAATGAATCATTTGAGTTCATTTTTAGATCTGTATTCGAAGCTCGATTCAGCTGATGTCTATTCGAGTAAAAATGATGGGAATGACGTAGTTTAGGCACTGCATGAATAATTTCTAGTTTGCCAACATCACAGTGTTCACGTTCTGTCCATGGATGTAAGTCAGGTACATGATAAGAAGCAAAGTACAACCATATTCTGTCACTTGGTCGCTTACCAACTACTCGATATGTGCATGTCGTTCCTGATGGGACGGAATGCTCAGGCCCTTTAAGAATTCCAACTGGATGTCTACTACCATCCACAGTCACTGAACAGCCTTCAGGGGCGATCCGGAATACATTTGAAGTTTTTTCAAAATGTATTCGTACTGCTAGTTCAAAGTGAGAATTAGACAGTGTTTGTGATGGAACACTTATTAGTTGCACTAATACATCTGGACCACTTGATCGTATGAGCGGCAATGGCCCTGCTCCACAAAATTCAGCGAGAATTGGTGATGAAGTTGTACGACCATCAAACAATTTAATGACGTCTCCTGCGCAGTCAGAAGTTAAAGTACCTGGTTTGTAACGGTCATTGTTGGTATGACCACTGGGAATATTGATTTTGAATTCATTGTTTTGATAGATTTCGATATGTGGTCGTTTACCAGGAGGCGAAGAGTCTTGTCTAATCCAGTAGTGACAGGTGATGTTTCTCAAATAAAAGCCTACAAATATTTAAAATAAATCAAATTGAAATGTTTTTATTCTTATATATATATAAAATGGTTTATTTATTTTACATAATAATCTGTTCTGAAAACTTCTAGAGGTATTTATAAAATAGACAATTTTCATTTTAAACTATAAAAACTTTTTTAAGACTCTTATTTCTTATATCGATAACATTTTGTTTTTGTTATGCAAAATAGAAAATTCAATAATTTAACTATATGTATTGTAAGTTTGCTTGATTCAATTAAATATTGTTAAGGATAATTTTGTATAACGATCTTAAATATAAAAAGAATTAACTTTCAATGAATATGAATAATATTCTATTGAAAGAATATTTAGTAAATCTTCCATTACTCATTTATATGACAATGTTTCATGTAAAAATTATATTTAAATTTATCAACTGAAATAATTTTCAAGTATAATATTTCTTATGTATTCTAAATTATGTATTCTTATGTATTTCTTAAGTTTCTTATGTATTATAAAAATATTCAATTTTCTGAAATCATTGACAATCAAAATTTAATGAAAAATTCATAATAATAATATATTGAGATATTTTCAATGAGAAATCTGAAAGAAACAGTCTATGGGTTTTAAACTTAGGGGCTTAAAAACATGTAGTTTTGTCAATTTACTTAAAAAAACTTTAAACAGTTTGATTTTTTTCAAATTGTTCCAATGAAGTATAAAAATTCCTATCAATTGCTTCCTTGAGAAACCTAAAATTAAGAGAGTTTATGCATAATTTTATTTAAGCAAATCTTCATATTTTCACTTTCACACAAGCAAAATTTTAGACAAAATGTAATTTAATTTAATCTTAAATATTTAGCATTTTTAAAAAATATCTTATAGTTAAAATCAATGATATTTTCTCTAAATATATGTGCCAGTCACTTAGGTTTCATTGAATTGTTTATTATTTTATATTTTCAGATATATATTTTCTGAAAGTTAAAGTTATTCTGAATATTTTCAGATATATATTAATTTGTTTATTATTTTATATTTTCAGATTAATAGTATATTGAACCATATACTATTAATCTGAAAAAATTCAGAATAACTTTTTCAAATATTTGAAATACAAAATTGTATATATTAAAATCCAAGTAATTAAATTATAAAAATAAAATAAAAAATACTATTTCATCAAAACGTTTCGCACAGTATGTATTAAGAAATTAGATTTCTTGTATTTCAGTTATTAATAAATCCTTCGCATGCAATCTTATAGTTTGATTTGAACAGTTGTAATTTACATTTATATGCTTACTATTATTTACTTAGTTTAAAAGTGCATAATTCATTGTATGACAGGATATATAATGCTTAAAGTAAATGTGACAAATAACTAGCAAAACCGTTTTACTTGTTTTAAGATATTTCATATTTTGTATGATGTTTTAACTAAAACAAGATAATTTAAATTTTTTTAAACTTTTGAAATCATTTATTTTATGTATTGATAACTCCAAATTCTACATTAATATATTTCTTGTATTTGTTAATATTTATGTATTATAACCATTAAATTCATTGATTCTTTTCCATTACTGAAAATACTTCAAATAAATGTTTTTTATTCATGAACAAAATAAATCAGAATATGATTCAATCTATGATTACTGTATCAAAAAACTAATATGCATATATGTGTATATATATATATATATATATATATATATATATATATATATATATATATATATATATATATATATATATATATATATATATATATATATATATATATATATGTATATATATATATATATATATATATATATATATATATATATATATATATATATATATATATATATATATATATATATATATATATATATATATATATATATATATATATATATGTATGTATGTATGTATGTAAATATATATTGTAGTTATATATTTTTAATAGTTAATAAGAGCATCTCAAGAGAGTCTAAACGATAAATACAGAGGGTGTTAATACATTTTTAGAAAGATTTCGATAACAAATTTTAAAAAAAGTAAATGTTTTAGAATAAAACTTTCTGGCAACAGCTTATTATTTGAAATGAGATATACCGTCTGCTACATTTAAATTTATTCATCTTTCAAAAATGTCACAAATAAACATGCTGTGGATTGAAGGATATGTTTTTGCACTTTCCGAAGATAAACGTTTTTATTCCAGAATTCAAAAACGTTGTGAAATGCATGGTATTAAAATTCATTAGTGCAAAATAAGCAACATTATTAAGTGGACAGGAAAAAACCATCATTCATTATTTCTACATGGAAAGAAGACTCCAAACATATATCCGAACAAAGTACGCGTTGTTTCAAATGTTTCTAAAGTGAAATCACTGGTAACAAAAGGAAATCCGCCAACACAGAAATTAATTGCAAATTCTTTAGATACATCTGTAGCAACAATAAATAAAATAATAAATCAAGATTTACAACTTAAAAAAGCTAAAAGACATCATGTTCACCAGCTATTGCCGAGACATGTGGCTCAACTCAAAACATTTTGTTGAATCCTGTATGACAACCACTTAGCACGAGATAAATGGAAAACCTTTTGGACACTTGATGAAGCATGGGTTTACCTAAATGACTGTAACTAAAAAAAGTCATTTTACAATAGAAAATGCGATGAAAAAATGTACAAACCCGTTTCCGTTAATGTGAAGAAAGTTTCAGTAAGGAGTTTATGATTGCCTCAGGTTTTTCCTACAATGGGAAATTAAAAATAAGAAGTGTGGAAAGAAAGGTTAAAATCACCTCCTCGTTCTATCTGGAGAAGTAGTTTTACTCCTAATATTTACAAAAGAAATTCCACTTCTTTATCCCAACGACTTTAAAAGAGAGAAACTTCATCAAGACAAAGCTATAAGTCATACTTCGAAAACTACCACTGCATTCCTTGAAAAAATGATGACTAATACAGGTATTGCACGAATACATTTTCAATACATCCCTGCGAAGTCTCCTGATGTTTTATCTATGGACTATTGTGCCTTTGGTCTGTTAAAAAAAGGCTCTTTTCAAACGCAAACCTACCACGATAGGTGTACTCTGGAAAGTAGTGGAAGAGGAATGGAAAGCAATACCCCTGGAAATATTGCGAAAAGCTCTTCTATCATGGAATTCACGAAGCAGACTTATAGTCCAGAAAAAAGACTATCAGATCGAACATTTAAAAATTAATCTTTATATTTTAAATATTAATTAAACAGACGCAAAATCGTTGTAAGAATGAGCTAATACCCTCTGTAACTTACCATTTTACATTATTTTTAATGCTCATTGCTCAATCTTTCAGTTTAAATTTGTTTTAAATATCTTATATTTGAATAAAATTTATAAATAATCAGGTTTTAATATAAATATATAGATTGTACCATTAAATAAGATTATGTATATATGTTTTATAATTATATAACACATTATTATAAGAGATATTAAATAAAAATGTTATAATCTAAATATTACTTCAAGTCACATGCTATTGATGTTTAAAGTATGCATTAATTGGACTTAAAATCACACACATTTAAGTTTTCTCAGATTATAACCATTTAATTCTGAAATTCTTAATATATATATATATATATATATATATATATATATATATATATATATATATATATATATATATATATATGTATATACATATATATGAAATTAAAATAAATGCTTTAGTACACAAATATCAGTTTTGTATATTAAAATTGAAAATCTCCTAGTTGAAATTACCTGGATAATTAGGAGATCTTATGATGCAATTTCGAAAATGGCAGTTGGTAATAAGTGTGTCACATTTTGATTCTCCAGTTGCTTTTGGACCTTCCGAAGAATCATTTGAATGGTCTTTTGTCAGGAATCTGTATGTAAGGTAAAGTCGAGGTACAATTGGTTGCCCAGCAGCTCCTTGTGGTGGAACAAATACGGTTAACATGACTTTATCTCCGGTGCTGTAAAACGTAGCTGATTGGCCAATGAGTGGTCCACAAAATGAACCGGAAGGGGCTCTCAAGGGTGCCACTTTGTGACGAGGACTGCCTTTTTTCTTTGTCCTGCGGTCTGTTCGGGTAGAGCGTTTATCAATAGTTGATGACCCTAATTCCTCAATGGCCATGTAACCACGCAAGCAGCTGCCACTAATGGGATAAAAATGGAGAAAATTATTATTGCCTCCATAAAGAGTAACTTTCTAACTCATAATTTTGCAAATTGTTTTATCATAAAAAATTCTTAAAAGTAATATTTTAAAGTAATATTTTTTATAAAAAAATTTGTTTAATAGTAAAATCTTGAAAGGAAATCTTAAATAAACTAAAATTTATTTCATTTAATACAAAGGAATAATGAATGTATTAGTAAAAATATGAAAAGTTTTTACTGAAAATATGAATTTAAAATATATGAACTTTTATTACCAACTGCTGAGGAATGTGAGAAATTCTCATTAACTAATCATTAATAATAACACTATAAATAATGTTCTTAAATAGGGAGTCTTAAAAATGCAATCAGTGCGAGGAGTAAAGTCAGGGACATAGCTTATGACACTCGGGAAATGCTTTTTGTGATATACATCTTTATGCTTTTAAGAGATGGCAGAAAATGCTACAAAACATGCTATAAACATCGTAGAAATATGGGCAATTAAGTCTTTCTGTTACATCTGATTTTAATAAATAATTAAACACAGGAAAGACGAGATGAAACCACGTGAAGTGTAAACTACTGTGTTACATAGTTAAATAGATGAAATAAATGCATCCATGTGCAAGTAACAAACAGTGCAAATTTTTCAAATTTTCGTTGACCATAGTAACCAGGTGCAATGAGGTGAGGAAGTCAAATATCTTATTATATTTTGCCACATCTATCCTTCGTGTTGTCAAAAAGAAAGAATCGAACTATTTCAAAACATTTTCATCTGCCAAGAAAAAGTATTGTTTTTGAAATATTGAAAGTAGAACACATTCTCTTTCTTGAGTATATCGTCTGATATTTAGATACGGTTTGCTTAAACAAACTGTTTTTGTACGATTTAAGAGGCAAATAAAAAAAATATCTGTGATTGTAAATATGTTGGAAATCTAATGGATTATGTGATTTGATATAATAATCTTAATATATATATTGACCCTCCTTATTCTGCTTCCTAATTATCAAATGTAATTTATCTTGATCTTATATTATACAGATTTATAATTAGATTTAAAAAAACAACATTTTGAGATATTTTCTTAAGTCTATGAATCTAACATATTAATTTTACAATCTATCGTGTGTTATTTTATTTTTATTATTTATATATGTGAAAGAACACCACATAAACTGTTCATCAGATGACCTAATCTTTAGGTTATATTACAATATTCAAAATATATATTTTACTATATTAATTTATTTTTCAGTTAATAATCTTTATTAAATTAACTTCAAGTTATCATTAAGTATAACACAAAAAATCCTACCTAATATAATCAAGCTATTTTAAGGAAAGTTGCACCAAAGGAAAATCCGTTTAAATTCATGCATTTAAAACCAAATTCCTATGAACTCAAAATTATAAAAATTATAATCTTTAATTATGTTAATCTTTAATTTTCTAATACTTTGAAGTACACAATCCAAAAAGAGAAGATCACAATTTTTGCTTCAGACTCCCCTTTCGTAATCCTTCAGAAGTAAATGAAATCTCAGGAGACAGAGTTATTACCTGAAAGAATTTAATTTAACGCATAGGCAAGGAAATAAATAAATTAAATCTTTATATTTCCTTTCTCAGAGCATTCATTACTTTATTGAAAGGCGGTGGATTATGTAAGATAGTTTCACTTATGATTATAGCTAATCTTAATATTATTGTATTCATTTTTTAAATAAAATATTTTCTTAATTCATGTTGTTTTCTCAGTATTATTTCATAGCAATTTTTCAGAGAAACGTTATTCGATTTAAAATTTGAGATATCTCAAAAATTTAATCAGTTTTTCAATTTATTTTAATTTTCTATAAAATGATCAAAAGAAGATCAGGAATATGAGAGAGAATAATGCTAATAAAATTATATTTAATGATTAAATAGGAATATTAACAATAATCATGTTATTAATGTTATATTTAATGATATATAGAGACATGGTTACTTAAAAGACAAGTAGCAAATTAATAAATAAAACATCAAAAAGCTTCTTAAACTCAAGAAATATTGTCAATTGAAATTTATGAGTCATATTTATTATGATATATATATATATATCATATGAATATACAAAACATATTAAACTATAAATTATTTTGTAAAAAAACTGCTTAGTTGAAAAAATTATTTTCAAAATAAATAATATTTTCATGTTTTATTATGGAAATCTTTCATTTGCTCACTCAAATTATTATTATGGTAATTAATTGCTGGCTTTAAGTCTTTAATTGTATGTATTATTATAAATAATTCAAATTAATAATCAAAGTACATATAACAGCATTAATGAACTAACAAAACAAAAAAATATAAACAACACTTACGTATTATCATATTCTATGTATGTAAATGATTTTTGATTGTAAAATTTGGAAAACAATAAAGGATTAACTACATATCATAATATGAAATAAATTAAAAATCTATCACAGAAATCAAGCAAAATAAATTTTATACAATACAATTTTAAGCTATTTCTATATTCACAATATTTGCAAAAGCAATGTGATCACTTCCGTTTGCAAAATTCTGGTACACTTTTTCGACAAAACACTCAAAAAATTAAATATTCTCGTACAAAGTTACGCTAGATTAAATCACAATTAGAGAATATAATGAAATAGATACATATGTCCTATTTAAATTATAAAAACTTAGATGATATTTTCTAACTATTATTAAAAAGTACTTGCAACAGTCAATTAAGCATAAAATATTAGAAACTCTCCTTAAAATATCAAGCATTGTATATAAAACCAATTTTAACCCTTTAAAATTGAAACCTTTTACCGATAACTTATATCCGCACATTTATTACTCCTTGGAGTTGCCTGGAGAATAGGAAAAAGCAAAGTCGTCAGCAGATTGCTGGAGGACACTATTGCTTCTTTCCCATCAACCTGAAATGAATAGAGGATATCTTTCCAATCGGAGCAATGGAGGAACAATACGGAAACGTCGCTTTCAGACTAGAGATTAATGGTATTGTTCTAATCTCTCAGCTCATTGCAACATTTTATTTAGGTAGCCCAAAATTATTCGTTACTGTTTTAGGAATTGCTCAAACTTATATTTTAATAATTACTGATTCATGAAAATTGATCAGAAAATTAAAATTAAATAAATGGTCTTAATTATATAATTCTTAAAATTTTAATGCATTTTGTGTGTGTGTATTGAATTATAATTATATTTTTATAAAAACTATTAAGTAAGCTGTTAATATTATTTTTGTAGCTATATATACATAAAGTATTAGAATTCTCTAAAGTTTTATAGTTATTAATCCTTCAAATATTCATAATTAAATCTAAAATTTTGAAACAAAAAATTAAGTGGTATTTAATGTACTATCATATATTTTAGTTATATATATATATATATATACATATATATATATATATAGATAGATAGATAGATAGATATAAATTTAAACTAATTAATAAAATAAAAATCGTATGCATATGCTATTTCTGTTCTTTAAATTGTAGCAATTTTCTAAAATTAAGTGAAAATTAATCATTTATTCCGAATACAGTGATTGAATCAATACATAATTAAATTCAAATTTGGTTTTACTTATAACTTTTTTTATTCTTTTTTATAATTCCTTATTTTTTATCCAAATTTTTCTCAATTCTTCATCAAATAGATTTTTTTACCATGGTATTATCTCCATTAAATTCCATCATTGAAACTGGATTGTTTTCTTTCTACATCATTCTTGAATGCACATTCTAATGCATTAATTATTTTCCCCATATTCTGATATATTGGTATAGTTTAAAATTTTAGAATTTAATTTAATAAATTTTAGAAGAAAACCAAGAAGTTTACTATGTCTTTAATAGATGTTTTGCTACGCGTTCTTTATATTACATATATTAAAATGAAACGCTTTGTGTAGACAAAATCAAGGAATTTCTTCAAAAAATGATGATTTTTTTTAAATACAAGCGGTACTCTGACTTTATGAAACATGCAAGCATACAAATCTTGAAAATTTAAATCATTTAGCAATGTTTCTTAATAATTTCGAAAATGAATCAGAAAATGTAATGAATAGAATTAAATTTTCATTATAACGAATACTGAAATGATTCATGGAAACAAAAAAATAAATAGCTTCATATATGCAATTTCTAAACCCTTATTCTATTGCGAATTTTTTAAAATTGTTGATAATTAAAGAATTTGATTCTTAGTTGATCCGTAGAAAAAAATATAATTATTCATATCAATAATTATGTTCAAAGAATTCTATTTAAGATTTTGTGAATGTAAAATATTCAAGCTGTCAATTATGGAATGACTTTGGTATATAATCAGCATTTTACAAAAAATCTCTTCAATTATTTTCACATCAGCTAAACAATCAATTGTTAATGTCTACATTTAACTTTGTATTATGGAGATGTTTCAGTTTCATTGATAATTACACATGGATGAATATAACCAATCAAAACAGTTTTCATTTACATGTAAGAGAATTATACTTCTTTCTACAGAAGTTTTATACGTAATTAACGAATTTTTGTTTCTGATGCATAAACTGAATTTGAAAGATAAAAAGCTGTCTGTAAAATTAAGCATTACTTATTCCAGTTTTTTTTTTTATTTTAATCCAGTTTATCTCAGTCTTTTAACTCGGTTTCTTCTATTTAAGCAAATACTTTAAAGATATAATGAAATATTTGCTTTCAAAATTGATGATTGAATAAATTATTTCATTAGAATTTATTTTACTATTGATGTTTAAAATTTGAAAATACTAAATTCAGTACCCTTTCCTTTTTAAACCTTAAATAAGCTAAGTAAAAAATTTTGAATTGATATACATAAATAATAAAAACAAAAATATTCTATCATGAATTTATACAGTCAAAATATTATCAAATTTCAATTCTTACATAACATTAATCTAAAAGAATATCTACACTAAAAATAAATTCACATAAACGAAAATGGATTTTTAATTCTGTATTCGTTGATTGTTTTAAAAACATCCTTTCAAAGTTACAAATAATCAGCATGTTACAGATTTATATCACTGCCTTATCTTATAATTATATTTTTTAATAAAAATCATTTGTTTCTTCCCTTCTTCCTCTTAGAAACGATATAAAATTCCAACGTGTAATCCTTACTATGCTCCTTTGAGTAGAATGTTTCCCAAAAATGCCTCATCTACTTTCATAAATGTACTGGAGGAGCGATGAATGAACTCGTTTTTGAAAGCTAGAACCACCAAATGACGATCCATTGTTACCCTGTTCTGATCATCAAGTTATTTCAAAGAAGAAAAAAAGAAATCAATAACCTTCAGAAAAATTACACTTCCGCTTTACAGAAAATGGTGTTTTAATCACATAATGTTAGCTGAACCACCAAGACGCAAAGAATGAATCACGCCCTTTTCAAATATCACAAGAACTGAAAACATGGTACAAGAAAAGAAAAATTCTCCTTTTTTCGTCAAATTATGTTCCACGATCAATCACTGGTATATGAAAAGAAATTCAATAAATAAAAGGTTTTTAGATTAATTATATTACTTCCTGTATTTAAAGATTTTATGTTTCTTTTTTTTTATCAACTTTTATAGAAAATGAGACCGTTGGGAAATTTAATATTGCGTCATAAACGAAATATATTCTATTTTTACAAGGTCAAACAACCGTCTTCATGGAAACTTGATTAAAATTGATTAAAATTAGTGCTCACTTTAAATTTCTCTTAAGCATGTAATAAATATACTTGTCTAAAAATTTCACATCTGGAATCTGTCTCATCAAATACATAAAATAGCTTTCAATATAAATTTTTTAAAGAGAAAATGAGATTTCTAAAGTTAATGTATTACATTTTTAATAGTTTAATTTTTAAAGGTTCTCACACACACATATATTGGTTTATTTTAATCGGAACAAATCTCTTTTGCAAACTTAATATAAAAAGATTATAAAACATATCATTGACAATGTATTTTACTTTTTATCGCATACTGGTATTTGGCTACCAAGTTTTACTGATTGTTAGAGTAAATGGAAGTTAGCATAAAATTAGCATAATAAGGTTCGATACATTTTGCAAACATATTTATGATATTTAAAGTGAATTTACTAACATGTTTTAAAACTACCTTTTTAAAGATTCAGTATTCATTTGGAAAGGAAATTCATTTTAAAATTTGAAATATTGAAATAATTTCAATTCAATTATGATAAAAAATGAACTTGCAGTTTATTTTTCATAAAAATATTAAAAAATAGAAATTTCAAAGTAAATTCTTAGAAACAATACGGCCAAAATTCATCCGAAGTATATCCATCCAAGACGTAAAGTTACAAAATTTTGCTTAAAACTATCATCAGTGAAATATATTTTATTATTAATTTTGTAACAAGAATGTGAAATTATTAATTTACTAAAATTCAATGAAATAACTAGATTTTATTTCTTTCAAATCAATGATAAAATTATATGTGACTTGTTTCAATACAGCAAGAAATTTATAGTAAAACATTTCTTATAGATTTCCAAATTTAATGTTATTATATATATTACTTTCTCAAAATATTGTTCAATATGCGCTAATAATTTTAGTACATCCGGTAAAATATGATTAGTTATTATTTTCATTTATATTCGATTAAGTATCCTAAATTAATATTAATTTTCGACATAAAAATAGAATCTTCAGTATATAATGCTATTTTAAATTATCTATTTCGAACTACAATTCAATATTCACTAGTAGTAATTATAATATATTCTTAAAATTGATATCGTATCGTTAAAATAAGAACTCAGAATTATTTTTCTGTAATATTTCAATAAAATTTATTAAATAAATTTTAAAAATTTTGGATCATTTGAAAAAGCTATGAAAGGAGGAAGGAATATGGTGATGAGTAAAGAAATCTGCAGAAGTTAAAAGTCTAACTAAAAAGGTTTCTTTTATGAATTACCATACACATGAACTTTAAAATTGATTAAAATGAAAATATTCAATAATTATCAGTTGTACGAGAAATTTTCATTAAGTCTGAATTAAATTACCGGACCTTAAAATACGTTAATCTGTTGAATGCAGCAATGGTTAAATGCTAATTTCAACTTAAATAAAAAAATTTTATTGCTCTCAAATATTTTCAGGTAAATATGCTTTTTAACACTTTTAGAAAAAAACTATCTTATTTATACGTCATATAAAATTATAAAAAATTTAGCACTTTGTTATTTAAATGAAGTATGCTGAACACTATTCATTAAATTAAAAATCATGAAAATAAAATTAAATATATATTGGATTAAGTAACATATAACATATATTTTTTTCCAACGTCAGGCAATTGGTTGACGAACCCTATGTCACAGCAAGGCCAGAAACTGTTATTCATTTGTCGTTACCCAGCAGGCACCTGTGAACCAAGTCACGGAGGTGAGTAGCGTTGTACGCGCCATACCACCACAAAATCGTTTATAGGGTCGGCCTATAAACGATTTTGTTTATAGGCCGACCCTATAAACGATTACAAAATACGATTAAAAATTCATACATCATCACAGAAGAAAGGGCAGAGAAACACATAAGGAACAGAGAACGAAGGTAACATCCATGCCCTAATCGGGATTCGAACCCAAGTCCCACAGCTCAGGGATCAGGAACACTAACCACTCAGCCATCAATCGGCATATAACATATGTAATGTGTGAAAGAATAAAGAATATATAATTAAGATTTCATAAATTATTCATTTCGCACATGCATTAAGCTTTTCCTCTGATTTTATATTATATTTCACTAAATCATCTTGCATTCAGTCAATAAAAAAAATTAAGTAAAGTTAAGTTCTTTTTTATTAAAATAATTCCTAAAAACCAACTAAGCAATAAATTAAAACTCTTTTTAATATTTTATAACAATAAAGCAAAAATTAAATTACTATATTGACAGGGCAAGTATTTAGAAAAAAAATCATTCGAAAACAATATAAATTCTTAGTTCACTGCGGAAATGACCACATGGAAGGAAAATTGAAAGAATAATAAAGATTTAAAAGAAAAAAGTTACTTCAGAAAAACAACTGACACGGATTTCAGAATTGTCTCGAAACTTTTATGTTATGGGATTACGTCTTTTCTTCCGTATGCCGGACGTTTGTTTCTAAAGCAAAAAGTAATCTTGAAGAGAACTTCTTTTTTCTCCAAGTGTTCTTTTTGAAACTTTGAGAATCATCCATACTTTTAAATTTCACAAACTTATTTTCCCTTTTCATTAGTAGTTTTAAATCCAAAAGATTCATTATGTTACTTTCTTCACTCAGAATAATTGTACACAAAGTAAGAAAATGAAGTATTGTATTTCCTCAAGACTCAAATATTGTTCTATAACAATATTTACATCAAATTATTAAAACTATAATCAATTTATACTAAATAAAATTTTTATTTAATAAAATAAAATCAAAATAAACACATTTAGAAGTATAGCTCATATTGCTTTTTGATTTCATATGAAATTTTGAAATCCTATAAATTCAAAACTTTGTACAGTAAAATTTATAAGCTACTAAAATGATTTCTTATAGTAAATGCTGCTACCCAAATTTAATATTATTTTTAAGCTTATAGAAATATTTAATGATAATTTTATTTATTTTTAAAAAATATTCGAAAATTTTTATAGTACACTATTTTGATTATGTTAAATTAAATTTTTATATATGAACAGAATTTATTATGTAAAAACACCTATAAATTTAACTTTAAATTTTAGATTAATAATTAATCATATTTATTTTCAATTAAAATATAAATTATTCAGTTCGAAAATTATTAAATGTTACTTGATTGTATTCATCTCATATAAAGTTTTATTTGATTTACATATCTCATGTTATTATGCATAAACCTTGCATAATCTCTCGATTTAGTAATTAAGTTCATATTAATCTCTTTCTTTTTTAAACAAAGAAATAAATCGATAAAAATCTAAATAATATGCTCCAAAACGTACAATGGGACTTTATTTAGGAGAAACTCATAATGGATAATCAATTATTTTAATTTTTTAACCTTAAATCTGTTTTCTTTAAGTTAACTTATAAGTTCAAATAAACACATCATGCCATTTTTTTTTCTTGTGCCAGCTTAGGCTGACAATATGGGGTGCGCTGCTCGACTTTTTCATAATGAACCATATTTGGTGGGGAGTCCGACTGCTTCAGTTCATACATGACATTAGGACCTGTTTATAGAGTAGACAACCACACTTCATTCATACACAGAAAGGACAAAGACAGGATAGATAGAGGGAGAAAGTACATCCATGCCCGAACCGGGATGTGAACCCAGGATCCGCAGTCAGGCATTCTAACCACTAGACGGGGTGGTCGGTATCATGCTATTAATTATGCTTATATTACGCAGAAAATATTACTATTAAGATTATAATTCTTTATTTGAATAGCTTTTTTTAGTAAGTCAGACATTTTTGTTACAATGAATGTATAGATTCCTTGTAAAATATATTATACAGTAGCTATTCTTTTTCATTTGGCTTTTTCCAATGTTTAATAATCGGGCTGTTTAAAGCAAATGTTCTTTGGGTAGAAGAAATATGCATGGTGTAACTTAAAATATTTCACTCAAGAAAAAGTTTCAGAAGATTATACAATAATGCGTTGGAAAAAAAGTAGTTAAAACAAATAAAAAGCTATAATAAGCAATTTTTATGTCAGTTTTAAATATATTTTAAAGTTTTACCAGTCTCAAATAACGGAATAGACCTATTTTAAATAGTAATTCCTGGATATTCATGGTTCAGTTTCAATTATTAAAAATTTTTAGTATAAATAAATAGCGAATTTATGTTTGAAAATTTAAATATTAAAATATTATTCAGATTATATAATTAATTGAACATAAATTCATTATCAGGAAAAATGTATTGCATTATTCCTTTTTACACCCAATCTTTTCATTATATTTCTTGCTACCTATTTGTGTGATTAAAAGCAGATAAAAGAAAGAAAAACTGATTTTTCATCCGAATGGAACAATCCTGTTTCTATCTCTTACAACTAGAAATTAACTAGAAACATATTGCAATTTGTTCCTATTATGCCTACGTATTGAGTTGTTTGTACAGAAGAAAGTCGAAATTCTTTTTGTGATATATAATAACCCACTATTAGAAGTCCTATTAGAAGATAGTGCGCAAGAATATCTTAAGAAAATTTTAGAAATTTTTATGATTTTCGCAATTTACTACATGGGGTACAACATTAACACTTTTGTCGAACCTTATACCATAATCAAGAATAATGTTTATGCTATCTGAACTTCAAACTTGTTCACAATAACCAAAAGTGAAGTTATAAAGGCAAATATATGGGTCAGATTTTATGCACGATATTCTTATATACATATACCATAATATTGACTTTAAATCATATGAAAATATATTGATTTCCAAACGTATTTTCTATTTTCTTGAGAGAAATATTTTAATGATTACGAAGCTATTGGGAAATAACACACATTATTATAACATCATTCGCGTATAACCTCTATTATATAAAAACACTTAACTTACACTAAAAAAAAACTCATAGAAATTAACTGAAAGTATTACTCTTGAAGTATTGCTTCAAGAAAAATACTAAATATGTTTATTTATGTTTAATTTTTCTGTATATGATGAAAAGTTATATTATGAATAAACACTATTCTCTTTAATTGGCTGTCGTATCAACTTAACTCTCCTAAACTATGCTTTCATCTGTTTAATGCTGATATTATTTTATAACGATCATTCATACATGTAAGGAAATCAAAATGGTTTTGGAAATCAGCTGAATGGTGAATAAGGAAGACTTGTTTGACGGTGGTTATGCAGCTGAAATCTGAGTAATTAATCATCGGTAAAGATGCTGAGCTATTACATTTCGAATTTCATCACTTATATATTGAAACTTATCAATGTAACAGAAACACAAGTGTCTGCATATTTAATATCTGTATTTAGTTGTTAGAGAACGAGAGAAAGAGATTTGAATAACAAACGAACTTAATTTGCAAATATCGGTCAAAATAGTTTTGTATTTATTTCCATTAAAGAAAAATATTTGTTTAGTAATACTAATGATTAATTAATCACTTTTTAATACATTAAGTTGTAAATGAAATAACAAAATAATTAATGTAAAAAAATAAAAATAATTTTCCAATCAAAATAATTAATGTTTAATTTTTTCAATCAAAATAATTAATGTTCAGTTTTTCCGATCAAAATATTTATGTTAAATTTTTACAATCAAAAAATTAAAGTTTGATTTTTTCAATCAAAATAATTAACGTTTAATTTTTCCAATCAAAATAATTAATGTTCAATTTTTCCGATCAAAATATTTAATGTTTAATGTTTCCAATCAAAATATATAATGCTTAATTTTTCCAATCAAAATAATTAATGTTTGACTTTTCCAATCAAAATTTAAGAAATTTTAAATAAAAGAAATTCTACAAATTTTATACAGAAATATCAAATGTAAGCTATACATGTTTATTCCAACTATATATATATATATATATATATATATATATATTTCAGCTACATATTTAGATCTATATTAATTGATTTATTCTTTTTTTCCTCTATTTTCTTCAAATTAAAACGAGACTAGTTTTGTATAACTCTTTTTGTTAAATGATTCTTGAGACTACTACACACAGCAAGCATTAAAATTCAAGACTAGATTTGAACCTATGAAAAATTTAATCAAATTCTAAAAAGTTGAACATTTATTTCAAAACACTGAAAACGCTGATTCGAAGAACATTCATCATTGTAATTTGTCGAAATTTGGAAGACTTATATGAAAACTTTGTTGTGATTTCAGTGTAATTTATGTGAATAAAGTTGCTTTTAATTACTGTTATTGATATTCTGTAGTATATTTCAATATAAACGTATTTTAAGTATTAAAGGAAATATGCTTTTATATAAAATATATTTCTTAAAGTGTAAAAAAGTATAAATAAAAATTATTTTGTCAAAATAATTATTAAAATATTCATCTATGAATGAGAGGAAACATGATTCGAAATGTCTTTCAAACTATTTAGAATTTAACTCAAAATACTAGCCATTTTGCATGACTGAGATTTCAGGAAACTGAAGTTTTGACATTCTATGAAAGCTCCTTCAGGTATCAGTCATTTATGAAAGCGCTTCCAAGCAATGCTTAGAAGTGCTAAATTTCTCGTACAGAATTTTTAATTTTAATACAATTTCAAAATAATTCAGTGTTAGTAATTTTCTAGCTTCTTAGCCTCTTAGCAGAAAAGAATATGAATTTCATCACGTATACCAATGATAAATTAATGGAGTACATATCAAACATTTTTATTAAGAATAATCAGATATGTTATAAAAAATAAAAAAGATTTCTTCAGTGTTTCAAACATCTATTTGAATAAGAACTTTACAACAGTAATTAAATAGTTATTTTGATTATGAAAATTATTGCTATATGGAAATAATCTTCCCCTAGATCAGGAAAACCTACGATATTGAAAAGGAACTCTTCATGGAAATGTAGACATATTATCGAGGAAACAATGTGATGAAATCTGGCGATTATTCAATATTTGATATTATTCAATATTTGATAAGAAATACCAGCAAATAAAACCTTCGGTACCCCTAGTTATTGTTTCACCGATATGAAAATAAGACCCATGTTGTGATAAAGGACTCAGAGAAGCCAATAGATTCAGATATACATTCAATACTAGAATTAAGAGAATCTTCTAATATGAGACTAAGCCGGAAAGACATCTCCGCTTACAGAAATGCTACTAAAGAGTAATGGATCTACTAGGATCACCCCGTATTAGAAATGGCGTGTTATTAATGAAATCAAAAGTCGGTGATGGACTTAACTTCGAATGACACTTTGTATTTTAAAATCAAGAATTTCTGATTTTTTGAAAGAATTGAATAGTAGCTCTATTGGGGGCCACTTTGGATTGATGAAGAATCTTCAGAAAGCTCAAGAACACTCCCATCGGTTCACTGGTACAATGCTGAAGGGCCTTTTGAGCGGAAAGCAATGGACATTCTGAGTCCTTTACCACGGTCTTCTCAAATGTCAAGTACATTTTAGCTGTCATGGACTACTTTTCCGCAAAGCATTTCCTGAAGCATTTTAACCCCGATCAAGAAATTACTACAGTTTCAGAGGATATAGCGGAACAATTAGTTTTCACATTTGACACACCATTACAAATTCATTTAGCAAAAGGAAAGAACTTCACTTCTGCAATGTTTAAAAAATGTGTCCAATTATGCGAATAGATAAGACGCAGTCTACTACCTTACTTTCACTATCAGATGATATGGCAGAGTTGTTTAATTGAATCATTTTGAATAACCTTTCACTAATGATTTCCAAAAATTAAAACGATTGGGACTTCAAGTTACCAAATATTTTCGATCTTAGATGCTCTTAGGTCGTGAATTTCCTCTTCCTTATGACCTTCAATTCGGTTTAGACAGAATACATCTTTATTGCCAGAGAAATACCTTTGTTATCACTAGGTATGTCTTGAAAATCACCATAACTTTGCTTGAGACCTAACTAATTTGGTCAATGGGAGAATAAAGACAAGATGTGACACAAGAACCACAGAACATGAATTTAAGAAAGATAATAAGATTCGGTTGTGGAACCCGATTCAATGTAAAAAACTTCCTCCAAAACTGTAGACCGACTGGGGCAACCCATACACAATCCTAAAAAGACGCAAAGACGTCGTAATTCATGTATGGAAACAACCTTGTTCAAAACCGAAGATAGTATGTTACGATAGATTAGCTCCTTATCGTAGTTTAAATTAAAATTTGGACATATTCTCATTTCAAATACTGTAAATAATTTTATTTAATTGTTCTCTTTTTTTGCATTTGTCTAATACCTTTGATTGTTTTTGTATGTAACGTGTCTTACGCCAACCAACTAAAAATATAAATTGTTTTTTACTTCGCAATTGGTCTCCTATCAAGGGACTGTACTGTCTTGGACGAGCAATCCTTGAAAAGTGAAAATATAACAAATTCATAAAAATTAAATATACTTGCATTAAAATATCTCAAACAGACCTTAAATTGCTGAATGTTGGGCAAAAAGTAAAGAATTTAGACGTAATCTTCTTTAATAACCGTATTTAGACGTATTCCATCTTTTTCTAATGATTTGGTTAATTCATGACCTCTCCTGAGATTCTTGATTAAAAATAGATATTTCTGCAAAAATTCCTCACCGAAACCTTAGGACTAATATTAAGGGAGCTAGCCAAGAAACTTCAAAAACATTGAAGAAACTCTTAGAATTTCCAGCTAAGCCAGTTATAAATACCCCCCCCCCCCCCCAACATAAAAGCAAATAGAGCACATGATCAGTTATATTAATGCTATCCTATTACAAATAAGCGGTTGTCTCTTTTTGAGGTATTAAAGAATTCTGTAAGTGGAAACAGTTTCTAACTATATTAGCTGAATTGGAGTAGCATAATTCTGATTGCTACAGCTAGAATTTCCTACAACTTGTCGAATTTTCTATGAAAAAGAAAGTCTGGTTGTTTTTAATAGATTGTTTTATTGACTTTTAATCAAGTTTATATTTATCTTTTAAAAAAATAAGCAGATAAATAATCAAATAATTCGTACTGTAAATAACTATTGTCAACTATTGCTACATATAAATAATCATACACACTCCCACATATATATGTGTGTATATATATATATATATAGATAGATAGAAATATATATATATATATATATATATAGATAGATAGATAGATAGATAGATAGAAATATATATATATATATATATATATATATATATATATATATATATTGTTACAAATTTATAAATAATTATTGTATATGTCTTAAAATATCTCAGACAGATCGGAAATACTCACATTTTGGTCAAAAATTGCGGTATTTAGACGTGTTATACGTTAAAAACGGGTTTCTAATGATTTGGTGAATTGGCGATGTTTTGGCGAGAAACCTTGGCGACATTTTTTGATGACTTGGCGAGAAATAGATACTTTTCGAAACATCCAACACCTAAGCTCTAGGATCAATATTTAGCGAGATAGCCTAGAAGCTTCCAGAAGTTTGGCGAAATTAGTAGATTTCCCCGCCAAGTCGACATAGTTAGGCAGGTTTTGTACACACAGTTGTGAAGACGATTAGACGTGACTGCTAGTTTAGAGAAGCTATTCTCTTCCTGAGGTATTTTAGACCTGTGATTGGAAGCTGTCATTTCTCTTATCTGACGAATTGTATCTGTATAATTGTGATTATTACAGCTGGTATTTCTAGTGGAATTTTGTTCATCGAGTAGTTGTTTTCTTAAACTCTCAATCCACACGGACCCCGAAGCTCAGTACAATACATATATATATATATATATATATATATATATATATATATATATATATATATATATATATATATATATATATATATATATATATATATATATATTTATATATCTTGAAATAAAATAAAATAAAATGAATGTAGCAAATTCAAAGTAAAATTTAAAATACTATTTTCTATATTTTCCATTCCATCAATGATTTATCTCTATTCGAAAACCATTGAAACCAAATTACAAAATAAGACCCGAGGGTTCACAAGGCAACCAGAAAAAACACAATCTTTTTAACTCCTTCTGGCAAACTGTAGAAGAAAGTTGATAGAGAAAAATGTGGAAATGTATTTCTGAATTGAGAGCCTCGCTTGCCTCAAAAAATGAAATTTCGATCTTCCACTTTTCTGAAAGAGTTATTTAATATGTATCACTACATCACACGAAAAAGCGTAAGATCAGTTGGTTCGTTTAAGATTTTTATTGCTTTTAATTCTGGAACTACCAAAAACTGCTACAGAGTTACGCCACACGATTTCATTTTGTTACAACCACCTGGATTCTTAGTTAATTTAAAATTAAATCTTAAAGTAAACTTTACACAAAATTTACTAATTTTAACTTAATAATGTACACACTAGTACTTTTTTATGTATTTAAAAATTTCACATGAAATTATATTTATAACCTTGTTTTAAAACTGTCCACAACTTTATAAATCGTATAAAGTGTTTAAAGGAATCCAAACATCCTATACCTTCTTTAACGATTCACCATGGGTCCATTAATCTTAATAATTAATTTAAATCATTATTAAAAAATGGAAGAAATTAAAACAATATTTATTCTTAATTTAAATTTTAATTGTATAGGAAATATAAAATAGGCTTCTATTTTTCTAATTTTGTCTCAAAATTCCTTACATTTAAAGTATGACACGTATCACAATCAATCCTAATAATTTAAATGTGATAAAGAGAAATAATTTTATTGTTAGGAAAAGCAATTAATACCATTATAGATAAAGTGTACAAGTAAGAATAGATAAGATATTTTATTTAATAAATGAAAGAAAATTAAGACGAAATTTTGTTTTGGAAAGTTGTATTAATTTAGTCTGACACTATTTAAAGTGCATCTTGGTATGAAATGGTTGTTAAATTTTGAACTGAAGTAAATGAATATTTTTAACTTAATGTATAAGATAAATTTGTCACATTATTTTTTTAATCTTCATTAAAAATGAACGCTTTTAAAACAGTTAACATTAAAATGTACCCTCTTGTTTGATACATTTTTATGTGAAAAATAGGAAAATTCAATTTAAAGTTAATTTCAAAATTTATAATGAATGTTAATATGAAAATCATTGGATTAATATAGTCTTAAATATATTTACCATTTGTATGCCATGATAAAATGAAATTTTGGTAGAGTAAGATGTGTTTTTCAAAAGTGTTCTCGCAAATAATGCAGCATTACCTTTGAATTCTTCAATTGTTTAAAAATTTAAAAGCCAAATGTGAAATATAATTTTTTATTCCATTAAGTGTGGTAAAGTTTGGAAAAACATACTGAAATATTAAATAAAGATAAAAATTGGGATATAATTTTATGTGTTTCAATATCAATATTAACAGAACAAAATCTTGAAAATCAAAAGCCAAGAGTTCTTAAGGTAAGAATGCAAAATCATTTAACAATTTCGTATAAAATTATAACACATTTCTGCTATACTTATATATTTAATTGAGATTTAAAAGAGTTGCATACCATTACCCAATTGTTAATTAGCTAACTTATGTTAACTCAGACTTATTGTTAAAAAGAATTAAAAAGTTTATTATTCGGTAATTTAAAATGGCTTATTTCGTATGCTTATTTTAAGAAAAATCTTTAAAATAGTATGCGTGACAAATTTCCTTGATATTACATGTGTTCATGGTCTTATATTTTCAAAAAAGTCTACATTGCATTGATGCACTGCATACACCAATAATTACATTGCTTTAAAAGTTTATAAGTAATTTGTTTGTTTTAGTCTTATTATGGCATATTGTCAAAAAAAAAAAACTTCATTAAGATCCTTATCTTCATATCACAAACTATCTCCGACAAAAAAACAAGAGTCCAATGTGTTCCAAGGAAAATAGAGATACTGTGATTTGGTATGATATAGTTACTGTGCAAGGATCCCGCATGGCGTTCCGTATTACTGTCCTGAACCCATCGTTTCCATATTCTGCTAACAGTCATTGGATCTCGACCGACGCGAGCAGCAATACTGCAATGAGATAAACTGCAATCTCGGTAAGCTACAATTCGACCTTTATCAAAGTCAGAAACGTGCTGGTACGCATTTCTCCTTCTTACACAAGGCATCACGATGACTTTTCACCAGGCAACAACGTTCAAATGCAATTTGTGTATGAGGAACCGGCTGAATAATTTCCTCATTTAAACACAATGTAGGTGTCGTTACTGGCGCCTGCTTTGTCTGAATGCGCTGAAAAGCTAATCATTTGCATATCACAGGACCTTCTTCCTTTCGTATAAATTTCACATCTGTAGCATGTCGCCTTCTTGGTGTAGCAATTTTAATGGCCAGTAGTGTATTTGAAATGATAAATGAAGATTTTATATTTTATTCGAATGAAAAAATGGCATTTTTTTATTAAATACAATTTAACAGCAATATGATTTTTTTATTAAAATCCTTTTTTATTATTTTAGTTACATTCTCATTTTCTAGAGATAGGAAATCAAGTCATATAAAATATGAATCGAAGAAACTAACATCCATGTTTAAATATGTGCGCCAAAAATAGCAACATACCCAATTTTAAAACAAGTACATTTAACAACATTATCAAAATATTACCTGTTCAGATCAAAAATTCCTATCTGGAAGGAAAGGAAAGTGATTTCTATGCGGTCACCATTTTTTCCACCCGCTGCCTCGAATGTGAGAGTGCAGGTGGGGGAGCGTCTCTCACTCAGTCTCAGGGGATACTTCACATCTGCCACCCCATAAAAGGTGCGGTTACAGTCTGCAAGAGAAAGGAACAAGATCATTTTTCAATTATGCTCCTCTTTATGAGGATTATGAATATAAAAATGAGATACCTTAAAACATAATAAATAATGCTTTTAATATGAACAGTTATTGTTTAATTTTAACTCTCAAGTTAAAATGATTTGGTCTTTATTTTGTGTTTTAATTTACATATATCCTTAAAGCTTTATTCAATTATAATCGTTTTAATGCTTATTACTCAAGAGAAATATTATCACCCTGATTATCTTAATAAGGGTAGGAATTTAAAATAATTTCTAATTTTAAAACCCCTGTCATAAATAATATATTATAGCATTTAAATAAAAGTTTATTTCTTTTGTACAATAAAAATTTTTACATTAACTGAAGATCTTAAAAATAAATTTCCTTTAGCTTCAATTTGCCGATTATAAAGGCATTTTGAAAACTATTGGCATTTATTATAGATATTTTATAAGTCACTGTGGTTGCAAAGATGCGAACTCAGAATTTATAAAATATTGTTTAAATAAATTTAAACTATTCTTTTAATATACTTAAAAATATTAAAAAAATTTAAATATGTATTTAGAAAATAAGTTATGATTATTATGCCTTGCATGTAGAAAGATCAATGGAAATGTAGTGCATCCTATTAATAATTGCATCAGGTGCTGATAAATTATATCCCTGTTTTAGATCAGAATTTTTATAATAAATATAGTTTTTGATAAATTTTTAGAAATCTGAAATTTTCATTGATTATAAAAATAAATGCATGGTAAAATTTAATCATGTTTTTAATCACGTGAAACGTTTCTGAGTTCTACAGTTTCCAATAAAAGTACAAAAGAGTATGTTATATTAGTAGTTTTTAAAATATAGTAATCTTGATCTAATAGGTAAATTAGGTTTGTTTCTATCTCATTAGAAATCTTTATATTTTAAAATCTGAATTTACACAAATATTTTTAGGAAATAGTCAAACATTTTATGCCAACATTTAAAGTTTTTCTTTTTTATATTATACACACACTTTTCACTAAAGAAAGCAAATTAAATTTCGTAATCTCACATTAGCTTGAAAGAAATGCAATTTTAAACTTATGTGATCTTAAATGCAAGCAACAGATTATAAATACTTCTGTATTTACCTAAATTTAATATTTTTTTAATCTCAAAGTATAATATCAAGACATGTTTAATAAATATACTCCAATCGCTAAATAAATCAGAATCAAAAATATTATCGATGCATGAGAAAGAAAATTAAGAACGACGAGTAAGAAGTTACAGTCGTTATAAGTTCATCTCTAAAATAGAATACAAAAATACTTCTGAAATAAATTTAATTTTAATTTAAGAATCAAATAAGTAAAAATTATTGTTTTTTAGTGAGATAAATAAAGGAAAAATTCACTAGGAAATATCTGTACCCTAAAAACGGTGACAAGTTTTATTAACACTGGTTTTTTCAGAAAAATAATGAGATTCTACATTTTTTCTTAGAATATGTGGATTTACTCTTCCTTTACTTCAAGCAACTGAATCATCAAAAGAAATGTTTACATAGAAACAATCCATATTCGAAGTATCTCGAAAACACGTTCGATCGTATTCAGATCAGACAAAAATGATGTTCACCCAATATGCTTAACACCATCCATCTAAATATTCCTTTGTCAAGGAAGACTCATGTATTCCCTTTATCGGCCATAAACCGACATAATCACCAAAAACTTTTGCATTATGTATGACTTGAGTATCTTGTATACAAAACTATGGCCCATGTTAATGCGTTTCTATAATGTGTGCAGGTACATTCCCGCATGCTTATTTCAATCCAGACTTGGGAGAATCTGTGGTAATATTAAGACATTTCTTGACACACAGTAAGATATTCTTCTTCCGTCAAATCCTAAGAAGAAATATATATTTTCACGTTCAGAATAAACTTTTAATTAAACTTTATATTATACTATAATATTTTTTCGCTCAATTGGTGAAATTTTGAATTAAGAAGAAAATTTATCTGAAAACTTAACTCAAAGATCAAAACGATATATGGACCAATAAAAGTATTTGTTTGAAAAATGTTTCTGTTTTAAAACTTTTGTAGATATATTTGTTATTTAATGTGTTAATTGTCTAACTAATGCCAATAATGCCAAAAAAATCTCTTGAAAATCATTATGCAGACAGATTCCTAATTCTATTTATAAAGCTAAGTATGTGTAGACATCATCTGTTTCATAATTTTTTTATTTTAATTTCTCATTCTAAAATTGGTTTTCATACATTACTCATTTAATGAGCACTTGTAACTTAAGCAAGCTTTAAGTTTTCTTAGTATAAATCAAGGGCTGTAGAACTTATCATGGTAAGGAATGAAAGGTCTTGAATCAGATTTTTTAAAATAATCTGGGTTTATTGGATTCATTATATTTCTTAAAAGTATAACATATTTGATTTTGTAATAACATTGTTTATACACTATTTAAGAGCTGCTTACTACAATCTTGATAAATAATTTAAACCACTCTCAATTTTTTCAGTGACTGATTCTTCGCAAGAAAAGAAAATTATTATTTCTGATGTTGGTAAAACATTATTACACATATTGTCATTTATATTCGCTGTAACTAATATTAGTTTGCTTTTCTTCATTCATAAATGAATTTCATTCTTTATTTTTATGAAAATATTTCTTGTTTAAGTAATAAGCTCTTCTATTCATTATTACCAATAGTTCATTTTCTCTGCAAAGAATATTGATGTAAGATATTCTAATTACATCAATATCTAATTTTTCAAACAAAAGCAGTAATCAATATTCAAAATTGAAACTGTTCATGGCTATAAAAATAAATAAAGTACAAAATTTCATTTGATAACAATAATATTCTGGTAACAGTATTTGCAAATAGTTACGCTCTCGAAGTTATTTTTAATAAAAATATTACACCCCACAGATAATAAAGATTTCATTTTAGAAAGAAAATAATCAAACAAGTAACATGAATATATTACTCTTCCACAATACACAAAATACAATACTGGCCATTAAAATTGCTACACCAGGAAGAAATTCAGATAACAAAATGATATTTATTGGACAAATATATTATACTAGAAATAACAAGTGATTAAATTTTCAAAACATTTAACTGGATATATATATATATATATATATATATATATATATATATATATATATATATATATATATATATAAATATATATAGATCCTGAGAAATAAGTACCCAGAACAACCACCTCTGGCAGAAATAACAGCAGTTATACGCCTGGGCATTGAGTCAAACAGAGATTGGATTGCACGTACAGGTACAGATGCCCATGCAGCTTCAACACGATGCCACAGTTCATCAACCGCAGTGACTGGCGTTTAGTGAAGAGTCAGTCGCTCGCCAACCATTGACCAGACGTTTTCTGTTGGTGAAAGATCTGGAGAACATGCTGGCCAGGGCTACAGCCGAACATGTTCCGTATCAAGGAAGGTCCGTACAATACCGGCAACATGCAGTCGGGCATTATCCTGCTGAAACTTAGGGTTTCGCAGGGCTCGAATAAAGGGTAGAGCCAAGGGTCGTAACACACGAGAAATGTAACGTGCACTGTTCAAAGCACCGTCAATGCGAACAAGAGGTGACCGAGACGTGCATCCAATGGCACCCCATACCATCACGCTAGGTGATGGGCCAATATGACGATGAAGAATGCACGCTGTCAGTGTGCGTTCACCACGATGCCGCCAAACACGGATGCGACCATCATGATGCTGTACACAAAACCTGGATTCATCTGAAAAGATGACGTCTCGTCATTCGTGCGCCCAGGTTCGTTGTTGATCACACCATTGAAGGCGCTCTTGTCTATGACGCAGCGTCAAGGGAAGCCGCAGCCATGGTCTCCGAGCTAAGAGTCCATGCTGCTGCAAACGTCGTCGAACTGTTGCAGACACTTGTTTTCTTCCAAACGACCCCGTTTCTTGACTCACGTATCGTAACGTGGTTGCACGATTCATTACGGCCATGCGGATAATAAACCTGTCTTCTCGGCTGCTTGTGATAGGTGGCTGTTGAGATCCCGCATGGCGTTCCGTATTACCGCCCTGTACCCATCGATTCCATATTCTGCTAACAGTCATTGGATCTCGACCGACGCGAGCAGCAATACTGCGATAAGATAAACCGCAATCACGGTACGCTACAATTCGACTTTTATCAAACTCAGAAACGTGCTGGTACACATTTCTCCTTCTTACACGAAGCATCACAACAACTTTTCACTAGACAACAACGTTCAAATGCAATGTATGAGAATGTATGAGGAACCGGCTGAACAATTTCCTCATTTAAACACAATGTAGGTGTCGCTACTGGCGCCTGCTTTGTCTGAATGCGCTGAAAAGCTAATCATTTGCATATCACAGGACCTTCTTCCTTTCGTATAAATTTCACGTCTGTAGCATGTCGCTTTCTTGGTGTAGTAATTTTAATGGCAAGTAGTGTATTAAAACGTTTAAGTATTATATAAATATCAGATACCACAGTATTTTGTATAGCAATTAAAAACCAATGGTAATGGTTAATGATTTAAAAGGAAACCAAATAATTGTTTGCGATTCATTAGATAGATATAAACAACAGCAAAATACATTATTTTTATTTGTTTTACATAGATATTTGAGAATCATAAATTATTTTTCATTTCCATTATATATAATTTTATCACATGCATTTTATTCTTAACTTATTATTTAAAAAATAATTTTAAAAGTAATATTTCTTAGTCTTCCATGAATACATTTTAAATGTAACGAATAAAATCTTAGTTACTATTTATGTCAGAAATCTATATTCGGTTACATACTACTATTTAATAAATGTGTTTGTTTTTTTGTTTTAGTAAAGTGTAATTATTCGAGAAGAAATTTCCTTACTATTCACAATATATGTCTTTAGAACTATACAATAAGCATTAAAAATGACTCATAAATTTGATGAACTTCCATAAATGTTTTACTCTTTGTCTCTAAATTGAAACATTTTAGATATATTTGACAGAAATAATGCAGACTAATGTAATAAAAATGAGGTATGACTTGCTTCTTTTTATCGTCGTTTGAAAAATCTGTTTATATTTTTGTTAAAGTAAAGTACGTTCCTATTCATTTGGAAAATTTTACACTTAAGCTCTAACATAGTTTTCCAAAAATGTAGTTTAGAAATTAAATTATAACGTTTATATAACTCTAGCAAATATAAAACAAATGCCATATAAAGGCATCAAATAATCCACAGACTCAAGATTCTATTTAAAAGAGAACACTCTTCATCCAAAACATTTACAACAATAAAATATTTTTATATATGGGAAAGAAAATTATGTAGGTGGAATTTGCAGTTTTCAATTCTGTTTTTTTAAGAAAAAAAGGAGCCTAAATTTAATTACTATCTTGAGTAGAAATTTGAAATTAATGAGACGTTGAATAAGATGCAAAATCATAAGTCAATGTCAAAAGGGAGAAAAAGTTATTACAAATATTTTATATTTCTTTTCGGAATCAAAAATATCTTAAATTGATTATTTTGACAGTATATCTCTATATCTAATGTTTTAGATATATAAAGTAAAAGTTTTGTAAAAGCCTTAAATTTAAAAAGAAAAATACCATTTCGAAACATTATACATAATAATAAATACTATGTTTTATTCAATAGAAAATCATGAAACGAAAAATGCATAAATGGCGATATAACATATATTGATAAATAATTCATTTCACGAACTTGATCTTTACTATTTTAAACTTTAGCTTAAATTCTAAACTGAAAGTTATATTAGACCAACATCATACATTCAAATAAATTATTTCCTTTTAATAGTCATATGCAATCTATGATCGAGGTATTTAAAAAAATGTACGAAACACAGATAATTTCCATATTTATTTCTCTCTTTTTCCAATCTACAAATCAACAAACTTTTGTAATCTTTTACCTTGACGAGCCTTTTTTATTGCTCTTTTTTTATTCACCTATGCTATGATTGTAATAGCAATGCAGTAACCACGAACTACATTTTTATACAAATGATTTCAGCTTTACTGCAAGAGAGGCTCACTATTATTGAAACTATGCTTATAGCATTTAAAGAGAGTTACATTATTTTTTCACTTATATTCCTTTAAATTTAAAATAATTGAAAAATTGCTTCAATACACAAATGAATTTAAATGGAAATAAATGTATTAAGTACATTTTTAAAATTCAATTAGATATTTTTTTCATATTGCTTAGCATCAAAGGCAAAACTTTCATCTATGAAAGTAATCTGATGATGATTAACTAAACACATTTTGACTAATGTAACTTATTTATTCCACTAAAATTAATTCAATTAGAAGCTTCAGAAATCAACTACAAAATTTCTGAGAGCTACTTACTTCATTCAACTGGTAACAGTACATTTATTAAAATTAATAATATTTGTTTCACTTGTTATTTCTTTTCACATTAAAGAACAAATTGTAAAGAGAGTTAGAGAGTTAAGATTCATCGATTTGTATTATATATATATATATATATATATATATATATATATATATATATATATATATATATATATATATATATATATATATATATATATATATATATATATATATAAAGGAAATTATACATGTTTCCTTAAATTTCAGAGAATAACATTATTGTAATAAATTTTTCATTAAAATGAAATTTCATACAATTAATTTTTTATTTTTATTTCAACAGATTTTAACTTATTTTTGACTATAACACTTACTAATATAAAAATTAAATTTTAAAAAAAACAACATTTTTTTAATAATATTTTTGTTTTGATGATCACTCATCTGTATTCAGTAGAATATTGCAAACATTTTATACGGAAAACAGACTTTTCATAAATAAAAAAAGTGACTTTTCATACATAATTCTGCCCGAAATATTCACTATTTCACAATATCTGAAATTGCTCTTTTATTATTAAAATTCTCATCTTCATTCTGCAACACCTATGACCGATCTCTCCGACTTTTCAATAGAGAAGTAGCTTGGGATCCCTCACTTTGACATATGACTTGGCGGTGACATCTCACTACCAGTATCTTTTTCATTACGAAATTGACCTGATGATATTCATATGACTTATCTCAAAGTTATGACTTTTTTTTCATATCATTACTGTGAAAGTGAATCGACTTTATGAATTACTAAAGAATAAAAGTATAATGGAAACAAAAAAATACAATATATATAATATTTTCATCTCCATTACCAACAAAAAAGTTTGGTATGATTAAGAGATTACTTTTTATTTTTACTACATTTGCAAAGGAAATTATTTTTAGATATATCTTTGATTGCCTTGAATAGTGTAAATTAAAAAAAAGTCGTTTTTCTATTAAATGATATTGTTATTTTCCATCAATGACGATTATGATTGCGATAAAATCTCTTCTAAAATTAATAATCTTGGCACTATATTAGTGGAAAAATATTTTTGCAATATCAGTGTACAATTTTGAAATGTAAATATGCATCATCAGCATAATGGTCATGGACTAGGACAGATATAAATTTTTTGTCTTCGATAGATTATATTTTCTTTCAAGAAATAGAATGAATATAAACAAAATTTTATATTTTCACTTAAGTTTGAGACAATTATATATTCAAAATTTATTGTAAAATATAAATGTATCAAATTTCTGTTAGTGTTAGCATTCACTACATACTTTTCTATATTTTTAATATAAAAGTTCAAAATAAATACTGAGTAATATGTCAATAAAGAATTTTTTTAAAAATAATAAGTTTATAATACAAATTATTTTCACTAATAATTGTGAATATGTTAGATCTCCTGTAGAAAATTTAGGACGTTTCTTACAAAGAAATGATGAAATTCATCATGAACATTTTTCAGATAAAAGTCAAATCGAATCATTTCAAATTCTATAGATATTGAAAAAGCCATTTTAACGTTATGCTTTATTTGAATGTGATTTTGTTAACTAAAATCAGTATAAATTACATCGTTGCACATAATATGAAGAAAATTAAAAACCGGAAGCAATTAATTCACTGCTGCTCAATGAAAAATATAGCATTAACATAACACTTACATTATGAAACATAATGCAAAAAAGATTGTGTTATAAAGCCCTTTGTATTTTTAAAGGTTTCTTTAATCATATCGCTGCAATGTGATGCGCAAAATAAAACGATTGACTCTAGAAAAACACTCAAAATTCAACAGAAAAAGAATCGTCCTAAAATGCATTGAAACAAATCATATAACCAATAATGAGAATACTTTCGATCAAGATTTTTGAAATCTATTATCTGGTGCCCGGGTTCAAAACTCAAATAATCTAGAAATACGTTTTCTCATATTTATTATAAAACAAAACAACACAACACACAAACATAAAATTATACTGAAAAATTACACGAGCAATCGAGAAGCACTCCTTTGAGAGGGTAAAATACAAAGACAAGTGAGTAAGACTGTTAACAGATTCGAGCACGACGGCAACAGTGGATCTGCCTCTTCAAGAAAATAGTTCTTAACATGTATTGCAATTTGTACATCGATGATATCAATAACTATACTGAAGGTATTTAATCAACTGTTAATAATTTATGGAATTACATCATCTCTTTACTATTGATGAATATTATTAAGGAGATTATTGAATAAGAAACACTTTTTCTCTTGATGTACACAAATTACTGCAAATGGCTTGTCATGCATTATATTGGACATAAGACCTGAAATTGAGTATGTAAGGAAATTAATGAACTGATAGTAGTTTTGAAACTATACAACAATAATTTTAGTAATTCAATCAGTGCTAATGGATATTTTAATTGCATTACATTTGGATTCCATTTGAATTTTCTTCTAACAATAACACCAATTTATAAACACTAGGGATTGAAATGTGAAAAGTGTTATAATGCTGGTTTTGTGCTAAGTATTGTAGATTGAATTCATTATATGATTTGGCAATATATCCAATCTATCTCTACGAATCTGGCATTCATTGCTGTTATTTTGCATAGCCAGTTCAGATTCTAAAATTTGTTTTTGATTTTTCAATTTGCTTTCATTTTAATAAATTTCATTTAATATTTATACTAATTATGAAATTACATTACTTAACAATAGAAAATATAATTTATTCACAATAATTAAAATAATTATTAATGAATAAAAGTAAAATATATTCGCTTGTGTGTATTCAATAAAATAACCATTATTTGCTTTTAAGAGGGAGAGAAAGAGCTTTTATACATATATTTAAGAGTTAATAATATAACTACTAAATATATATTATGGTACGTTGAATTGTATTTGAAATTTATAATTTAATCAAGATAATTAAGAAAATAAATCTATTACTTAATGATGGAAATATTTTAAATTATTTATATTTCAGTATAAAATTATTTTCTTATTCAAAAAAATGCAAAATTTTGAAATCAACATTTTCTAACATAATCAATGTATTAACATAAATGTAAGTTTAAATAATTAATAACAAAAATATAAAAACGTAATTATTATAATTTAGAACAGTATTTAATTTCTGTTTGAACTTATTCAACATATTTAAACATATATGAGAAGCAAGACTCATATTTATAATACAAAATTAATGATAAAAAAATTAACAAGAAATTTTATGAACGAAACGAAGAATACAATGAGAAATATTGAGCTAATTAAATAACATTTATTCTATTAGATTCCGTGCATACTTGTTTAATACATATTGATATTTACAATAAATTGCCCAGGAATATTTTGCAAAGGAGATATTTGGATCAAGATCTTATTTACAGTTTATTTCTCATAAATAACTGCCTTATTTATCTTGTGGAAATGTTTTTGAATGTAATACTACTTTGTGAAATCTTTCTTCATTTACACAAGATTTAGTATAAACTAAATCCTGCATTTTGACCGAACTCTCAATACTTTCTTTAAACGTACTCCAAGGATTATAACCTCTTTGAACTTCACAGAATCTTTCAAATTAGTTGCTGAAATTTAACGAAGTGCACATTTAAAATCCAAGTAAAAGGAAGGGTGCGTGTGTTTGATTTATCCTTTTCTCTCATTATCAACAATATTTAATCCTTTGAGCTTTTCATAGCACTGAAATTGATTACAGAAGTCTGTCTAGATTTTCAAATCTTCTGAATAAACTTCCTAAAATGATTTTATCAAAAGGTTTCCTCTCATTTAAATGCCTTACAAATGCTCTGATAACGGTGCTAGGATTTTTAATGAGGAATATCTCTTGTTAGAATTTATTATATATTTCTTTGAAATTTTACATGCATTTTATACTTGTATAGTTATAGAAACTTCAATATAAATAAATTATTTCAGTATATTATAATTTAGTCTTAAAAAATGTCTACGCAATCGAAAATGATTCCTAATTTAAATATTAAATGAATTTCTGTTTTTTAAAAAAATATTATTTGATTTTCTATTATTGAGAAGATAACTAAATGAAATGTAACAATGTTTATAATTACTGCAATTCAGAATTATTACGTTAATATAGCTTCATCTAAATTTTGGGCCACAGTTTTTATGATCTACAAAGGAGATTTAATCAACACGAGCTCATGTGTTCAACGAACCATTTTCGAGGAAATTTACTTTTAGGTATTGAATGATTTTAAATTTGCAGCACTTTACACTAAATTCCACATTTCTAGAATTGAAGAAATAAAAAGTTAATTTAAAAATAACAGCTAAAAATACAAAAACAAAACGTTTCCCGATATTTTAAAATTCTTGACACATTGTATCTATATATATTTTTTTGGAAAAGTTAATGCTTTCATATCTGCTTTATTTTTTTGTTATAATCAACTTAAAAAGAATAAAATTAAGAATAATTAGGCACTTAATACGAGCATTACATTGACAATTTTTTTGCTAGTCACTTTTGGACGGAAATCAAATTGAAGAAACCGAGTTATTTATTTTTGTAATAATTGTCTTTATTTGCAGCCATTTATGAACTTAATTGTTATAAATCTCGCAAAATTAAAGCCAAAGCAAGAATAAAGATTTTAATCCTATTTACCCTTTAATTAATATTTATTCAAATAAAAGGAACATTATAAAACTGATTGGTAGACGAAAATACGAAATGTCTATTTTATTTTAATACTAAACTGGAATTTAAAAAAAGTTGAAATTAGAAGACTATATAACGCATCCCTTATAGATATTATATTACATGATTACGACAAAATGAAAGAACTAATTCATGTGACTCTGATAACCAATTTTTCATTTAATATTTCTTTATGTTCACAAGCTTGAAGAAAAATTTTGAAAGAAATAAAAAATAATAACGAAGGTCTATACTACAATGTAAAACTTGAATAATAATAAATATTATTTGACAGAATGCAAAGAAATATAATTAAAAAACAAAAGAAGACCTTATTTATCTAACATCATGCAATTTAAACAATTTAATGGGCGTAATTAAAAAATAAGTTTACATGAACTGAATCAGTGAAAACGAGAAAAATCATAAATATGTGATTATTGAAATCCATGAAATTTTAAACTAGAAAATATATTCTTCATATTTTATTTCAAATAGCAACAAAGCACACTTACTTTCCACCTAATTATACTTACAGGCTCTGTTATTATTTTAATTTCAAAATGCTATAATATAATTATAATTGTCATAAGAATGAATTGCAAAGTTATTAAATAAAATATTGAACATAGTTTACTATTGTGTCTTAGTTTTCACATTTTCTTTTCATAAATTAAAGATCAAAATTTTAATTTCAAGATTGTTATATTTTTGCTAAGTTTTTCTAATTTATCTTTGTTGTTGTTGTTACTAATGAGTCACTTGGGGACAAGTCAAGCTAAATATGCCTCGCGCGACTATGCGAATTTAAGTCAATTGGATCTTTCTTTTATAATCAGAGCAACATAAAGGTGAAAATATGACTTTTGCTCTTCAAAACCTCCGATAGATGGCAGCACCAGAGAATCTACTCTCTTATATTTGGCATTGATCTGAAGGGGGAGTAAATCTCTCCAGACCATTGCGCCCATGGTAACTGCTCAACGACCGACCACAGGACTTTCCATTCCACAGATTCAACGAGAACGCATGTACTCCGTGTGTCATTGACGACATTGGGAATCAAACCCCGCCATTCCGGGTGGAAGTCCGATACCCTAACCACCAGGCTATCACGATTCTTATACATCTCTGTTGATTAATTGAATATTTTTCATGTTATCCCATCATAATGTCACATAAGCAGTTTATTTGCACTAACCAATATATCTCTCTTTATGAGTGATACGTATCTCTAGAATTCTCTGCAATAAGTTATAGTATTATAATGAAAACAAGATAGCATAATTTCAATCGCATAATTATATACTAAGGTATATTGTTTTCATTAAAATACATCACTCATTTTGTAGTTTATATATTTTTAATACTTACTTTGTTATTTTGCTTGCAGTAGAATCAATCACATTCTTACAATTTCAGCAATCTTCTTTTCATTACAATACCATCTCTCACTCATTATGTAGTCTACAAATATTTTTTGTACTTTCTTTGCTATTTTTCTGTGTTGAATCAAAATAGAATTTTCAATTTAAATTTTTATTAAACGTCAACAAACTTCATGAGACATTTTCCTCTTTTTTATAATCATTATAACTGGAAATTAATAATTATTCTATAAAAATTAATTTTTCGACATACAAAACTATTATTTTCTAATGAAATTGCTTGCAAAGGGTTAACAGACCAAAATAATCTTCAATCGTCAACATATCCTTATTTACAAACATACTCAAATGAATAACAGATAAAAACTAATATTGTGGTATTTTATTCATTCTGTTGTGTCTATTTTTTTTATTTGAAATTTCTTATAATTCAACTCCTATTCTTGCGATATTGTTCCACCTTTTAAGTATTTCAATTTATAGATGGCTGTTATTTTTTCATTATTATTATTATGTTAAAAATTTTCCCCATATAATATATAAATACCACTTCATAAAATAAATTATTATTCACTGTCAAAGACTCACAAATGAAAAATATTTAAACCATTGGAAGTACCTATATCCGAGATATACAATAGCAGCTACTCTCAAAATAATTTAAAATAGTTTGAGTAAAAAAGAATGCCATTAAATTAAGCAACTTTGCTGATGCTTTCATAAATAGTGAAATAAATAACTTTGAAAATTTAATCCAAGATGTGTTTCTAAGGCTTGGTAATCTTAAATATGAATATGTTAAAGTGATTGAATATTACATTACGGCAAGAGTGGATTGTTCCAAAATTTAAATTGTATTTACATTGTTGGTAAGTTAAATGATTGCAAGTGGTTAAAGGGATCACATCTTGAAGAATAAACGCACCTCAAATAAGCGCGAAATTAGCTGGTAGAGATAAGTCATGTCTCATGAATTTTAAAGTTTCCTGGTAGCTAAAATAAACTCGGAAACAAATTAATGCTGTTTAGACATGAGACTTCACTTAATCTAGTTGCTGAAGTTGCAGAATTTTATCTAGCAGAATACACATGCAACACTTAAAAGCTTCTCCTGAAATACTTTTTCATGATTAACGACTAAATTAATTTTAAAAGATACATATTGTACTTTTATCCAATTAATGTTGCCAAACATCAACATTAAACTTATTTTTCTGTTTATAATTTTCAATATGCACATTTCTTCTTTAAAAAAGTCTAACCTAAATTTTTTTTAAGAATTTTATTTCGGCCATAAATTCAAATCTTTTATTGAAAAACATTTTTAAATTAAAAAACAATCTGTACTTTGTTTAAATGAGAATACAAAATTTTACAATATAACCTCAGTAAGCAATTTTACTGCGCTTTAATAAATGTAATGATACACAATATTCATAAAAAAACAATATTTAGTAATAACATCATAAATTAAAATATAAAATACGTTTAAAGTATTTCATTGTGTTGTATTTGATTAAAAAAGTATTTACAATAGATATTTGACACACAATGTAAAATTTCAAATAATTTGTGTCCAATAAAGGAACACAGAAATGTCCGAATATATTAATAGATACATATACGTTAAATAATTATAAGGGAATTTGGCCTGTTTTTAATAAGTAACTAGAGACTTAAAATTGAAACATAAAGTGCATTTCTATGAAGTTTATTACCAGCTAAAGTCTAAAGTGTATTAGTCTTAAAAATATTGCATATATATGTTTTCTGAAAAATATTTTTAACTTAAGTGATTATATATGTATGTATGTATGTATATCATAAAATAATGTGCATAGTACTTAAATATGAATCAGTGAATTTTGTTATGACATTTAAAGCTTAAACCTAAGTATAGTATTAATTTCAAATATCTGTTGTAAATTAAATCACAGACATATAACCATAATTAATAACATATATTAAGAAAATAATCAAATGCAAAGAAATTATATATATAAAATTAAAAAAATAATTGTAAATTTTTTTGCATTGTCAAGATAAAATATATGCTTACTTTTACAGTTAGAAATTTATTGCTGAAAATAATAGTTTAAAATTTAAAAAATATTTTAACCAAAGTAAATTATAACATTCCGTTACAAACTAATCTCTGATGTATAAATAATGAAATTTTCAAAATTAAATATTGTTTGTACAACAATAGCTGTGTGTATACATAAAATATAATATACATTAATATAAATAATAAATTCTTGCATTTATATTAAACACTTACATTAAATGCATAATTAATATTTTCAATCAAAGGAAATTAAAATTTTTGTAAAATGTACAATCTTGATGATATTATACAATGTTACAAATATTGTAAAAAGCAGTTAGACTGAATTAAAAGTTTAAAGTATAAATTATATTAATTTCTATGGATTAATTTTAAATTTGGTAAGTATTCTTAATGTGTTTCTTGTATTATAAATTATTCAACTTTCTCCTCTTCAAATTTTATACTTGTATGAATAATATACTTTCGCCGTAAAACTCTATTATCTGTTTTAACATTTCCACTCTTTTCACTAAGATCACATATCTGCAAACAATGCAGCTCTAAGTATAGTAATGACTCAAACGTAAATGAGGAGCCACTTTTATTTTAGCTACTAAGAATATTGTTTTTTCTTTCTCTAAGGAATTGTTTATGAGATTTCAGCAATCCCCGCAATCCCCACCTGTCCATAAATTCAAATTTGAGAAACATCTAATCTTCAGCAGAGGAAATCCACTTCTGGTTTCTGATTGGCTGAAATCAGGGAGTGATGATTGCATGGCTGCTGAGGTGGTACGCTGTGTGGTTGTTTGGAGGATTTCACACTTTGTAAATCTGTCAGCAACAGTAACAGGATTAACAAAGAGATTGCTGCGTGTTGCTGATGATCTTCATAAATTCATATTAACTAGCTTAAATTTTGGCGTTTGCTAAAACTTTTTAAATTATTTAGGCAAGCTTACATTCCGCAAATGCTATTTTTAAAATCTCAAGATATTTTGAATAGAATTATTATTTCTAAAATGATTTAATAATTCAGCTTTCAAAGGGAAGAATAAATTAAATTCAATGATTTTTGTAACATTTTTAATTGCATTTCTCTATAAATTTAAATATAAAATGTAACTGTAAAGAACAAATATACAATTTTGATAAAAATTGTATCGACAGTTCATACATCATAAAAATTTTTAAAATTTGTCAAAGATAATTATTGCAAATAACACAGTTTAAATTAATTTAAAATGTTCTTTGTAATTAACAATTAATACATGGATTCTTATTCATGGCCAATCGAATATATTAGCATCAATTTATTCATTAAAAATATTTTTAGAAATTTATGCAAACAGAAAAGAAATGTTAATATATCTTCTATTAAAATAAATATTTAAATTGGTATTTTGCATTTTATAAATTACGGGCATAATGCTTTATTGTCCTTAACTTTCATTACAGTTTATTACATTAATAGAAAAAATGATTTTAAAAATATATTTCATTTGTATTTAAACTCACAAATTTTATAAGTATTCATTTT
Organism: Latrodectus elegans; assembly: GCA_030067965.1. Taxonomy (NCBI): domain Eukaryota; kingdom Metazoa; phylum Arthropoda; class Arachnida; order Araneae; family Theridiidae; genus Latrodectus; species Latrodectus elegans. Next base: position 109,148,297 of record CM057820.1, read on the forward strand.
CAATTAAAATTAATTGAAATTATTTTATCTATAGATATCTATGTGAAGGCTTTAATTTGTGATTTTTTTATCTTATTTTATAATCGTATTATTAATAAAATTTATAAAAAATCATCTTATGCACAAATTAAAAGCCTAATATTATAATAATAAGGCAATACTGTGTGTTACATTGTAAACGTGTATTTATTATTAGTTAAAACTTTTTTGCTACCTTATCATTGCTACACATGGTTAAAAATCTTACAGATAATAACCAAACAAATAAAATATTTTAAGCGTCTTCACAATTTTACATATATTATATTTCTTCAAAAATTTTACATAAATTTATTTTATTTTTACATAAGAATTTTTCTTAATTCAATACCATAGATGAAATTATTTAAAATTTTAAAATAAGTATAATTTTACTGTTTCCAACTATAAAAAATAAATGATACTATAAATGTTTCATATAATATTTTTCAATCTTTTGACTAAAAGAAAAATAGATCAAATTGAAATTAGTAATTGAATTTAAATCTGATTCATGATATTATAGTTTTACATTTTTTTAATCAAAATTCAAAAAATACGTGATTATTATATTTAAAATCAAAATTTAACCTAAAACATTCTTAAATCCACAAATATATTCTAAAAGATTTTCAATAACTGACACAAATTTTAACCGAATTTTTATTTTAAAATAACCAAAAAACACATTTTATCGTTTTTTAAACTTAAAATAACAAATCTTGATGTTTTTATACAAGGAATTTTATACTTAAACAGATTTATTAAATATTTAATAAAGTTTCAGATAACTGTACGTTTAAACATTTGTTTCCTATTCGAAGATAAAATTTTTGGCATAATAAACGCATGGAAAATTTTTCGGAAAATATAAATATATTTTTTCAATATATTTTTACTTCAAGGAACTGAAGTATAAATGATCAGATTCTCATACTCTTTCAATAATTCATTTTCTGATTTGCATTTGATTGAATCAAAGTGACAAGTAGATTTATTCGTAGAAAATAGTTTTATATTTTGTAACTTTGTTTTGTTTTTATGTTTTTTTTCTCTATATATATTATTTATTGTATACACAGTATACTTCTGTTAGTTCAAATTTATTGGAAAAACATACTATTATATGATCATGAGATAATTTAATCTTTTTGTGTATAATTAATACACAAAAACGTTATGCATTTATTTGACTAACATTTCACATGTCATTTAGATTCATCAAATTCATTCAAAATATTGATATGATAATTTGGAGGAAAATTATAGAAGCAGTTTTATATATGAGTATTTAAATTAAAATGTTATTTCAGCCGACTAAATAAAAAATCTTTATTTATTTATTTTAATCATTTAAAAACTAATTATAATTGCTTATTGAAGAAAACCACTCATATATTTCATAATACGTAGCTCTTAGTGATCGATGCGTTTGAGGTTTGTCAAAGAAAAGCTTTATTTTATATTGCAACATTCCTATTTATGCTTTGGATTAAATTATCAGCAATCTGATGTCATGAAACAAGGATTATTAAGTGGGAAGAGATGCGTGACTCTCTTTTCCTGTAGATAGTGGCATAATATCAAGGCAATTGTACGAAGAAGGCTTATGAATGATAAAATATTAGTAAAATTTAAATTTTTACCTCCAGTTCATCATGGTGTGGGTTAATGGATTTTATCTCAGCTATAAAACAACATTATTTGGGAATTACTTTTGAAGATGCTTTTCCTTTTTTTGCTTTTTTTAAGCATTTCCGATGGCAAAAATATGCATCATAAAATGTATAATATTACTAAATACTGTATCATTTAATATTCTGCAATATTAATCTCGAAGCTTAGGACCAAATTAATGTGAGTTGCAAGTCAATAATACATTTAATCGAATATATTTTACAATTATTATAATAATGTTTAATAATAATATTTATAAAATACTATGCGTAATATTTTAGTTTAGTATAAACTTGCTAATACGTGGAAATAGTCTTTATTTTATTAAAACATTTTAATTTATTACTTATGAATTTAATAATATATGAAAAAAATCACGTAGACTAATAATATATTTTTATTACGTGATTAATTAGTTTTTAATTGATTTACAACGCTCACGCACAAACTTACACACAATTCACTTTTTGCCTAGTCAAGAAATTGTCTGAGACAAACTATGCATATTAAATATTTGTAACTTCAAATATGCTCTAAATTGTTTAAAAGGAAAAACATAACTAAAATTACGTTTAACTAGTATTCTTTAACAAGATTCAGATGCTTTGGTTTGAGTAAAGACATTGTTTGCAATTTTGTAGGTTTCCTTCGACCATAAATGTATCGATAACATATCTAAATACATTAAAATTTAATAAAATAATTAATGTAAGAGAAGAATAAAAGAAAGCTTCTTTTGCTAAAATGAATTTCCTTCTTCAAAATGAATGAATAACATACGTGAGGAAATACGTGTACTCTAGGTACATTTCTTGCATACAAATATTATTTGTAAAATATGCATTATAAAATTGCTAACATTTTGATAATATAAAACTTAATTAATATCTGAATTTAAATTGATATATTCATATTGAATACTTCAATCTAGGTTAAGATATTCAACATGAAATTGTGTTTCATATTTTAAGTTTTTATTCTGCAATTTTAGTAAACTTTATGAAATTAATAAATAAAATTGGTTTTTAGCTAAAATTCATAATGTGAGACAGTTTAAATCTATATCGAATATAAGAATTTAATTATTTCTATGAAAATTAAAATTATAATTATTATAAATGCATTTTAACAGTAATTTAAGAAATTAAAAATTTTTCCTTATTTTCATAATTATTTTAAAAATATTCCATTAAAATAAAAAGATATTTTATCATCAAATCTACTTAAATTATTTTAAATGATCAATACCTAATATGTTTGCAATCACCACATTTTTAAAGCAATTTAAATAATACATTTTGTAATTTTTTGAGAATTATAATGTAATTAATTACATATTAATTTATGTACATAAATTAATTCATGTACATAAGCTACATTGAAGATTTTCTATACTAAATTTATTATATTGATAAAATGCTATAAAAACATACAAAGTTTTATGCGGAAAATATGGAAGTTCTAAAAAATTTATAACATTATTTTATGCATAATTTAATGTGTAAAATTTAAATACTATTAATTACTCATAACGTTTCAAATTTTAAGATTAAATTTTATCATTTTCATAGTTAATTAATTTGTAATTTAATATACCTTAAATAGGATTAATGTTTCAATGTAAAATTAAAATTCAATTTCAAATTTGCTTTTAAAAATTTTTAATTAAATTCAGCCTTGAAATGTTCTCAAAAAAAGGATAAATAAGAGAAGACTTAATTTAAATTAATAACATTTTTATTACATAAATATGTTACATATTTTTAATAATTTTGAATAAAATTTGAAAATATAGGATGTACTAAATTTTTTATAATTGCTTACTTATTTGGTTTGCTATCTTTGCACACCTGAAGACTAATCGTGTTGATATCTGTGGTTTAAAGTACTTCTACAGACATACACATCATAACCGTGTTCATCACTACTTTAAATAAAAGTAGAGTTTTAAACAATCGTCAATCAATTCAGCTCTGTTTTGAAAGGAAGAATTCCCAATAGCATATATGTTCGTAAATAACATAATTCTTGTTGTATAAATATTTTTCTCACAGAATTGAAATAAGATTACATATTAAGATATCCGACCATATTCAATATTTAATAAAATATGTTCTGAGGTAAAAGAATAACAACTTCCCAACTTAATATTCAATGCTGTTGAGTAAGAGCAACTATTTTTAAGCAATTGTTTTGTTCTTAAAACATAAAAATTTATTTGCATAAATACGTTTAATTTAATCAAAGCTTAAAATTCTATGTTTTAAAGCATTTTATTTTCATATCAAGTGTTTTTCATAATATAAGTTCTCACTAATATTAATTTATTAAATATATAAGAGATGAAAATACTAATTATTATAAAATGTCAATATCATTTAATTAATTTCATTGGGAATATAGTCGAATTAATATTATGGTTATACACACACAGATTCTTGATCGCTTTGAAATAGTTGTTCCTTTGTTGTACTTTTTTCTCAAAAGAGATATATCGACATAACCGTACATTTTCAAATGAAATATTAAACCATTACTTTCATAGAGTGCACAATTAGAGGCAAATATAAGAATGATTCAAATTAAAAACAGCTGTTGATCATCGAGTTGCTGAATTATCATTACCGGAAATTACTTAAAGTTTAACAATGCTTATTAACGAGTAAAACCGACCCAGTTATTCAATTATAAATAAAATTGTTTTGTTTGATTTATATGACTGCTTTTCACTAAAATTTAAATTAAGCTACTATAGATTGTGCTAGAAATCTAGCATTCATTAATTAATTAAATAAAAAATTCTTATAATTTATCATTTGTGATCATCAACTACAAATATTTATAAAATGTTTTTAAAAAAAGATTCCAATAATTATTTACATTTAACTGTCACGTTAAAGATAATAAAAAATTAATCTTTAAAGTTTATTAATTGAAAATGTTAACAAAAGTGCCAAAACACTAAATAGAATTTATAAAATAAGACTCTTAGTAATGAAAATTCAATTGTTTTCAGTACTGAGAAAGAATATGAAATTCAATTTATCGGTACCATAATAACCATTCTTCTTTTAAGCCATAATCTTCTTTACTTTCCATGACATTAAAACAATTAATTTGGTGTTGTAGTTACTACAAAAATGGGAAAACAAATAATGGGAGAAAAATAAAGAAATACTTTTATTAAGGTATAAACCGGATTATGTTCTTCAAAAGCTTTGTAATAAAAATCTTATTTTTAGGAAATTGCTTTTATGATTAAAATTTTTGTATTAATAATCCTCTAATAAATATTTATGCAGGAAATGTGCATTTCAACAAATGTAAGATAAAGTTAATTTAAATTTTTTAAATTATTGTTTTCTTAAAAATATTTTTTGTTCAATGCTTCTCAAATAATATTAAAAACATTTGTAATTTTTTGAGTAAGAATACTTTTTAAAAACCAAACGTAATCATGTAAATCCAAAATACAAAAATGTTTTTATTTAGAAATCATTATTTAAAATTAAATAAAGTGAAATGATGTTTAACGTGTATTAAATTTCACAAATATGTTAAGTACATATGTTTTATAGCAAAACTATAACACGGAAAGGCAATTTCTGTTCGATTATTATTTATATTGAAATATTAAAAATAAATAAAAAATAATAATTTTGAAACTGACACAATTTTTTTATTTTTACAAATTTTTCATAGTTATCATTATATATTATATACACGAAGAGAGTTCCAATATTTCAATTTAAAAAATTTCGTACTGTGTTAAAGAGTCTAAGAAAACTTTTTCTATGTCACTCCGATTGTAAAATGTAGGAAGTTTTAAAATAACTGAAAACATTCATATTGAAACAAACCTTAAGTTTGAAAACATATTCAGAATATTTACTTTTTTTCTTTACATTAACATATAGCAATGTATATTTTTTTAAATATTAAATAAAACAAATATTATTACTTTATATTCGGAAACTCTTTGTGTTTGTTACAAATAAGCAATTTTAAGCGTTTTCTTTCCAATAATATAGATTATTATTGTTAATATTATATTTAATCTTGTCCACTAATAAAAATCATTAGGAAATATAGACTCGTAACCAATTGAGCATTTTATGTAAAAGTTAATGACAGTCAAAGAAAAAGAGCGCTTTTCAAAATTCTGGAAGTGAATGATAGAAGGCAGAACACACACATTTGAATACTGAGGTAAACAACAAAATTAATTTATCATTAATGTTTATTTTTTTGTCGCTCAACGGTCATTTTTTGCACACGAAGGCTAATTAGACTGGTACCTATGGCTTAAAGTGAATTCCGAACCACTACAATCTTCCATGCCCAAGGTAATGATTCGAAACCACGAACTGTGAACTGAAGGCAAGAACGCTAACCATTTGGCTGCCACCTCGGCACATCGTTAATGAAAAAATTACATAATATATTATATATTTTTCTCAGATGAATATTTTTCTCAGATTAAACATATAAACCAGTTAATTTAGTTACAATCCAACAATAGAAATCTGAATTTCTTATAGTTAATTTTTAATTCTATAATAGTATGGATTGCAAATTATTTTATTTAGCTGTAATATTAATATCAACTATTCAATGGAAATTATATAAACTTTATGTCATTTAATTATTTCAGTAATTATATGATGTAGCTGTTCAGAATCAATTTTTTTACTAATTTAAATTTTTACTAACAAACTAACTTAAATGTGATACATATTTTCTTTCTTTTTTATGAATACGCTCAATGAATTTTCCAGAAATACTTAATGGGGAAGCACATTTTGATATATATTTTAAGATGAAAAATGAAAATATAATTGTCCATTAATCTTTAATTAATATAAATACAATTTTTTCTTCCTTACATTCATTATATCAAAAAAGTCCACTTTTTCAAATTATATTTCTTTCATAATTAACTTAAAAATTAGCTAAAATCTTTTCCAGTGAAATTGACTGAATAATTTAAGAATAATTAATCAAGAATGAAGTTTTCCGATAAAACTGTTTTCGCTTTTGAAAGTTATTTTGGTATTAAAAGGATTATTAAATCTTAGCAATAAAAATAGTTATAGTAATTTAAAAAATATAATAATAGAAATTTTAAGCATTTAGCATCAATAACATTTGAACAAAACATCATCAAAGGTTTTGAGAATTTTAAGTATTTTGAGGACAAATGACATTGATAATAGATATGTGAAAAAATTTAACAAAAATGAAATAGATGATAATAAATCAACAGAAATTGGCAGGTGTTGAATGGTAATCAGACGCGCATATGATTTTCTACCATTAGTTAAATTATGAGCAGAACTTTTGATACCAATTCAAAATATTATCCAAGAAATGTTTAATGATCGAAATAATTTTAAATTCAAAAATACATTTTATTTTTGAATTCAAAATTATTTCTATCATAACACATTTCGTAGCACAGTTTTGCTAATTCCTTACTATTGACATTTCTGAAAGGTATGATTCATTCGAAATAATAATTATCAATACACTTACAGTTATTAAGATAAATTATTGCCTTATACACACACATATATAATTATGCGTAAGATACATTAAGGAAAGATGAGTACAAAAACCTAAAAATTTGATTCTTTAATATGGTAGTTAATAATTTCCATCTAATCTCAGCTTTTAAATTTAAATAAGTTACAATAAAACAAATAACAATTTTATTTTTTGTGAATTTTAGATTTTAAGCAATGATTGTATAGTAAGTGGACCACTATCACACATTTAGTTTAATTAAATTCATGATTAATGAAAAATTTTAATCGAATCTGGTTTAATCAAAACACCTAAAATTAAATGAACATACATTAATGAAATATTATATTATTTTTGGAATACCATAAAATTTGTTAAAATAATGTAACAAACCATTTTTTTTTTAAGATTATCCTTTCTCTAATTTTATAAATAAGACAACAATAAATATATTAGTGGATAAAATTTTTTTCTTATTTTAAAAAAATACACCCAGTTTATATTTAAAGTACATTAGTGGTTCCAGACATACCAGACAGGTAATATTTAACAATATATATATATATATATATATATGTATGTAGGTATTATAATATATATATATATTTATGTATATATATATATATATATATATATATATATATATTTATATATATATATATATATATATATATATATATATATATATATATATATATATACATAAATCATATTATATAAATATTTAAAGTAGGAAACTTTGCAAGTACTATTAGAAAACAATAATATTTGTGTGAGTAATTCTTTTCACTCTAAATTCTTCTTTTTCAGGAAAATAAAATTGCAAGGTAAATTTCATTCATTTCGATTTTTTAGCCTCTTATACTTAAGACAGATGTGATACTGATTTATGTAGAATTCTTTATAAAGTTAAGAATTTCAATTGAGGCTTTTAATTTCAAGGGTATTATACCCTATCAAATTTAAACTGACAAAAAGAGTTGAAACGAAGCGGAAGATTTATTTCGATAACTTTTAAACCAGATTCCTTAATTTGAAAGATAACATGACATCGAATAATTTAAAACTCGGCAGTAAAACTTCATTAAACACTCGACAAATTGAAGGCATGAGTGAATTTTATTTACTTCACTTAACATTCAATTCCACTCTACAGAGTCAGAAACGTAATTCATCCAATCTATTTTAAAACCGTATTTTTTCTTTTTTATTTCTAATTTTAGGGCTTTTATTTCAGCATCACGTGGAGGTGTTGTCAGAAGGAATGGAAATTTAATTTAAAAGTTGGTATTGATTAGAACGTATGGCTGAAGTAGAGGCTTAAAGTGAGAAATAGAAATGCAGCTTCTTATTCTTTAATTAGTTTTTATTTCCGCTTTTAAGAAGATGGAATTTGTGACTCGTTTCAAATTTAAGTATAAGGATCAGTACTAAATTCTTCATCCATCATTTTACTGCAGAGGATTTTTTACATGATTGATGGAACGTGCATTTATTGAAGTGTTACTAATTTAAAATCTGACTTCAGAGTTCATTACGTTTCTTAACTAATATCAATTTTAAGTTAATATTCTTTGATACAGTTTTTATTTCTTTCACTAAAATAAAATTTATTTTTACTCGGATTTAAGATTTTCATATTACTAAGAAAATGTAATTTAGAATGAAAATTTAATTTTTGAATTTAATTTAACTGAAAACTCAAGTAAAAATTTTACCGCATTTTAATATCTGATCTGCTCCAAATAATTACACTTAAATATATTTATTAAATAAGAACTTCATTTAGAAAACTTTTTTAGGCAAAACTTTCATGAAAATTTTAAGATGTGAATTGCTTTAAATAAAAGATTGTTGAAATTGATTTAAATGAAAATATTTATATCATCTTTTTTATTTAAAGTGTCTAGCAATTAGTGAAAGATCACAATTTTAGTTCTTGTGATACAGTATTTTATTTCTTAAACTACAACACTATATTGCAAATTTTATTGCTTTTAGTTTAAAATTATTCCCCAAAATGATACTCTCATAATTTCAGGAAATAGCCTTAGTTATTGTAATTAAAATGAATGTTAAAATATCAATAGTATTCATGTAAATCCCCTCTCTTGCCTTTTCTGATGATTATCATAAAACTAAAAATGAAGTAATTGTGAAAATTACAACTGTAAAATGGTCCTTGCAAAAAGAATAAACTAGCAGGAATATAAATTCCAGATGAATTCAGAGGAAAAAACAAAAGTACAATATTTGATGTAATGTACCTCAGACATTTCTGGTTATATATTGCAACATGACAAAGAAACTACTTTAAACATTTTTAAAATATAATACTGAGAATTTTAGCATCAGTACTGATATTGATGTTGTTGCATGCCCCCGAAGTCAGTAGTGCTAGATCAAGTCCATGAGCTTGTACACCTTTAAAATGTCCAGTACCATAAATGGATTCTCCAACAGATCTCTCCCGGAGAGACCAAGGAGTTGAAGAATATGTTCAGGAGAGGCCTGTTTACTTAAGCACTTGGAGCAAATTTCGTATTTCTTCGTACCCTAGATGAATTTCATGTTACTAAGATGGCCACTTCTGAAACGAGCAATAGCCATTTGTTCTTGTCTACTAAGAGACCAATAGCCAAAGAAGGCTCTGGACGCGCGCAGTGGTACCAATGATGTTCAGGAGGGACAATCCAAGTGGTCTTATTCTCGTGTTTAATCTTTGAGTGAATCTCCTGAAATGTGAGAAGTGCCGACGGTACATCGTCCTCAGACACACCAGCATTGGCCAAAGTGTCCGCAATCTTATATCCTTCGAGATCAACGAGGGAAGGAATCCATTGTAGGTGAATATGATGCGATACGGACATACGTTTTTACATTTGAAGTATTGAAACCCCAGGCCCTTGTCTCTCACCTGTTGCCATCTGGCCAAATTCTGTATTGCACTTTTACTATTAGACAAAACCCAAATCTCAGCTCCATGTGGAAGGGAATTCATAGAGTCTAGGGCTACCTCTATAGCAGTTTTTGTTGACTTCTTAATGTCAAAAAATGAACAAATTCCTCTAACAATACTTTTTTTTATTTTACTTTATAATGTGTTCTTAAAAATGTGTTTGTTTTCAAAACATAAAGATCTATAAATGTCAATTCCAAGAATGATTTAGGAAGCAAATTGAAATGTAGTGCTGCCACTTTAAAAATATCTGTATTTAAACATTCCAATAAATTTACTTCATTTTAAATTAAAGTATCTTTTATTTCTTGAGATTCATATGACTTGAACAGAATGCGTAAGCCCGCAAAAGTATTAAAAAGAATCAATAAGACACTAGACTCTACAAGGGGGCATTGCCATATATTTCAAATAAACATTAAATATTCGAAATATTCGATGATTAATGTATTAATAAAGATTTTTAATAATGTTTCTGTCTCTCAAAAAAAGTGTTTTGTTTCTTCAAAGTATAACTATTACAACTTCAAAGTTGAACAGAGATAATTAATTTTTTCCAGCGGTGGACATTTGAATGACGAATTCTTTGCCACAACAAAGCCAGAAAGTGCAGCTCATTTATCGTTACTCAGTGAACTCCTGTGAGTCAAGTCACGGAGGCGAAAAGCGTTGCCCCCGCAAAATCACCACAAACCCGTTTATCAGTGGGCCACATTCATGCATCATCACAGAAGAAAGTACAGAGAAATACTGAGAGAACAGAGAAAGAAAGTAACATCTATGCCCGAACTGGAGTTGAACCTGAGACCCACAGCTCAGGAGTCAGGAGCCCTATGATAAATATAAAGGCACAATGATAAATATAAAGGAAATTATTCTTAAATACTATAATTCTAACACCATACCGGTAGGAACTGAAAATATTTGAAATAGTTCTTTCAAAAGCTAAAAATAAAGGTATTGCAACTTATATTTTTATATTTCATATGCATGCTGCAAGTGATTTTCATATTTCACTCCACATCTTTTTATTAGGTATTACAATGGGAAAAAATTCACTTCAATTAGACAGAATAAATTATTTTAGTTTGTTATCACTATGATTAGAGCTAACGAATACTAAATATCTCTTCCATATTAGCTTTTTTTTAAAAAAAAAAATAACAATTTGCTCTTAACTTTTGAACATCTTTCATACTATAATACGAAGAATACGAAAAGTTAAAATTGGAATTACATTTCACCAAATATTCAAATATTTAAAACTTATAGTATGACAAGACATTAAACGAGATATTGATTATTTTCCTGATAGCAACCTGCCTGTACAGGATTTTTATTCACAGAAATATCTTTAAAAAATGCTACTACATTTTACCTTAGAGGAAAATACTATCATTTAATTATAAATGTTTTTTCACAAAAACATCTTGCCCTTTCCAATAATGAATATATTATTAGCTTTTAATACTCAATTTCCACATTTTTACAATATGTACTGCATTTTATTCACTTGCGCAGTGATAGAATTTTTGCTCTAACTTTACAGAATATACAAATTTTCATATTCTCATTAAATAAAAACATTTTCGATTCTTATACTTATTTTAAATAGATAAAGAACGATTTACTTAAAACTAAAAATGTTTTGAAAAATTTTTGCTTAAAAAATTAATTTTCATTTTCATCAGTTGTATCATTATTGTACGAAGTTTTGTTCTGGAAAGAAAAATATTATTATTTCATAAGAAGAATATAATTACATTATTTTATAATTCTTTATAACTTACTTACAGTATTTATATAAAATTATTTAAATAAATTTAATTTGTCATTTTCCCTTTCAAATGAAGAAAATAATTTTAACAATAAATTCAAAAGATCTTACTCAATTTATATAACATTCATCGTTATCTAATATTTAAGTTTTCTATGAAAGGAATTTCTGGAATTTATTGATAATTTAAAAGAAATTTACTGACAAAAAAAAGCAAAAATATGTAGGGGTTAAAAACATTTTTTAACATGAAATGTGTTAAATGATGGTTTTCATTTGTATGATACAAATTTTATACTTAAGGTGATTCTTAAAAATTTAATCTTTAGAATTTCTCCAAATAATAGATTCTTAAATACGAATTTCATATGTGAATTAATAATTATGTTTCTAGATGTCTAACAATACATTTTTAAGTAGTATTAATAACTAATAATTGAACAAGTGAAAATGTATGTAAGAACCTTTTTTAATTTGTCACTATGATTATTACTAAAGTGTGAAGTTATAATCGTATGAAATTATAAATAAAATTTTGAATTTTTTATAATGCCAAAGTGCGCTTATTATCAAATCAACAAAATACTTGAAAGTTAAGAAATAAATAATGGATTTTCATTCTTTCGGGGTTCGTATCGATTGTGAGTTGATTAAAACAGCCACTTAATGAACACAAGACTTTTATTCGTAAAAACTCCACTAGATATACCAAATGTAACAATCACAATTATACAGCTACAATTCGTCAAAATACAATAAGTAACAGCTTTCAATCACAGGTCTCAAATACTTCTGACAGAGAACAACTTCTCTAAACTAGCAGTCACGACTAATCGTCTTCACAAAACTGACTGTGTGTACAAAACCTGTCTTCTATGTCGGGCTGTGGTATTTATATTTGACTTGGCGGAGAAATCTACCAGTTTCGCCAAGGTTCTGGAAGTTTCTAGGCTATCTCACTAAATATTGGTTCTAGAGCTTACGTTATGGATGTTTCCAGAAGTATCTATTTTTCACCAAATCGTTATGTTTTCTCGCCAAAACATCGCCAAATCACCAAATTATTAGAAATCCCGCTTTTAACGTATAACACGTCTAGATACAGCAATTTTTGTCCAAAATGTGAGTGATTCCGATCTGTCTGAGATATTTTAAAATAAATACAATAATTATTTATAAATTTGTAACATTGGCCCCCACTCAAGGACTGCATGTTCTGGACAATACAATCCCCTGATAGGAGGCCAAATTTAATATAAAAGAATTTATATTTTACGTGGATATAGAATACATTACATACACAAACAACTAAAAATGCAAATACAAAAAAATAAAAAATATCAAAATTATCTATACTATTTACAAAGAGACTATGGTCTACTAATTTTTACTTTACATTAAGATAAGGAGATAATCTATCATAATGTACTACCTTTGATTTTGAAGAAGATGATTTCCTTATACGAACCACGACGTCGTTCAGTCTTTTTAGGACTTTGTAGGGACATTCCCAGATGGCTTGCAACTTTGGAGAAAGTTCTTATGTTGAATCATGTTCCACAACCAAACTTTATCACCTTCCTGAAATTCATGTCCTGTCGCTCTTGTGTCTTACGTTATCTTCATTCTTTCGGTCATCAGGTTTATTCGGTCTCGAGCGAAGTTATGGACATCTTCAAGACGTGCCTGAAAGTCTCGGGGGTATTCCTCTGGCGATGATGATGTATCCGGTGAACGACCTAACTGAAGATGACAAGGGAGATAAAGTTCGCGACCAAAGAGCATTTGTGATGGAGTATATCCGGCAGTTTCATGGACAGCACTGGGATATGCAAGCAGAAACAGCAGTAGATACAAATCCCAATCTCGCTGATTCTTGGAAACCATAAGTGAGAGATTATTCAAGATGGTTCGGTTAAACCTCTCTACCATGCCGTCCGATTTTGGGTGTAATGGTGTGGTCTGCGTCTTGTCTATTCCGAGAATTTGACACATTCCTTTAAACACTGCAGAGGTGAAATTTGTCCCTTGATCTGAATGAACTTGTTAGCGTGTGCCGAATCTGGAAAACCATTGCTGGAATAAAACCTCGGTACTGTAGTCGCTTCTTGATCGGGTATTTAAAACGCTTCAGGCCATTAGTAAAGTAGTCCATGACAACTAGGGTGTATTTGTTGCCATTTGAAGATCGTGGTAAAGAACCCAAAATGACCAATGCTATCCGCTCAAAAGGTGCTCCTACGTTGTACCTCTGAATCATTCCTCGGCTACGTTTCTTAAATCCCTTACGTGCCGCACTTTCATTGAAAGATTGGCACCAATTATCTTCATCTTGTCTAGTTTTGCCCCATTAGAAGTGTTCTCGAATTTCTGTAAAGTCTTCATTACTTCGAAGTTGCCTCCAGTTGAGCTACTATGCATTTCTTTCAAAACATTAGAAATTCTTGATTTTGGAAGAACAAGCCGTCAACAAAAAATGGAAGAATAAGCTTCCATTTGAAATTACGTCTATCATCGGACTCCCATTTTCTGCATAACACGCCATTTCTAATATGGTGTGAGTCCCAAAGAGCCCAATATTGCTTAGTAGCAGGACTGTAGTTGGAGATATCCTGAAACTTGGTCTCATACTGGAAGATTCTTTTAATTCAAAAATTGCATTTATATCTGGGTCTTTTTTGGGGGCTTCTCTAAGTCCTTTATCACTCTATCGGCCTGGTTTCGATGGTGTCGAAACAGTAACTTGGCGTACCGAAGTATTTACTAAATGATAGTTCTTCTCTACTCTAGAACAATATAAGCAGCTTTCATTACACGGTTTCCTTGATAATTCATCAGCATTTCCTTTGAGAGAAGTTTGTTGCGAAGAGATCCTGTGCGATGACGTGGTTTCGGGCAGTCTCTACGAACGTGTACGACTTCACCGCAACTCCAACACTGAATTTTCGTGTTTCTGCCACCTTTACTCAATTCTAAGCTACGAAATTTTCAACGCAGATCTTCAATTTACTTTCTTAGATCATAGTACGTATCAGTAGCAGAGACTGCTCTGATTGAGTGCCGATCTTTATGCATGGCCTGCTGAGCAGCCTCTATCTTATGTGCGTAGACAAGGGCAGATCCGATATCTTTGACATCGGCAAGTCTAAGTGTTTTCTGTATCTCCGGATCCCACACACTATCGATAAAGTAATGGAGAGCCAGATCTTGACGTGACTCATCTGGGCAGTCCAAAAATGCTAGACGGGAAAGTCACTGAATATCAACAGCCAATTCTTGCAGATTTTCACCCGCTTTTTGATAACGGGACTTAAACTGTAGTCTGCTATATTCTTTAGTGCACTTTTCTCCAAACCGCCGCTCAAGCGCACTCGATAGGGCTTGGAAATCGTACCTCTGCTCTTCCAGAAGCGTCTCGAGGATGTTGACCGCGCCTCTTCTTAAAGAAGCCGCAAGGTGAAAAGCTTGGGCTCGGAGATTCCGTCCATTAACTTCCGCTACCATCATAAACTGGGTCTTGTATACTTACCAGGATGATTTTCCATCGAATGTTGAGAGTTTAATCATGGCTAGGGAAGGCATAAATGCAACGTTGGGTTCCTCATGTCTGTTTGACATTTGCTTCTTCAAGTTTTCAATCTCCTTATTCATATTGTCTAATGCTTCCTAAGCTTTTCTACTATCTCCAAAATTTTATTTTGATCTGAAGTTACCTTATCTTTCATTGCATTCATCTTCTCCTGAGTTCCTTTTTAATACTTACAATGTTCTTCTTAAGTTCCTTTTTAACCTCCCCCTGTCCAGATTTTATTCCTTTCATCATCTCGGTTTTAATCTCTTCTTGTCCAGGTTTCATCTCAGCCATCTGCTGCGCTGATTTTTCAAGAAGACTTTTCATTAAATATATATCCATTTTTCTTGTGACACACTGCATCAACTCTTCAACCCAGCTTTTGACACCAGTTGTACCGCATTTTGGGGTTCGTGTCGATTGAGAGTTGAATAAAAGAGCCACTTAATGAACATAAGACTGTTATTTCTAAAAATTCCACTAGATATACCAGCTGTAACAATTACAATTATAAAGCTACAATTCATCAGATACAATGAGAAACAGCTTCCAATCTTAGGTCTCAAATACCTCAGACAGAGAACAACTTCTCTAGACTAGCAGTTACGACTAATCGTCTTTACTCACTTACTGTCTTCACTAAACTGCCTGCTTTCTATGTCGGGATCGGTATTTATATTTGACTTGGCGGAGAAATCTACCAGTTTCGCCAAGGTTCTGGAAGCTTCTAGGCTATCACGCTAAATATTGGTCTTAGAGCTTAAATTAAGTATTACATGCAAATGCACTTGTATAAATAACATATAATAGTTACACATTGTTAACTTAATTTTTTTACCTATGTAAATCAATATATTCTAAGGTAACATTATTACCTTGACTGAATTAATATTAGAAATAAATCTAAAACACAATTTTTTTAGTTTTTAAATAAAATATTTATTCCTAATTTTTTGCTCATTGATCGTTTTCAAATTTATTAAAATAACTGAAATATTTTAAGCTTATATTTGACACAAATACATATGTTTCAAATTTCAAATCTTAATTTTATGTATACAACTAAAGAATATTATATCCATAAATTTGTTAAGAAATAATTTTTATTAACATATCAAATTAATAAGTACCAAATTTTCCAATTTTAATGAATATTCTATTAATTAGGATTGAACTTTAAATACCTAGATGAAACTTCATCTAGGTATTTAAACTTCAATTATTCCTTCTATTATAACAATCATGTGCAATATATGCGAAATTTTGAATTTATAATACTTTGTAAGTGATTTATTAAAAATAAGAATTTTATGTATATAAATTATTTGCTCTCGACAGGAACAAAGTATTTTAGTACACTAGTAAAAAAATAGTGTTATTTTGCAACTTAAAACAAAAATTATTTGTAGGATCTAAAAATGATTTTCATTCTTTTACTTATACTCACTTAATAATTACTAATTTGATACTTATATATAAGTTATGATTGTTTATATTGTAATTTAGTATGATTTTTCCTTATTCTTTTACGCAAAAAATGTATCTTTCAATTTCAAGATTTCTAAATTTTATTGTATTTAATCTGTAAAACTTGCTTTAAAGTTATCTCTATAAAGTTTGTCCATATTTAATTTTTAAGCAAAATATTTGCTTTTTTGAAATAATTTAATTTTGGTTTAAGCCCAAAAGAATTTATTTTAAATTATATTACTAATTAACTTTTAATTTAAATTACTAATTAAATTCAAAATTAAATTACTAACACTTAACTTACTTTAACTAGAAATTTCTAATATTTTACATTTTTAACTATGCACTTATTATTCATAAATTCATTAAAAACAATTTAAAGTGAATAGTTCTTCAAAAATAGCATTATTTAGTAAAATTGTTGAGTTTTCTATATGGAAATATTTATTCATTTTTATTTCAGCAATTAAATATGTGACTTTTAAAATTATTGTGTTGCAAAAAAAACTACCATTAAATATAAAATTACAAATTTCAAAAATTACATTTCTGAATATTAATTATGAGCATCATCAGGAATATAAAAAGTAATTCATTAAAAAAACAATTACTTTCATTAAATTTATTAATTTAACTGATATTTAAGCAAAAAAAGTAAAGATTGTTAGATGATGAATTTATATAATTTAAAAATTTCCGCATCTCTTCAATCACACATAAAGATGAAGAGTCAAACAAATTATGTAAGTTTCTTAAATTTCTTATAAGAAACAATTTATGAAGGAATAAATAAAAGTAAATAGGCTTTTTTTACCATCATTTCTTTTATTTTGCTTCAAAAATAATATTTATTTTTATCAATTTCTGTATAAGCAGAAGTTTTCGTTTTCAGCATATTCTGAAAATGTTATATTGATTTGCATCAACCTTTTTCAATAATAAAATTTCTTAACAAAAATTAGGTTGAATATGATATCATATATTATTTAAAAACTGACATTGAAAAGTACATTATTGAGAAGTTTATGCCTTGCCTCATATTCAAAATCTTTATTTAATAAAGAAAAATAAACAAATATTTCATTAAAAAAACACACTTTAATAATTTACGAAATTCATTTAAAAAAAAGAATTGATGAAAAGAAAACACTCATAAGTTAAAACAAGGTATATTTAATAAATCCTATAAAGATCCGTTTAGATTAGTTTGTTTTGTAAAAATGCATATCCATTCAGTTTTCCGATAAAGTGTTAAGTATTAACTAAAAGCATAAATAAAATTTGAATTCAAATTACTGTTTGCTGAAATATAAAATTGTGCATGTTTGAAACAATTTTTAGACAAAATCACCTTTAGGATTTAATATTTATCAATAAATTGAAACCTGTATCAAACTTTCAGTTAAAATAATGAATTTAACTTGATTTAAATTTTTATATCAAAACTAAATATTACTAGATGAATGGAGTTATTCAATTCTTCCATCTATTAATATTTAGCTTTAGGGATTTTCTTGAAAAATCTCAAATGCCATACATTTCATGTATGCATTTTAGCATTACATTTCATGGAGAAAATTTATTTGATTTTTTATTTTCAAATTGTGTTGTAATAATGTACTGTTTTTTCATAATGTTCGACAGATTTTAAACTGAATAAAATGGCAGACAATTTATGCTTCCTCATCAATTAATTAATAGGAAATTATTAGCTAATTTTTGTCTCATATTTTGTCAAAATATCGTATTTTTTATCAAAATGTATTAATGCTTTAAATATATAAGTAATTCTGATATTAATAATTTTCTCCTTCATTTGAAAGTTTGTTGAAATTGAGGTAATTTGTTTTTGTTTTGTTTTTTTTTAATGTTTTTAATTTACTCTGATTTTTGGGTGCAGGGCAGCAAAATTTAATTTTGATTCCACGTTTTCAAAAGTTTAAAAATTTGATATAATACAAATTTGTGTATTAAGATTTTTAAGAAGATAATCTTCTTATATATATATATATATATATATATATATATATATATATATATATATATATATATATATATATATATATATATATATATATATATATATATATATATATATATATATATATATATATATATATATATATATATATATATATATATATATATATATATATATATATATATATATATATATATATATAAATACAATATTTAAAAAAAGTATAGTTTACTTAAACTTCATATAAATAAACCTTAATTATATTACAGATCTTTTTTTCTAAAGAACATTTTAAAATTTAATCTTCTTAAATACAATATTTAAAATGTATAGTTTACTTAAACTTTTTATAAAGAGACCTAAATTACATTGCAGATCTTTTTCCTGAAGAACAATCTTACATATTATATTTTTAACAAATGCTAATCTGTTCGTGCATCAAATGGAATTTCTTCATTTAACTTTATCATTACTTTCTTCTAAGTGCATCTATTTCAACTTTTTTTATGAGGAGAAGAAAATATATATTGTTATATAATATTATAAAATATATAATATTATATTGTTATTAAATTACTAGGAAATAGAAGATGATATAATTTGAGTTTTCAGCCTTTAATTTCATTATTCCTTATGTAAAATTTTATTCATTATAAATTATGAGTGCTTCTGCAAAAGAACAATAATATCTATTATCTGATACTATTAAACATTTTATAAAATTTATACAAATATCGAAAAAAATATTTTATGATACGGTATTTGAAATTTACATAAATAAATCTAATATGACTGTTCATAATATTATATAGTCTTATATTTCAAATAAATTGCATGATTATTAAATAAAATTTCTTAGAAATTAAATATTTTAAAGTAATATAAGGAAACAATATATATTTCAATTATGTTTCATTTTTAATTCATTGTTTTTTTAATCATACATGCTGTAATAAATTACAAAATATTTAAGGAGATATAAATGTGATAATAAAATTATTCAAAAATGTTTTAAAATTAATAAGCATTTTATCAAAAAAATGAAAAATTTATTAAATTAAATTAAAATATATTTGGCCTACAGCCTTTATTACTGTTTAATTCTCTCTTCCTCAGACATAGAACTAGATAAATAATAAATGAATAACACAATTGAAAACTAAATACATGTTTTGGTTAGGTCTGGAAACATTTTGTGTTTTATTTATTGATGTCCAAAATAAATATAGCCTTGCATTTTAATCTTGAAAAGCTTTATATCCACCTTATTTATTTATGGAAAGGTAAAAAAAAGCTTGAAGACACATAAATAGGCTTACACCAGCAGACGTTCTTACTGAAAAGCTATGCCCAGAATTTATCTATCATTGTTTTATAGTAATGGGGTTCAAACCCGTTATCCCTCTATTAGATCATATAAAAAGAATCTTAAATACAAAGCTTTCTGAAATCAAGACAAATCTAAATGCATATCGCTTACTATGTAATTCAGCATTTATGGAAATATACAAGTATTTAGTTTAATTGTATTTCTCTCTCTCAGATTACAGCAAATTAATTTGTTTTTTTATTTGCTCTATAAAATCAATTTAAACTTCATGCTTGATATCCTTAAACAGACTATTAATTTTGTGATAACATTAGAGCTTTAAATATATGACATACAGATTCTTTCAAGCCCTTTTTTGTTCATATTATTTTTTGCAAATTACTTCTAGAGATGTTAAATACATAATGTATTTAACCAAATAATTTACATTATTAATTAAAAAAGCTACTTTAATTGAAAAATTATAAAAATATTACAATTAATTTCATTTGCCTCTTATCTTACAAATATAAAATATAATCATGCAAATAAAGTATATATATGTTTTCGCTTCAAGTTATTTCTGAAAGAAAATGATAAATTATTTTTCATTTTTTTCATACATCCTTTTTTTCTACATTTGCATAATTACAGTAATGTAAGAAATATTAAAGTTTTAATACAACTTAATTTAAATTATAACACTAAAAGAATAAATAATGCTGTATTATTTGTTCATAGTTTTAAAATTAGAAATCTAAACAGTTAATGGTTATCACCTGGTTTCTGTATAAGAAAAGCGTGACACAACGGCCGTTGACACTCTTAATAAATGGCTTATTTAAAGTGTTTCAAAACTATTGGATTATAAAATCTGGAAATGACGGTTACAAGAGAAGATTAGTGTGTGTAGGCTATTTAATAAACATTATTTAAACCCATATACTTGTTTCAGATAGATGCTTAAGAATTTAAACGTTAATATTTCAGTTCCAATTACAGTTATAGGAAAATTAGGAGCTTCTGACTATATGAATTACATAAATGAAAGATGAATTTGTTATCTAAGAGTAATTTAAATTAATAAAAAATTAGAAGCAATTATGAAAAAAATAACTCCTAAAAATTGTGATGTACTTACCAAAACAGTACATTCTGTTTGTTTAATAGATTAAATATTTTAAGTAAATTTATGATACGCTAGTTTAAGTATAATTGAATATTAATTCCCTATAATGTAGATGAAAACATCAAATATTTTAAAAACTTCTGATAATTTAACTAAGCAACTTAGACAGTATTATACGCAAAAATATAATCATATATGTTTAAGCCATAAATATGAAATCGTATAATTTATATATTTAAATATCTTTTCCTTACATTATAAATAAACGTCATTTAAAGTTTAAAACATTTATTAGAACATAATTTTAAGAAATTTAATATTTTAAAAATAATATACATTTGGGAGTAAGACACAAAAAAGCAATTTATAGTTATTTATTTTAAAAGTTGTGTATTTTATTTAAGAAAACAGTGATTATTGATGATTTTTAAGAGAACATTAGAAAATTTTGATTGCTCTTAAAATGAATTTTTTTATTTTTTTATTTGTATTTAAAGTCCATTGCTTTTTTACGGAAAGTACTTAATATTAAATAATTTACGGAAAGAAAGCATCATATATCGAAAGAAGGAAAACAACGAAAAACATTTTAAGATACACTCTTAAAAATAACCTCTTCCAAAATAGAAATGTATCATTCAAATCCAATTGTCCAATAGTAACCCGTATCATATCAATTAATTTCCATCAAAAATGCATAATTTTAACTCAAAAACACACTAAAATGCGTGTTTTAAATATAAATTTAGTAAATAGCTTAACTACTTATTTCTATTTAAAGGAAATTAAAAAAAAGCACTTCCAGATGCCACGAAATGTTGACATATGGAAGTACTTTTCGAAAATTTTTGTCTATATTCGCATAGCATACAAGAGGACACTCAGAAAACTCCAAACTTCTAATCACACACAACGATAAAAGTAGATGAAGTAAAAGAACCTGGAACATTCAGTTTACGTGATTCACAGCGATTAAAATTAAATCTTAGAAATATTTTGTCACAACGTCATCGAGAATAAGCGGTAAATTTTACATTAGCCTTTTTGTCAAGAATTTGAAAGTGGTTGGTATTCCAAACATCTGAATATTGAACAACAAGAATCTAAATCGTTTTAGAGGAGAATTTTATTATAAGGGCAAACAATAAAAAAATAAATTATGCATTATTATTTTACTAACTTACTGAACTCTTCAGTATTTCACAAAAATACTAATAAAAGTCATATATTATTTTTAATAATATATGACTTACTTAATACCAGTAAGTCATATACTATTAAAAATAAGGGGCCCCAATACATTTATTCATATATATATATATATATATATATATATATATATATATATATACATATATTCTTGTAACACTTCTAACATTTCATGCAATAAATGTTGCGCATTTCTTTTATCTTTATTTCTTGTGATAAATTTAGATAGATTTATTCTTTATAAAATAAAATTTATCTCTCAGTTGAACACTATACAGTATATATTTCCTTCATTTATTTCTGCATAAGATGTAGAATTGTAAAATATTTTTAGCTGAAGACTCTTGCACATACTATAATTCTAATCAGTATACCGTTTTCTCTCAAATAAGACACTTAAGTATCAAAAGTACATATTAGTGTAAGTGAAAAAAATATTCAGTGATTTATACGTTAAGAAGAGCATTTATCGAAAAAATGAAACTATTACATCTAAATTTGTTTTGCATTAACGACTTAGTGAGGAATTTACAAAAAAATAATAAAAACCATTCATTTTATTAAACTAATATAAATTCCTACTGCGCTTATTATTGAGTAGTCATAAAGAGTGCTCCAAAAAAAATATCTATCCTAAATGAATAACACCGTCATCTCTATGAATATTTCTACAGTCATCAATGAAACATGTAGAAAATAACCGATTCATACGTGCCATCCGTTATCAGAAGCAGCAGACGGTTTTTATCCCTTGAAAAATCGAATTCATTGTTGCTGTATGACGGTTTAGATTTTCGATGAACATTAAAATACATTGCTATTAACAAAGAAGTGGAGTTCCTACGGTTTATTGATTCTGAAACCAGGTGTTTCTGTCAATGGTTCTTAGATTGCTATATTTCAAATACATAAATCGTTGGCGCCATTTATTATTTTTTGCTTTACTAATTGCTTCAATTAGATATAGGGGGAGAATAAGATATGGAGTTGCTTTGTGTGATGCCGAATATAGTCTAAAATTCTTTTCACGCCGATTCTTAATGTTTTAAAAGTTCATTACTTTTCCGGTTGAAATAGAAATAAAATTGGGAAAAATTGTAAAAGCTGTAAATTTATTTGAATTGTGATTAGACAATATATATATATATATATATATATATATATATATATATATATATATATATATATATATATATATATATATATATATATATATATATATATATATATATATATATATATATATATTACATGTTATAAAGCAGCCGAATATTTCTCATACATAGTGTGATGTCATCATACTTAGTGTGAAAGAAAATTTAAATTGCAATATGATTGCATTATTGAACATTATTAATTTATTAACTATCTCCCGAATCGAGCAATAAAATATCTGATATCTATTCAACATGGTAATCGCCAAGTTGGCAGCCGAATGGTTAGTGCTCTTGCCTTCGGTTCAACAGTTCGTGGGTTTGAATCCCACCTTGGGCATGGATGTTTGTAGTGGTTCGGAATCCACTTTGAACCGTAGGTTCCGATCTAATTAGCTCTCGTGTGCAAAAAGTGACCGTTGAGCAACAAACAATCCATCAACATGGTAATCTTCAATCTTTAGATTCAATTCTTTATTATATCATATGTATTTTATGCCTGTTTATTAACTGTTTTTAGAAACATTAATCTAAATATTAGCCACTTGAAGGATGAATCTAACTCATGATCCTGAGAATTATTGTCAGGAGAAAGTTTTGAGATATTTTTATATTATCATTTAATAGAGGTCAAAGTTTGACTATCTGAAATTCGGAAGTAGGTGTATTCAATGTAACTTGACTTGTCGTAAAAATCAAATTTTCATCATACTGATGATATCTTCTTATCAATTACACTTGATTAATCCATTTCTAAGAAATTTTCCTTGATATAAAAAAACTCTTAGAAAAGCATTCTGTCAATAAATTTAAATACTGATCTCGTTTTAGAAATAGAGTATTGGATTAGTTATTTTTTCGAATATATTAAAATCTGTTCTCTCTAAAAAGAGCAATGGACACAACTTCTTAGCATATCTAACGTAAAATCATCTTGCGTCAAAGTTTTTGATCAAATTTATGTATATATAAAACTGTTACAAAAGATATTAACGATCTCATATTTTATTGCGAAACAAAATACAATATATTAATATATTTTACGTTTACAATCTCTTAAGATTTCACAACTTGTTGAATTTTGCAACTCTGTCTTTTACCAGAATGCCATTTCCAGCGAATAAAAGAGGTCAAGCGTAAAAAAATCTCTAGAAATACCTTTTCTTTCTCGAAGCAATTCATCTTTTAAAGTGTTTAAAACAATATAAAAATGTATAAGGAAGAAAAAAATAGCTGAAATAATATTAAAGACTCAATTCATCAATATATCTCACTCTGCTTTCTGGGAGAAAATAATAAAATTCCTTTTACTCCCAACCAAAATCTCCTGGGAATGCCACTAGTCAAGACATCCCTCCAAAAACACGTGGTCAGTGGCGTAATAAATGGAAAATTTGTCATCATTGATTTTCTTTCCTTATTCAGGACTTTGTCCACCTTATTCTTGAGCAACGACTAGCTTATTTTCATGGCTTCCCATCTGAATTGATTTTTAACACAAGAAAATAAAGAGAAAATGATGTTTCAGGCAAGATTCTGTCGAAGAAGTTACAGAAAGATTATTATTTTAAAACTAGAGAGAGTTTTTCTCTAAAAGTCAAGCATTTAATTTTTTTCTGAAATTTGCGGATCAACTCTTGAGAATTATTAGTCTTCTTTAGTGACATTTGAAGCTCGAATGTAGGAGTAAATATTATTTCCTTTCCATAGATTAGGTACCTAAATTATAATTTAATGATGTAAATGAGTAAAAATAAATGCATGTTTAATCATTTTTCAAGCCGTTTTGAAGGAATATATATTCAATGCGAAACGAATGATTATTGAATATACTGATCAGAATACCGTATCACAAGTCTATGTATTTTGTTATATAAGAACAGGAAGTTATTTAATAAATTTTGATATTACAAGAATATATCATAGATGATTTTTAACCAATTTTCACTACACACTTAAATTTTGTGTTAACACTTAAATTACTTTCACTTAAATTTCGTGTTCCATTTCTCAAAACAAATGTATTTGAAATGTTTAAAAATGAGATTATGGATAGACATTTCTTGAAGAGTATTCAATTTCTTACGAATATAATGATATTAATTGTTTAATTTTAATGATAAGAGAAAAAATTCAATGTCATTCACTTTGACACTTGTAATTTAAAGAAGCTCATTAACACTCTTTCTCTCTCTCTCTCTCTCTCTTAACATTTTTTAACTAATAAAGCTCATAAATGATAGTTGTAATAATATGTAATTAATTGTTACTATAATTATGAAATTCAAGTATTTAACATTCGCTTTATTTTCTTTTAATATATGTATTTTTGCCAGCTCAATTACAATTGAAACAAAAAAAGCCATAAATTGTAATGAAATAAAAGGTGTTCTAATATTTAATATTATATTTAATAAAGCTGTTTAAAACATCGAGTAAATATATTTAATTTAAATATAAAATTTTATATCATTAAATACATTCCTTCAGCATGCATCTACTTCATAAGCATCTTGAACCTGGCATATTAATAAACATTATCTAGAAAATGTAATTATCCATTTTGAAATGTATACTTCCTTTTTACATTTTCAGGTTGAATCAATATACAAATATTTAATCATATGTTAAATAATTAAAATCAATCCTGCATTATTTCATAGATTGTCAATAAGCTGATATAACTGGGAGTTTTATATTTCTTAAATATATAGTATATTAATGTCTAAATTAATGTTTTTCTATATTATTCTTAATAATCATTGCAAATAATAATCTTAGGGGGACTATAAATGAAACAAGGAAGTGTTTTCAAATGTTGAAACACAATGTTGCTGTATTGAAATTATGCTTATTTTTAATTAAATAAAAATTTTTTGATTGTTTTTAATATTATATTAATCATAATCGTAGATTTTTATAATAATTACATTTCCTAATTAGTTTTTCTAAAATTTGTTTCAGTAATACATAATGAATATTATTTTCGAAATTATTGTTACATTGATTAAACTGCTTTTGTTTGAAACTTTATTATCATGTTTCAATTTATTCCTGATATTTGAGCGTTTAATGTGCATAAAATTCTAATTTCATTATATTTTTTTTATTAATTTGAATTCTAAAATTCAAAAATAGTTCATATCTTATTTCCTTTTAAATTTTCCCTTAAATATTTGTGTATTACATTACTGCAATGTTTTGTGATTGACTTTTAGTGTATCTTTTATGTTTCAGTATAAATTACAGAGCAATTTTACAGTTCAAAAGCAGCCAGTTTATCATTATAGTGAACAAAATTCCATAACCTACAGAACACTTTATAAAATTTAAATTAATATATTATTGAAAATAATACTGATTTTTGACACTACACTTTTAAACTTTTTTTCAGATCACAAAAATGTCCTCTAGTGCAAAGTGATTAAGAATGAAATTAAGATTACCCCTCGTTGAACCCCTCAGTTCAGAAGTGGAAGGACGTCACTCAGATTAAATATGAACAAAATAAATAAGCATTTGCGTGTATGTGGTAAAGAATATTTAATTTTTTTCACAAAAGTGTCCTCTGTAAACATGTGTTAATTAATCACATATCCTCTGATAATAAATGTATGTTTTTGTGTGTCTGTGATTTAATATTTTGCAAACTATGAATCCATTAAGGAAACCAAATACTTCTTCGATTAAAAAGATATATTTAAATATCCTCCTTATCCAAGTATATTTCATATATTTCGTCGTTGATATGCATGGTATGTTGGATATTTTTAAAAACATCTCCTCGACAAGAACAATAAACCTGAAAACAAGGGACCCGGGCCGTGGTTAGTGTTTAGAACATCTGCCTTCTGCCCGGAAGGGCGTAGTTCGATTCCCAAAGCAGCCAAAGGGCCACCGAATACTTGCAATATACATGCTCTTTAAATCTGTGGGATCGAAAGTTCTGTGGTCTCTCACAGAGCAGTTACTAATTGTCTGGAGAAAATTACTTCCAACTGCAAATCAATGTCAAAAGTTAGGGAGTGGATCCTCTGCTGGTGCCATCTATCGGAGGATTTGAAAAGAAAAGTCATATTTTCACTTTCGTGGTAATCTGATTAAACAAAAGACGTATCTTTCTGACTTAAATTCGCATAGCCAAGGCATAGTAAGCTAGGCTTGTCCAAGTGTCATTAGTAACAACAACAGAAGCGGCCCAAATTATCGCTCCCAAAAAGAACACTTTTGTAATTCTACGTAAAATTTCTGGAAATTTGACGCACATTCCAACAAATTAGCACCAAATTATTTTATAAAAATACGTCAATTTTTTCTTATTGTTTGTATTTAAGGAGAATTAAGCAGACAAAAATTAATATCTTAATAAAGTGCAATGGAATGAATTTTTTACAGATCATTATGGTTAAAAAAAAACTTGTGATACAGTTATCAAAAAATTTAAAAGTACTTCAAATTCATTATTTTTAAAAGGCAACAAATAAAGCTAATTAAATAAAAGTAAATAAAAGAATAATAATAAACTGCTGACTAAAACATCGGTTTTGTTATGTATTAATTATGTTTTAAATGTTTATTATTTTTTATGTAAAAGCAGAGAACAATTTCAACAAAAAATGGTTTATCCAAATAACAATCACGTATTTACAATACTGTTTTCAAATGCTGAATAATAAATTGCTTTCGTATTTTCATTTTATTTTATTTTTTATTATTGTTATTTTTTTCGTCCCTACAGTTCCACAAAAGTACACACGTTTTAAAAATGAAATATATTTCTTTCGTTAATTTTTAATTGGAAAAAATTTAGGTATAAGTAAACATGTTAAATTTAATGAAATATTGTAAATGAAAAGTATATAAAGTGTATATGTTACATCATGCAAATTCTGCACTTTTATTGTTCAAGATTATGTGTGTAACTTTAACAATTTCCTGCTATGTAAAACATTTCCTCTATTTTCTCTCTTACTTATAACTAAAATAGAATATCTTCACATTTCGTCAAAAAATAAAGCATATTTATTTTATAAAAAGTACAGTTGTTCTTAATTTTGCTACATTTGTATAAAATGATACTGCTTCGGTATAAAATGATAGTAGTAGCAAAAACTTTTTCTAAAAGTAATTATAATTTTGTCAATATTTTATCTCCGAAGTAAAGAAATATAGAAATCTGGAAATTAGCATATAAGAAAAAAATTAAATTAAATATTATATTTTCATAAAAGCTACATGCAACAACTAAAATATTCCCGAATTTAAAAAAAAAAGTCTTTAGGTAATACACAAAAATTATAATCCATACATATTTTTGATCAAATATGAAATTAAAGTATAAAAAGAACATTCTTAAAAGATGCTTACGAAATAAACCTGATATCGCAAAACTGAATGCGTGAAAAGAATTGAAATTTGCTCAGAAAATAAAAGTTAAGCAAATGAAAGAGTTAATTTAATTCAGTCCGATATTTTGATCTTATTTTGAAAATAAAATCGTGACTGTTTTGAACTATTCTGAAATGATTAAATTAAAACAAATTTGATTATTTAAATTTTATCAACTAACATTCTGAAGTCCATCATTGGATGAAATCTTTAGTGCAAAGTTTAACAGATTTTCAGTACCGAGCTAGTTAACTGCGAAAGTAATTTTGCGTAGCTATACCATTTTCAAAGACTAATTTTAAGGTTGCAAATTATTTACAATTTTCATAGATAAGCTATTTGTGCCACTGTTGTGACTTTATCGAGACTGAATTTTAACTCGGCGGTCACAACTGAATACTAAATTACAACTTGAACATAAACTACTACAGCCTGAGTAAAAACTTTAAGGCCTGTAAAATCTTTTGAGAAAATGTAAAATAAAATAAAAGGGATTAAAAGAATATTATCTATAAAAGTTCATTTATAAGCAATAAATGCTATAAACATAGTTTGTAAATACATAATTATGAGAAACATGTGATTATTTACAAAGTTAGTATTTCTGCCCAGGTAAAAACCTTAAGACCAAAAGTTATTTTTTAAAAATAAATATAATATAATCGTGTAATTACCATCAAAGCTACTAGTTTGTGACAACGCTGCAATTTTTATTTATACACACGTTTCTTCGAAGTATTGGTGATCTTTGTGAAGATGGTGAAATAGAGAGTTTCAGAAGTTAACTGATCCTGAAAGAGAACAGATCGAAACTTTGTCTATAACAAGAATGAGTTGTCGTGCTTTCGCGATAAAGATAGGAAGATGATCAAAGGCTGTAGTGAACATTTTTTTTTATTGAAAGACAATTATGGCAAAAAGAATACTGGGGGAAAACCTAAAGCTTTGTCCTCGAGTGATAAAAGAAGATTTTGCAAACTTGCATCTACGCGAAAGTACTCAACCAGGAAACTGATTCCGACGACAGGTTTAAAAGTTTGTCAAAAAATGATTTATAAGACAATTAGAAAGTCTGGAAGGTACACTTATACAGCAAAATTGACTGAGGTTCAGTTACTGCAGAGACACAAAATAGAGCGTTTGAACTTTGGCCAGAAATTCATGATCTGGGAAACCAATGGATAGAAATTATTTTTCTGACAAAAAAAATGGAATTTGGATGGACCAGATGGCAAGAATTTCTATTGGCATGATATAAGAAGTGAAAAAGAATAATTATAATTAATATTCTCCAAGAATTATATTAATATTCTCCAAGAGTCAATTAGGTAGAGGGTCTGTCATGATTTGGGGCTGTTTTGTTTATAATGGTGTGGGCTCAATTGCATTCATTTCAGGTAGAATGAATTCAAAGGATACCAAATTGTCCAAACAAATCATCTTTTGCCAGTGTTGAATGTCTTGTTGAAGATAATTGGAAATATCAGCAAGATAATGCATCGATCCATTCAAGTAACAGCACAAAAAATTGGTTCCAAGACAACAATGTTGAAACCGTGAAATGGCCAACTAGATCACCTAACCTCAACCCAATCGAATACCTTTGGTTGACTTAGCAAGAGACGTTTAGGCAAATGGGAGACATTTTACATCAACAGCAGAGCTAAAATCTACCCTCGAATATGAATGATGTAAAATTGACCCCACTCTTTGTCAAAAACTCGTTTCATTCTTGGAAAAAGAATGTTTAAAGTAATTGGAAGAAATAATACGTGCACAAACTTCTAAGAATTTTTAATTTTTTTCTTATATGTTATTTTCTATATGTGGGCCTTAAAGTTTTTATTCAGCATCAAATATCCATCTGTGTGTTCTGTAATATTTTCTAATAATAAAATATTTTCAAATGAATTTTTCTGCTTTTTTTACTTTTATTTAAGCTTAATAATTACCAATAGAAAGGTATTTTAATTCTTCAGTTTAAATTTTTCCAATATCCAAAAAATATCTTCTGGCCTTAATGTTTTTACACAGACTCTGTAATACATACTAAAATACAAACCTCTTTTAAATTTTATTACATATAATATACTGAGGCAGGGACTTTAAACTGTGACAAACCATGATCCTCTCTTTCTCTCTCTCTCTCTCTCTCTTTATCTCTCTCTCTCTTTATCTCTCTCTCTCTTTCTCTCTCTCTCTCTCTCTCTCTCTCTCTCTCTTTCTCTCTCTCTTTCTCTCTCTCTCTCTTTCTCTCTCTCTCTCTCTCCCTTTCTCTCTCTCTCTCTCTCGCTTTCTCTCAGCCAATATATTTTTTGAAAATATTTTACAAATGACTTCAATAATAGGAACTACTGAATGATAGTTTATTTAGTTAAAGTAAATCCTGAAATAGGATGTTTTAATTGATAGTTTTATTACAAGTTCTATAATAATAGCACATTGTGTGTTGAGAAAAGCAAATTGCTAAATAATTTTAAAAAATATAACTTGAAAAATTTCATATAGCTTAATTTTATGAATCAAGTGCTCGTAAATGAACATTTATGAAAATTAAGTTTCAAAATTACGATAAATTTTATGTATAGTAAATTTTCATTCTATTTTATTACTCCTCTAAAAGGAATTAAACTGGAAAACTAAACATTAATCTTAGAATCTACAATGACGCAGGGTTTTCCAGTAAAATGTAAAATAAATATGTAAAATTACATACAACGTTTTCTAAATGATGCATTATAATATATGTTTTACTTCAAAACATTTTTTTTTATTTTAGGAAATAATTCTTAATATCAACAAAACACAGGGGAAAAATGAAATTTAGTGAACTGTAATTTTCTTTAAGAATTGAGAATCTTTTTAAAGATTTTTAAAATAACTTTCTCCATTTTTAAGCATTCTTCACATTATTTATATATTTTTCAGTATACTTTAATAGCTGTGTTTGTCTTTCAAAAATGTTTCCTTTGGTAAGGTTAAAATTGTAAAGGAAACATGGATTATTTTTAAACTTTCTCTTCTTAAAAATAAGAAACTAAACCACACACAGTTGTTTATATATTTCTAGACACAAGATAAATACAAGCGCAATACGTTTTTATTAATTTATTTATTTTCAGGCGAAGAAATTTAACATAAAATTGGACATTTTATATATATAGAAACAAAATTACTTTGAATATAACAAATTCTTAAAGATATGAAAGAATAAGTAAAATAAATTAAAAATATGTTTTCAGAGCAATGAAAATAAATGCCCATAGCTGTTATAAGCAAATAATTGTTTTGTAATTAAACAATTATATGTGTATATAACTAGCATAGATAATACCTAATGCTACAAATTTGCCAGCATTTTATAAGAATGTGTAAGATAGTTGGTTTCATTTATCACACATAGTGATTTGTGTATTTTATGTATTTCATAAAAGTCAAATCGTGCTGTGTTTCAAAATCAAATTATATATATATATATATATATATATATATATATATATATATATATATATATATATATATATATATATACATATATATATATATATATATATATATATATATATATACATATATATATATATATATATATATATATATATATATATATATATATATATATATATATATATATACATATATATATATATATATATATATATATATATATATATATATATATGCATAATAAAGTTTTCTAATTGTTAGGTAAAATTTAAATTAATTATTATAAGATGTCTTTTCAGCGAGTCCTATTATAATATTTTAGTTCTTTTGAGCATTTAAAATAAGAATGAAAATAGTTAAATATTTCTAAAATGTGTAATGAATTATTTATTGACTAGTTTTGATTTAAATGTTTGGGCTTCTCATATTAAATGATTGAATTAAAAAGTAAACCACTAAAAATCTCTTTTAAATTAACTAAGTATTTGACTTTTTATGCCTATAAATCTTTTCTTTTTAAATATTCATAGGTCAATATTTATAAAGGCTGCACTATAGGAGATATTTTCTCGTATTACAATAATTATTAACATGAAGAATAGACGTATGAATCTTTACAAGATTTAACATGTTTAAAAATATACGTACATTGTACATGATAATGACGGGGTGACCCAATGACGTATTCCAAAATTAAAGCAAGAAGAAAAAAGCATGCAAAGTTAAAATCTCTTTCTGATTCAAAATCGGTGAACCAAATGTCAAATGCAAATTCTAATTCAAAACTCACGGTTAGGACGTAGGAAATAAGTTTCATCGCTTCTTTGAAGTTATTTATTTAAAAACAAGATTTTGAATAAAAAAAAGGAAGAGATCCAGTTGCAATAGAAATAAATACTACTCTTTTTCTTCTCAAAAGAATTTATGCATCTACCAGTCGAGAAAAAGAAATATAATTTCGGGTTTCATCGAAATTCCATGATTGATACGAAAATACACTTGCCTCAGTATAGTAACACAGATATTGCGAAGCGCTTCCTTCTTTCGTTTCACAAAATATTTTTAGTCTTTTAGAAATATTTTTCATTGCAACATTTCTGGAAGAGATCTTTTTATTTCTTTCCTTTTCATTGCTTTTAATAAATTACACACAAACGTAGAAATACTATATAAATATAAAAACATGCCTTAAATGCGCTTGTCAAAAGAAAATTTCAATCTAGTTCTACAATTTAAGTTTAAACTTTAATATTCAATTTATTTTCATTGAAGATTTATGTTATATTATTCTCATTTTTTTTCTATTTTTACTAAATTTGTTTTTAATTTTAACAAAATCCATAAAAACGACGCAATTCTAAACAAAATCATTTTACATCAAAAATAATGAAAATTGTTGTTTCGCAAGGGAATGTATTTAACTTTGAACAGATAAAAATTTATTATGAAGATGATTCAAGGGAACAAATATTCCTCGTATAATTTTTATGATATTAAATTACATTTTTATTTTTTTTTTCATTTTATATGATTATTGTTTCAATTATTATAAGTAATTATTATTAAATTTAAAAGTTTGCTTTCTTTGCAAATTTTGATTAGATAAGTCATAGATATTTTAGCAATTTAACTAAAAGCTCATGCAAAATGTTTGTGAGAAATAAGAGTCACGCAAAACAAATCCTTAAAATTTTCTTTGCTTTTCTCTAAAAATAACCGTTTTTCTTTTTAAGAAACTAAACTGACATTATTTGGACCTAATAATGAATAAAAGGTGAAAAAATATTGTGAATAATAAAAAGCTTTTGAATCAACATACTCAGAGTCGTTTGTTACAGACGAAAACTTATATATTTTTATGATTTTCTCTTGTGGAAAACATTAACTCACTACTTTACTCTAAAATGGATGGTAAAACACTAAATTAAAATTATATAGATGAAAAACTAAAATAGACATTTGAAAAATGCTAAGTTATTAAATATTTAATTATATCAAATTCTTCATTTCAAATACTTGATTAACTGTGTATTCACTATAATGTTTGTGGAATTCATATACTTCATCTTATTCAATTTTGTTTCGAATATATACAACGCCATCTGGGGACACGCAAAAACACTATAAACTGCTTTTGATTAAAAAAAATTTATTTCCTGTAAAAGAAATTTTTACTAAAAAAGTAAATCATCTAAAAAACAAATAGTAAGATATCAAAAGTTTTCAAGAACCAAATTTATTTAATATTTATGGAAAAGCATTTAAAATTTTTCATTTTGCAAAAACATTTTCCTTTCATTACGCTTTGAAATCAAAAAAAATAAATAATTCGCGAGCAAAATTGAAAGGTTTTATTAATTATGAGATCGTAATCATCAATTCCCCAAAACAAGATAATGCTTCATATCAATTTTGTTTGAAATGAATGCTTATTAATATCAATCTTTTTGAAAATGTTTTCCATTCATTTTAAGATATTAATAAGCTTATTGATAAATAAATAAGACCCTGAAAATAAAAAGTTTGCTGAAAAATTTGTAAATTTAATAAAAAGGCATTTATTTTTCTCAATCTCTGTAAAATAATGTTAAAATTATATGTGTAATTAAGAAATAGTTAGAATTGGGACAACTGAATTAGGTGATGTTTTATTTTTTATAAGAAATAATTTAAAAGATTTATATTTAATGAATATTTATTCCTTAAATAATTAGTCAAAGTTAGTTAAGAACATCGTTATGTCTATTTTCATGCAAATCATACTAGAAAATATAACACATTTCAAACTGTCCCTCAGGTTTTTTCTAACTTAAATAATTTTTCTTTGAACACACTTTTGTTTTAAGAATGAATTCCGAAAGAATAGACATAGATTATAAATATTAATGTGAACGACAAAACTTAAAATATGTATATTTTAAAAATACATTGAATATTTTATGCATTTAAAAATAGAATAAATGTACAAGTTAAAAAATTAAAATCTTTTCAAACATTAGCTAATTTGTATTTAAAACAATGGCAAATACACAAATCAATTTTGAAAGAAAAAATTATTTGTGAAGAATAGTTTTAACGATGGCATGTGATAAATCTTTGCTGTGCCACCTGGTAATGAATTCACTCTTTTATAAACAAACAATCACTACAGCTTCACAAATGCTGAGGAATAATTATTCATTAGCTTTCGGAGGGAAATTAACGCGCATCTTCAAATAAGGGATAACATAAATAGAAAGGAATAAGTCAATCCCGGTTTGAAGTTATATTGCTCTTGTCAAACAGACGTCTCTAAACAGAGTTCTGACAGCAATGAAATGCATAAGTTAGCATTTAAACTTCGAAGCGTCGTAGTCTAACTATCTAATTGTTCTTTTCATGTCCCTCAATTTTTGAAGACGTGTATTGATTTAATGGAATAGTCATGCATTTCATCATTCGCTTAGTTACGTCATATTCATAACGTGCCTTACAAATTTCAAACTTTATTCTTAGTTTGATATTCAAATTCTGAAAAATTAATACCTTTGAAGAAGAAATGCAATGCATGCAGAAACCTAAAAATAAAAAATCTCATTACAGGCAAGTCATTTTTTTTCCCAGTGTTTCTTTATTTACACTAATATATATATGTGTGTGTGTGTGTGTATGTGTGTGTGTGTGTATGTGTGTGTGTGTGTGTTTATGTGTGTGTGTGTGTGTGTTTATGTGTGTGTGTGTGTGTGTGTGTGTGTGTGTGTGTGTGTGTGTGTGTGTGTGTGTGTGTGTGTGTGTGTGTTAATGCTGTTGTAAATACAACCATATTTAGTTTTGAAACATTTTACAGGTGTTACTGTTTTATACTGATATGCATACAAACTTTCCTGTTTTCATACAATTGACAATTTAACTATTAAGATTTATTTTTACACTGTTTTTTCATACTTTGTTTTTTACATGACTCAATCCAGTGATGATTTATACAGATTTATTTACAAAAGTT
The DNA here is from genome assembly GCA_030067965.1 of Latrodectus elegans. Taxonomy (NCBI): domain Eukaryota; kingdom Metazoa; phylum Arthropoda; class Arachnida; order Araneae; family Theridiidae; genus Latrodectus; species Latrodectus elegans. Next base: position 109,184,894 of record CM057820.1, read on the forward strand.
GTATCTTGATTTAAAAAGTTAGAATTGAAAGGGATCATAAATTTTATGTTCTATATTTTATTATTTGTAGACACATTTGCAAATTCCATGATTTCAGTCCAAATTTTACGTACAACATACATTGACTTTTAATGCACCCCCTTCATCTTTATACCATCAGGAATATTAATTATTTTAATAACCTTTATCACATACCAAAAATAATTTTGAAGATTCAATATTTAAATCTATGCATACGTAATTATTATTATTAAATTATAAAAGTAGAAAAACTTCTGTTCTTCAAGTTGTTCTTCAAACATTCTTCAGGCCGATTGTCCTCTTTAGATTAAAAAAGCATAAAAGAACTTTCATAACATTGTTCTGTTTAACCTTCCTAACTAAAACTGTGCCTTGTTAAGCCATTTGTTTAACTTTTGGAAACTTGAATATTTGATGCGAAAACTCCAATAAGTCATCGTCACACGCTAGAATAAATTTCATTCGTTTTAAAATAAAGCATAACAACTGATAATTCTTTAAGAATCAAGTATATTATTTGAAACATTCAGCACTTAAAATGCATCAATAAATTCTGTAAATTCATTTTTAAGAATGTGAAATACTTTATGCAAACAATTGTGGTACAATCGTATTAAAGTTTTTGAACATGGCATTTTAATTTCTTTTATGAATATTTGGAAATATATTTCTATGTAGAGGTATAATATTAATTCTTGAAGTCGTTTTTCATCATTCATAGTACCAGTATTTAAAATATACAGCAAAAGGATTTAATTTTATGTATAATTTTATATATAATGCATTATTTTAATTATAGTTTTTTTCATATATCATAATATTCATAATTTTATATTAATTTCACACATAATTCATGCAAAAGTATTTTTAAAACTCTATTTTATACTTTCAAAAATCTTAAGAAAATGTAAATTTTATAAAATATATAGTCAATGATGATTTTTGAAAACATAAATTTTAATTCGTCATAATTATAAGGTATTTTCTTTCTTCATTTTAAAACAAAATAGGCTCTATTTAAAGAGAATTCTTTATATATGGGTCAAATTATAACTATCTTCAAAAAATGTGTATGTGACAGCTTAGCTTCTTGACAAATTGTGATATCTTGATATCCTGGCGTATTAATCCATTTCTTTGAAGTAGAAAAACGACATATGTCACATGGAAGGTTGGAAGTCCCTCTTCTAAAACCAAAAATAATCTATCCATATGACAGTTAGTGAAACGGGAGATTAAAATGTATTTCCAAATTAAAACGTAAAAAATGAGAATTTTTTTAATGGTAATCAAATGAGCAGCCACTTTCTTACTTGAGACGCAACTTATCAATAAGGAATAAGAGCAAAGTGGAACAGCCACTTCTTAGCTTGCTAATCCCCTTGTGATTGCATATCATTTAATAAAATGTGTATTTATTTTTTCTTGGATAATATGAAAGTAGAAAATGAGGATAAAAAAAAATTTTAAGTAAACATTTTTTTTTTTTTTTGGTAACAACGACCTCTACTTTAGGACTTTCTTTTGGTTTATGCCGAGGATGTTAATGATGTAAAAAAGAGGAGGAAATTAGTATCCTTTGAGACATACAAGACTAAGTTGTAAGGGTAGAGACAACTTTAGAAAAAAAATTTATGATTGCCACTTATTATAATTTTGATATAAATTGAAAATTGCATTAATGTAACTGGCTCAAGCATCATAAGAACCAAAATTAAAACATACAAATTAAATATTTTGAAAAAATTAATATTCTTGTGTACACTTACAAAATTATTAAAATATTTTCACTATCTCTGCATTTTTTCAATTTGCATTTCAATTCACAAAAGTTTCCACTCAGTTAAAAAATTTTCAAGAATTCATATTTACTAAACCATATTATTTTACAATGATACGCTTTATGGCCACATATTAAACGTCTGAAAAATATTTAATTTTTAGATATAATTTTTGACATGTCTTATGCATACTTATATCTTATGTATTTTGTCCAAAACATGTCTTATGCATTTTGTATTGTTTTATATAAAAAGCCAATTATCACAAAAATATAGTATTTCGTTAATTTACTGTTTATTACGAATATGTTTGTTACGGTAATATGTTTATTATAAATTTAGTATGAGTAATAAAATTTGTTAAATGAAATTATCCAGAAAATAGTTTGCGGATTATTGGTTGCCTCATAGCATACACAGAATGCTATTTAAAACATTTTAGTAGATAAATATAATTTTAAGAAATTCCAACATACATTACCTATGCGTTATACATCATTGATCAATACCTCTCCTAACGACAAGCATTATTTTTGGCACCTCATAATATACAATCCAAAGCTAAGGCTAGTTATTACCTAGTTCTAAGACATATAAACATCCTAAATTATATTTCGAGGTGACTTTTCAGAGATAGTGTGCTTCACTTGTGTCGCCAGAGACAAATACCGTGTCGCAGAAGAGGAAACCGGAAAAATTTAAAAGATCTACAGTGAAAAAGTACAAACGTAGTACTTCGATTTCACTAGGGTTCACAGTGCCATAGATCTGATCTAGCTGCCAATAGATCTTTGAAGGGTTGGAAACAACAACAACAATCATCTTTCATTGAAAAAAGATGCTAGTATCGAATCAAAGAACTTTCCCTCGAAAGCATATTGTCTTATCTTTAACCCATATAGTGTCCATAAGCGTTATTTATAAATATGTTTTAAGTATATGGATCTAGTTTTCAATTAGTAGAAGGTGAGACCTCACTGTCAAAACCCCTTCATAGGATTTGAACACCTGCTATGTATTGCTCTCTCGGAAAGGTGTCAGAAGGATATTCAGTAATCAGAAACATGAAAACCGAAAAAAAGGGGGGGGGTATTCTCAAATTGGCTTTACATATATTAGAAGCACTATATTCAACTTTTGCTGCTCAACAACTTCCGTAATCATCTACTGGGTGGCATCTTCAATTTATTGTATCTATATTATCCTAAATTTTACCAAATGTAATTTAAAAGATTTTATGTCCATTTTATTTACTTTTCAACTTTATTTACGATAACAGAATTGTTGCTTATTTTCATTTGGAAAGTGTAGCATGATATCTATAAATAATTAACCATTAAACTTAAATAATTAAAACAAGGAGAATGAATATTATTATAATAACTATCACCTGTATACAATGAGTATATGATAATATTCTCAGTAAATTAATTGCATCAAACGCATTACTTCAACTATAAGTTTACTTTCTTTGTATGATATTAAACTATACTAAGTTTAGTAATTATAAGAATCAAATTGCATTTTACTAATTTAAAACATGGTGATATTTTGAAATTGGCTTAAAGAAAAATAATTCTTACATTTATTCGTAAAAACAAGTTATGCTACACATTTATAATCAAGAGAAGATAACATCCCACTGAACGCGAAAGATTAAAAAGTAATATCAGAATAATTTAGGCTTAGATAATGTTTTGGGTAATCATTCAAATCAGCTGCCAAACATTTCCCGGCAGTTTAGTTGTCATCCATCAAAATCAAATCTAGAATTTCAAAGGAAAATATATATCCACCGATATTAAAGATGCTTAAGTTATGGCATTAATAAAGAAATGATTTAGATATAGACCATCTCAGAAGATCATAAAAATTGACTTTTAGTGGATAGAGATTCATCGCTTTAATATTTAAATTATATATCAGCTTTTTATGCAATTTCTTCTAATTTTGTTACATGAGAAATGGAATGTTTAAATAAATGTACACAAAACTGCTGCACAATTTTCTTAAATAGCTTGCAATATGTTTTACACGTTTTTATTTCCAGTTAAATAAAATAAAAGTATAGTGAAATTATTTTGTTTGATCTAATTAAAGGACTTTTTAAGAAATTTTTCATGAAATTTTAAGCATAAAATGAATAAAAAAAAAACCGATACAAAATTGTGGAGAAAAATCAATAAAAACCGTAATTAATTTTTTTAGTTTTACCAAATTATTTTTTTATCAATATATATATATATATATATATATATATATATATATATAAATATATATATATATATATATATATATATATATATATATATATATATATATATATATATATATATATATATATATACATATACATATCAGACTTTTGCAGGCAATTATTGAATGCCCAGATATTCAGATATATTGCTTATTGCTTTACATTTTGTTGGTAAAAATTAATGTTTACTTTTTTATCTTCATATTAAATAATACTATAAGAGTAACACTTTGTGATTTATATATCTCGCTAAAAATTGTAACTTATAATCTGCTTCATTTTAATTTTTTGGTTCGAAAATTTAAGTAACGAACACACACACAGCCATTTAAATTTACAATATTGATACCTACTGATTAAAACCGTGAGTAAGTTTTTAGGGCGACAAAAGTTAAAGTTAAAGTTAAAATCCATAAGCATCACTGAAATTTATTACATATCTCTTCGAACTATTATTATTTATTTCCAATATTTTTATGTAGTCTAAATAAGATAAAAACATATTTAAGAGTAATTCAACTATTGTAATTTTAATAACAAATTCAAACTTTCTCAGTAGATATTCATAATTATTTAGTTACTCATTATTGATTGACCACTCTGATATTGCATTCTATTAATAACTAATTTTTCATGTTTCAAAAAAGATAAAAATAGATTTTATTTGTTCTCAGATGATACGTTATAGATTTTGGAATAATATGAGTCAGACTGCAATATGTTGATAGAACTCTCCATGAAAATTTTTTAAAAGAATTATATTATTTTTTAATCTATCTGAGATTAATCAAATCATAAATTTGGCGTCCCAGTTAGGTTGTCAGCCCAATTCAAAACCTCCAGTTTAGAATCCAAGTATGCTTGGTAGTCAGCTTTATCAACCCACTGACGGGATGAAAATCTGAGTCTACTCTGCACAGTCAGAGGATCGAACCTGTACCTAGGGAGACTGAAATATATAGACTACATCACTGAGCTTCCTTTACATTTATACTGTTTCAAATTTAACTCATCTAGCAAACTTTTCAAAAATCTTACAGTATGAAAAACAAAATTTTTAATGCTATACCTAACATAAGTCTATTTGTAGTTTCATTTAACCCTTTGTCTATCAAATACTTACAAGTTAACTTATGAAATCTAATATCTGTTATATTATTTGAGTTCAATTACTTCACTGCAATTTAATTTTTTTTACTAAATTATATTCGCGTATGCATAGATTTGTATATATCATTATGTAGATTAATATTCACTATTCATTATATAATTAAAAAATTTTTACAAATTAAAGTTTCAACATTGATATAAATATACTATATTTATTCTACAATGTTGATAATATTCTTAAATATAGCAACAAAACGTATTTAAATAAAAAAATATAGTAAAATCAATTTTGAAAAATAATTGTAGACAAGAATTTAGGGAGTGAAGGAAATAATATTTTTTAATTAAGTATTAAAAAAATTATTGGTTATTTTTACATATAAATTATCTATAGTATTTTATATCCATATGCGTATATATTGATATTAATAAGTTAAATAGCTAACTTTAGGCCTTAAAAATACAACTGGCATAGTATTGTGTCTTAAGAAATAAAACAAACTTTTTATATGCGTATATATTCTTCAATTTTTAAGTTTTTTATTATATATTTTGACATTTTGAAAGATAAAAGAACATTCTTGTCTACTTACTCTTAATTTAATTATTTTTGAATATGTATTACATTTATTTCTTTATCATCAAGAATGACAAAATTTTACTTTTAAACAATGGAAATTGATAAATTTACCAAATTTATAATTATATTGTTCTATTAATTAAATTTAAAATAAAACATTTATCACTACTGGATTCCAAATAACTTTAAAATCTTTCCTTATTGACAGTTTAATTTCCTCATGGCTACCTACATTAGTTTGAGCTTCTCACGAAAACATTCGTTTAGGTGCTACGCTAAAGTGTATAGTACCTCAAATATCAAGTGCACTTGGTTTTAGATACTTGAAAAGTGGAAAATAGATATCATGTTTTCCGTGTAGTGGCATAAATCCTCTTACTTCCACGCAATTACACACATTTGCTTACATTCAATTTCATTTATAACTCTCATTTATATGGATGGTGCAGGAGTACTCAGGAGAGATCTTGACTGGATGAAAATACTCCTTCAGGGACGTGAGAAAAGCGGGAGCAGAAATGATGATTCCAAACGAAGGTTGATTGATTCATGATACCCTCTTGGTGTTCACATTGTCAAGAGGGAGAAGTAATTCCTTTTCTAACTTCCTCATATGAAAGAACATTTTTTGTTTATATGGAGTTAACTCGAGATTAATTTGACTACTCTCCAATTAAATCTTTTTCCAGTTTAATTTACTAATTAAAGGAATTAAATGTTAATTGAATCAAATATTGTTCATTCATGTATAGTTACAATGAATTTGACAATGAATTACATTGAAAATTTTGCAATTACTAAGATGTTGATTCTGACAAATATTTAAAATGCGCATGATATTAGAATAACAAAACTTTCATTCTAGAGAAATTTATAACTAATTTTGTAATTGCAGTAATGATATGTCCTAACCCAAAAAAATCAGAAAAGACAAACAAAATATTGAGTCGACTAAATGATAATCAATGATCAAAACTTGAGGGTAAAGTCAAAAAGTTGACTTTATCATATTCGTAAAAGTAAATAAGCTCCTATTTTCAGAAACTTTAATAAATTACTTATCTATTGTATATTAAATAAAATAATGAAGAAACTAGAAAATATTGTTCAAATGATTAAATGGCATATGTCTCATACTATTTAGCTATTAACCACAAAAGTATTCAATGACGTAAACTTTTTTGTGTTTAGATATATTTTTATTGTTTCATTTTAAAGTAAATGGGGATTTCAGCTATATTTAATTAATAAAACTGGTTTTTAATTAATATGGAATAAATACGTCCATTGAACAGCTGGAAAGGAAAAATTAATAACACTCAGTTATAATATTTATCTTCAGATGCAAAAAATAAATACATGGCTATGAAGTAAAAAAAAGCATTTATATCTGTTGCATCACTTCTAATTTAAAAATAGCATAATATATTTAATAAATTGCTTTATAATAAGAAAATAACATTTCGCTAAAAGAAAAGAAAAACAAGAATGGGAAAGATTAAACCTAAGAAGTCGAAATGTAAGAATTTTTTTAACATGTTAAATCAACAGAAAAAAATTTCTTAGCTAATTTTGATTACTAATTTAAATCTGACATTTGAAACTGTAACCATGCACTCATATTAAATCTCAATGTATATATATATATATATATATATATATATATATATATATATATATATATATATATATATATATATATATATATATATATTCATGGACACATCTTAATTTTTTTTAAATGATATATACTTAATTAAGCAAAATAATTTAAATCAAAGGAATAAAAAATTAAGGTTAAAAACAAAGGTTAATGAACAACTGTTACTAGAGTAGTGCAATTATGTTATTTCCTTAATTTTATTTATCAGCTTTTTATAAAAATAACATTTTTGAGAATTCTTCCTCTTGCATGAATCTCAAAAATAAAAATTCAGAAATACTTGAAAAAAAAATTATTTTAAAATTAATTGCTTTAACAAATTAAGTATGGAAAAAGCAACAATTTTTAGCAGATTTATTTTGCTTCCGGATTTTTATTATTAAATTATTGAAATTTGAATGATGTCAACATAATTAATTTTCTATTACAAATATTTTTTCTATTGTTGACTCGGATCATTCTTTGATCCTATCATTGATTTTTAAACTGTCGATATTTTGCTTTTCATCTTATTTAAGCCAAATCAGTATTATCCATTTATTTAATAATGGTTATAAATTGACCCATGGGTCATTTTATATGAACCTTTTATTAATATATTCTAAAAATAATTAATATATTAAAATATACCAATAATTACATTTTAATGAATAATTTATAAAATACAATTAAAAAATATGCATTTTTTGTATCAATACTTAAAATTTAAATTCAAAATGTTAGTACATATATTTTAAAAAGGAAACTAAATAATAAATAAAGAAACTAAATAATTTGTTTTTTTTAATTCAATAAAAAATTTTAAAAAGAATATTTGTGTTACAGAAAAAATATTTTCTAAAGATAAAAATATTATTTTCTAAGTTAAATAAATGTTTCATATTTTTTCCACATTATTGATTATTTTCTCAATTTTTCATTTCAATTTATTTAATTAAAGAATTTTAAATCAAAATTAGATGAAATTTTAAATAAGTAAAAATATGTTGCAACTTAATGAAGAATGAATATTACCAAAAACACTAGATATTAATTAATAAGCTTTTTATTGAAAAACATCATTGGAAAAAGAATGATATAAAATTATAAGTATGAGATAAATTCTTATTTATATTAAAAACATATCTTCAGTAATGTATTGTTTTAGATCACAAATTAAATATACATAAATAATTAATTAGCAAACATTGATTACTGAATATAAATAAAATAAAGCATGCCTATGCATCGTAAACATTTCTACCTCGTTAACCATGATACCTGAATAACTCAAAATGGTAAAATAAAAATAAATTAATAATATCTTACTAAATTTTTCACCTGAATTCAAATAAACATTCAAAATATAAAATTATGTGCCTCAACTTACCTTAACACAACATAGAATAAAAAAAAACTGCATATTTGTCTATTTTTATTGTTTTTAAAAATTTCTAACTTATAAACTCTTAAACAGGCGGTAATCTTCTAATGAAAAAATTGCAAGTGGACGTAATAACATAAAATCAAAATGAAATGACACAGCTGAAGCACTCTTTGTTGTATTTTGTTTCACAAATTTCTGTTGAATTTCAGGAAACACACCTTTACGTATCAAGACGCAAAAAAACTGTAGGTGACATTCCAGAAGACAAATAAGAGTATTTATTCACATGGTACAAAGGAGAAAATTATAAATGGCCTCGTTGCACCCATTTATCACCGAAGAAAAATTGACAACGCATAATGTAAAATAAAAAGCCTCAAATATTCAATAATGAAAGTTTTTCCTGTAAATTGATAAAGACAATTCAATACACATACATATTTCAAGTTAGTCTCTTTAATTCTGAAGGATTCCAAAAAATTTGCATAGTTAAAATACTTTTAATTGCAATGTACACTTTGCATTTTTAATCTTTTACATCATTAATATACCAAATTGCTTATTTCTTTACTGAAATATGATTTCCCATTGTAGTTCAACCGATGAGTAGTGTTCATATAGTTAATAAAACGTTTACTCTGTTATAATAAATATTTTATGCGTTTTTTAATTTACAAATCAATTATTCATTTTTCAATTTACTTAATCTAGCACATATAATTATAAGAGTTTCTGTTCGAACTACATCTCAACTCTATAATGCGAAAGTTTTCACATATAGAGCGACAGAAAATGAGTAAATTTTATGAAGGAAAAAAAAACTAAACTAATTATATTGTCCTTGATGAGACATTTTTGATAATGTATACAAATAAATCCTAGTAACTAAAATAGCATATATATATTGATCATTAAAAATAGTGTTTCTTAAACGCATTCTCTGACTGACTATACATTTATATTCTAACGATTTGTGTCTGATAAAAAGTAAAGTTGGAATATTGTCTCATGTAGCTGACATAACACAATACGCAATTATTTGAAAAGGAAAGGGAGTATGTCAGCGTACTTTTCACTCCGGTTGGCAAAAACCATCTCGCACTCCTCAACATTGATTTAGCTGAGAGAAAAAGAAGGACAAATTGGATCAAACAGAAGAAAGGAAGAGAGAAAATGGATGAGTAGCGATCGTTCCCGATGATTGCCCTACATACTAACAATGACGGGCTGCGTTGTTGGATAGCCCCACCCGCACTCACCTCTCCGGAAGACACATCTGGTGTGTGATCTCTTAAATATTTCTTTTACCTTGATTGCCGTGTCCTTCATCTTGTGTCTGGAGAAAGAGTGCTTCTTAAAGAAATCACGGTTAGAAAAAGAGAAATGTGAATAAGGCACTTCTTATTGATGGCTTTCTGTACTTTTCGTATATATATATATATGTGTGTGTGTGTGTATATATATATATATATATATATATATATATATATATATATATATATATATATATATATATATATATATATATATATATATATATATATATATATATATATATATATATATATATATATATATATATATATATATATATATATATATATATATATATATATATATGATTAGAGTTTGAGTAAAAAAGTATAGAGAGAGAAGACTATATGTATAAAATTTTGGAAAATATGTAAATTAACAATAATTCAAAATTTTATAATTTTAAAAAAGTAACAAAAATCAGAAAGATTTTGAATGCAATTTTCTATTTTTAAAATATCAAAAAATTGCTCAGTTAGAATAGATGTTTTGACTAGCAGCAGTGTAGATGAAAAATAAATTTAATAATGATGAATTATATATAAAAATGCTTAAAATAATTAATTTCTTTAATAATATTAAAGTAATATATATATAATTTTTCTAAGGTGTATACAATTACAAATGTTAACATTTGTAATTGTATACATTCAAAGAGAAGTTGTATTAGTATAGTTCTATAGCTGCAATGTATAATTTGTGTGTCTTATTACAATTATAAATGCTAATATTACCAATGAAATAAACTAGGAATGAAATATTTATTTAAATTAATATTATGAAAAAATAATTTCATTAATTACTTCTTTCACTAAGTTTTTTACATAAAACAATGGTTTTTAATTTGAATATATTTCTAATTTGGATATTTCAGGATTTTACTAAAGAATTTATTATAAGTATATGAAATAAATATTAATATTAGATAGTAATACTAAATGGAATTTTAAAAATTTTGATTTTAAAATGTTTTCATAAAAACCGAGTAACATTTGCTTCAAATCTAATTCACACTTCTCTAGAATATATATTGGCAAACTGTAATATTTATTTAAAAGATTCATCAAAAAATTTCATTAAACAGATAATAACAACATATAAAGACAGTCAATGTTTTAAAAGAATTTAATAGTATGAACATTAATTTTTCTGAGAAATATCGCTGGTATATGTAAATAGTATTGACATTCATAAATCAAAATTATAATGAATAGAAAATAAATTAATTAATTTTCTGACTTATATTATTTAATAATTTGTAATTTTGTGTATCAGTATTCTCAATTTAGATTAGATCTTATGATGGAACATATGGCTAATTATTTATTTATTAATAATACAAGAATCCATTTTGTAATTATGAAGCGTAGTGAAATGAAACTGCCGACTTCTGAACTTGAGCTTCTTCATCACTCCAGAAAAAAATCATTAAGTAACACGAGTATTTTGAATTAAATTATACAATTGATGCGAAAGAAGCAAAGTGATACAAAAAAACTTTAATATTTCGTAAAATTTCTCATCGTTTTACTCAATTTTGCTAAAATATTTCAATAAATATTTTTATTAACACTGCAGCATAAATTTTATTTTTTCTTATTTTAATGGTTTTGAAACCTTTTAAAAGATTAGTAATTCAATTGTAGTGAGCATTTTTGTGATGATCAATTTTAAAATGCGCTATTTATTTAACTTGAAACGGATATTGACAAATTCAACTATTGAATAATGAATGATTTAAGATTAACCATCCACTTGAGATTAATCATTTGTTTGTATAATATATCAAAGTTTTATGTCCTAAAAATGAAATAAGAATCAAACAAATTTTCAAAAAATATCTTTAAAATTGTTATTTAAATTTAATGCCACGTTAACGCAAGATTACCCCGAATCCAAGGAAAAAAAGTTAACGCCTCACATAATTTCTTTTAGTGCTAAGTCAATTTGCATTCAAATTATTTAGAAAATTTTAATAAATAATTGATATAAATGTTCGGTTAAATAATTTGCTCACTGATTTAGCCAATAACATATGTACATATTATTTTATTTCATAAATAAAATATTTTTCCTTGCACGAAACTTTCTTATTGCCGTAATAAATGTAATTTAAGCATATTTCAATGGAAACAATATCATATATTATAAATTTTTTTAATTTGGAATAAGTCATACTTCGATTGTCTCTATTGTCATGAAAAGTCTTAAGATTTTGCATGCTAAATATTCATTAAATTCTAATGACAATAAATTCAGCCACTTTCTTGTTTTGTTCAATAAAATGTTGACTAATGTGAACCATTTAATCATTTTATTAGCATTTAAATCTTTATTTATCAAGCACACGCTAAATTACCTCCCAATTCTTAAATACATAAAGAAACATTATTCCCAAATTTGTTTTAAAATATGAATTTAGTCATTAATTAAATACCTTATTTAATTTTTCATGAAAATGTAAATAAATGCCACTTCTGTTTTTTATGGTTTATGGTATAAAAATAAACTATTCAATAAATTGAACGGCCATCAACAGTCGGGTGTATAAAATAACACACATAGTTTTTGAAGGAAAATTATTATCTCAAAAGATACATTTGTATATGTTTAACAAAGCAAATCTTATAAAAGACACAAAAAGTTTTATTTTGCTTTGTTCTCTATCTGTATATAAATGTTTAAATCTAAATAAAATACAAATTATTTTATTTTGCTTTGTTCTCTATCTGTATATAAATGTTTAAATCTAAATAAAATACAAATTATTTTATTTGAAAGCTCCCTGAATATATGTGAATATTCAAACTTTCATCTTCATGGAAATTTATGAAATCAAAAAATATTAATAATAAATGATTCTGTATTATGTAATTACTTAATTAAATAAGTGTATTTTACAGAAACACTGTGTCGAAAAATATGTAATAAAGCATTCATATTTGTATTAATTTGTTATTCATAACAAATATTCATTGAAATGCTTTTATAGATAAGAAATTTAATTACATTTGATTTAAAATTTTTCTAATGTCATCATAACAATAATATTAATGAAATATGTTTCAAAATTTTTTTAATATATTCTTTTAACTTATTAAACTTTAGCCCTAAAATCTTTAAATGTATACAATGGAATGAATGCTATTAAAATGTATCAATTGAAAAATTCTATCCCTAATTTATTCAGTTGACATTTATTAATTTTTATTTTGAAGTAATTCCCTAAATTTGATAAATCTATCACTTTCGATTCAGAAAAATACTTTACTGAAAGTGAACAATTTTTTTAAACTTTACAGAATTTTTATTCAATATAATTGAAATTTACTTTTCAGGTTCAAAATTCAATTTGCATTTCACTTTCGCCTTGCTTCGTTTACATTTTTCCATTTCTTTTCAGTTCCGGATCTCTTTCTCAAACCAGAATTTAATTTTTAATCTGCGAAGAAACTTGATTTTAAATGGAATAAAAGTAAAATTGATTTTGACATTCATATATCGGGGGGAGGTGATATTTCATACTCTGCAAACGGAAAAAATATAATAAAATTTCCCTACGTTCTTGAGCATGGAAGAAAGTAATGATTTCTCCTCGCCAAGGAATGGCGCCGCCGCCGATGGTGAAGAAATTCGAAGCATTCACTCGATCTGCTCTGTAATTTCAAAGGCATTCATAATCCCGGAACGGTTCCTCCGGGAGAAAGCAGGATCTGGAGTTTAAATCACTAGGGAACACTTAAAGAGCCCTTTACTTTGTTCTGAAAATCGTCAGTTGATGCTAGAAGTTTCCAAGCAATCAAAATCCCAAATCGCTGTGGGTGTGAAAGACTGCAAAACCCATTCCTATTACTTTTGCCTTCACCGCTGAAGAAGAATAAAATTCAATGTTTCTTAAAGAAGCAGAGGCAAGAAGAGGTCTTGATGAATGATTTCATTTATTGTCGTAATGTAAGGATGCTTTTAGAAAAGGGTTACTAGGAAACAATAAGGGTTGCTGTGTGAAGCTAGATTTTAAATATATAACAGCTTTGTTAATTTATAATAGAATATTAGAAATGTGAAGTACTTTTAAGCATTATAAAATTGTTATACTTCAGTAAATTTAAACACTTTACATTTTGGAGAATTCACTGTCTAATAAAACAGATTAAAGATAGAATGAAGATATTAAAATTATTTAAAAGCATATATTTAAACGATTTATGCAGTTCTAAAAACGGAAATTTAATCAACCTTTCAATGGTTGTTGTGGCATAAAACATGCCAAATTTGTCCATATTATCATTCATTGGTATTCGAATTTGTCAATAGTTTTTGAGGTAATATCGAAAATCTTTTTAAGGAGACTTGTAAAATAAAAGATAACATTATTATCAACAATTCGGTTTAAGACTTTAATTTAAAAGGGAATTTTTAATTAGCAGTTTTTTAATGTAACAAAACTGTTCTAAAAGTTGTCAAGAACGTAAATTGCAAAATTATGTGAATTTCAATTTGAAATAAATTATAATTTTTATACTAAAAATTTTCTAGATATTAACAAAGTTTAAATAAGTTATACTTTTTGGTGTATTTGGTTTCACTAAAATTAGTTAACTCGTGTGATAACGGTTTCTTACAAAACTTGCTTGAACATATATACATATTTAAAGCCAATGAAAAAGGATGCTATATAAAATATTAATAAACAAAATAACACCAAAGTTAAACTGATTTTAATCAACCGTTCAGTAAAAAATATTTGAAGATATTTCGAAATTAGATTAGCAATATCTTCAAATATTTTTTAAACAGAAAATTTGGTTAAAGTGAGGAATCCAATGACCTACATGTGTTCATTAGCAATCTTCTTGATTTTCAAAAAATAAGTTTGGCATTTCCGTATCGCAGTTAATTTCTTTAAAAAATAACAAACTCCATTCAGTGTTATTTGTAACATGTTTTCAAAACGAGAAAGGATTGAAATTGTAGGCGTATAACATCCCATTTTACAATATTGCATCCGATGTCTTTTCTAAGAATCTTTTAATATTTGAATATATTTTTTTCAAAAAATTTACACACTGTTTTATAACCCCTCCAAAGCAGTGGGTCATTAACTGGTAACGAGCCGTACTCTCTAACAAGACCTCTAGACGAAAACTAAACCAACTAATGGACTTTCTTATTAGTCAAGAGTGCTTATTCACGTGGTTCGAGAAGAATCATCAGTGACCTTCTTCTGTTAATTTCTCAAGCCAAAATATTTGGACTTAAGTACTGAAACTTTCCTAAAGAAATGGCAGCTTCAACATGCTTTAATGGACTCTTTTCAATAGACTGTTCTTGATTTTTGAGCTCCTCTTCAAATTCATTTTTTTAGTGTGTTGTTCATTTTAAAGTCATTAATTGTAATCCTTTGTATTTTCATACATTTATAAATCTGTGTATTCTTGCAAGTGTGTAATTCCATGTATTTTTGCAGCCTTGTTATAGTACATATTCTTGTAATTTCATAATCCTATGAACTTTGTGTGTAACCATTTTTTTTTCCTATATAATTTTATATCCCATCCCAAAATTGTGGTCACGGGGCCTGATTAATGAGAGATTCATTCTCACTTTCGGAAATAAGTGAGATTGAGTCACAGACTAGCCAAGGTTCCGCCGTTTTCGCTAAAGGCGGTCGGAGCACACGGGGAGGCGGTCAACATTGCACTTAATCTGACCGCAATGTCCTCCAGGTGAGGTGACGCATCTGGGGGTGGCAGGTCAAGTCTTCGGAATATTCTGCTTGCTCCCTGCTTCAAAATCACGAAAGCTCCATCCGGTTGCTTCTATCTAACTGGTAAAGTCCATCTCAGGGCTAGGTACAAGGAAGTATGCTGGTGTAACAACAACACTGTTTAATAAACTGTTACAATTGTTGGTAGCATTTAGTTCTCTAGTAATTTTATATAATATTTATAATAAGTAATAAATTATACGAGACATAATCTACCTTATGAGAATTATAATTTTAAAATACTTTAGTATGAGTTATTTAAAGTGAAAATTTAGCTATGCAAATGATTAACATTTTATAATAAGAAATTGATTTTTATAGAAAAATCTTAACTTATTCAAACTATTTTATTCTTATCGAACAATTTTTATCTATACGATTACAAGCTTAATTAATGAAAGCAGATACATCCTGTGTAAATTATTGTCACTTTCATTGCAGATTAATTACATTGCTGATATTTGTTATTATAGTTTTTACTGAATTGTGTGTGTCTACATTTTAAAATTTTTATTTGCTTCATATGGTTACTGATTGCCATAAAATAATATATAATTATATTTTGCTAACAAAATATCCCTAAAATAAAATCTAGGGTTCATATATAGTAGGTTTAACGATTTTTAATTTAGAGGAATTAAAGTTTGCACATTGTTCAAAAATGTTTGCAAAAGAAAAAATTTAGTATTTATCACATATTTGGTTAGCAATCATAAGTAATATTTGGTGCTTATATCGCTTACGATAGTAATATGGAATACAATCCAATATTCATCCACAATACACATATATATTTATTATGAATGTATATAAGATACATTACATATTTATCACAAATATCTCCTGACACTCTTTAGAAATTGTGGTAAAGCTCCTTGTATAAGTTTTGGTAATATATAATTCAACATTCCAAAATATCTTTCTTCATACATTGACATTACTGACATTACATGCCTTCCATTTTGCACATTATATATATATATAGATAGACAGCTAGATAGATAGATAGATAGATTCGTAGTATTAGAACTCTGATAATCAGTGTATATGTATAATTTATGATATTTCTAATAAATTATGTCATATTATTGCTGAAATAAATGATATGGTTTCTGATATGAAAATGGAAGTACTGCATTGTTAATACCATGTTACGGTGCATGCATCATTCCAACAATATTCTGTGAATATTTGTATACTGTAATAAAGATAAAAAAAATACTTCAGTTTAACATAATTGAGCTAGTTATCCGAAAATTGTTTTGAATATAATTATTTCCTTTCACATAATATTCATAAATAATTCAAAGCAAGTTTGTATTATTAATATGTTTTATTGGGGAATATAATATAGATCTGATTTAGTATATGTCGTATGCTATCGTATTTGAACATAAATTGGTTAAATCCACATAACTTCCCACACCTTCAATGTTTACAGGAAAATTTTGAAAATTCATTCGAAATCTGTTGGGTTTCACATTTGAATAAATGTGAACGCTTGAAATGATAAAAGAAAATTAATGCTCTTATACTTAAATTTCATCGTTTACATCAGGTGATAAAGTCCTTATCAGATAAAGGATCTCAAATAATTTCATTGTAAATAATGAATTTTATACTTTGAATCATTTTTATTGCATATAACGCAGAATTATACCTTAATAACTTATTACCTTTACCAGTCATTAACAAATCAAATTTTCATCTTATAAATTATTCAGATAATTTTGGCTTAATATTTTATAATTAAAATTCTAATTATTGATCCTCAATGAAATTTCAAACATTCTTTTTGGAAATATGTATGTCAGAATTCACAATACATTTTAATATTTTCATAAAAAAGAAAACTTATATTCGTTTTACTATATGTACTATTCTTGCATTTGTAATTCTCAATATTGAGATGATTGCAATTTTCTTGCTTGAATATTTAGCTATAATTGACTTTTTATTAGTAAAAAGTTAAAGGTTTATATTATGCTGGGAGAATTGGAATAATAATTCAATTAAGCTTTAAATTATATTCAAATAAAAATTATTGATGTTGTTAAAATATCGATTGGATAGAACATTTAAATGAATTTTGATGTGAATCTTATTGTAATGTATCTGACCTGTTATTCTCAATATTTGAATTTTGCATTCTACATTTAGAGCAGTCAGTCTTTGTACTAAAATATTTATTTATAATTCATAATGATCAAAAGTGTACACAGCTATGCAAAACTGTCAAAAAAATTAATTAAAAAGTAAATATTGCTGCAGCATTTAATATAATGCATTCACAAAATCATGTGAAAATTCAAATTTGCATGCATGAATTTACATTAATTTCTTGATAAAAAGTGATATTTTTACTTCTTCTTTTAAAATTACAAGGTTTTTTTAATACACACAGTTTTTCAGTAAAGCAAAGTTTTATTATTAAAACGTAAATCATGCTGTTTTGCAATCAATGCTGAATGCGTTGAATTTTTTTTTTACTTAAATTATTATTATTTTAGTCATTGCGAGAATGTTTTCATGACATTATGAATGGGAATCTTAACTGAAGAAAATTAAAAGGATTACATAATAACATAATAAGTTAAGATTCTCTTCTAAAACATTTGCATAACTTTTATTTATTTCATCATGTATGGAAAACCTTCCCATGGTACTAAAATTAAATTGTTATGCAACACACACAATGAGGACTATGAGTTTTCGATGTTGAATCTTTTATGTAAATAAAAAATTAAAAGGAAGATTTCCTCTATTTTATTATAATAGGAACTTTTTTATTTTATCTTTCCTATTGAAAATAATTTTATAGGAAGTAAAAGAATCCAATTTATCATAATATTTCAGATTATACGTGGTGTATCGAAACAGTTTCTTAACCCATGTGGCTTAGAAATAACTTCACATTTTCCATTAATCACCTTCCACTAAAGATAAGTCGACTTAAAAAAAAATGTTACGAATTTCCTTCCAAATTATTTCTATCTATTTGAACTTCTTCCTACAGAAAATTATATTATGTAAAGAAAAGAGTTCCCTTCTCATTTGTTAAGGAAGTTAGATTCGTGGATTTCAATTTTTATTTCGAAGATATTTTTTCTGCTCTCTTTGATTTTCATTTTTTTATCTTGCCAAAGGACTAGATAGATAAGTTCTGTGAGATCTTTTGTTGGAAAACATAAAGTAAAAAATATTCGCACTTCCAAAGAAGTGCTAGGAATTTTTTTTTCCTCACACAACTACTTTGATCCGTGCCAGATTTCTCTTTTCTGCACTGGGATGTTACTTTTAACCAAGAAAATTTTTATCAAAAGTGTTCGAAACTTTGTATTCCCTTCCTACATCAGGCCTTTCTAGTGTCTAGAAATGGAATTGACATAATACATAATTGGTTGTATCTTCAAAATCAGCTACCGTTTCATTTTTATTAAAAAGTAAGAAAATTAGTTAAAGATAATTAACATTAAAATTTCATATACACACTGCCTTAAACGCACAAATATGTATATAAATTATGCATATATATATATATATATATATATATATATATATATATATATATATATATATATATATATATATATATATATATATATATACTATGCTTCCTATGTAATTTAGAAAGTAATTTAATGTTTTTTTAAATTTTAAAATACATTTACCCCTTAAAAATTTAGGAAAAATTGTCAAATTATATAGAAATGTTGATTGTGATACAGAATTTAGTGTTTTGTATTTCGAAAAGTATTATAAATGAATAATTAATTTATTTAAGATATTTTCATAGATTTTTGTTAAAATGTTACCAAAATAATATTTAAATCCTGTGAAAAAGGACAAATTGCATTAAAGTTACATAAATGTTTCCCTTTATAAAATTGCATCTGCTTTTATTGTAATATTTTAAATAAAATTTGAAAAGTTCGAAACTTTTTTTAGAAATAATCCGTGTCTGGTGATAGGGAAAATATATCACTGCATTTTGACTTTTTAGGCACAAGAATATTAAACCAGAAAGATAGGAATATCTCATTCCTTCAAGTAAGAAATTCTAAACAGCTCTGAACTACCATGATGGCTAATGGTTGTACTGCACTATTTGGAATAGGAGGATCAGTTAAATTCTGATTAAAAGCAATGAAAAATGTACAGTGCATCTCTTTTTGCTGTGTACTTATTTCTAGAATGGAGGATTCGGTATTTTGCGGATTTTATAACAAGTAAAGAGGATGCATTCCACTAAGGAAATTCTTCCTGAAAGAGATTAATATGACGTATGTCTTTCAAAAGAAATCGTACAATATCTATAGTTTTCCTGTATGTTCACTAAGTAAGAATGCTTCCTTAAATTAAAATGTAAATCAACGTTAATAAAATTTTGTTCCTATTATTGTTTCCTATAGCAAAAATATTCCTTAAAAAAAGTCAAAACACTCGAAATGCAATTCTTAATTTTTGGGATTAATATATTTAGGGAGTGAACTTTCCATTAACTAAAAACTGTAAGAACTTAACATTTTGTAATGAAAGAAAAATACTTTTATAAAAAAAAATAAATCCGTTGTTTTTAAGACCAGAACGTCTTATGTTTAGGAATTAATATGTTTTAGTAAACTTAAGCTTATCCATATTTTATAGCATAGACATTACAAATATATATTGTACTATTCTGTAAAATTTCAAGCATTGTAAACTTTGAAGTCTGTTAAAAGATTTGTTACGGAAACTTAACACCAAAGCTTTTTGTGACGTATTTATATAATTTAAAAGCAATGAATATAAAAACAATTTTTATGTTAAGATATATGAATAGTTGTACCATATTTTGAAGCTAACTTCATTCCGAATTCTAGAAAATGTTCGAACATTTTAACAATTTCAAATCTGATTCATACTTTTTGTTAATTTGCATTATTTAATAAGAAATAAATAAATCAAGTACTGTAAAAGGCATTCGCTTTTGAGGTGTGATTAAATATTTGTCATGAAAGATAAGAAATTCTGACATAATATAATAAACTGTCTGGCTGATAATTGTCTCCTTTTTTATTACATTTGGATTTTACAGTCCGCGAGTAAAATTTTATAGAAACCGTCTCGTGTTAACGAAAGGAACATACGAAATTTTTCAGCATTCGTCTTCCAGATACCCATTTATAGATTTGTCAACATATTATTCTTCTCTTGATCTTCATTTGTAGCTAATTTCTAGCCTGAGATTTTCTACTCTAAATAATATTCAATCCCAAACATTATGCTTCTGTGAGCCCTGTATTGCATAGGTGTAATAACAGCTGAACTGCTAATGTTATTCGCTTAGTTACAGGAATAGTTACAACGTTAACTTATCGGAGGAAATATGATATTACAGATTTTATGTTCACCAGCTTGTGTGTTTCATGCCTCCTATGAACATAGGTGTTTGTAATACTTAACATGACATTTAAGTTACAATTCTTTGTCATATTACCCCCGTCTGCAAAAAGTGACTGCAGATCAACAAACAAACTAATCTTTATGTTGCACATTATTTAAATTTCATCGATTTTGCTTTAAAGTTCGTAAAATCATATATTGAGCTTTACATATGGTGAAGCATGAGAAATACTGCACTCTTTTCAAATGAAAATCCCTTTTCTTTATCAAAAGCATTCTTGATTAAAATCCTAATGATGTAATTTCTATATTTCTGTGCATGCATTAGTCAATATGTATATGACAATTCTCCATGTTTATTTTCTTGAGACGTCGATCGATGCCTAGTGGTTATCGTCCCAAATATCTCCAGAGCTGTATGTCCCTGGTTCGAATACCGGTTCAGCCATGGATGTTACTTTCTTTCTCTGCTCTCTCTGTGTTTCTTGGGTCTTTTCTGCTGTGATGATGTTTGAATGTGTCCCTCCCTATAAACGGGTTTGTGGTGGTATGGCACGGGTAACTCTGCTCACATCCGTGGCTTGGTTCACAGATTCCCTCTGGGTAACGACAAATGAGTATCAGTTTATGGCCTTGTTGTGACATAGGGTTCATTACCCAAGTGTCTGTCGTTGAAAAAAAAATTTTGAGACTTTTGAATATGGTCTATTAGGTATGACCATAATACTATGAAGGAAAAATATTGTGAAGTATGAGAAATCCTCTTCGAAGTCAATATACGGTAAATGTTTACAAGAGCTTTATAAATATTTTTAAGCTGGGTGTAAACTATCCACTATGTTCTGTTATTGATTTATATGCTACAAAAATACTTACAAGGTTTTTCGCAAAGATAATGTTCTCAATTTTCACAGCAAATAGAATCTCCACACAGTATTAGATCAATTAGTAAAAATGTTTCTAGCCATAAAACTCGTGCATTTATTCAGAGTGTACATTATACATTATTTTTTAAGTATTTCATCGTAACAAAAATAATAATGATTTGCAAGTAAATATTTTTATTTGATAGAATTTAATGTAAAATTTTTCTCAAAATAGTAAATATATATTGTGAGCTTTCTTAATAGGATGAGTGTTTACTCACTTGTACATTTTTCTGGCTCGTCGCTCCCATCGAAACAATCTGGGTTGCCATCGCAATAACGTCCACCATCCACACACTGACCAGAGCTGCAGCGGTACTCAGTGGGAAGGCAGCCGATTCTCTCTGCCTTTGTCCTTGGCGCCAATACCAGGACACTGGTGAGCAGCAATAGGTGAAGCATTGCTGTCTTTCTCCAACACTTTATGGCATTTTACCTGTTAAAAAATAAGTGAATTATTTATACTGAGCAAAAAATGCTATTTACGATAACAAACAAAGCACGAAACGAAATAACAAAACAAGTAGCATGCATTAAATGGAAAAGAGAATCGAATATCTTATCAAAGAACGGGCTCTGATTCTCTTAATGCATGGTTTGTTAAACCACCCATTGCTTTAAATTAGGTGCATCATATTTAAACACCCTGTTGGATAACACTTTCTTACTGAAACAACTTTTAGCTTATCCAGCAGACTTGGAGAATTTATGTATTCCACTTCTTTGTATATTTAGGATTATTCCTGAATGTCACGTTGATATTTCATCATATGCATTTAATACAGTTTAGCTGGTTGAAAAGAACACGCGTCATATTAAATACCTTACACCATTTAGATAAACAACATAACTACCTAATTGTTGCTAAAAACAGCGTAGCATCATTACATTTCAGAATTATAAATAACTTAAATTTCCATCTAACATTAATGAATAGTGTTTTTTGTGTATGAAACGAAACCGAATTCAAATTCGAAATCAGAAGTTTGCCATCATCCACAATCGAATTTTGGTTACTGCTTCTTGAAGAAGTTGGAGATTTATATTCAGGTATTATCAATGCAATTAAAGTAATAATGATTTATTTGATAACTTTTATTTACATATAATATGAACACATACTCAAACAGGCTGTATCATTTTATACAGGGGCCAATTTAAGTATTTATTAACAAAATCAAATGAATAGAATAAATGTTTAATCATATCAAAATTATAAACGTGATACTTTTACACAAATTAATCCCTTGGCACACATATTATAAGGCGGCATTCCATTATAACTGCGTTTCATAAGGGAGTCAGCCACTAAGAATCCTCGAGCATATTTATACGCAAAGTTAAGAGGAAACGTTAGCTGCGCTGGATATATATATACGTTTCATAGAAGTACGTTTTTGCAATGAATTTCTAAATAAAGCTAGAATCATAACTTTGGAATGAAATAGAATATCCTTGACATTATTTACAATGAAATTTCCTGTTGAAGAAAAGGGGATTTGGAGAGGGGAATATATCTTAGAATGGGATAAGCTTTTGCTTGCTCCAGATATTACAGCTACTATTTGTTTCTTTTCGAGTAGTTCATAATTTTTTGTATGTTCATTCACTTACATTTTTATTAACATGTCACAAAATCTTTTTGTTTTTGTCCACTATGCTTATAGTGAGAACAGTAATCAAGATGACTATTTTTCATTACCTTCATGATCAGAAACGTCAGAATATAACTTTAATAATTAATTCCGTAAAATTCAACATCATTGATCGGAATGCTAAATCGCATCACAAAGACGAACAGCCAGCACTTGATTTATGTGGTTGGTTGCCTAACAAATGTTATCAAAGACTTGCACATTTCATTCAAAACACTTTCCGCGATTTCTTTAGTAAATAGAAAATCAACGATATAATACATACGATATATAATAACGATATATACAAATAGACGATAGTAAATAGAAAATCAATCAAACGACAAAATTCCAATATAAATGAAGTCGCTGAAGAAAGTAGAAATTCAATCCATCTCCCGTAGCACAGTAGCACTTTTCACATTCTTTCACTTTCAGTTATCAGGAAAGTGATTAGTGCTCTGCCCTTTGGATCAACAATTTCTGGGTTTGAATCCCACATCAGCTTTGGATGTTCATACATTGAATTAAATCAGGAGAGACACTTTGTAGAGGACTCTGAACCACATCAATGGTTCCGCTATAAATTGTCTTTCCTGATTTAATTCCATCTTGTGCAAAGAAAGTCCTTTGAGGGATAAGCAGATGAAATCTTATACGTTCCTAAGAGCCTTGTCAAATAATAAGCCACAGTAAGCTACTATAATAGGAGCATGTATCACGCACTAATATTTACCTTGGTTTTACCAAATTGGAAATGCTCTTTCTTTGTTAAAATTTAATCACATAATATTTAGGAAATTATTATTTATATTATATTTTGTAAATGTTGTAAGATTAAATATTAAATGTGTTATTAACATTCATCTAATATTTATAAAATACCATAAAATTGAAATCTTTATAAATTTCAGTTTCTTTATAATTATGCATCCAAATTACGCTATTTGTGAGAACAAGTATATATATATATATATATATATATATATATGTATGTATATATATATATATAGCATAAATTTCCTTTTATGCTTAAAACTAACCATTGCTTATATTTTTCAAGAAATTTTACAAATATTTCATTATTTGCCCCTTATCATTATTAAAATCACAAAACATAAACATTTTTTAAGTATTATAAAGAATAAAAACAAATAAATTTGGAATACAATATCTCTGAAATTGTTAAAAAAAATAATATTAAAAAGTCCAGAAAAAAATAACTTTCCTTCTATTTGGGAAATACATGTTTTTTTCATACCCTGATATATATAATTTTATATGAAATATAAGGAAAAAATAAATTCGGTTTTTCAAAATTTAATATTTAAGAAAGTTACTTTATATGGTAGTATGTAAAAAATATTTCTCATGTCTCACAAATTTTTTACTTACAACATAAGCAATAAATTAAATAATACATATATAAAATATAGTTCAAATATGTATGTGAAAATAAAAAAGTATTAAAATAAAATTTATTCATTATTTGTAAAATATAGGAATTTAAGCTAAAATTTTAACCCTAAGCAATCTTTCAGACTTTAATAATATATTTAAAAATAATCAATATTTTCAATTATCTACATGTATTTAGTTTTGCATTACTACAATTTTAATTTAAGAAAGCTAAAAAATTCACTATATGTGACTTTAAATATTAAACTGGTGCTACATATTTATTTATGTTAGGACATCAAGTCATTCACAGAAAATTTTTAATATGTTCTGTATTTGGTACTAATTGTCATAAGAAACTAATTTCTATTTTTCTTTATTAGGAATAATTGATTTAATTTAAGAAATATGAAAAATGAAGATAATTATTTATCCCTTATTAATTATTAATATTTAAAACACAGTTTCTAAAAAAAGTAAGAGAAAAGAACATGGTATAGTTAACCATGGAAACGTTAAATTGCTGATCATTGTTATTAAACACTAAATTGTAAAAATTAGAATATTGTTAAAATACATAAAGTGACTGCATAAAACATCAATAAACAAATCTAAATGTAAAATACAACCAATCATAAGAAATTCCTCAAAAGCTTAATTTTTCTAATATTCTAACACCAATATATTTTAAAATATATTGCAAATACCATTAATTAAATTGTTTATTTTACGTGGTAATAACTTACGTAGGGATTTCATCTTTTTTTACTTTTATAACTTCAACAAATGCTGATTATTAAAAGTGTTACAGGAATAAGATGTTTAATGGTTACTTTTTCTTAAAAAGTCGTAATAAATGGCTAAAAGTAATGGCTGAAGGTAAATCAATTTTATCACTTTTGCTTCATAAATTACGATATGTATGACTTCTAAGAATTACCTCGCCTGCATTTCTGATAACTTATTCATGAAACACATAACCTTCAGTTATTTATTTTGAAATAAAACCTTCTTCTGAATAAATATTTTCTTCACTTCGCATAATAGTTATGATTTATTGCAATAGTTTTACTTTAGTGAATAATGCTTATATTTCAATGAATTTATTTACTTCTTGCAGTTAGGTCGATGAAATTAATTTAAAATACTTCAATTGATGACTCTTGAAAAATATAGTTTTATTTCCAAACAAACACTCTTTGTAAGCTTAAATTAAAATTTCTAACGTTTTATATTGAGAATGACACCCTAAGCAATTTAACAGAAAATGTAGCATATATATATATATATATTATATATTATATATGTTACATTTTCTGCTAAATTGCTTAGGGATATATATATATATACATATATATATATATATGTATATATGTATATATATAATATATATATATATATATATATATGTATATATGTATATATATAATATATATATATATATAAATATATGTATATATATATGTTTATCGGTGTCATGCTGCTTTAAACACATTCATAATTACATATCGAGAATATACTTTCATATTTTCTTGATAAAAGGGATTTCAAATATGGAACAACAAATATAAATTTATTACGTATAACAAAAAAGTATGTTTAATATAACTCTTAGTTACTTACCAAGAAGCAAAAATTACCTTTATAGCTAAGTTTCACTTCTATGACGAGAAATAGGGTATTTAAGATTGTTTTAACAAATATATATAAATGATGTAAAGCCTTAAATTTCATTCGGGATGTTCTATTTAAATTTTGGGTATAATATACAAAAAGATATAAGTTCACTAGTTATTGAAATTAGGATACATGCATTTCGAAAAATGAGTAAATATGTAAAACTGAAAATTCTTTGTTTCAATAGTAAAACAAAGTAATCAACATAAAAAACTGAATCCAATATTTTAAACAAACCATTGAACAACATATTTATTTTTTTAAAGCAATTAAATTAAAATTACTTCATTTCACAACTTCAGGTGCAGACTGAAAATCAAATATGTTTTGTATCGTCCCGTAAAATCTAGTTTATATTTTTGATGTAAAGTTATATTTCTCTCTGTTCTATCGAAGATATTGTTGCAAAAAAAGACAAAATGAGAACTACAACTTCTCACAAAAAATACTAAAGTCGACATATTCACGTTCCTTTTTCTATCACATATTTGATTTTAGATGCAAAACGAAAGTTAGCATTTGTTTCCAACAAAGTTAACACATCGAAATTAAATTTAGAAAATAGCGTACTCTGGGGCAAATATTTCAAATTGTTAAACATATACCGATAGAAATCAAATTTTTTCTTCCCTAAGTCTCTGAAGCAAAACAGAAAAAAAACTTTGAAGAAATACAACAGTTTCACATGGAGTTGCCGTAAAGTATGTTTTCTAAATTACTGTTTCTAAACGTTTTTACATTTTGTATTTTGTTACTTGAATTGTATCATTTTTGTAAGCATTATTTATGAAAAACAAAGGAAAATAAATTTCGCATGCAACATTTTTTTTATGGAATTTTACTTTTTCATTCCTTTATCCTGCAAAATTAATATTACAAAACAATTATTAATTTTTAAAGTTAAAATCACTGTATATATATACAAATATATATATATATATATATATATATATATATATATATATATATATATATATATATATATATCGAGAGATTCAGCAGAATTATGCAAATTAATATTGCGATAAATGTCCGTGATACTCGAGAATTTCTCATTCGCTTTCAGAATGTTATCATTACCAGATCGAGCGTTGTTGGTGAAGTTGTTCTATTTGAACGGAAAGCCAGCAACTATTGCATTGCGAAAATTTCGCCCGACGAAAGGACTGAAGACTAAGAAAGGCCCCATATCGTGTCCTGGAATAGTCAAGCTTGTCAAGACGTTCGAAGAAACTGGCTCTTTGGAGGACCGGCCACGCAGTGGAAGACCCTCGTTGGCGAAGAGCCGAATTACTGTGGTGGAAACCACAATGAATGATTTAGCGGCGGAATCGTCCATTGGGTGTAGCAGTGCTCGCGAAGCTGGAAGAATATTGGATGCGCCTCAATCATTGATTCGACGTATCCTCCACGGGATATTGTATCTCTATCCCTACAAACTGCAGTCACTGCAGTAGTTACAACCGGGAGACACAGCTATGCGGGAATTATTTGACGAGTGGGCTACGGCAAGAATCAAAAACGACCCTCAGTGGTTGTTCAACCACTGAGGGTCGTAATATTCTGGACGGATGAGGCGCACTTCACACTACACAGGGATGTTAACACCCATAACACTCGTATATGGGCAATATCTAATCCTCGTGATTACACGACGAAATCTCTGCATCCAGCCAAGTTGACAGTCTGGTGTGACTTCACCTCATCTTTCATTGTCGGACCTTTCTTCTTTGATTAACCGTGTCCCAGATTGGGCTGGAAAACGTGCACAGTAACCGCTAAGCGTTACCTCACTCTATTGCGTGACAAAGTCGTGCCCACATTAAATCAAAGAGGTGTGTTATCTGTAATAAACTTTATGCAGGATGGCGCACCACCACATTATGCCAATCCAGTAAAACGATTCCTTTTGAGTACCTTTGGTGAAGAGAGACTGATCAGTCGAGGTTGCAAGATCGCATGGCCTCCATGATCACCCGACCTCACTCGGGTCGACTTCTGGTTGTGGGCCTATTTGAAATCACGTGTGTACCGTTCATCTCCTTCAACATTGGCCGAACTCAAAGATTCCATCTGTCGTGAGGTTTCTGCAATTCATTCCGACATACTGCATTCAGCTGTAACGGGCGTTGCGAGTTGTGTCGTGCAATGTACTGGAGATCATATTGAAAAACTGTTATTATCAGAATAAATGAATGGAGCGTACTGTTGTCCTTTTCATTGTGTTTCGGCCATCTATAGGCGACTTTTTTAACTAAAACCTTTTTTGCTGCAATAAAAAATCCGACTACTTTGTGAGCCCTTTCTTGCGAACCGCACTTCTATATGTTACTTTTTTATTTTTTTATGAATTTTTACAATTGTAACGAACTTTTGGCTTATCCGGCATATATATGTTACATTTTCTGCTAAATTGCATTTTTTCATTCCTGTATCCTGCAAAATTAATATTACAAAGCAATTATTAATTTTTAAAGGTAAAATCACTCTATATATATATATATTTATATATATATATATATATATATATATATATATATGTATGTATATGTATATATAACTAATTTTATCTTTAAAAATTAATAATTATATTGTAATATGATTTTTGATGGATATATATATATATAATCGATATAATAGTAACCTATATATGTAAAATTTATCACAGTTGAATGTCTGTCTAGTATTTTGCAATGAATCAGCTTACATACTAATAAATACTGCTCAAAATAACCAATATGCTTATTCTCAATTTTTCAAGGGAAATTTTAACTTTAGCTTGTGGATAAATGTAAAGGCCAATTTGAAAATATTGTGAAATATTAGAAGCATTTTAGAAACTTTCCTGACTATTTCTTACCTCTGTTGATAGCAGAAAACGAATAGAAATAAATATACTTTACAGTAGACCTGCAACTAGATCTAATTAGCATCCAAGATGGGTCTCTAATTGCACAAATCTTACTCTGTATGATTAAAATAAACTATCTTTTTAATATTCATAAATCTCTGAAATGCTAAAAGCTGAAACTGAACTCTATGGCATGAAAGCCCAAATGGGCAAAGGCCTACAATTTCCATCTCTTTATTTCTGGCCGAGAGGATCTGGTGTGCATAGCTATGTTACGATTTATGCGATCAGCCTAACGTGAAGCTCTCTGTATTTAGCTCCCAAGCATGCTTGGTACTCAGCTCATCAACCCACAGAAAGTAAGAAAGGCTGAGCAGATTTTGCCCAACCCGAGGATCGAGCCTCAGGCCTATGACTTGGGAGCGTAAAACGCTACCACTGAACCACCAATAAAAATGCTGAAAGCTACCAAAGACAATATTTTGTCAATATGATAAAGTACACTTGTTTTAAAGAAAGTAATGTCTCACTTGCAAAAGTGGAGTCCATTTGTTTTTTAAAAATGTAAGAAGTTAAGTTTTTAAAAACTTGAAAGGCTTCAATTGGAATTCTTGCCTGTCTAGGGTTTATATGATAATTCCCGTTTTGTCAGACAGCATGACGTTTCTATACCATATTGCAATATGAATGAGTTCTTTACAATTTTTATTTATATATTGCTCCTGAAATAAAACAAGCTTAATTTTCTTATGACTTTCTGAATGATAAATAATAATTGTAAGACTCTTGAAATAACTGATTACTTTGACTGCTTTTGAAATTTTTCCTTTTACATTACAACTTGAACAAGCAATATCATATTTTCATTTACCTTATAATGAAATAAAATCTCTTTGAAGGAATACAAACAATAAAATTTCTGAAGCTTCGTTTATACATATTCATTGTAGAGATAGTGTTGTTGTAGTTGCTAATAATGACACTTGGACAAGTTAAACTCACTATGCCTTGGCTATGCGAAGGCATAGTGATGGAGCGTCAATATGGACGCACAAATCAATATGGAGCGTCTTTGTGCTACACGGAATATGGAGCTGAATATCAATATGGAGCTCCACGAAGGTTAAAGTAGGACTTTCCTCTAAGACTCCTTCGTTAGATGACACCACTAGAGGATCCACTCCCTCTATTTTGACATTGAACTGAAGGGAGAGGAAGTTTTCTCCATACCATTGAACTCATGGTAACTGTGCTCAATGACCAACCACAGAACTTTCCATTCCGCAGATTTAAAGAGCACGTATGTTGCATGCACTCGGTGGGTCTTTGGCGATATTGGTAATCAAACCCCACCCTTCCGGACGGAAGGCCATTGCCATAACCACTAAGCTGCTGCGACCCAGAGATAATCTATTTTGGTTGATTGGTTAGTGTAGTGTCAATAGGCCGAACTAAGAATGGCCATGATTGTTCAGGCCATTCTTAGTTCGGCCCTTTCTTAGTTACAGCAGGCAATCTCCTTGATTTTTTTCGTAGTTTATACTCTTTACGATGGTGAGGCAGCGGAATTCCCAAGCCTATATTTTTATTACTAAATAAATTTAGCTCACATAACTTTTAAATATAATAAGTGAAAAAAAGTAACTCTTACATTGTGTAAATCAGAAAAAGACTTTTAAGGAAATAGAAAAATACTTCTATAAAGAGCAGGTTTAAATATTTTAAAAACAAATTAAAAGTAATAACGAAATAAGAGTAATATCAGAATGGGAAACAATGTAAATGTATAATATATAAATTATACAATGTACATATTTCCCGGAGAGCAGAAGTACGCTGCATATGCTATAAACATATACATGTATGGTACCATTCAACCTCATTGAAATAAATTTATCCGAAATTTTTCAACATAAGAATAAAAAATAATAAATGCATTTATTACTAAGCATTTGTAATCTGATCTAAATTATAATTTTTAAATATATACAGCAAAATTTTATATGAAAATGATTTTTCAGTTATATATAAAGGATTTTCACACTATGTTAACTGAATCAATGAAAAAAAAACTAAATTATATATATATATATATATATATATATATATATATATATAAAATTTCTTTCTTCTTCAAATTGATTATTCAATCCGATATACCATATTTTCTAACTTTCTATGTGCATTGTAACTCAATTCAAAATAATTTACTTAAAGATAGTAAAATTTAAAAATATGTGATCATATCAACAAAATTATCTTTTTACAAATTTATATAAAGATATTTGGCTTATTATGACACATGTAAGATACGAAAATATTTTAATAGCTGATTAGGATGTGTATTTTAAAACTTTGTAATATTTATTTCATTAAATTTATTTCATTTCATTTTTTAAATTTAAAGTAATGATTACATTATTTATATGCAAATATTCAGCTGATAAATAAATTATTAGATGTTTGAAAATATTAAATTCTTAATTGGATACAATAAATTTTAAAATTTAGACTCTGAATGAATTCTAATCATCTTAGGTCACGTTTAATTTATTGATTTAAAAAAACAATCATCAATTTTTTACTAACTAAGCAAATAAGTTTATTGTTTATTAATCAGTCAGATTAAACTTGATCTTTATTTACTATACATACAAACTAATTATGCAAGATTTATAATCTTACAATAGCAATTTTTCTGAATATTCCAATCACTAACAGAAAATGTACATGTAAAATATAATAAAAAAGCTCATTTTCAAAATAATTAATTTATATAAGTCATGGAAAATGATGTTATAAAAAAATAACTTTGATAACACTGATATAAGAAGAGCTTATCTTTGTATAATATTTATTAATATTGGTGCCACTCCTTATTTTCTCCCATTTTATTTTTCACTTTAAATTCTTTTCTTGTAAAATTATAAACGATGTGATTAAATATATGTTTTCATGATTGAGGTCAATGTTCTGAATTAAGTATTTCAGAAAAACTTATTCTTAAATATATCTGTCCCATTAGAAAGTGGAGACTGTTCAATGCGCAGATGCGTAATTGGGTAAATTTCACCAGAGATGCCGATAGACTATGAATTTCATTTTTTTTAAAGTTATCTAAGCAAAATTTAATGAAATAATAAATATTTTCATTTGGTATCATTTACCAATATCTTAATATCTAACAATAATTACGGAAAAGTACTGCTTCTTTCTTCATAAAAGTATAAAATTTTTATTTCGATAAATAATAAAAAGCAACCAAATAAAAGTTTTGCAATAAATCTTTGTAAGCTTTTCTGGTTTACAGCAATAATATAAGCATTTACAATGATCAATCAAAAAAATATTGATAGGAAAGGATCAATTGTTGGTTTTTAAATGGTTTAATTCCACGTTAAGTAATTCTACTAAATAATTCTCAACGCTAAACTTCCAGGTTTTGGTGAACAAAAGAAAAATAATGAAAATCGAATTATTTAAAATTTACGCTAAATACTTATATTAAAAAGCCTTAAATACGCTGAAACATATAATTCTTTGCACAGATTTTAATTTATTTCTGTAATTTATAGAATGTTAATATTAACATTAAAGATATTCTTATTTCGAAACAGTAAGTTTAGCTCATTAGCATTCATCCAAAAATATATCATGTTTGTTTATTGTAAATAAATTAAATTACATATCCATTGCATAGAAATTTTTTTCTTTGAAACTCTTTTTTTTTACTGTAAATTTAACATGTGATACCGTTAACAAAAGGGGAAAAGAAAAAATATACAAAAACTTACAGAATCTTATAGATCAAAAATTTGAATATTTATTTATTCTCAAACAATTCGAGTTGTAATAAAAATACCGTGAAACGGACAATCTCATATAAACTTTAGAAGCAGTTTTTACTCAGTATCTTTGTCTGAAAAAGGGATAGGCAGAAAAAAACATTTTGCCGAATGCTTCCGTCAAGAATCCATAAAATAAAAGCATATTTCCCCTAGAATTTGCGATAGCGATGTCTGAAGATAGGGAAAAAAGAATAAAAGACCGGAACTAAATTCCCCTTTTTCACTGCCTCGGGTTAGTTTTGGAAAAAATACGAAACTTGTAGCAATCGTCTGTCTCAGAGGATAGTTTTATTTTCTTTCCGAAGCAACCATCCTTGGGATTGAAGATAAAAACTTGAGATCTTTCAGCAAAATATGCTTCCTTTTCCTGATCTGCACACTTCTTATATTGTTGAAAACCATGAGTAACGTTAAAATATGGAAAACGGCTGAAATACATAATAGCACATTTCACGTAAAACAGTCATATAATTCAATGCGAGGAATTTTTGTGTGTATGTGCATATGTATATATCTATCTATCTATATATATATATATATATATATATATATATATATATATATATATATATATATATATATATATATATATATATATATATATATATACATATATATATATATATATAATATATATATATAATATATACATATATATATATATATAATATGTATATATATATATATATAGAGAGAGAGAGACTCATAACTTTTTAGGACTGACATAGGCTTCAATTCAGCGCTTAAAATTTATCCTCAAATTAAACATAAAATTTTTGTTTACTTCAATAATTTGACAACTGTGTTCTAGTTTGTTGTATTTTAAAAATTCCTATTATAATTATAATGTATTATTCTTATTATAATTAATATTTGAGTTTAATAAATACTTTTCCGTAATAACCTATGTCTTACCAAATATCCAAATATCAGCGTCACTTGATAAGTTAATTTGCAATTATGATTTATTTTCCCATACTTTTAAGTATCTTTACCAGTATTTATTCCATATATTCATATTATATATATATATTTATATTTATATATATATATATATATATATATATATATGTATATATATATGTATGTATATATATATACATATATATATATATATATATATATATATATTTATAATATTTATATTTATATGTGTGTGTGTGTGTGTGTGTGTGTGTGTGTGTGTGTGTGTGTGTGTGTGTGTGTGTGTGTGTGTGTGTGTGTGTGTGTGTGTGTGTGTGTGTGTGTGTGTGTGTTACGTTAGTTAATGTGAATTACATGCTAGTTAAATCTGGGGAATCGAAAGTCTTGTGGTCCGTCGTTGTCAAGTTTTCGTACATAATAGATATTTCCTGGCAAAAATAGCAAGATGTATATTTAAAGAAATTGTAAATTATAATATCAGTTATACATAAATATAATTTATAAGCATTGTCTTCCAGTCTTAGTATAATTTATCAAATATTATTTCAAATTTTTAAAAACTCGTTTTACTTTTAATTCATTTTTTTGCTCATGAAAATTTAAAATGCACGTTAAAAATAGTAAAGGATATTTTTTCATTTAGCATGTAAATAAATTAAACGTTTTATCTTTATTACACATTTTCATGAAAATATGCTTCTTAAACAAACCTTATAATCCTTGATTCAGAGAATGCTCAAATAGGAAATAATAATGAACGCAAATTAATATTTTCCAGCGGATATTTGATTAAAGAAAATATTAAACAGAATTCATTCTAAAAAAATAAATAATAATGACTTACAACAACATATTTAACTTCATATACACTTGAAAACGTTTATCTTCCTTTTCAAGCCCAAGTTCATTATGCAAATATATTTATCAATATAAACTCTAAATTAAAACATACATTAAATTTGAAGTTGATGGAAATATTAAAAAAAAGAAAAAAACAACCTGCTTCATAAAATAACATTAATTCTTCATTTTTTAAAATAAACTCTGTTATTTTGAAGTAACGCTTTAATGTATTGTACTTCTGGGAATATATTGCAAAATTAATTTCTTTTTCACTCCACTGGAAAATTAATTAAATTGTGATGCGTTTGCGGTTGCAGTTTCGCGATCGTGGAATGATAAAATATTCCCTTATTCTTTGAAGCAATGCTAGGGAATTAAGAAATTTTTAAAATGTGTTTTAAACTTAAAATAATTAATTAATAGTTATGAACCTTGATACATATAAAATATTTCCAAAATTCAATTTTTACAGCAGAACTGATTTTAAATTTAAAAAAAGAATATATTTAGAGATTACATTAAAATGTCACATCATAATTATGTATTAATATTAATGAATGCAAGATTGATTTTATAAACAACAATGATAAACACAGAAGACCATTATAAGAACTTATTCTAAAAATAAAATATTTTGAATTTCTTCACATTCAGAGTATCATTTGATTTCATGATTTCCTTAATTGCTTTTAATATTCAAAGTATTATCTTTAAATTCTATTAGACATATTAGCTTTCTGTGCTCCTTTGTTATTTCATTATAAGAAATCAAATTAATTGTATATTTTCTCAATATCTTTAAAATTATTATAACCCGAAATAATCAAATGACAAAATAAGTCTTCATTATTCTAAAACTGTATTACAAAACTC
The DNA here is from genome assembly GCA_030067965.1 of Latrodectus elegans. Classification (NCBI taxonomy): domain Eukaryota; kingdom Metazoa; phylum Arthropoda; class Arachnida; order Araneae; family Theridiidae; genus Latrodectus; species Latrodectus elegans. The sequence goes on from CM057820.1 coordinate 109,221,112, forward strand.
TAACCATGTTACATTTCAGAAAATGAAACTAAGAATGCCGTGATTTTTAAACACAAATCTGAAACTGAACATTTTTATATGAAATGTTTTGCGTTGTTAATCATTAAAAAAAGAGTATACATAAGTATACATTATTTAAGCTATCATCACCATTAAAATAAAATTGATTTGTAAGAAAAATTATTGCTTATTTAAAAAAAATAAATATTTTAAATATAATTTAATATATAGCCCATATATTTTAAAAAATTATAGGTTTTAAATTGTGTTTATAATTGTCCTTATTAAGATATCTGGCAATGATTAAAATTTATTTATAAATTTAGGAAATTATTCTTTAGATTAGAATAAATAGAAAAAATATCTTGGATATCTTAAGGCATAAATGTCAAGATCAATAAAATGTGAATTTATTTCTAAATGTGTGTTAATATGATAAAACTCAGATTCATTTCACTATATTTATAATATATTTCTAAAAATAAAATATTTTGAATTTCTATATTGACAAACAAAGAAAATTTTCAATCTATATACATAGATAAGAAGTATATAGATTGAACATTTTCTAGATAAAATGTATACTTGAAAAAAAAAAACAATTGTTAATGAAAATTATTTTTGAATTGCTTGTCATTTATGTTAATCAAAACTTGAAATCTAATAAAAAGTTAAAGTCATTTATTTGTGTAATTTTTGCTAAGAAATTGTTTCCAATTTAAGAAAAAATTTTAGAAAGAATTAAGAAAAGCTAAGAAATAAAATTCCTAAAATCGGTTTGCTAGATCATTTCAGTAATATGGGTAAACTCTTAATCAGATAAAAAAAAAATGCTTTATTTTATCAAAAGCAAGATAGATTGAAAACAGAAATAAGATAATTAAAAATGTTCTGCACTTCAATATTGAGTGAAACCAAAAAGAGTCATTCATATCAAGTATCATTCTTTATCCCCCCCCCCTTTTTGATAGAAGAGAACATTTTTTACGGCAAATCTATTTTCTTTTGAAGAAAAAGATATCCTCATTAAAAATGCATCACTCCCAGCTATATATATAACCTCTCGTATTTTTTTCAAATAATCCACCTAAGAAATATACTTATTATAAAGTACAATTTCCCTGAAAACTTTAAGTGGTCAGGAATGTCTGTCCTTTGTTGGATTGTAATTATCTGTATTACGTCAATAAAATAAAAAATAACATCAAATCTTAAAGAACTTTTTAAATTACTGAAATCACCCTTCATGAGAAACAAATCTAAATAATATTTTAGATTTTTACTTTGAAATTATATATCATTAAAATATGTTTTCGGGGCTCATTGGAAAAAAAGCTTTTTGTTTATTAAGTATTACAAGTTAATTCCCCCCCCCCTTATGAACAATTCACACTTTACCACAAAAATAATAACATTTTTTTTTTTATTTCCAATGGCACAGATACAAAGACAATTACTGCAAAAATACAAATAACAAGAAAAATGAAAAATAAAACAGCTGTAACAATAGTCTATGTATCTACAATGCCCCTGGTCTCCCAGTAGTGGTCCGCAATCGAGTGTTTTGATAACGCCTTACAATGGAGTAGATGGTCATAATCATGTCCCGTCCCAGATTACAGATGTTGCAGACAGGACATGAAACTATACGAAGACGGTACAAGTGCTTAAGAAGGCAGTCATGACCGGTGGCGAGCCTAAACTCAGCCACCATTTTATGTCTGGGCTATTTTGAGACCGCAGAAAGTCTGTCTTTTCAAGACTTTTGCTCTGATCGAGATTTGAGAATTTTCAAAATTAATAACATTTGAATATATATTTTATAAAATCTGAATATTATTGAAATTGTATTGTAATAACTAAAATTAAAACAAAAGAAAATAGCAGTAACTATGCGTTAAGGTACAAATTTATTTTATAAATTTTCATTACGCACAAAATAATGTGAAAATTTTATTCTTGATTATTAGTTATTAAGTCAAAGATACCACCGAATTTGCTAATCTATGACATATTTTTCATTACTATTTTAATTCTTTGATAAGCACTAATATTTTAATGTATTTTTATATTATTAGCTCTTTATATGGTTAGCATAAGCAGAATTTAAAAATCCTTTGATAAGTAAAAGATATTTGAATTCGTTTTACATAGGTTTATTCAAATATCTACTGAAAACTAACTTTAGTCAGCCAGGCAGCTATAAAACATAGCTATACAAATAAGAATAATTATTATGAAACATTCTATTTATAGCAAGATTGCGTACTGTATTTTAAACTTTTGACACAAGCATAATGAATTTAATTATAAAATTGAAAGAGTAATTTAATTATTTCAAATTGCAATGAAGTAATGGAGCTCATCATTAGTGTTTGTTACATAACGTTTGTTAGAATACACTGACAGTTACGTTTTCAAATGGAAATTAATAAGATGATAAAAGACAGATTAAATATTAGACTCAACATTTTTACTTAATTTGTCCATTCCTTCTTTACGAGTTACAAATTGAGTTTTACACTGATATTTCTGCAGTGATAAGAGTGTAAATCATGAAACGGCTGAAAAGTTACAAATTTCAACAAGTTTAATTTAGTGAATGTATAACCCCTTCCCATAAAACGTTTTGCATAATTTATATATTTAATTGAAAATTTATTATTATTTTATATTGACAACTATTCAAAATGAACGGTTGAAATCATTTACATGAAATATTTGAAATTTTGATTATTTTTTATATTAAAAACATATTTTAACGTTTATAGATAAATTCAGATTTTCAGTTCGTTACATTTTTTTACACAACTGAATAATATGAAAAAATAGAAGCATTAAAAATGCTAAAATAAAAAAGAAAAATCATTCTAAATAGGAAAATCTTGTATTTTCTGAATGTAAAGCTTATTAGTAACTTTTACTCAAAAATTGGAAAATATTTTTCTACCTAGGTCATAGAGTTATCATCATATATAAATTTTTATAAAATTAACAAATTATCTCAGTATAAAAGAAATTTTATTGATAACAATGTGAAAGTAATTTCAATTTTACAAATACCAATAATTTTTTTTTTATTTTATTCAGTGATAGTGATAATAATAATATTCAAATATAACTTTTATATGAAATTATTTCTATATGAGTAAGTTTTTCCTTTCTAATATCACTTGAAGATTAATTTTGCAATATTTATCCACATTTTTTAAATATCATTGGTAAAAATTAATGATTATATAAGATGAAGAATTTACATATAAAAATTAATAAGTTTTTCTATGAATTCTTTGGTTTGAAATTAAATTTTTATTGCTTATTTGTGAATAATTTTTGAAATTTTTATTTCATTTTTTTTATTTATATATTAACTGATTACAAAAACAATATCCACTGAATTCGCTGTTACCTCTCACTTACAAATTATTTTTTTATTATTATTTATTAATATCTCACATTACAAATTGCAACAGATTAAAGAAAAGTTAATATAACATTGCAAATCAAATTAATTATAACATTAATTAATAACAATATGCCGAAGCTCTTTATGCAATGTAAGATATGTTATCACAAGTTTCATGTTTCTTATTGAAAATTTATTCATCCTTTTTTTTTTTCTTTTTTATTTATTTCATACAAATAATGCGATCTTACAACACTCCGATATCTAATTCCACCAAACATTGGGATGGGAACTGAAAGGGAAAAAAAAGCTCCCGCACCGCAAATCTTCCATAAACGAATCTCTTACCCTCGTGGTTTCTGAGGATGAGTCTGGTATTTACTCAGAATCTGATGTTTGCGTGAGATAAACACATTTTCCTCCTCTTCCTGTCAATCAAACTTTCCCGCATGGCCCATTCCCCGTGAGATGAAGCACATACCTCGGGGTATGAGAAGGAATAAAGTGAGAAAATTTCTCCTTTTTCCCCTATGCGGTGGAATGGTATTTTTATCAGTCGTTATTACAAGATTATAGATTCTTGGTAGCTTAGAGCTCGGAAAATGAGTTTCGTTTCAATCAGTGAAGACAATTGTCTGGTATGTCGGCCAACTTGTGCAGTGGTCAGCGTGCCTGACTACGGATAGGGAGGTCCTGGGTTCGAATCCCGGTTCAGGCATGGATATACTTTCTCTCTCTATCCTGTCTTTGTCCTTTCCTTGTGTGCGAATGAGGTCTGAATGGTTGCCTACCCTTTGGCATGTGTGTACATTGAAGAAGTCGGACTCTACACCAAATACGGTTCAGTTGGAAAAGTGGAGCAGCAGCGCAACCCAATTTGCCAGCCTAGCTGTCACACTAGAACAACAAAAATTGTTTGGTATGACCAACTAAAAAATTGAGATGACAATTGCGCAAGAATTTTAACTTGTTTTATAAGTGTATCAAATTATATTATAAGTGTTAAAAATTATAACACTTATAATACAATTTGTGCAAGGTACTCTTCTATATAATTCTATCGATATTTTAGGAAAATACATCAATTTAATTCTCTGCATTCAAATAAAAATTAATTAAAAGAAAATTGAATTTAAATTACTAATTAATTTAAAAAAGTAATGCTAATTTATTGGTCTTTTTAATTAAGATAAAATGGTATCTTATTAGCATTATAAAAACAATCTTATCCCATTATTTGCTGCTAAGTGTTAATTTTTACATTAATAACTTATACATTATTTTTTAAGAAATTCAAGAGAGATTTTAAATTCTTAACAATGTATTTGTAAGTAAAGTATAATATTCGCATTCTGAAATCGAATTAGAATTTTATTGATCTCGTCTGTTGTTGCTGCAATTTTTTTTTTTAACTTCTTAAAATTATTTTCTTATTTAAAGACGCTTAAGCAGATTTTTAATGTTTTAATTAATGTCCTTAAGAAAATTTTAACAATATTTTGAAGAAGCAATGGATGATAATTTCTCAATCACAATTATATTTTATATGGCAAAAAGATAATAAAAATTAATTTTTTTAAAAAAAAGAATAAGTTTTTAGCTTTATTGTAATATTAAAAATACTAAGATAAACAAAAAACAATATTTTAAAGTTCATATACTGCTTTCTAGAATCTAAAATTACAAAATTTTTTATGCTATTTCTTATCAACTAATGTTTTTTTCATTTTAGTTAAAAACAGTAGAATATCTTATTATGACTTTTTGAGGATTATTTGAACTTTAGTAAACATTTTTGTAATTTTTCTGAATTAATTTCACAAGGATTTCAAGTAGTTTTATTTAAATATATTCAGAAAACGAAGCAAGAGAATAAGTGAAAGATAATTCTTTAAAAATAGTAAAAACAAAGACCTTAAAACTTTGCTGAACTAGTCTGGGAAATTTTGTCCTATACACTATATTACCCGGTACTTTCCCCCTCCAAATATCACTTATTTTTGTCCTTTCAGAAGTTTTTGAAAAGCAATAAATTCAAAAAGGAAAAAGATACCAATAAAGCACTGTTTCAGTTTTCCGCATGAAAAGATTAAACATTTTTTCAAAAATGTGATACAAAAATTGCCCTCTCGCTGACAAGAAGTCATTGATAATAATGACAATTACATTATTTCATAAAGTTTATTTACGTTATGAAATATTTATATTTTATATTATTCCATAAATATACAGTACATTCCGATAGACCAATATTTGCTGAAATATACTTCAATCTAATCACTAAAAAAATGCGCAATTGTTTTATAATTTACATTCATACACAAAAAAAATCAAAATAATATAATAAACTGTCATTGAAAATATTTTGTTTATTAAAAACTGTAAAAAACAAAACATATGTTCTGTGGTAAAAAAGAATACCAGTCTGAGACTTTTATGATCGGCACATTTAAGTTTCAGTCTGTGAGAAATTTCAGCTATTTGGGCTCGCAGATTGACTACCAAAATGACCTCACTCTTGAAATCAGAAAGAGGATCATTGCTGCAAACCGTTGTTTTTTTTATCTAAGACCTCTTTCGAAATCCCACCTAATCAGGAAGAAGTCAAAAATAATGTTATACAAGACATGGATTAAACCAGTTCTAACCTACGCCTCAGAGACATGGATCTTGACGATGAAGGAAGAGAAAACATTGGCGATTCTTGAGAGAAGGGTCCTAAGAGCTATTTTGAAAAAGGTATAACTTTGAACTGTACAAAGTCTATGGAGAAGAAGACATCATTAAATCAATGAAACTATCTAGAAAGAAATGAGCACGCAACCTCATGAGAATAAGTACAGAGAGAACACCAATAAAGGTCTTCAACACCACCCCTTTCTGTAGTAAACCAAGAGAAAGACACAAAAAGAGAGGAAGGACTGCCTGTAAGAAGACTTCAACATAATTAAAGAGAAGAACTGGAGGTCGATTTCTAAAAAAGGGGCGGAATGGCAGAGCCATTTGAAGAAGGCCAAGGCCCACAAAGGGCTGTCGTTCCAATGCTGATGATGATGATTAAAAATTGTAAATTTTAACACCATCATGAAGAGAAAAAATAGCAATACACAATATTTCATTCATTTGAAGTAATAACGTTTTACATCATCATGAATAAAATATTGTACATGGAAGTGTAAAAGAAAGTTGTGGTAACTTAGCTGCTTTTGGTTTAACTTTTACAGTTAACATTTCGGTTTTCGTAGATTTTCCTCAGTAGCATGTCTTTACCAATCTACTTCTTATATCTGACCCATTGAAAGACAACATATTTATCAATCTCTTATAACTGCTTCAGATCAGGAAGGATTCTAACAACGTTAATTCTTCCTTTCTACATAATAATTCTAAATAATAATTCTTCCTTTCTACATAATAATTCTAAATAATAATTCTTCCTTTCTACATAATAATTCTTCCTTTCTACATAATAATTCTAAATAATAATTCTTCCTTTCTGTATAAAAAAAACTAGAATTTATACTGATAAAATAGTTTTCGTATTATTTTTAGTTGAATTTTCTCATAAAATGGAGTTAAGCAATCGTCATCAGCAATGCATGCTATAGAAATATAGAAGACATATAAAATAACATGGTGCTTTTAAAAATAAAGCAAATAAATTTAATAAATCATTTAAGAAATTGAAAGGTCGAAACGTTTTTTGAAACATTTAGTTAAAAAGCATTTTCGTTATACTTAAATAGAATCGAATGTTTTGTAATATCATGGTATATTTGATTTTTCTTTTAATTAGTTTGCTTGAATTTTTTATAGAATTTTCTTCAGTATTTACTCATGGAATATTTAAAATATATATACTTTCTAGGTTTAAATGTTATTGAATATGATTATATATAAATTAAATAATATTTTAAAATAGATTTCTTGAATATTCAAGATAAAATACAGACAATCAAAGCAAAATTAAACCATTGATTAATACGATTTCATCTATATTACCTTCTAATTTAAATTTAATAATTTCATTGTGAAAAGTTATTATTAAATTACTTTCAATTACATTTTGTCATAATATAAAGTATGATATCAATATTTTCTTTAAAATATATGAAACTTTAACGGCTAGAATTATTTATGTATTGTTGAAACAATTCATTTTACAATATTGTGTACATATATATTTAGTGAAAGATAAAGTAAATGTTCAAAACATTTTAATTCCCCCCCCCCTCTTTTTATATTTTTAACATTCATTTTGATTACATTTTTAATTATTATTATGGGAATTATCTCTATGTTGCTCTCGCATGTGAATAGAACACTCTGATCTTTGTGGAAGGTGTCCATACACTTTATAGCAGAATATATAATGCTAGTCCCATTTACTTCTCCAATCATTCAATTTGGATCACCATAGAGTCTGATTGAATCTGTAAATCGTACTTCAGTAGATAACGATAAGGAATGTAATCGGACCTCTAAAGCGATTCCGTTACTCACATGAATATATTCATGAACATGCATATGTGGATTCCGTTTATTACTTGTTATTAGATCTCATGATGATTACTGAACTACAGAACAACTCTTTTTTGAATTGAAAGATGAGAACTTGTGTTTAGATAATTTTATTTTGCAGTTAATGGAAATGTTGATAAATTTATTAGTGGGGTTTTTGTAAAAGATCTATTTGAAAAACTCAGACAATTCACTATCAGTTATCAAAATTGTATCGAATTAATCAAAAGGCATGGTTTTTATATTCTTTCTTAAATCGCTTTTAGTGATCTTTCAAGAGGTTTACTTAATATTATTTAATAAATTGTAATAGATTTTAATACATAATATAAATAATTTAACCAATTGGATTTAGTGATCAAAAATTTTTAAAAAAACTAATAGTACTAAATTAGGAGATTGAAATTTAAGGTATTGATATTAATGAATTATCACTCTCAGTTTTGTTCACCTTCAACGTAAGAATGAACGATTTTTTTTTCCATTGTTAACAAATTTATATTTCAAAAACTTTTTAATCTAAATTGAGGTACAGATAAAGTAATATTAAATATAATGTTGCATTTTTAAAAAAGTAATAAAATTTTATTTTATTTTGTAGTAGATGTTAATTTTTCGCTTAATTACTTTTATAAAAATTTTAAAAATTATAATCAAATTAACTGTCTAAAATATCTCACAGCTAATTTATTCTTTACATTCTAACATTTTCTTCTTTGTTGTAGTCATTTTTCAAATTAATTTTTTAATTTGAAAAATGACTACAACAAAGAAGAAAATGTTATTTTCATACATAAAACATTTTATGAAGTTATTACGATGAAAGCATTCAAATGTACCCTGTTAAATCCAACTGGAACTAATACTCCCAAGAAGCAGATTTAAAATAATTTTAAATAGCTAAAACGTCATTTCTTATTACAGTTAATAAAATGATTTTGCATGAAAATTACCTAAATGAAGTTTTTGAAAGAAAATTGCTTACTTTATAGGACAATCCAAAATTTAAACATTTCAAGTCAAAGCATTCATGTTCTCAATGCATTTCCTGATATTTATTTTATCTTCAGAACCATATCATAAAAGAAATGTATCGATTTTGGAGTCAGTATTATTTCTAAGTTTTATTTTCAAAATAATTTTGATTGCATATTAAGTCTCATGAGCTTATTTAAATGAAAAATTACTTAAATATTTTTTTCAAACATGTTTTGATACCAATAAATAACCAATTTGAACCAATAAATAAATTTTTTCATTAAATAAATGTTTCAAATTTATGTTAAAATTCCATTCCAAATTTATATTTATATACAAAATGATATGTTTATACATATCATTTTTAATTTCAAGCCAAAAAAATATAATAAATTTCTTCAGCAAAAAGAAAAATAAAACCCTAAATCATACATATATTTATAAATATAAATATTTTTTTTTTTTTTTTTTTTTTTTTTTTTGCAAATAATTTATTTATGTTAACAACATTAATTAACCTAAAGAAAAATTTCAAAGCATTTTTTATTCAATGAGAAACTTCTTTATCAAAAAATAACATTCCGCGTATTAATATCCTGTTCCTGGTATATATCGTAAATGGATAACAGATATCTCTGTACCTTAAATTTCCTCCCTTCATTTCCCGACGTGAGTATAGGATGATGACGTTAATTACACAACCCGGGGGTAAGCGTACCTGCTTCTTTATCATAACGGATATTTCTTATCTCCAATGACTCCATAATAAAGACATAACTTTACCTGCAGGAAAAATTGAGCAAAATATTTCTACGCTATTCTGCATAACGACATGAAAAAAGAATTTATATGAATTTAAAAAACTATTCTTTTCGTGCAATTTTACCTAAAATTACAACGCCCATTTTAAATGTATGTTTATTGTCAGATGATTTTGTTTTTTATTCCTTTAAAAATAAGAAAATGTGAGGATGCATTTTTTAATTACACTTTTATATTTAATATTTTAATACAATGATGAGAAAAAAATGAATTATTTTTCTTGTGAAATGTATCATCGAATAACAAATATTTTTAATATTACATAATATGTGTCGTGTAATTGACTCCTGCTGTTAAATTTTCATAAATTAAAGATTACTTTTTAAATGTAAGTAACATTTTCATCAGTAAAAATCCATAAAGAGTTATTTTCATAAAATTTTGTGAAAAACAATTTCAAAATATAATTATTTAAGTAGCTTAAAGAATAAAATAATTCCAATTACATTAAAATAAACATGTAATAATATGCATTTTAAAAAAGATAGAAAATATATGCACCCATCTGTTTATCATCATACATTGTCAAGCAAAACTGTTGGTATTCATGGTGTCCGTCAACAAGCATTTCATCTCAAAGTTGTAAGCCATAACTAGTGATTAATTTTGTTAAGATAATAATCAAACCAAATAAGTGATTCTTTTATTTGCTTATTCTCTAGTCTTTTTTAAAACGCTTCAGATGGTAATGCAATGAATCAATGAATTGAGAAATAAAATTGTTCTGATTTAGAAAACAAAATATTTTGCATACCATTATTAAACAAAGTCACTATACATGCATATAAGATAGAAAATATACAGTGATTATTTCTAAGTAGCTTTCACATTTTTTTATTCTACGTTTCGCAGTGAGTGCATTGGTTTTGAAAAAGGAAATCATATTTTTCATCTCTTTTGGGCGTGATTATGGCACACGTCCAGTGAAAAAACTCCCAGAAAGCATTCTGCTGTGAATATTCAAAAACTTTACTTATGTCGTGGTAGCCCAATGGTTAGGACATCGACCTTTAGTTTGGAAGGGCGGGGTTCGATCCCCAATGCCACCAAAGATCCACCGAGTATATGCAATATAAGTGCTCGTTAAATCTGTGGAATCAAAAGTCCTGTAGTCGGTCATTGAGTAGTTAACATGGGTGAAATGCTCTGAGGAAAATTTCCTCCTCCTTCAGTTCAATGTCAATATTGAGGGAGTGGATCTTCTGGTGGTGTCACCTATCGGAGGAGTCTGTGAGCTAATTAAGCAGAGAACCAAGAAGTTGACTTCGTGGTGCTCTGATTAAACAAACCCTTCTAACCTTCTGATTGAAGTACTCTTCTGACTTAATTTTGAATAGTGGTCAGCTAGCGAGTTTGGCTTGTCCAAGAGTCATAAATAATAATAACAAATATTCTCTGTAATTCAGTTATATCTGCTTTACAGACTCCACAATAATACCACACTGAGAATCACCACAATACCCAGAAAGTTGTAAATACCATGTCATATCATATATTAGTTGGTTTACGTTTACGCCAGAGAAATTCCCTGTACCCAGTTCAAAAGAGCTCTACCAGAATGTTGGAAAACACTGTAGAGAAAAAATGAGCCGCTACAGGGGACACCACTTTTGTGACCCCGAACTCTAAAATAGTACTATCCAATGGACAATTTAACTTAAGTTAACAAAACATTACAAACAATTAGGGAAAATCAACTAGTATGCACTAAATTTTTTGGAGTAATAAAACAAAATTACACTAAGTAAAAAAATGAAACTTAAAAAACTGGTTGGTGAATGACATGAATATTTACAAATGGTGATTGTGTTACAAACTAAGTGAGAAATAGGGGATAAATAACAAAATTTGTGCAAAATATGTAGAGGAGCTATACAGAGTGAGGCAGAATTTTACAAAGTAAATGGGTGAGGCAAGAATATACGTATGACACAGGGTTGGAGGAGTAGTTACTAATTGGTGTCGTCATGGAACCAAGTAAAAAGGCCTTTGGATGGCAAATACTATATATTAATTGGTGTGTATGATTGGATGTTTTCTATATTTTCTCGTACAGACAAATCCATGTGGTTCCTTATTTATTATCAATTATTCTTGAAATCAAATAACAGTGATTGTTTATGAAAGGACAACTCCCTATTATGCAGTAGATATCTATATGCCATCTATTATGCAGTAACGAAGTATCACCTTGCAGTTAAAAATATGTTTTACAAATTTACTATCTTTGATAATGTTATAAAAGAATTTACAAAGTTTGTTACCAACAAATATTGTTAAAAATATAAAAAATATTTAAACTATTTTTGGAAATCCCTTTTGTACCATATTCACTTTTCTGATTTTTAGGTTTTGCTAGATTTAATATTATGTAAATAAAAAAATCTAAGCATATTGTAGCCTTATTACATTAAATTTCAATATTTTGACAACATAGGATATTGGTTTCAATTTTTATTATTAACTATATTATGACGAAAAAAAGTTTTCAAGTGTCATTAAAGCTGAATACTATAATGCCAGATAGTTCTTGTTAAAATTAATGAACATAGAAAAAATTTCAAATTTCTCGTATTTAATTAATTTACAATATAACTTTGGGCCAAACTAAATTTACCATACTAATTTTAATTAAAAAACTGATATAATATATTTATTATAGGAATAATCTCAATAAATTCTTCACTTTATAAATTCTTTCAATGTTAATATAATAACTTTCATTAATTATTATTTATTATCTATCGTTATTATTCATTAAAACCAGAACTTTCTAAATAAAACAAAAATCTCTAAACCCATTTTAGAAAGTCTAGTCAATTTCATATTTGGATAATGTGCAATAGCCTAAAGCAAAATAGTATCCAACTGAATATTAAATACGGCTGTATTTTGCTACATTAAGAATATCAATTTCAAAAATAAATTTAAGAAAAATGAATGATTAAAATATCTTACAAAATTTAAATTCATGTTTGGTATTTTCCTAAAATAAAACTTTTTATTTATATTATTTAACATTAATTGTGCAATTGTGCACTATAAAGAATGACTAAACATATAAAAAAACTTATTTTAATGATTCAATTTTTTATTTAAAAATACTGTTTAGGAATACTACAATTAATACACTAGCTAACAAAGATTTGGTATTGCATTCTCAAAATTTCACTAGCTATTGTAATTTAAAAAGGAATATTTTTCAGGGCCAAAATTTTTATCTTAAATTTAAGTCATTTAAAACACTTTAACTGTTTAACTACTAAATTTCAAAATATTCTTTTTTTAAAAAAAAAATTGTAAAAATCCTGTTTTTGAGAATTTCGAAATGGGTTAAGATATGCACCGAATTTTAGATTACTATTTTGTATATAATTGTATGCATAAAAATCTATATGAGTATTTTCAAATCTGTAAATAAAATTAAAACTAAGTAAATATAAAAAAACAACCAAAGAAAAACAATGCGTATATGAAAAATGTCATACAAATTTTTGTTCATTACTTTTAAAACTGACCAAAATTCTCTGTACTCAAATAAATACAGTCAAAAATCATAAATAACAGCCGAAAGTCAACACAATGTAACTTCTTTTGGGAAGATGGTGCTAGGGAAAGGAAATGATCCCTTCCACCAAGACCGCTAATTGCCTGGAACAGAGTCGATAGTGATAAGGACCACACCTTCAATTTCTGTCATAAGGACTGTCGTTAAGGTCGCGATCGATTCGGTCAGTGAAAGCAGGTCATACAGAAGCCCCTTTGACAAGCCGATTGATTTTGCGAACGAATTCTGACAGTTCTCCTAGAATCATGAAAACAGTTAGTTAGCGAGATTATTATACTCGATCAAGAACACGATTGATTTTTTTATTAATACAATTTTGTCGGGTGCCCAGTGCGATAACTTGTCAGATTAAAATAGAAGCAGTGTTGTCAAGAAACTAATTTTTAACCGTTCCTTATATTGGAAAGCGATGAAAAATAGTTTATGATGTTAGAAGCCTTGAAAAGGGGGTGATTTTAAATTCTCAATAATGTGACAGACAAGAGGCAATTAGAAACGTAAGTCAGATAATAAATTTTAGGTAACTTACAATCTACTTATTCAAACCTTGGTGATGAAATATTTCTTCTTGTATAATATAGTTTTATTTTAAAAAGAATTATCTATAATGGAATAAAATAGGCTGTCCTTTAAAAATCTTAATTTTAATAATTTTCTATCCAATATTGTCAAAAATCACAAGATTAGATATATAAATAAACATATAAAATACAGACTTTAACTGAATGAAAACAATTTTATTTGAATATATATATATAAGTGAAATTTTTCTTATATTTCGTAATCCTCAATATCAGTGTTGTTTATATGGAATTAGCTTCTTTGTTCTAAATAAATATTAAAATATATTAGTTTTACGAGAAGTTATTTTGTGTTTGGTTGTAAACATACATTATTTTTTGCTGGACAAGAAAAAATGAAAATACTTGAGACATAACACTGTAATGTTATTTCTGCAATATATTGGTGTGAATATTGTTTTATTCAAAAAACTCCTGCTTTGAAACTGGGAAATTCATATTACTGAAAAACAAGTATGGTAAAATTGGCATTTATTGACACAATTATCTTTGTAATTTTCCACTAATACTTTTGCTATTATAATCAAACTTGCAGAAATATATCCATGGTTTCAAATTTTAAGTAATTAAAATCAAGTAATAATTAGCATCTAAATTAAGTGTTATAAAATTACGCTTAAGGAATTTTTTTCAGGTCACTCTTTAACTAAAAACATTTATTTATCATTATTTAAATATCATTTAAAAAACTCATAAATATTTTTATTTTTTATGGATAATGAAGATATAGCCTGAAACATAACTTTCACATATTTTACATGGAATTTTTCTCTTACTAAGTGGGGTGTCTAATTGAATATTTCTACTGATTTAAAACTGATAAAAAAAATTCAACAGTTTATTTGGAGTTATTTATCGATAGACAAAATCAGCAACTGAATTGTCATTTTCTTCTTCAAATTACTTCATCAGATTTATGTATGGATAATAGTTATAGAAGAGTTATTAATTCACATAATCCTATAAACATAGGTCTTTGAGTGATATAAAATTGCATCAACTATTATCAGCCTCTAAGAGGCTTCCCTTCTTTACCAGAGTGACAACAGCCATGATTTATTATTTGTAGTATAGCCTCAAATAATATAGACTTAAGATTTTTTATTTTAAAGTCAAATGATAATTTGTTTCATAAATATATATATAAATTATTTTATTCCAATAAATATATATTAAAATCACTATTTTATAAGAATTGAATTAGTATTCTATGTAAAACCATGCTAGATTTAATTATGTATTAAAAATTAACTATAACTATATACACTTGTTCAAGAAATTCATTTTCGATCATTTTATTTGTTTATTATTTCAAAGTAATCTGCTTCCCTAATTATCGAAACTAGTAGTTTTATAGCATTGATTTTATTAAATGATTTTTTACAGTAATGTATAAAAAATAACAACACTTAAAAATTATATAAACAGGTATAAATGTAGTAAATGCTTTTGTTTTAACAAAGGACCTTATTCTTCTTTGATGAAAAAAAACGTTTTGAAAAATGTTACCAACATAGAAGAGATAAAATAATTTCTTATTTATTTTTTTCCACTGGGGCAACGCTCATCTGATTCTAATAACATGATTAATTATACTGTCTATAACAGGAAGCCAAATTTTTAAGAATTAAAATATTGTTCAGAGAGCTTTAATTTCTTTATTATTAGATTAGTTTTATGCATGTGATCATGCATTCTTAAGGAAAAACAAGTATTCATAATAATACTTTTGCATTAATATTTATTTTCATAAAATTTGTATCCGATTTATGAAATATTTTTACCTAAGAAATTTACTGTCAATAAAATAATTAATTTTAAGAGCTCAAAATGAAAATTAGTGTAAAACTTCACAAGAATACACGAAATCTTAACGTTTAAATTTAATTAAACACACATTTATTAAGTAACAGAATAGAAATATACAGCAAGCTTGTTCAAGGAAAACTTTTATAATATGCAGAATTACAATTTGCAAATTTACATACAGATATTGATTATTCTATAATATAGCATTATTTAAGAAAGCTTTAGATAATTTTAGTTACTCGGTGTACATATATATACATATATATATATATATATATATATATATATATATATATATATATATATATATATATATAAATTACTCATTCATGAAAAATTAAAAAATTTCAAGATTGGCACAGTTATATTTATAGCCGTTTTTGAAACTTGATAATTTAAAATTTTATAAAATAGTGCTTACATTTTTATTGCATCTAAATTAATTAAAATAATAATTCCTTCTCTCTTAACATAGTAAAACAGTTTCTATACTTATTTACAGAAATAAGTTCTACTCCATAAGAAAATATGTATTATCTTTATATTTACCAAACATGTAAAAATTATTTAATAAAAAATAATTAAAATTCCTTCTAATTTTACATATCTTTAAACGAAATTATCATATACATAATTTCGTAGAAATAATAACTGTTCTTGAAATATTTTGTCTAATTATTTTTAAAAGATGTAAATTCTTTCAGCATTAAGCTTTTCTACACATTTAAAGAGCCAATTTATTATAGTGTGTTTAGTATCAAAAAATTTCGAATAACTGTGAAAAATTCAAAAGTAAATTCAAAGTAAAACTTAATGTTTCCGTAAGATCATAGTAGCATTAAAAATAGAATTAAAACAATCAAATTTGAAAGTCATCTAATCACTCGAATACTAGAAATGATTGAAATAATTGTAGATTTTAGAATGAAAAGCATTCAAAATTATTCATAGCTTTCATATTATTAAATAGATTTTGAGTAATATGATATTTAAAACAGTAACACACAATATATATATATATATATATATATTATATATATATATATATATATATATATATATATATATATATATATATATATATATATATATATATATATATATATATATATTATAACAGTAACTATATTTTCTGTTTTTTAGATACTTTTTTTATTTACTTTAAGTTCTTAAAATTAGTTATCAGCTTTTTTCACTGTCATTTTAGCATCGATAAATAAAAATGATATAGAGACCAAAAGGTGAATCACATTAAGTGATCCTTTGATGATTTGACAATAGTATTTCTCTAAAGATGATTAATTTTTCCATTAAATATCTTACAATCTTAGTCTTAACAAGTCTATTAATTTTTTTTTTTTCATATAATATAATAAAAATTTTATTTCTATGTCAGTTGAGTGTGAAATATTATTCTATGAACTAAAAACTAAATAATTTTGCTTTATTGTTTAAATTACAGGATACTTATTTACTCTTAAATATTTCCGTTGAATAAACTAAAACAATTAAAACAGATGAAAGATAAGTCTTGAGATAATTAATAATCTATTTTTTGTCATTATCCTTTCCTATAATTAACTGTTAAGAACTTTGGTACACATTTTCAATTAATTGCTTTGAGAAATAAATATTTAATTCTGTGTATTTATTTTGTGTATCTGAATAAGTGGTTCTTCTCATATAAATTTATACGTAAATTAGGCAACATATAAAATTAATGTCAAACTTAAAATTGTTGCAAATATGTATTTTATTTTTTGAAAATTAGCATTCAGTTTTTATTTTTAATTTCACATTAATTGAAATTAAACAATTTAAAATTTTCTGTTTCTCCATCAAAATAATTTAAAAAGGTTTTATAATTCAAGAAAGTATGAGAATAATTTAGGACTTATGCCTCTCTTAAAAAAAAAGCATTAATCATATATCTGTTACATATATTAAGCTATCCTCAAAAGTTGAGAGAAGAGTTGAGTTTTTTGGAAACACATCCCCGAGTGCCGTGGAGCATAACAAGCTGATCCAAGAGTACACAGCTTTCATCCTTTTTTCAAAGAAGTTTATGCGCATTTAGTCCTAAACGACCTAAGACTCTCAAAACTCATAAAACTCTCTCCTTTGCTTTTGAAACGCATTAAAGCTGTTTGAGGCTAGAAGATTAGAAGACCCATGGAAAAGAGTCGTTACTTTTCTGGGAGGTCGTCGTAAAACGAGAAATCGTAAATTGCAAGCTGTCAGAATACAAACATTACGAGCATCATAATCAAAATTTCGTGTTTTTTTTAAAAAAAAATAATAATTTGCAGGATTTTTTTTAAAAAGTGTGTTTCTCTTGTAATGGAATATTTTTTAATAAAATTTCCCTTTACGATCACATTTTATTCAAATTATCTTCCAGGATAACACATGATAAATCATTATAATAAATGGTATGTCAAGGGATATGACGGCGATTCAATGGAGTTAAAGCTTTCCTTTCAACTATAATACTTTTCTCTCTTATAAAACCCACATTAGGAAAAATTGTGAAAATTTTAGTATATAACCACATCATCACTCTCGTTATAGATTAAATGTGCTTTAAATAGCAAGAAGAGGTGAAAATGATGTTTTCATGTAAAAAATTTTATTTCTTATAAAATTGACAGAAAAAATTTATTTAATGCAGAAACTCAGACAATTTTAATGGTAATGTAAAATTCAACATGTATTACATGTGGTATTTAAAATAAAAATGTAAATAAATTATAAAAATATTAATCAAGGTAAGATAATTATTTTAAAATGTTAATTTTGACCTTAAAATATCAAAGAGGAAATTAATTAAATAAAATGCTTAAAGGTAATTTCCCGCACAATAAATGAAACAAAAGTAATCATAAAATTAATCGATAGTATTTTTAATAACTATATTCCAATTCTCTTTTTACCGTATTCAAATTCAGATCAAAATGATTGCAATACTTTCTTGTTTGTAAAACCCATTTAAAATTACAACATATGTATACACTTATATTAAAATCTACATACATCAATGTATATAAATGTTCTTAATTAATTAATAAAGTGTTTGTAAGTCAGGATAATTAATTATTTAGTGATTAACTAAGCATAAATCAAATAAAACGCAATCATTAATGAGATTAATTAAGATTAATAAAATTTTAAGTTAAAAGCAAATTCACAACTCATATGACTAATTAAATCTCATTCGATTCTTAAAATTCTTAATTATTATGTAATTTTGAATCATATATTGTCAAAAGAATTTTTATTTTCGACTCTCTTAATTACGTTTAACTCATTGATTTGATTTATCGTAATTTGTATATTACAATAACTCATCAATTTGAATAGAAATTTATATTAATATACATTGTAACAATGTATTAAATGTATTTTATGTATAAGCAAATATTTTAAAATTTTATTAATGTAGATGAATATATTCATTTCATTAAAGTTTTATTGTTCATTAATATTGTCTTACAATTTATACACCAGAGGTTATACGTAATTTATGCAGCTCTAGTGAGAAAATTAAATTATTTTTTACTAAAAATTTTACTATGCTTAAGATTGTTGTAAAAACTGGAAACTTTATAAGCACAGTTAAATATTTTCAGAAAGATCAGCTAAATTTCTCCCATGAATAAAAAGTACTTCTTCACATTTGTTAGTAAACATTTTTTCATAAAGAATTAATATAAGTATTCTGATAAATAATATTACTTTTAAAAATGTTACAGCAAAAACTTTCAATAAATTTCCTTATGCATTAAGCCTGGAACATATTCCGTTCTAAATTATATATATATATATAAAATTTTTAAATGCAATGTTGTTATCAAGGCTTCCTTAAAAGTTAAAAAAAATTTGCATAAAGAATAAAAGCAATCAAGTTATAAAAACAGGTATCTGCTAGAAAAAAATATGTTACTTCTCTAAAGTGAATATATTTTGTATATAAATATCATCTTATTTTAATAATTTTAATAGTTAATAATCAATTTGTAAAAAATAATAAATAGTTTGCTAAAGAAAGACAAAATTCAAGAGTATTTCTCATTTACAAAATCACCATTATTTTTATATAACATTAATGAAAACTAATTTTTCATAAAATATTTAAAAAAAAAGCATTTAACTAATAATTATGAATAAATATCGAATCGTTTGTTAATAAAATCCAAAGATAATAATAAAAGATTAATAAAATGCTTTTATTTTTATAGTTAATTAATTCATTACTGACTTTAAAATTATTATACTATTACATCCTTATATAATTCGGTAACAGCGCATGTAAATTTAACTCGATAAAACCTACTTTTTATTTTCAAAACAAACGGTTTTTCTTCCACAATCGGAAATCAATGACTTCCCATATAGAGTTCAATTTTAATAAACATCATTCAATCAAAAAACTAGTACATGCTACAGATACATTTTCTTGCAATAAAACACAAAAGAAAAGCATTTTTGGGACACCGCCAAACTACAGAATGATTTCGTAGCATCTTTTTCTTGATGGAAGTAGAAAAGTACACATTCACTTCAATGTAACAGAAATCAAGATTAGAAAAAGAAAACCAAGCGGAAAAAAGACTGAAAGACAAAATTGTTTTACTTCCACAAGAGGATTTAAGGCCAAGAATCAGAGCTTCTTTTTTCGAGAGCACATTTTTATTCCACGTTGTTTGTAAATTTACTTTTTTATCTGAATAAGATTTACATTTTATTTAATCAACTTTGTTTCAGAAATAAACTTTGTTTGAAAAATGGTATAAATCATGTTTCTCTGGTAACTTAAATTTTTTTCTAGTAAAAGTTATATGGATTATCAAAAAAGTCTTTTTCAAACAAATAAATATACAGTTCTTTACAATTATTTTTAGAAAGGAGTTTGAAATTACTTTAAAAAAAAACCAAAGTTTCAAAACAATCCATGCCAAAATTTTAAGTAATTCTTTTTATAGTTTTATTTATAGTAACATTGTCTAATTTCTTGCGTTTTAAAATTGTTTCTCTCAAATTTTTAATTACTTTTAAAAATACATATATGTTTCTTATAATTGAAATAAATATTTGACTTCTTTTGATAAGAAAATATTTTGGAAATAAACTTGCATTAAGACATAGTGTAATATAAATTTCAGATGTGTTAATGAAAATAAGTGTTCGTGATTAGCTGACTGTATATTAAAGCTACTAAAATTGTCAATTAACATTTTTTTCATTCAGTAGAATCCTTTTTCTATAGATATTATGTTCAACTCATTCTGAGAAGATTTAAAAATGTGCTTTAATAAAAGTGCTAAAGAATAAAAATATATCTAATTTCTTGTATTAAGCAAAAAAATGTAACGTTGATTATTTGGTAAAAAGAGAGAGAGTATTTACTACTTTAATTTATTACAAAAACAACTTATTTTAATTTCATTTGAAATTAAAATGTAGCTTAATACAAAAAATGCCCTTAATATAATAAAAAATTAAATCTAGAGATAAATCTTTTAGATAACAAATTTAAAGAAATATGAAAGCCATATTTTGATTTATAGTTTTTAATTATCTCCTTAATTAATTTTTTCTTTATATGACCTAATTATTTTTAATATTTGCCATCTGCATACACCTGAAACCCTTAAGAAATACCTTAATCATACAATACATTTAACTTCTTTTCTCTATTATCTTTTAGCCAAATATAATTTTTAAAAAATGAGCAGTAATAAATTGGTTCTGATTGTTTGTCTTTAAGTTTCAGCCAAAAGAAAATTATTGCTGTATAAATTCTATATTTTAATTGCCTCTTATGCATAATATAAATATTTGTTATAATCTACTAATTAATATCATTATTAGTTTTCAAATAAACTCTTAAAACCTTTATAAAAATTTAGCTTTTTCTTTTGATGAAAGTTTAAGGTAATTGTTAAATTTAAAATGTGTGCTGAGATGCATTGTTATTTTTAAGAAAATAAACATTATATATATAATGTTTATTGCATTATATTTTATGCATTTTGATTGATTTGAAACATAAAAACCAAATTAAAAATTTATATAAATTTTTAGTTTGGTTTTTATGTTTCAAATCAATCAAAACATTACTGTGCTTCTCACTGTTAGTAAATTCTTAAATTTCAATAAACAAATGATTATTATTAAAGTAAAATATATTTGTAACATTATTGTTACAGATATATTTTACTTTAATAATAATTAATATAAACAAGTATTTAAAAATTAAGTATTGAGTTCTGAGATAATTATTGATTTCAATGAATTAATAATTCATTAAGACAAAACTATTTTTTATATGTTTTTACATTTAAGTAAATATAATTAAAACATTTTGAGACTGCAATACAAACGTTTTATTGAGAAAACAAATACTAAATTAGAAGAATTTTCTGTTGCATAAAAGCTAATTAGTTTTTCATGGCATATTATTTATAATATCATTTTTTTAATATTCCATTGACAGATAACAAATAATGTGAAATAGATAAATAGCAAGAAATATGTAAAATGGATGTGATAAATATCATTACTTCACATGCTTCAATTGGATCGTTGGTAAATATTTCTCCAGATGAGCCTGGAATAATATAGGAAATGTGTACAGATATAGCCTTATAATTATATTTGGTACTTGGAACTAAATATAATTATAAGACTATATCTGTACATTTCCTATATTATTCCAGGATTTTAATCAGGCCTTAATTTTTAATTGGTCGTCTCACTGTTCTCTTTTTAAAGTAACGATGTGATATACAATTAACAAATTAAAAAGAACTTCTAGTTGAATTCTTTCACTTTTTTATATTCTTTAGCACTTTATATAGAATAATATATCTAAAAAGATATTTATAAAAACACAACAGTAATTATATTATTAGTCTTAAAATTATATTATTAATCTATAATATTGAAAACATACAAATACAAGTATAATACATCTTCATAGCAATAAGCAATTTGGAATTATTATTTTGCCGCATAACTGTCACTTTTTGAGCTAATTATGCCAGGTACTGCAATTTAAAATAGATTCTAAAACACTCCAAATATGTAAGATCAAGGTGGGACTCGAATCCACGAGCTTTTGAATCAAAAACTATGCGTCTGCCAGAAATATACAAGAAAATTTGTAAACCATTTAAAACAATTACAACACAAAAAAGCTTAAATAACAAAAATTAAAAGTATTGTAACATTACTAAATATTTCAGAGTTTCTTTTATAAAACTTGCAAGTACTACACAATTAGGAGTTATTTCTAGCTTTAATGAACATGGGGGGGGGGGTTTTTAAAGCGCGAAAGGGAGCAGTTGGCATTGAGACATACAGACTAAATTTAAATGCAATTGCATTTTTCAAACAATTTAGCATTTCCAGCAGGTCTTATTGCCAAATCCTTTACTAAGGAAGTCGGGGTCGTTTCTAGTTAAGAAATTTGCATACACTAATAGGTCCATGCTGAACGTTTTTAAACATATTCAGCTGGAGTAAATTGCCTCCAGCATTCATCACTTTCAAATATGCGCTTCGAGTGAAAAAGAGAGGAAGCGTCTTCTTAATGCTAGAAAATATGCGAATCTATTATCTGTTTTCTGTATCTGTAGCGTCGTAATTATCTGTTGGTAATTTGAATATCTTACTGCTTGTTAATATTTTCTTGGTGTCTATTAAGGTCCCATCACCTCATTTGCAGTTTTAAAGAAAACCTCCAAGATGGTGTAGAAAAGAAATTTAAAGATGGTTAATTGAATACAAATGGAAATATGTGTTTTATTGTTTATTTCAGAAATTTCAAGTTATTTTTAAGAACTTTATGCTATGAAACAACACGTTGTGTTCAATGGTAAGTAAATTTGCACCAAAATAAAGTGAAGGGGTAACATATGTACCATCATAACGTGTACATGTTTGAACATTACTTTGTTTCTCTTGCAATACTTTCAATTCAATCAAGTAAACATATAACTACAAACCAAAAACAATTATTTTAGGAAAAAGCAGTAGATGATAATAGAAGATTTTAGTTTAGGTCCCCTAAATTTCTTACTCTACTAGTATTCTTAGCACATCAGACTATATTTATATGGAGCATATGATTCAAAATAATTGAGATAAGAATCAAATCCACAAATATTTATCTTAATCCCATTAATTAAATTGTTCCGAAGATTAAAATGATTAAATTCAACGAAAATGAATCCCAAGAATGCATTAACAAATCTATAATTTCCGGCAACAGCAATGACACCAGAAGTGATGTCCACACTCTTATGATGGCAATGATGATGTAATTTAGGTCACGTTCGATCCGTATTCATGTGTTGATGTTATTAAAAATTTTGCTTGTTCAAGAATGAGGATGTTACTTTCTTGTTTGAAAAGTAATATATTCAATTCCCAAACCTTTTTAAGATAATTATGCTAATACTCATCTAAATTTTGTTATATTTATTGTCCATCAATACGTATTATGAATTAGTGAGTGGGAACTCAAGTTTCGGATTTATCTTTTGACTAGACTGAAAATTATAGGGTTATTTCAACTTTGCTTATTAACTTTAATTACCGACAATCAAAAGAATTTAATAAATCTTAAATAAATAGACAAAAAGAAAAACAGAAAAATAATACCAATTTTTTACCGAATCGACAATTTTCGGGATAGTTTAATATATATATATATAGTTTATATATATATATATATATATATATATATATATGTATATAAACTGATAAATATTAAATATATAATTTCTAATTGAATGATATTTTACTTCTTCACTTTGATTTCTCGAAGAAATATGACAAACAATTGTATTTTTCTAAATTGTCATGTTTTTATTTCATATTTTTCACTGTTTTATTTAAAAAAATAGATTTAAAATTTATTCCTTGATCGTTATCTTTGCATACGAATGTTTTCAATTAATTGAAAGTTTGAATTAGCAATAAGTTAAACAATGAGGAATTTTAAAAGATAGAAGTAGATAAAAAAAATAAATATTACTTTTCTCCTGTAATGAAATTTATTTATCAAATATAGTAAATTTTATGTGGAATAGGTATAGCGACTAGACAAATGAAATAAAGAAAAAAAACTGTAATGTAAAAAAAGATAAATAAATTTATTCTTTCTATATTTATGTTATTTACTGCCATAAATATTTTCGTAACCTGTACGTTTAT
Organism: Latrodectus elegans; assembly: GCA_030067965.1. NCBI lineage: Eukaryota > Metazoa > Arthropoda > Arachnida > Araneae > Theridiidae > Latrodectus > Latrodectus elegans. The sequence continues at coordinate 109,246,019 of CM057820.1, forward strand.
CTATTATTATTTCTGTTTTCTATTGAATGCGTGCTTTAGTTATTTTACTGCAATTCTTATATTTTGACTTGTTTAATCTTTGCTCGAGATAAATAAAATCCTATTCTCATTTCATACAGTTTGTTTTCTTATTTATAACTCAATAGTTGTAAGCGAGGAATAAATCTAGGTAGAAACTATAACTTAAAGTGGCTTTCCTACTACTTCGAGCAACCATGTTTGATGCAAGTATCGAATTTGTTAACTACTGAATGATATCAAGAGTATTAATTTTTCACGCCAGCAGTTTTTTTGTTTGTTTTCATTATTGTATGATGTTACTGTATGAAATCGATTTATTAATGAATTTTTAACAGTAAAGATGTATATTATAACATATTATATATAGTGCATACTATTGAACTTTCCTAATCTTCTTCCTTTCGATGCGGGAAGCATGAAAACTTCTCAAACAAAATATAATAAGAAATATTTTATTCAAAACAGTACAAATTTTGAACGAAAAGTAATATGTAATTAGAAAATGCTTATTATTGGGATTGTACAGCTTATTGATAATTTTCAAAAGTACTTTTGAATACCTTTGAAATGAGTCTGAATTGAAACTTAAACAGCAAAGGAAACACGGAGATTAACATTTTCTACATGCAAGAAATAAAGTTCTTTATGATAAGATTAAAAGCTTTTTTTTAATATTATCATCAAGTATTTTATGCTTAAAACTGCTTGATATTAATTTATATGTATTTATGAATTTATATGTATCTATAAATGAAGTGTGTGTCTAATTCTTTTTTTATATACCATTAATGTATAACACGTAGTAACTGATACCTATTGTAATCTTGCAGTCGACACTAAAATAATATTCAGTATCTACAAGGATATAATATATAATATAATATATATATATATATATATATATATATATATATATATATATATATATATATATATATATATATATATATATATATATATATATATATATTATTTTATTCATGATAATTTTAAAAAAGTCATTAAAATAGCAGAATTAAAATAATTTCTTATATACAACAAGATTTCTTCTAAACATAAGAAGTAACATTTAAAATATTCCTACAGCCTCATTTAAAACTATAAATAACTATCATATACCTCTTCCCCTGAAAAAGAAACTCAGGAAAAATTTGTGAAGCACACAAGAACTAACATTTCCTCCAGCATTTAAAGCAATGAAAAACTAGATAAAACTCAGAAGCAGCATTCAAAAATCTCTATTACTGAATATAATATAACTACTCAAAAATAGGAGCTCATCTCAAGCTGCAATTAAGGCAGGCTGACAAATTTTAAGATGACACATAGATTAAATGTTGCATCAGAATTGATGGTCAGTTCAATAAAAATTTAAATTAACTAAATGTGCCTGGATGGCTGGCTTCTCTCAATGAAGGAAAATATAAATGGTAGTAAAGAAAATATCAACGAGATAATAAAAGAATAAAAATTTGATAAAACTCTTATGGAATGCTTCTTCCTTTTCTTTTCCGTGATCTATATATATACTATGATCTCTAAACCTTTTACAATCGTTTTCTTTTTGGAGTTCTAAGCAATCTTTTTAAAATATCGCTTTTAATATTATTTTATTCTTAATTTTTAAGACATAATTTTGTCCATTTATTCATTCACACACACACACACACACATATATATATATATATATATATATATATATATATATATATATATATATATATGTATGTATATATATATATATATATATATATATATATATATATATATATATATATATATATATATATATATATATAATGAGGATAAGTTTGTGCTTTATGATTTTGAAAATGTAGCGTTTTATTATAATATCTAAGTTACATTTTTTGTAAACGTCAAGCACAATATTCCTGGTGATTATATTGACCAAGTGATTAGTATTTTTGTGAGATATTCAAGCACAATCTTATAAAATTTAATGATAAATGCCAATTATTCATGAGCATAGTATTTTTTAAATTAAACGAACCTTGTGATCATTTAACTAATAAAAATAAATATTATATAAATGAGTAAATAAATTAGTTTAAAATTAAAACAGTTTTTTCTATGTTTAATATTCGTATCTTGAAATTATTTCAATTTATTTCATTATTTATTTACTTTTGCGAGGCTTAAATCTAAGAAATATTAGACAGAATTTAAGAAAATAATTTATTTTTTACTAACAGTTTGTGTTTTTATTTAATATTTTTAAATAAAGTTCTATAGATGCTTTCACTAATATAACATTTCTTTTGCACCTTAATGCAAAAAGATGGAAAAGTGGCATTTCTTTTAGGTTAATATTATTTAGAAACCATTTGAATGTTTAAAACAGACATTTTCTGTCTTCCCATTTTACATGGTATAGTGGAGATCCTAAAAGAAAAATTTATAAGATTTTGTCCAGTGTATCCTTTTCTGGGGTGCATTTTCTTAACACTAATCTGTACACGTGATGCATTTTCTTAACACTAATATGTACACGTGATGCATTTTCTTAACACTAATATGTACACGTGATGCATTTTCTTAACACTAATCTGTACACGTGATGCATTTTCTTAACACTAATCTGTACACGTGATGCATTTTCTTAACACTAATATGTACACGTGATGCATTTTCTTAACACTAATATGTACACGTGATGCATTTTCTTAACACTAATATGTACACGTGATGCATTTTCTTTACACTAATATATACACGTGATGCATTTTCTTAACACTAATCTGTACACGTGATGCATTTTCTTAACACTAATCTGTACACGTGAGGCATTTTCTTTACACTAATATGTACACGGGATGCATTTTCTTAACACTAATCTGTACACGTGTTACAAGAGTGGTAAAAAATCATCTTCAAAATCTGGTAAACTTCGAAGTACTCGACGCAGCAATCATGAATTCGGAAAACAAAAATGCAACATGCTTCTCCCATTGTACATCAGCAGCTAAGATCGAATTAAGTATCTTTTACTCCAGAAAGAGCAATTTTAAAATTTGGTTACAGGAAGATACAATACATATAAATAAAACAATATTGAATTTATAAACGCAAATTCATCTTTTTCCAGTCAACAAAAAGAAATAAACAAGATTCCTCTATATTATAAATCACATGGAGTTATTTCATGCAGATCGTGCTATTTTTGTTTCATGAATACACATTACTTAATTAATTTTCCAAATTCAAAAATGGATTCAACATTACCCAGAGTTAACCTTTCGAGAACAGGAACCTTCAAGCCTCGTTTGTTAGAGATTCGTTCTCATTAACGAAATTTAGTGAATTCAAACCCCGGCTTAACTGAAGATCCGTGGAGTTTGCTACTGGCGGTTGGGGCACGTTAAAATTTGGTATGGTCGTACTGTCCTCCAAGTGAAATAAAGCCTCTAGGGTTGGCAGACTAAGTATTGGCGACCTTCTGCTTGGTCCCTGCTTCAAAACCACGAAAACATCAGCCGGCTATTTCTATATAACTAATAGAGCCCAACTCAGGACTGAGTACAGGGAAGCATGCTTATGCAACAGCAACAACCTTTTGAGTACATCTTGCACAATGTGTTATAAAGGAAACTATTGTTATTATTCTTATAGAAATAAATAGAGCAAATAGTATTCGGCGCAATCCTTTGTAATTAATCTTACATAATCATCAATAAATAAACTATTATCTAATAAGATATTCATCTCCCACAGTTTAACAAAATTTAAAAACAATAGTATACAGAACAGTTATGTTATCCCCAAGTGTTAGATATAATATACACTATTATATTAAATATATTTCAATTAAAGCAAAGGGAAAATAAATTCACGATAAGCTAATTATGCATATTTTATGCGAATACAGTAATGGCTGGAGTCATCGCATATGAACTTCTTTCAGAATGCCGGAAAGAAGTTCATATTCTTCTTGTTTCATAAATTTCTTGCGAAACAAGAGATCGAAATGATTTCAGAGGATGTATTCTGGGTATAGAAAGCTCTCGTATTTACTTTTTCCGGTCTGCAGACTCAATCATTAGACTTAATTTTCCTTCAGTGCTTGCAAAATAAAGCGAACCAAGCTCTTAAGAGCGCCTCTTAACGCGCCATCTAATATTCGATCACGCGAATTTTTCCAATGGAATTCCCGGCTAAATTCCCCTTACTTAACATGATAATCAGGTTTTCCCTTCGACGTTATTTTCCCTCGGGGCAGACGCTGAACAAAAGCAGGGGAAAACACAACCTACAAGTAATCCACCTTCGAAATCAACAAAGAGGAAAAGAGAGAGAATAAAAGAAAAAAGAACTGCGAGAAAGTTGATTGAATTCCTTCTCCTATTCTCTGGCGTGATGCATAGCGCGATCTCTAAATCTTTAGCAACGCTTCCCTTGTTGGACTTCAGTATCCTCCTTTTAAAATATTGTATTCAATTTTTGTTTCCTATTTTCTCTCCTACATTTCAGATTGAATTTTTTATTTTATTTCTTTTTATATATTTATTTCGAAAGACAGAATGAGATGTTATGAAGAAATGAATTTTAATGCAATAATGCTTGTCTGCGCCAGCGAAGATTTGGAAAAAGATAAACTGCTTGAACAACTACAAGAAAGGAAGAATAGAAATTGGATTTGGTTACTACGGGGATATTTGAACAGAAACCAGGTACTGAGTAACCGTCTCTCTTCCTTTTACTCGCCATCGATACACGACAAAAGTTGAAGTTAAAAACATTTGATGTTATAATTTTATGAAATAACTTTTCTCTAACAAATTGAACTTTATGCAGCTTATTCAAGTAAAATAATGCCTAATTTTGATTTTAATTAAAGGATTACTTCGATATTTAGATTTTCTTATCAAGGAATCGTAAATTGCTATGCATTAATAATGATTTTTTACTTGATTTCTTCATTTAACGATCAAAACTGTATCCCCAAATTAGTTATTCAAGACACATTTTAAAAATACATTGACAAAAGAAAACTTAAGAATATTTATGGCAGGATTTTTCAGGAAACGTAAGCACAATCATAAAACCAACAAAAAGAAACATTGTCACTTTTAAATTAATTATAATGTGCGACAATTTAACATATTTTTGAATGAGTTTGTTTAGATAAATTATTCTAGAGATAAGGAAATTGTATCTACTGTACAACATTTTTATAGTGTAAATTCAATGCGGTATCACAATTTGAGTACAGCACGTCAAGCTTATTTCCTTACTAGAAGTCTTTGTAATATTTTAACACCTCTGAGATTTTATTTGATTAAATCATTTTCGTTGCTATTTTTGTGGTTTCTTACTCAACATTTTGAAATCAAAATTAAAGTTCTTTACTCCATAAAACTATTTATCTTAAGTAGAAATGTTGTAAGATTATAAGCATAACAGTTTCATATCTTTCACGTAAATAATAAGAAATAGCAAACTAAACAAACAATTTTATTGATACCATGAAAAGAATCCTCCTTAGAGAAATATTGCAGGAAGTTTTTCAATTGTATTGAATAATCAATGATCATCTTAGTTGTTATTGACATTATTGAATTTAGCACATCTCATGTATATTTAAAGAATATAAGGTAAAAATAGATCTTTGGCATAAAGCTACCTTTTGATAAATTTTGTTTTGTCTGCAGCTTTAGCATTTCAACTAACTGATTAACTTATTATTGTGAGAATCTTTTTTATTTAATATCATTAGGGTTCAATTTCACATTACTTCTGAATAAATTATCAGAAAAACATCGTTTTAATAACTGAAGACTGATTTTGTAAGCCATATATATATATATACTATATATATATATACATATATATATATATATATATATATATATATATATATATATATATATATATATATATATATATATATATATATATATATATATATATATATATATATATATATATATATATATATATATATATATACTATATATATATATACATATATGCTGATAAGCTGGGAGTAATGTAGATTCTTGATTTACACTTCCAATATATTTTTCAATAAACACTAAATTATAACTCTGTAGTATACCTACAATAATGTAAGTTTTCTGAATTTACATTTTTGAATTTCTGAATTTTCTAAAATACATATCCAATACGGAATCATTTGGAGAAACGCAAATTGAATTTTCTGACAAAGGAAAAATATCAGCGAATTTAAACCATATGAAATATTTTTATTGTGCTATCAAGAAAATACCTTTAAAATGACATACTATGAAGATTAAGGATGGTAGTCTGTAGGATATGTCATCAAGATGTATATGTGAATTTGAAGTTATACTTTGGATACTTCCTAGCGATAAAATTCTTCAACATTAAAGCAACTAGAGATAAAGCTGCTCTGTATTGGGCTCATCGAAGACATGCAATACGACAATGCTCTTCAAAAGCAGGAGGTTCATATTTTTTCCTCAACTTTCAGTCACGATAAAAAGAATTTAGGTATGAAATAAATGCTCACAATCTTTTTAGTTCTACTAAGTTTTGAGAAATTAAACTTTGGAAAATTATTCATCTCCTACAGCAAACTGAGTCATAAAATTCATCCTATTATCTGGGTAATATTTATGAAAAATAATATGTTGATAGAAAAAAAACATGATATTGATAGGAATTCAAATTTTGGTTTAACTTCATTTCACATAAAATTTTACAGAAGTTAAATCAATGCAACCCAAGATTCTGGTTTTCATTATTATAAATTGAGATAATAATGACATTATTTCAAACTTTATGCTTATTAGTTTTATGCTTTTCTATAAAGTTCTACAAGTATGTAATATTCTTGCATTACTTTTGCTTCTGGTCTAGCTTGTAAACATAACATTTTTTTATAGATTGATATCCATTAAAAATATTTAAATAAGATTCATATCAGGTGAAACTTTCACTGAAACTGATTCAATATAAGTATTCCTATTTCTAAAAGAATAATAACTTTACTTATGCTTATGATGATATTGAGTAAGACTTTTTAAGTTGTGTGCATGTCAATAAAATGGAATTTATAAAATAGTCGCTATATTTTATCTTAATTTATGCACCAATCCTGCTTTATTTCTGATTATTGTTTTATTTTAGTATCGTTTCAACTAAAAGTTTAATGAGTATAAGTAAGTTTTTTTTTATTTTTCTATATTCTCTAATTTTTCATTAAAAACATTTCAGAAATAATTGAAACTACATTCAGAATGATTTCTAGCATCATAGTAACTTTCTTATATAATTTCTTTCATCTTTCTTTTCTTATTTTAAGTGTTCTTTTTAATAATGGAAAGATATATCTCCAAATATATATTTTGAACAAAAAATGAGCTTAGTTACCTGCTGAAAAGTTTCAAACCATTATTTTGTAAGCAAAATCATCTATTATAGTTATAAGAACTTAGTCTGTGCCTTCCAGCATTATACAATAAGACGCAAAAGGATTTTTTCTACTTTTCAACAACATAAAAATAACTTTTGAGCCTTACATTTTAGAAAACTGAAGTATTTTTTATTCACATTAGCAAAAAAAGCACACATTCCTTAATATCAGCTATAGAACTGATTTTTTTAATATATATATATATATATATATATATATATGTATATTTATATATATATATATATGTATATATATATTTATATATATATATATATATATATATATTCTTTTAAACATTTAAAAATACTATTGAAATGCATTCGAAGTTACCTGACAAAAGGTTGCAACATATCGAAAATAAAATTAATTTAAACCCTATTTGAAATTCGTTTCAAATAAATTTTGAAACATCACTTAAGAAAAATGTAATTCTTAATATGAAAAAAGCGCTTTATGTGAAATACATATAGGCATTATATATGTGAACTAAACAGCATATTAATGTACATTAATTTAAACTTTAAATATCTTTTTTTATAATTTACATTTAATTTTTAAATATTAACAGGAAATTTTCAATCAATATTTATTTGTTATTTTTATTTGGAGACAGCAGTAAAAACAACATTTCCATTTTCCAGATTATTAAAAGAATTTCAATCATGGCAGAAATGTACATTTTTCTTTAAAGAAATTAATTAATTGCTCTTTAAAGATATTGCTATAATAAATTGACTGCCTTTTATCAGATTCAGTACTATAGCCACACTTAGAATCCAAAAACTAATTTTCCTCGCAGGCTTATGGATGTCCATTTTGATATAGTTTTCGGGAACTCGCCGAGTATTCCCTCTTGCGGCATACGGATGAAGTCATCAATCACTAAACCATTGCCTCCAAAAATAATCATTTAAGGGTGTTATAAAAAATATTGCAAAATGTTTAAGCTATTAGGCTTGTCACAACTTTATGTCAAAAAATAGCATCTTTGTTTTTACCGTGTAATTCGAACTAATACACTTTAATTCAAAATAATGGAAGAGATAATTTTTAAAAAAATATAGCCATCACATTTATAATTTCTCACAAAAAATTTTTTTCATTCTCAGAATGAATAATTGTTTTTAAAAATGGAGAACTGCAACAACATGAGTTGAAGTATTTCATGCTATATAATAAGCTTTTCGTCCTAATAGTTTTTAAGTTTGTAACATAACTATTGAAAACAAATTATACATTTTACTATTATCAGTTAATTATTGTTATTGTTACTTATGGGACTTAGGCAAACCAAGCTCGCTATGCCATTAATTATGCAAATTTAAGTCAGTAGAGTGCTTAGCGTTAACTGCTCAACAACCAACTTCAGAACTTTCGATTCCACAGACTTAACGAGCTTACCGCATGTACTCGGTCGACATTTGGCAGCATTGGGAATCAAACCCCGTATTTATGGACCGAAGGCCACTAGGCTACTACGGCCCAAATATTTATTAAAAGTTATTATAAAAAATGTAATTAAGCTTGCCAGTAAATTCTTTTATTAAAATTTTATTAAGGAATTGATAAGACTGAAGATAAAGAATTGATTGATAAGATTTTATTAAAGAGTTAAAGAATTGATAATAATGATGAAAGAATTTATACAACGAAACGCATTTATAATTTATTTTACAATAAATATTTCGAACACAGAAGTTAATGCAATATTACAGTCTGAGAAAAACAAAATAAATTTTCATTTCAACCTATCAAAAAGTTCTCTAGTACTTTTCCCACGATATTCTGAACTTTGCAACAGTTAGACAGGTAATAAATGGGTTCTCGCCAACACTTTCGCCAGTAAAGCGTTGTATACGACCCAAGAGGCTCACGTGGTCAATGCTTTCCCTAAGAGGAAAAATAATCACCAGGAAACAACGTTTCTCTTCGCGATACTTCATTTAATGTTTTCTGTCCAAATCTCATCCGACAGTCCACTCAGCGGTCCACAATCTATCTCGCCTTAATCTGATAAGTGAAACCACTGCAGCTCTGGATATGTCGATTTCTGTTGACTTTGATATTACTTTTCTTAGAAAAACATAACGTAGAAAAACTTGGCTAGAATCCATGAATCTGAGTTGATTGATGAAACTAATATAACTAAAACAGGGTTTCGCTGCTTTTTGTTTAATATCAAATACAGAATAGTTAGTGAATTGTATATATAGTTAGTGTGTAAATGTATCATTAAGAATTTCCCAAGGCCTATATATAGTTGTGACCACAGCTTAAAATATATTTTCTTTCATGAAACAAAATATTTTTCCCGCTACATTTACGAACTGGATCCATCCATCTCTAAACATGCGTGAGTGTATGAAATGAAAAATAATCAAAATACAATGAACATCATAAAATTTTCTGCTGTAATACATAATCAAGGTAATATTACTTTATCTTTAGAATCTAAATATGATAAAAAAAATAATAAAATTATGTAACGACAAACTTAAAGAATATAAAGTTGTGCCACTGACATAAAATTGTGATAAACAATACGTAATTGATTTGGAAATTGTGAAACTAGTAAATAAAATTATGGATACAGAAAAAGATACTAAAATGCAAACTTTTCATTAGCGATATATTCATCTAATCAAATCTGTATATTTTACAAAACAATCTGTGAAAATATTTTGAAGTTAATAGTAAGAATACAACAGTTGGAAATTTTAATTAAGCTTGTGTATTATTATATAACATCTAAAATTATTATTAAAACATTTTATGAGGATCCATTTATAAATTTATTTTGATTTGATTTGATTTGATTTTTCTGCCACAACAACCTCAGGTGCGATAAACTGAGCAGAAAATAAATTATGTTATAAAAACACAATTTAAATATAGACTCAAATATTCTTAAATAGACACACTTAATTGTCGAACAATTTTTAGTTGAGAATTTAACAGATAGTATATTAAATATTTTACCAAGCAAATATTTTAGCGCATTTTTTTAGTCTATTTAAAAACTAAGATTCTCGAAAAATTGCAAGAAATTGCATCTGCAAGTGAAACAATCAATTCAAAATTTAAAATAAGAAAAAGAATTAACTAAATAAATAAAACGTAAATTAAAAAATTATTAAACAAATATTTAATCTCTTTTATTTTTAAAATTATGTTAAAAATATAAAGCTAATTTTCTTAATAAAGTATTTGATATTTTTAGAAATAAAATAAATTATTATATACACTTCAATAATAAACTAACTTACAAAACAATTTGGCTCAGTTAAAGTTTTTGCACTACAATTTATTATTTAGCAAAGTTTTGATTACCATAATAGTAAAATATACTAGTAAATATTATTTTTTATATTTTATAAGAACATAATACATTATTGCATTTCATATACATATATTATACTTATCGCGGTTATTTTATGCAGCCAAAATCTTCCAACCGTATATTTGTTACATTAAAAAATTAGAGATTGTCGGAACAACTTCTGTATCATAGACTTTTCCCTTCATTGCCTTTGTAGATATATTACCCATTTTCCGTGTGTTTAACTTGTTCCTCAAACGAAAGAAATCACCGGAAAATAAATAACTACCAAAGATTAGGAATATTTTTTTCTTTTTCCAACACTTCCCATATCGTCGTTGGTGTTTTTCTGTCGGAACAAAAAAACCACCTTCTCATAATTCCCTGTTTTCACGGTCGGCCGCCCAGCTTTGTCCTGCGTGCCTGAACGCTCGAGATACGCCCTAATCTCCCTCCCAGTGCCACCTCGGCGCACGCAACTATCCTTTATTTTTCTCATAAGCTCGAAAAACTTTATTAATGTAAGAGGCGTTTTTCATGGAGCTTAATATGTGTATCTAGAGTATCCTCAACGTTATTAAGAGGTGATTCTGGACCTAACAGGGATTAATTCGGTTGCTTAATTGGAAAAGCTAGGGATTGATTGGGGATTTAATGAGGATATTTTTTATTCAACTATAAGTGCATGACAAAGAACTTTTCATTACTTTACGATATTCATTATGACACATTTAATTTTTGCGTTACAAATATTATGCGATATTCTCAACTGGTGTTTATTTTGCGGATTTTATGGTACTTACTTTTTTGAAAATTATAATTCACTGTATTACTTGAATTATTTTTCTTAAATTTATATTAATTGTAAGATGTAAGAGAGAATTTAAACAAAACTTTTATGTGTTTGCTCATTCTTTCATAAGCCAAGATAAATAATTAGGTTTCAACATGAATCATTGATAAATTCCAATAACTATTTAACAAACGAGGGATATTTTGCTTCTGCCTTCTTATATGCAGCTGTCAAGGAAATAATAAAGTTCCGAAAATTGCTCCTTTAATACAATAAGCTAACCAAGTTAATTTTTCAAAATGGCAATAGGATTTAAATGTCTTATTACCTGACAATACCTTTCAACTATAAGTTTGTTTGACACGCTATCTAAATTAGACAAATACTATTCAAAATCCATTAGAAATTTTAAATATTTAAGTTTACTGCAGACTATATATATATATACATCTATATATATATATATATATATATATATATATATATATATATATATATATATATATATATATATATATATATATATATATATATATATATATATATATATATATATATATATATATATATATATATATACATACGTGTGTGTGTGTTATGTAATGTATATATATGTCTTTTCAGTATTACTTCAAAATTGGTTCCATTTTTAAATACTTGTAAAAAAATTCACCTGTTATTTTTTACTAATATAGTTTTCTATTTCTTGCTTATAATAATATAAATATTTTTTTGTTAGTCAATGCAGGAACAAGACTCTTTGTATTGAGTTCTTGGAACTAACTTCATAATTGGATGAAATTCAATAAATAAAATTTTGAGAAAATGAATTCAAAATTTACTTTATAGCAACGTAAATATTAATCTTATACTGAATAGCATTGCTTGAAACAATCCGAAACTCTTAGCACCTAAATATGTAAACAAGTCTCATCAGTTACCAAATATAATTTTGGATAAAATATATTGTAGATAAAGAGAAAAAAATCAAAATTTGGCTTTTAATAACTAATGATATTGACAGAACACATTCTTTCAAGCATATATAAGGTATGCACTATTTATGCAACACAAGAATTTTGAAAATTAGTTCAATTTCAGTCTTAAATAAATTCAATGTAATTTGTTTATGAAATGCATACTTATATTATAAACATTACAAGTATGAATACATAAAATGTTAAATATATACAGATATATTTAAGTAAAATATACAGATATGTTTAAGTAAAATATACAGATATGTTTAAGTAAAATATGCAGATATGTTTAAGTAAAATATACAAATATGATTAAGAAAAATATACAGATATGTTTAAGTAAAATATATAAAGTTAGTAATTTCTTTACTCTTGTTGCAGTACATCAGTTATAACAGTTTTTTTTTTTTCTTTTTTTCTTTTTGTAGATTTCTCCAACCATAAGATTTGACAATTTTAACTCAGCTCCTCTTTATTAAGTTTTTAAAAAAATTCCCCTATATGACTAAAAATAATGTGTGTCAAATAAGTTTATTTGTTGTTTCCAATACTTTTATACAATATTTAAAAAGAGAATTGTTAAAATTTTAAAATAAAAAAGTAGACCTAAATAATGTTCTTTACACATGATTAAACATGACTGTAAGCGAAAGACAGAAAACTAGTAAAAATATTTTCGCCTTCTTTCAAGGAACACCATGGGTGCATTAGAAAATATTTTTTATAGATAACGCCTATAGAAAATATTTTTTATGATAAATGTTAAAAGAATTCTGAAATTTATTCCTTAAATTGAGATATGTACATCAATTAAATAAATATCTAGTATAATATCCATCTATATATTATATTTTAATTTAGATTCGAGTAACTAAAATCACACAAAATACTACTAACTATTAAGGTGTGAATATCACTTGTAACGTTAAATTATTTTTGACTTTACTTATACTGTTAACCAACATTCTGCCATGTTTAAAACATTTTTTTAATCAATTCGTTTCATTAAAATTTTTATTTACATGTTGAAAGCTAATGAGGAAAAGACTAAAATAATATCTAATTCTAATAAGCTTGCAGTTTTATATACGCAAGAAAAGAAGAATTATATATTTTTAGAAGCATTTCAGTTTATCCGTTATTATGATATTCTATTTTTCATCTAAACTCATCCAATAAAAAAAATTTCCCTCAGACCAATACATTCTGTAATTGTAAATATTAAAAAGAAAGTTGATTCTTGTTGTTCTATTCATTTGATTCCTGTATGAAAATAAGGTTAATAAATTTAAATAAGTTTCAAATTAGATAAGAAGATATTGAAATGCATTTCTGGTATACATGCATTTCTTCAATAATATAGTAACTGTAACAACAACAAGTTTCAAGGATTTTTCTCCATGGGGATTCAACAAAAATCCATGATAAGAGAAAGTCTATAACATAACAAAGAGAGAGTCTTCTGGCATTCAAGGAAATGCATTCTGTGAGTCTCATCTGAAACCAAAAGCACTTAAGCTTTTCCTTGAAATTCCCCAAACATTGCTTGTTTTCCATAGCTTTGAACTGAAACAAAAGGAAGAGAATTTTTCTTCATGTATGCATCTTGCTAACATATAGGGCTATATCAAAAAGAAAAAAACTGATTTATTCTCTTCGAGAAGAAAGCGATATTAAAACAAGCAAAATCTATTTTGATCATATGCTTCAAATCAGGTTATCAAGATTTTTTTTCATCGAAGTCTTTTAAATCTCCCATACATAAAATCAAAGAAAATCTGTAAGAAATAAAGATTACTTTGCAGCCCAAGGCCATACATAACCAAACGATTTAGTGCATGAAATATAATCTTAGTATTCGAAGTTATTTTTCATATTAACCCGTCTTATAATATTATGAAATGGAATAAATAATTCATCATATTTGTTCTTATTTGAAACGAAGTGGTTAAATCAATTTTATTTGCCCAATAATTTAACTCAAATGTTTTTCTGGACACAGGTGTTGAAAAAGCTAAATCGACAAAACAAAATACGACCAAATTGATTTAAAGAAAATTACATTAACGTTGGTTTTACTGAAGTGGTAAATAAACATTTGGACTCAGATTAACTTCTCTTCCATAATTCAATAGAGAAAAGAAGAAATTCATAAGAAAGGTTTTGCTTTTAAAATAAGATTGAGCTAAGACAAATTAAGTTTCATTTGAAACAACAATTTTATGAAGATTTTTCTTTTATATTAAAAGTACTAATTTTATTATATTGTTTTAGATAGTTCCTTAGTGATATAATTTTATAAAATTTAATTATTTGACTTATTTTTCTCTTTATTTAGCAAAGGAATGAATTAATGAACAAATTAGTGACTTTAAAAGAACTTAAGCCAAATATTCTTTTTTGTTATAAAAAAATAAGTGAGCTGTTATCAAAATAAAAATATTTAACGCATTATTTATTTAAGCAGTATAATGAACAAAACTGTTATTGTATTTAACTAAATTGTTTAACTAAAGTAATAAATGTTTAGCTAAAATAGTTTATTCATAAAGAATTAAAATGCTTGCAGGCAAGGAAATTTTTCTTAATTGTTGATGGAGTTCTGCTGAGCAATTATATATATATATATATATATATATATATATTAAGTATTCTATTGAATGAAATAATAAATTTTCCCCCTAAATTAATGAAATTGAGTCTGAACTTTGCTACTTTCTTTAGCTCATTAAAAATATTTTATAAAGCATAGTAAATAAATCACAATCATCTGAATTAACAGGGAATCATTGATGAAACGAATCAATTGTTTTTTTAATTGATCTGAAAAAGCTTTTTTTTTTTTTTGAATTTTTCTTTTAGTTTTAAGAACATACGAATGCAAAATTCTCTCTGATCACTAATTACCTTAAAATATTATTGACATTTTAAAGCATTTATGATTCTTAAGATCATAAACGCATATTTTCATCTGAAACACACGTTTCCTAAAGCTATTTAACAGAAGCCGCAAAACAATGAATAATAAATTTGTTTTTCAATTAATTCAGGCTTGAAATCTCACAAAATGTTGAAATGAAACCGGAATAGAAAGTAAAACTCATTAAAACTTCGGAAGGAAACGTATTAAATGAAAGTCATTAATTTCTGAATGAAAAATATTTGTTCGTTGGAAAACGAGCTCCGATTTGGTTGAGATTTAAAATGAATTCTATTTAAAGAAGTGCCATTTTGGAATACTGTAGATGCGGAAGTAACATCGTTCAATTATTTCTTGTTCTAGGTAAAGGATCCAAGCAAATTTTCATTGCCAACAAGCTGTAAAGGAATGTTGGCACAGAGGATGGGGTTTGTTAAGAGATGAGAAATGACTCAAGAAGTTTCAATCTGGTGGCAGCATTGTTGCCTCAAGTTCGTGCAAGCAAAAGGCAATTAAAAAGAATCCAGGAACAGGACGATAATTACATTTCTGGTGGTGGGTTAATTGTTTACTTCTTGTTCTAGTGTTTTCGTCAGCCTCATGTAGTTTTCCTACTACGGAAAACTCCATTAGTTGTGAATTTAAAGATGAAAATTATCCATTTATCTAGTTAAAATTACTGTTGGGAACATACACTTCTTTATGAGTGAGAATGATCTCCGTAAATGGTAAATTGTAAATTTGACACAACTAAGTCTCAGTTCTGTGCCTCTTCTTTTAAATTTTAATTTATAATTTTAAATGTTTCTTTTACATTTAATTTTATGTATGTTACACAGGGTGTAACTAAATTACTATCGGGATTTTAACGTTTTGTAGAACTTATTACATAAACTTAAGAAAAATTCAAATAGCTATACATGCTAGTTTACAAACATTAAATTATATATAGATAAATCCATATAGATAGATATAAATATGTGTATACAGTGGAAAAGAAATTCGGTGCTGAGGATATATTGTAATGCTTTTATAATATTCAGCACGTATAATTACCTCATTCCAGCTGATACTATAACAGTTATCCATAGCATAATATAAATTTGTTGTTGTAAAGAGTTATTTAATATCTACTACATTTTATATTATATTGCTGAAAATAATCACCTGTTACTACAGAAAACACCTGGAAAACTGTAAAATACCAATCCCTATAAATACAGTTTCAGAATGAATTTCTAGATGCTTTCAACAGTGAATAAGTTTAAATACTCGAGATTAAACAATAAAAAGGAAATGTTTGAACATTGGCATATTTTGTAAGCAATTGCTGAAAAACTTAAAAAAAATACTGTTTAATATTGAATATTCAGTGTCCCAACACATACTGTTGAATGTTCAGTGTTTTATGTTAAATATTTCAACTTTGGAAATATTATTAAATATGTTAAAAATTTTACAAGTTCTTAGTGGCAAGATGTTAATAAGTTAAATCTTTCCGCCATGAAATGATTTGTTATTCTGAGTCTTTATCAAGTAACGAGGCTTATAACATTATTCAACACCTGCTTTTTAACCTCACCATAGTAACACAAGGACACTAATTATACAAATAATTAGTACACAAAGACCCTCTCTACTTAAGAACCTTTAACTGAGTAAAATGAAAAAGATGAATACCCCTACTATTTGGGCAGCCACAAACTATGAGGTGCGTAATGAAGGAACCGATAGTAAGTTTTGCCTTTTATACATCATTGGCATTAATCCTTAATTCTAACGCCAGATGAGAACCAACGCCATTTCAGATTTAAGACATTGTATCATAAAATCTCTGAAATCTCCTTCTGAGTGAAAAGTCGAAGCTATCTTCAATTAAGAAATGAGCCTTCCCTTCTTCATTTTTCAATAAAGACTATATCGAGCCACATATCTTTTGTTATGTGAAGCGATTCATTAATAATTACTACTAAGTGAATTAAGTTAATTATTGAATTAAGTGAATTACTTAAGTTAAAAATTTAGAGCTGCATAAACGCAATTAATCATTCCCTTTTCAATATCAGTCAAAATAACCTTTTACTCTGGCAGTTTCATAAGAAATGTAAACTAATATGTACAATTTTTATCTTAAGTATTTTTGCATATTATTGAGGAAATTAAACGATATATTAAAATGATGTGTATTTAATACCTTTTGAGATGCGTTTGATATTTGATGGTTCAACTCACTTTCTTACTTAAGTGTAATTTTAATAATCGAAAAAATTGCAAAACACAAATGAAATTAAAGAATTTTGTTGAATAAATAGTTAAAATACGAATCAAAATGTTTTTTTTTCCTTGAATACAATGTTCCACCGTTTTCCTTAAAGATATACTTTTCGACCCTAAAGTCGTGAAAGATTTTGAAATGTGAATGCTTCTTTTAGATAGGGATGAAAAAATGTCATTTTAAACTCCTTTAAAAATAGAGAAAGAATGAAAATCGCAAATAGCGAATTTATTTTTTGTAACATGATGTTGTTTCCTTGTTGTGAGGAGATGGTAAACTTTGTTCAAAATGGATTCCCCTCTATCTATAGAAAAGAAAAGAAAATACTCCTTAAAATTCCCCTTCAGAGAAACTCAGTTTGGCGACGTGATATGTTAAGCCTGCTTTGCATTCCCATTTGCCAGGTGTCCGTGTTTCTTTGTCCCTTGGGAAAATACCGTTAGGCAAGCGAAGGGAAAATACCTTTTTGTTAACCCTCCGTTTCCCCTCATTTCCTTTCCCATTTTCCCTGCCAAGTAACTTTCCACCTGGTTACCGCATTTCGAAAATTGCATGTTGCCTTCCGTGATAGTCTCACTTTTTCCCTTAAAAGGGAATAAAAGAATACTTGTTTCATCTGAGTTCTCCATTTCTGACGTAAAATATTTCGTGATTTCGGAGTTTTCTAATTTACTAGTTAAAAATGCAACACGTGATGAATATTGATCTGAATTAAGGGTATAAGCAGAACAGTTTTATGTCAAAATTATATTCCTAATAATTAGTCAATATAATAAAATATGTAAAAAAATATCAATTTAGAAATTATTATTTCAATTAATAACATAAATATTATAAGGTTTCGTGTACTGAATACAATCAATATTATTTAATTCATTTAGATGGAAAAAATCGTATATGAATCCAATGTCCATTTTTATATATTATTGTATATCATTGGCTAAAGTAGATATTGATGCAAATTTTATCAGGTTTATACTAATTTCAAAACAAAATTCTTAGATGTTTTAACTAAGGACCTACATACATATGATAAAATATACATTGAGAAAAATGAAATTTTCATGGTCCTATAAATTTATTTGTTAGGGTTGATAGCTGGCGTAAATTGTTACATTTATGATTCAGAATGTTTGTTCAGAGAGAATTATATGTTACTATTTTTTCTTGGTATCAAAATAATTTTACATTCTTTTGTTATAAAGAAAAATGGCTCTATTTTAATAGCTTTAAAAAAAGATTATGAAAATTTGTTTTAATTTTATCTTTGTATTAAAGTAGTAAATAATTCAAAATATTACAATCAAAAAAGGAGAAAATTTAGTTGTCTAATCTTGAACTTTTTCACTACTTAAAATTGCGGGAATTAACTATTAAATAAAATTTCCAATTTAATGTTTACCATTTTCCTCTTTTTTTGTGTATTAAAACAATTTTCCTGATAGATCTGACAGAATTTGCAATACATTTTTATTTGTTTATTTCAATATGCCGCAAGATAGCAAATGTCAACTCAGCTTCAGTTTCCATTACATGTTTTGATGTTTGTTTTTCAGTTCATATTTAGATTGAAACTTAAAATATATTTTTTAATATGTTTGTTTTTATCCATTTTACTCTTGCATTTCATATTTTCACAACGTTTAAGCTAAAACATCAAACTGAAATATCCTATTTTGAGTTTTTATTTCACTATGCTGTATGAAAAGTAAATCTAATGCCAATTTTGATTTTGTTTTCATTGTATTGATTTTAAATATGTCTTTTTAGTTCAAAGTTAGGTGAGAATCGAAAACTTTTTGATACACAACTGCCCTGTTAAAATCTAAATTAGGCACGCCATAAGTTAATTAAAATTATATAACTCACAATATAAATGTATAACTCATTGAACCACAGTTTTAAGATGACTTAATCTGAACACAGTGAAGCAGATACATTCAGTTGCCTATAAATAAATTTCATACAGCGCCTTAAATACTATTTAAAAATGAAAATAATTAATATGTGAATTTTAAGTATATCTCTTTATCATGTATACACTTTTAAAATATTATTAAAAGCAATAGAAATTTTTCGACTTTAAGGATATCTATGATGAATTTAACTTTCTTTAGTTCCTCTCAACAGGACAATAGATATCTATTTTAATAATGTTAAGAAAATATTTTAATTTTTCATAATCCTAATCTTGTAACCTTGAAAAAAACCTTTTGTTGCCAGTTTATTAAAAATATTCTGGAAAAACATTTTGATTTTGTGTTTGAAATCACGTTGTGAAAGAATTATCAGAAGCCTATGATACTGAAATTTGTTTGTTTTCTGAATATTAGAAAACATTTAATTTACATTTCCTGATATAGATGAAAAACTTACAGAATAGTGGATTAATTCAAGTATTGACATCATCAATTGACTACGATTGTAAATTAGTATTCGTTTGCAGCCTTCATCAGTTTTATTTAGTAGAATATTTACAACTAAAAATCATTCAGTAAAAATTTTATAAAAATTAATCTCAAAATTATTCAATAGGAATTTTATAAAAATTAATCGATATAAATTAAGGAATTATATAATTCACATGTTAAGGAAACAAAAGTATTCCAGATTAATTAAATATTCATCGTTAAATGATCCACTTTTACAGAAATGAATGCAGTGCATTGAAAGGGAGAGAAAAACTATTTCTGGATAACTTATCTAATGACATCACTTTTACAGTTATTCAACATAATTATATTTGATACTCCTTTTTTATCGAGAAACGTGAAAAAATAAATGAAATCCTATTGAAGCCTGTCTAAAAAATTGTCATTTACATCATTAAAGAATATTATAGGAGAAAATTACTCAGTAAAAAAAAATATTCATCTGATATATCCGAAAAGCTTAAGAATCCCTGTTGATGTGAGATAACTAGAGTAGGGTAATTAGGGTCGGTTGAATTTCCTTTTTAACCATTAACTATTTCAATTTTTTAAGAATTTCCTAATCATCTTTCTGAATATATAGTGATTATAATTTCATATAAATGTAATATTTAAATAAATGCTATTAAATATTACATTTATATATATATATAATATTTTATTGCATTTATATAATATACTATAAGGCAAATTTATAGACATGTTGCATTGACGAAAAGTGAATTTTTTAACTGTAATAAAAGTAGTTTTTTTATTAATGAAATAGTTGTATTTTTAACATTTCTAAAATATACTTACTGTTAGAAACATCTATTTACAAATTATAGTTTTATAGCAGAATATCTACAGAGGATGTGTTATATAATTAAAACAAAAGCATTCTTTTCATAATTTAAGAAATAAATCCTTACAGAACGCAATGCTAATATCTTTAAAGTGACGTACTTATTTGTATTCAGTTAAGCAATAAATAATCATTATTAAAAAAGTACCAATCATGATATATTTTTAGAATGAATAATTTGTTATTTATTTTTAAAATGATATGAATTTTTTTAAGATTTTATTAATTTTAATAATCACAATTTCATTTAGTGTTGTCTTAAATATCCTACTTAAAAGGAAAACAGTAACAATAAATTTCTATTTTCTTTTTCAGTATGGTAATTAAAAAAGTTTTAAAAATAAGCGAAAATAGTATTAATAATGACACCATAATAATACAACAATATACACTGAAAAATATAGTTGAAATTATATTTTATCTAAACAACATTGAATTTAGAGGAATAATTTGATCATAAACCTCATAAAAAGCATAATATATTGAATTCAAAAAGGGTTATTCAACATGAACTATCTGATCTAATATTAAATTTATTTTTTGATATTAAAGCCCAGCTGAAAAATTCTTTTTTGATACTTCATTAAATATAGGATCATAATTGTTAAAAATAATGATGTCGCGGCTTCTTCATGAGCCATAAAATTATTTTCACCCCAAAACATTTGAAGTTTCTTAATGATATTTATCTGAATTTATTTGGCAGTATATGATTGTAGATTATATTATAAGCGCGTCACCTTTTTCTATTCATTGAATTATTTTAAATTAAATATCTATATCTAATGATAGCCGATTTATATAAATTATAGTTGAGACATAATTTTAGAATTTTATTTAGTGATTTGCTACTGCAAGAAAGTGGTTGTTATCTCTTAGTATGCATGAAGCGGGAAATAAGCTTCAGAAGTTTTGGGAAGTCACGTTTTCAAGCAAGAGAATGAAATTTTCACCCTGAGTGTTTTTTAACTTCGTGTGGCGAATCTGAGAACAAAGCTTTATTCAAGGACGCATTATGTATTCAAAAGAACCTTTCACATTTCTCTTTGGTGAGTGAAGGAAGAATTGATTAGTTAAATGAAATACCATGCATCATAACTATTTAAGATCAAAAATTTTATTGATTTTCTTCATGCTTGAATTTTTAATGTTCTTCTTATTTTTATGGCTTGTTTTTTTTTATATTTATTTTTACTGTTTCTAGTGACTTAAGCAATTAATCACTGTTAAATAAACTTTATCTTCACGAATGATGAAGATAATAAATGGTCTTCTATAAATTTTTATATTAAACTAAAGGAAAAACATTTTGATGACATAAGTTCAGATGGTTTGAATATTTATTCTGTAAATTAGATCGATAGTTGTTGCTCATTGTGGCTTATTTTTGATCATTTATTTATGAATAATAGATACTTTGCACACACACACATATATACATCGCAAAATTAGCCGAACTGAGAAATTTTTATTTACTTGGCTTAATAATTGCTTTGGTTAAAAGAAAGGGTACTTTAAGTCGTTTAATTCAGCGAAGAATTTTATTTTAATGATATAATGATTTTTATCAGCATTGACTCAATTATATGAACATTATGAGGCCCTCCATTATCAATCAACTTTTCATAAACCAACCTACATTTTAGTTAAATTTTGATTTTTACTATCTCGTTAATTTTTTATCTGAAGTTATTAATTTGAGTTCTTTCCAATATGAGTAAATTATTAAAATCCAGAAACATTTTTTAAATAGTATTAAATAAATGAGGCCATAAAATATTGATCATTTCATGTTTTTATCTTATCTCTCGTCAAAAACTAACCTCTGGCGTATATAAAAAAGACATGGAAAATTACAACTCTTCAAGCGCGCGTCTTTCCTCCTCGAGCTGTTCGTTGGTCCTTAAGTTCCAAATAATGAGGCATAATCCGGTAGCCGCTTGGAATCTTTTAACGATGGGGTTCTTCGAAAATGTTCGACATTACTAATAGGATGACATCCGAGATTTGCAAATGTCTTACTAAAACGTAACACTTGTCAGTACTTTAAGATAAACGACTTTATTTATTACTTTCTCATATGATGTAAAAGTCTTCTGTTTCCTCTAAATTAAAAAGCTTATTAAATTATTAATTAATGTATGTCATCCATTTTTTACATTTCTGTTAAATACACATATAATTTTGCACAACATTCTAGATAACTTATTATCTACCCATATTTTACCTCAATTATTGGTCAAAAATTCAGTAAATATAGATTTCCAAAAGAAAAAATTTTATCAAATTTAATCAATATCAATTAGTTATTCTAAATCAGAAAACACATAATAAGCAAAAAAAGCAGAAATTTTGTCATCTATGTGTTTTTCGGATACCAATTATTTAACAATTATTGCAGCTGTGCTTCATGTCAATATTAAAATATATAGTTTTGCCTTCATTTGAAATAATTATATGGCCAAAAGGAAGAATACAACTACATAGTTGAAAGCAAGCCATTAAATTTTTAATAGTTTACATTTTTTGTGCGTTCTAAAAATACGAAGAGTGGATGCCGCGTTGATTGGTTGAGGTAAAAAAATTCGGCTGTTCTAGGTATTCATAATTCCACTGTGAATCAGTAACTCACACTCGACTAAAGAAGAAGAAATTACACATAAACTTTCAGTCCGCACTTGAACTACATCAGAAAATGTGCAAAATAAAAGGTAATTTTATTTCGTATTTATTTGCATTAATTAACACTCTATTTTCTATTACAAAGTGCCAAATATTTCCCTAGCGGTAACTTTTGGAGCTAATTCACTTTTTGCGGAATCTTTCGTCCCCCCCTTTTGCTTAATCTTCCTACAAAATGTGACGTCATTCTCGCAAATAGATCGCGCTACAGAGCACTGTGAGCTCTGTAAGTTTAATTATGGCCACCCGGTATATATATATATATAAGAATAATTTTAAAAATATTAGAATTAGCAATGTATATAGTTAGAGACACATATTCCTGTAACCCTACCACATACACTAGTGCACATTTCTTTGTGTTTAAGAAAAACTATCCATTTAACATAATCAGAATAAATCACCACCGCTTCAGAAATTTTTATTCAGAAATGAATGAATAATGATGAAAAAAGACATGCTTTCTTTCCGTGAGGGAATAAAATATATGTTCCTTAAAACTCATTATAAAAACTAGCAGGTTAGTAATTTTTTCTTAGTAATTTTCAATTATTGCTTATAAATTATCTAATATAAAGATATAAAGCATTTAGATTAAAAGTATTTGCTCCCTTTAATTTTATACATTGAATGGAGCAAATATTTTATACCATCAATATAATGCGTGAAAAAGCAATAAAGTTTTGTTAAGAACTATTTTAATTTGCATTGTACGTGGAGATCTTGGTAATCAAAAGTATGAATCATAATTTTTCCCCACTGTTTGCAGAATCAGCAATCCCTTTACTTTATAAATAAAAAGGGAGTATTTTTTGTCTCAACGAAGATGTTTCCCAAACCTGAATCCTATTTAGCTTGTGGGATTCATTCTTGAAAAACTTATCGATAACCTTCAAATTGTTTCATGTGGTTATAAAGATTTTACGAGATCATTTACGAAATTTACTTGTGCTTTTCACTGACATCATAAGCAAACAGAGACATAGTTATGAAGTTTAGAAAGATGTACATTAATTATACAAAATTCAACTTTTTTCGGAATTTTGAGTTCGAAATTGATTATTATGCTCCACATTTGTGTTGCAAATAATATGCATATATGCATAATATATATATATATATATATATATATATATATATATATATATATATATATATATTATATATATATATATATGTGTATATATATATATATATATATATATATATATATATATATATATATATATATATATATATATATATATAAATATATATATATGTGTATATATATATATATGTATATATATATATATATATATATATATATATATGTATATATATATATATTATATTTATATATATATATATATATATACATATATATATATATATATATATATATATATATATATATATATATATGTAAATGTCACTAAGAACAGCCATCCCAAATGAAAATATGTCATTTATATTTAATATTAAATTAATTTACGAACAATTTACCAAAACTTTTATTACATAATTACGAAACTAATATAATAAAATAGCTAAGGAATTTGTGTTTCAAAATTGGCTTTTAATAGTTTTGAGTATATTTACAAACAGACAGTAGTGCAGATAATTTCCATTTCTGAAAAATATAGTTGAAAGTAGAAGATTCTCTAATGCAAGCTTTAAAATTCCTATAACTGCTCCCCTTGCTTTAATAATTCGAGAAATAATAATTTTGATCCCAAAAGTGCCTTTTGGAAACATGTTTGTTTAATGTATTCTGAAAGATAACTTTGAGAATAGTACTAATCTTTTGGTAGGAAAATTCACTACGATCTATTTTCCAGTGGAATCTATGTTAACAACTATTTATACATAAATACTCCATGTAAAAGTTTCTAAAATAATATATTCATAGAAATTTTGAGTTATTTTTCTTATTTCATTAAGCACTTTTCGTTCATTTGTAAAGTCATGTAATTGTTTTTGTTAATCGATTATAAATTCATTTCATTTAATTTTCTTGATGTGTTTCGAGCTCTAGTACTTTCTAATATGTACGTCATCTTCATATGTTGTTTCCATGGCGCAAGCAGCACCTTTGCTTTTATTGACAGTATCTAAGAATTTAAAAAAATTTCACATGAATTTTCTCATAGAATAATATGTTTTATAAGATATTTCCGACTTAAATTTTACTTGTTATTTTCATAAATAATAATTCCTAATATATCTTGAAATTCTGAGTTATTTGTGAAGCTGATCTTTTCACTCCCT
Organism: Latrodectus elegans; assembly: GCA_030067965.1. Taxonomy (NCBI): domain Eukaryota; kingdom Metazoa; phylum Arthropoda; class Arachnida; order Araneae; family Theridiidae; genus Latrodectus; species Latrodectus elegans. The sequence continues at coordinate 109,271,952 of CM057820.1, forward strand.
ATTTTTAGCAATCCAACACGAAAATCCTTCTCCTAGTCTTTAACGTCCTCTATTTAGACTTTAATTGAATTTGTGGGTTGACATATTCATTCATAATCTTGATACTCTTTCCTTACTAATCAAAAAATTCCTTTAATTCTATCTTATCATTAAATTGCGATTATATGTCTTGTATTATCAGCAACATAATATCATGACAATAATATAATAATTTCATACTTAAGCTGTTGTAGAATTCATTTTTTAATTCATCCTTTCAGTGATCTTAGACTTCTAGACTTATTAGGTTTCTTCCATCTGTAATAAACTTTACATACTATTAATTACCTCAGATAATTTAAAAGCATGAAATATTCTGCAAGTAAATTTTTTCCATTTAAATGTCATCTAAATGTTCAAGTCTTCAAATTTTAAAAACTCTGATTACTAGTTGCACAGTTGTTTCAACAATATTTTTCTCAAAGGTTTTTACCCCATATATATAATTCTTTTGAGGATTGAGAAAGGGTTCATTTATTTTCCATGATTAAAGATTCAAATTAAGTTTCCTCTTGTGCCTTAAAACCTATTTATTTATTGTATTTATAACCCTTTGTTTTGTTTTGTTTCATTTTTCAAAGTGTAAGTTTGTAATGGATTTCCTTGTGAAACAATATCATTACCAAAAGCCGTATAACATTATTTTATGAAAATTCCTACATCCATTATCTATTAATGAAAAAAAGTCCTAGAACTTGTCCCTACGTAGAACATGTTAGTCGTTTCAATTATATTTATAAATGAATGCATGATCAGTATTTGAGATTTCTCTTTCTTGGAGAGAAAATTGTAAATCAGTTTTATAAGTCCTTTTCAAACCTCTTACTGCTTAGAAATTGCTGTCTATACCATGCTATCAGAAATATGCGTAAAATCTATAGTTACATGAGCTAAGCAAATACCGGTATTCATGTTGTTTTGCTATTTATAATTCTATCCAATAGCCTTTTCGAACTATGATTCTCACGTCATCCAAACTATCTTTCTAACAATTAATTATTCATAAAGTATGAGATTTTATTTGCAATCAACTTGTCAAAAATCTTTACTTCACATAGCAACAGGAATAAAGATCCTATAAACTAGTGAAAAAAATATTTTTCTACCTTCTTTGTAAATCTAAATTCCCATACTTTATGGTAAATTTATAATACAAACTTCCCAATGCATGGAAAATGTTATTTCCTGAGACAAAGATAAAAATTATTCATGTATCATAATTCGTCAGAAATATTCATCTAATAAAACTGTACAATTCCCTCATAAATAGACATTTTATCCACAAGTTTTTATAAAATATCGTAACTTTTACAATTAACTTTTTAACAATTTTAATTTTCATAATTTAGATGCAGTAATTTTCATGTTCCATCTCTGAGAATGCACAGTTTTATTTGGGAAATATAAAAAGAAAAATTTAAACATCAAAAAACTCTCCAAAAGTCAATTTTAATTTGTGCATTGAACAAGAATAAGTTACAAACTTTATGAAACTCAATAGATATACATCCGTTAAAATTTGATTTCCCTAAAAGAAATTTTTCTTCTGATATTGTCACTTTTATTCTGTCTCATAATCGAAACATGTTATGGTTATTTCATTTTTATCAAATTTTAAGTAAGCTGTAATAATATAAATGATCATAACAAATGATTAAATTTTAAACGTTTTAGTTTTTATCACAAAACAAAATAATTTATGCTAGGAAAAATTTAAGTTTGATACTTATCATGGTAATCATTTATATTTCAACTTAATTAAGATTCATAAATTTTTAACAGCTTATTTTAAGACATATTATATGCAAATTAGTAGTTGTCAATAAATACATTTCCTTTACTTTAATGAAGAAAGAACGTCTCCATATTCTTAAAAATTCGTTATTTCAACTTAATTAAGATTCATTTATTAACAGAAGATTGTTTATTCATATATCAAAATTACAAGTTAATAGTTGTTAATAAACATATTTCTTCCAAACAAAAAAATTCTACAAATTTTAAAACTTTTTTTATATTATATGTCATTTGAACACCTCAATAATTAACAAAATTTAAATAATTTGAAATCAAAACGATAAAAAATAATATATGCGTTAATTAACGCGTTTTATATTTATATTTTGTTTCAAATAAAGTACACGAATGACAGAAAATAAAGATGCAATATATAAATACGTAAAAAAGAAATTTATTTTTATAGCTTACAAATAGCTTAACTTTACCTTCATTAAGATATTTTTTCAAAATTTTAATCGTTTTACGAGAAATTCTTCAGGAAAACGAATGAGTGATTAAAATAGATAATTTGTCTTTTTAAACCCAACATACGTGATTTAAAAGAAATAAAATGTTTTAATCATTTGCCTGATTTGTAATTATCTTCTCTTTTTTCTTAATTATGCCTGCTTAAGGCATAGCAAATGTAATTACTCTCTGAAATATACATTCCTTGAAATACTTTAAAAGTAGAAATAATATCCAGAAAAACATTCTAATTAAAATCTTAGTCAATAAAATTCCCATTATTTATTTAAAAATTTATGAAACTTTATCATATTTTTATATATAAATCTTATTATGAAATTTTAATTACCTAATTTAGCTAGTGTAAACTCTTTGTAAAAGAGTACAGTATTTGTAATCATGCCTGTTAAAAATGATCGAGTGATAACTTTGTACATTTTTTCAGCATTCAGTCTCAAATATGGAAATTATCGAAGCATTACCTGAATTCAAATATTTTATAAGGCCAAATGGGATTCGATTTTCTGAGGAATTATTTCGTAACTCTATAATTATTTTGACAACTGTGAAGCAGTATACACCAGATAAATAAAATTGCATTTATTTTTCTCTTGCTCCGAGTAAATACATTAGAAATTAATGTTTGTTTACTTAAAACTTAATGATTAAATAAAATATTAATGAGTATGACATACATCACTAATGTATGTTAAAATAATTTCTGTGACTTTCGATTAAACAACTAATAACAAAAATATTATTTTCAACTTCTAAGATAAAATTTATTGAACAACATAAATCTTAAAAGTGGTTAAGAAGATTTCACAATTAAATTTTTATTCGTTTTTATAAGAGTTAATGTAGAGTAGATGAAAAATTTGTATATTGGAAAGATATAAATATAATGAGATCGAAAAATTTTGAAATATTAATTCTTGAAGTCATAGCAATTTTTTAATATGTTTATGTTAATAAACTTCTAAATTCAGGATGGTTGTAATAAGGATTGTGTCAAACTTTGTCAAAATATAAAGCGGCCCAAATTAAAGCGGTGACAAAATGCATTAATTGGAGGCACTTATCAACCCAGAATACGCAGACATATATATATAACGGTGCAGTCGAGCCCTGGACAATACCTTTAGGTTAATGGGTTTGAAATACTCGCCCATCGCCTAGTGCCTCGTCATTTTGAACCACAGTCAGATGACGAGATACCACTTGAGCTGGCATCAACGTGACACCAGCGGAAGCGTGACACCATGGAGCTTCATTGATCTAGTGAGGGAGGGAATGTGGTCACCCTCCCAATCACTGATGATACTTCCCTTTGCCCATCTTAACAGGAAGAGGCATAAAGCTTCTGAACCACTGAATCTCACTTACTTTAGTCAGACAGTAAAAAAATTTATTCTAAAGTAAACTTACAGGTAGAATAAAAACTTAATAATGATAAATTTGAAACAGGTTCGCGTTACTAACATAACCAGAAATTTTGAATAAAGAATACCAGGAGAAATCCAAAATTTTAACAAATAATAAGCAAATAATTTCTTTCTTTCCACACTCAATCTTTCTAGAACTTAAAAATTAATTACAAAATAGTTAACAGTAATTACCTAAGATTATAATAATTATTAATTACTATTTAAATCATAATATTTTTTATAGTTTTAGTTAAATAAAGTAATTTTTATTGTACTCAATCAAACGTAAAATAGTTAATACTAATTTCTTAAAATTATAATAATTATTAATTGATACTTTAATCATAATACATTTTATAGCTTTAGTTAAAAAAAGATAAATTCTATTGTACTCACAATTAATATACGCCCAAATACAATTTTTATATTTTGCACTTTACAATCACTTATCTTATAAAATTCAAAAATACCCACAATTTCTAAAATTATTTCTAAGTAAAAAGAAAACAACAAAAAATATTTTATTCTTCATCAAATTATATGCATTTTATTCATCAAATAAATGGTTGCCACACACACACATATTATTCAATACCTCAAATCAAATATCATACTGGCTAAAAATAGCAAGTAACCAACTGATTTTTATTTTTAAGTTATAAGTTAAAAATGCATTTAATTTAGATTTATTTTGCTTTGAAAATTTAGTGATTTCCTTAAGTTAAAATCTTGTACATTTTTTCTGCTTATTTTTAATGATAATAATCATTGGATACTTTTTTAGATATTTGACAAGGAAGAGATTAACTATACAAACTTTAAACAATATTCGCTTATTTACGATTTTATTCTGAAAATGGCCTCGGGATTTCTTTGATATGTGAATAAAAGATACCAAAATGAAAAATTATTATATCGAATTATTCATTTCAAATAACTTCAACTAAATAAAAAGAGTACATTATAAATTTTGGATACAATTAAAATGTCCTGATTTTTATTTTCTTCTCTAAAATACATAATAATTAATTATATTGTCAGAAATCCATTCAAAATTCAATTACAAAATAAAACTATTTATCAATAAAATTTTTAATTGCATACAAAGTTAACCTTATAACTTTTTATACATACATTGTTTGGCTATATAATTATCTACTTATTGGCAGCTATTTTTAATATCTCTTTTCCTCACACAATAATTTTTTAATTTTTATTTTAATAAGAAATCAATTGAAAACAATAATTTAATTTAAAAAATGGGAATAAATAAATAAATAAAAGATATTACAAAGATATAAAATGAGTAGTTTTAAAATTGATCGACTTTTTTTCTAAATAAACTCTCATGATTTAGATTCAATGTTTATTTTCCATCTACATTATAGTTGCGGCACTCAGAATTTTATTCTTTGGCTTGAAATTAACAATTATTGATACACACACAAATATTTGTACTACGCAATTCACTCAGAAAATAATCATTTCCGAAGTATTGTAACAAAATAAATTAATTTTCAGTGTATGAACTACACTTTAACTTTCAATGCCTATATTTATTTTCCATAATTAGAAGGAAGTGAACTGCTGCTCATCCTCATTGAAAGTTTTCTCTTCCAATATGCTCAGAGTAGATATGGAACTAATTAAATTTCTAAATTATGCGTGACTATCGACCAATATCCTATTGCTCAAAGGAATAGATATGAATTTTAGCTGTTCATTTCCTCGGCTAATTACATCACCATGGCATTCCACCACACCTTATCTCCTTCCAGGCAACTACGTGGTCGAAGGGGACAGTCAGTAGTCATCAAAAGTATTTCCCATCTGTGTCGTTAGTAAAGAAACTGACCAATGCTGCGTCACACTTTGAAGACTTGTCTTCAAAATTCTTCCTCTAAACAGCCCCCTGGAGTGCTATTCCGTGGTTGTCTACCTAATGCGGAGATACTAGGGACTTCCTTGGGACAACTTTTAGACATTGACTCAGGTGAGATAATTTTCTGGAGGCAAGACTATAGAAACTTTGGAAATTACTTTCTCTTTCAGATATAAATACAGCCTTTTCGGAAAAAATATTCTTACTATTCTAAAGAAATATCTTTTTTAACTTGCCGATTTTAAATTGTGGTAAACTTCCTCTATTGAGCTATAACATTCGGAACACATTCGTCTTTCAAATAAAAGGCGTTACCATTCTTTTATGAACACAATAACTGTGTGTGTGTGTGTGTGTGTGTGTGTGTGTGTGTGTGTGTGTGTGTGTGTGTGTGTGTGTGTGTGTGTGTGTGTGTGTGTGTGTGTGTGTGTGTGTGTGTGTGTGTGTGTGTGTGTGTGTGTGTGTGTGTGTGTGTGTGTGTGTGTGTGTGTGTGTGTGTGTGTGTGTGTGTGTGTGTGTGTGTGTGTGTGTGTGTGCATAAAGATGCTAAAAGCCCAGAACATAAATTTTAGATTCCTAAAAATAGACCAAGGGTATTTATTTTACCTGTTCTTCTAATTCTCGACTGCGCTTAAGATTTAAACCTATTCAGCACAACAAGGGGCGAAGGTAATAGTATCTTCATACAGTAAGGATGTCCAGTAGGTGTGCAGTCTTCACCCCGAAAGTGAAAGGATAAAAAATCCCACAAACGTATGCACAGAAAAGAACATCCATAACCGAACCAGGATTCGAACTCAGAACCTACTGCTTAGAAGTTAAGAAAGCTAACCATAATTTTAACAGTAAAATTTTCAATGATAGCTAATAATATATACTTCAGAAAATTTTACTCAATGTTTACAAATGATACAAAAATGTTTCATTACGCAATCACAATTTGCTCTTACTTATAAATAAACTTAATTTTAAATGGACTTAATTTAATGTCAACTATTAAGATATTTTTGGTACTCTTTCATTTTACTTGAACAAATCTTGCCAAACTGACACTTTTGTTAAAAATGCAAGGAATGAAGACAAAAATAATTAGAGTAATTAATAATTAAAGAATATTTTACAGTACTTCAAGCATTTCAGCACCGAAAGAAAAAGATTTAAAAATGTAATAGTAGAAGGTGTATTTTTCTACTTCAATGACCATACAGGCCATAAAACATGAAGTCATGAAGTTGCCAAATAATATTGCCAAATTTAATTAAAAACGTTTGTTTCTTACATTATCTGAATGTTCAATTTTTTTTTTTTTTTTAATGATCAAAGTATATGTGTCTTCCAAAATAAGATTTATTACTAACAAAAGAAACTGTTTTTTTTTTTTTTTTTAGCTGAAATCCATGTGTGGTTGTTGCGGAGCGAAATGGAATAATATCTGTAAGTTCCAATCATGGATTACATTTTTTTTTCCAATTTTATATTACCATTTGGCGATTTCATTGCTTCCGCCGAGGAAATGGAAATATCATATTTTTTGTATGAACAGAAACATAATAAGAGAAAATAACAGAAATAATATTTTGCTTGTGAATTCTTTTAAAATATATTTGGCAACTTCAGGCAATTTTATATAAATAAATTTTTTATGCTCATTTCTAAGACACAACCTAAGTCATAAAATTAATTATAAATAGTTGTGAAATGAATATATGAAAAATTTAATTTTTATCTTAAAATTATTATTTTTTCCCAGATATATCAAAAATAATTTGAAAAAAATACTTGAGATAGCTTCAAACTTTTCATTGAAAACTCAGATACTTTGAATCTAAATGAATGATTATTTTGTAGTTTATATTTAATATTAAATTTTCTTTAATTTTAATTAGTTTCAAGATTAGATTATATAAGTTAATCTAATTAAATTAATATTAGATTACAGTTAAACAATTTCAGTGGGTTATTTCTACTGGCCAAAAGTAGTAAACGTAATCATCTATTCGTAGTATTGAGCTGCGATAAAATAATGGCTTTTTCTCAAACCTTTTCTACCATATAATGAGAAAAAATTAATATCTAGAGAATTTTAAATTAGAGGGAAGTAACAATAAGTGCAACTAGCAGTGGTGTTTGATTGGAATATAGTTATGTTATTGGATAAGCTGAAATTTCGGTGACAATAGTTTTCAAGCTTATAAGAGTTTAGAAAGCATGAGTTAATATGCATTCTGTTATAGGATACCATTAAACAACTTGCATTTCCTGCTGAAAACATCATGGCCGGGTAAGAACATCCTTAGGTAGCAAGGTAATTTCAAAATAATTTATGAAATTGTCAGTAGAGCTTGCATTTTTATGTATTTAATATAAAATATTTTATAATAAATATATAAAAATGCAAGCTTTACTGACATTTTAATAAATTATTTTGAAACAATTAAATACTTGATAACTGTGGAAACAAATAACTAAAAGGTGAAATGTATGAAATAAAATAAAGAAAAAGTAGATTAGCTAAAATAATACAAATCGTTTTTGTATATTCATCACTTATTCCATCACTACAAAAAAATTATCATGTCAATCGAAGAACAAAGTTAATGTTAATGGAATTTTACAATTAGGCATAAAATACCATACTAGAGTTTGTCTCAGATGCCATTAAAAATACCACCAGTAAAAAAAAAAAAAAAAAAAAAAAAAACAATCCATTTAAAAGGTCTTTCGTAATCAGTGATGATATATGTATTAACCAAATATGCTATCACATTAAAAACTTTCCTTAAAGAGAATAAAACTTATATTTGATTAGTAAATGGCCAGTGGTTTTATCACCAAAGTTTAAAATTTTAATTACTCTCATATAAAGAAAATTAGAAAAACCTGAGAAGATATTAACTTCATAAAAGGGAGAGATAGTTTAAAATTAGTTAGAGTAGTTTAAATTTAATTGAATTATTTTTTAAGAAATTTCGTTGGTTATTATTTCAGACAGCAATTATTTCATAATTTTAAAATAATAAATTAATTAGAAATTTGATTAATTTGTAAAATGAAATACGTCCTTATGCTCTCTATTTATCTAACATAATAAATTATCCTCTCTAACGTAATTGATTAGCTACAATAAATAACGTTTATTACAACAACATAAATTTATTTAATGCTTTTAATAACTATAAAAAACATTTATTATTGTATGTCAATTATTTTTGTTTTAAAATCAAACGTAGAGTTAATATTTTAGTTAATATAAAAACAAACCAATTTTAAAAATTTCATTTTCTACCACCTTAACTCAAATTTTTCAAACAACTAAATAGCTATTATTTCCCTTCTTGCTTTTATTTTCCAAAAACGTTTTTTCAATAAAGTTTATCGTCTTTTTCTGAGGAAAAGGCATTTCTAATAAATTCACTTATACAAAATTAAATTAATGCACCTAATTTATTTCTGTAGTCGAATACGGTGAATGTACAATTATCGAGACAATTGTCTTTCAAATAGGTCGTTTGCCTCAGGCTACCGGAAGCAAAACATTCAGCCATCTTGATTGGATTAAGTTTATTGCGATTTAAGTACCTTGGAATATATAGAAGTCTTGCCTTAAATGTAGTTGGAAGAATGCTTGGCTAAACAATACTGCCATTTTATGAAGGTAATATGAGAAAAATAATAGGAATTCTTTCATTTATACTAAAGTTACATTAATTTTCCTTAAGCAATTTCCCGTAAAAATTTTAACGTTCCCGTATATTCTATAGAGAGAATGGTTTATTTATTTTTTAATAATAATAACAGCATATTTATTCATCATGAGGAAAATCCTTTATATATCACCTAAAATACTTCTTTTTCTGATGTTTTCGTTTTTTTTTTTTTCTATTTAGTTAGTTAAGATGTACTTAGGGATAAATTTTGTAATATTGCATTGATTTAAATTATTTTACAATTTTTTTTGAACTAGTATTGGTTAATGAAATGTTTCTGCTTCGAAAAGTATTTATCATGAATATTTTTATTTCACTTTACAGCAAAAAAATTTATGCAATAAAAAAATATTATTTGTTATCCTCACGCGCGTGTGCGTTAATAATTCGAAATTGTTTGCAGGAGGACTAGGACACTTTCTTACAATTTAAATCATTATAGGCTTGGGAATTTTGTAATTGTTTGGAAACATCATTAATCTTTATTTCCTACTTTATTTTTTATTTGTTTGTTGTTCATCTGTCATATTTTGTTTCAACACAATTACTTACAATTTAAATTAGATACCTAACAAGTAGCTTCTACAACTTAAAGTAGATTCAAAAGAACTACAAATATTCAAGTCCCATGATAAACACAGGTCATTTTCAAATCAGTTCTCGTGAGCAGAAATTGATCCTAGACCTACAATCGAAACAAGCTTAGCTAAAGTAAATTCCTTTAGGTTATTTTATTCTACATTGAAATTGCAGCATCAGGAGTAATCTGAAATCATTAAAATAGCCACTTAAGCATTAAAATATGATGCTTTAATGGTTATTAGCGCATCATATTTTCGATATAACAAATTTAAACAAGATGAAATGTCAGATCAAAAAGAAAATATAAGCTGAAAAATTCGAAAATTAAAAATGTGTTCTAAACTTTGTTAATTTTATTTCATTTGTAGAGCATTGTGACTACGACTTACTTAATGTACCCTAGCTGTCATTAACAAACACATTGGATCTTCTGTTGAGTCAGTATTTTAACTCGCTACCTTACGAGTATGATTAAGACGCTGGAAAAAAAAACCATGCCACCAGAACCTATAGAAAAGTGGTGGTGGCAACCCACAAAAACACTGCTGTGGAAGTTCGATATATCCTCCAGCAAGTGAAAAGAATCCGAAGTCAGTCAGCAAGTACCCTTACTCTGTAACTGTATACATAAATAGGGTGACAAGTGTCAAGGTTTCTCATGTTCAGACGTCTTCACAAAGGTACCCAATTATTAAAGGTATCCATTATCTTAAATGCTTCATGACTTTGAATGTTAACCATCGGATCACCAAGAGAAAGTGGTAACCATCAAAAACATAAAAATGGTCATCTTCACCAACAGATCTATTTCCTTTCGAAGTATGAGAGTCATTTCAGTGCCACAAGTGATTTGAGTTGATTTGTAAAGAGATTGGGACATAGTTGCATCCCACTAGAATTATGAATAAAAGACCATTAGGGGGTCCTGGCGTTGTCGTTTGAAGGGGCATTATGCTGAACTAAAGGACTCAAGTCCGTATTTTTAAAGAAGTTGTGTAAACGAAGATATCTATTCTACTAAAATGATCCTACCCCATGTAAGTTTAGCGAGGGATTCGTTTTGATGGATGACAAATTGTAGCCTCACCGGGTTCCTGCTCTTCAGTAGTTACTGGAAAAGAAATATATTGTTCAAATGGATTGAACTGCGTACATCCTCGATTTGAATTCCTTAGAATATGAGTGATATGTTTTAGAATGCCATGAGGAACGATTAAATCCATTGAGGAACACTCAACATCTAAAATAGATGCTGATTGAAAATTGAACGATTTTTTCTCAAGAAATGTAGGATATTTTGGTGTTGAATATCTAGAGACTGTGCGAGGCAATCATTGTAGTAAAAGGAAGGTATATCTCATATTAAAGAACATCTTCTTATGGTTCTTAGATAAACATTCATGTGTAACGACATTTGAGTTCAATAGTGAATTTTATGTGCGATTTCATTTTATATGCATCGTATTCATTTTTGCACAACTATGTTTTTGTTCTCTTTTAAGTACAAAACACTGTTACTCATTTCTAGATTTTTCAGGTTTCTCAGCTGATTTCAAGTGGAGCTATAGAAAAATCACATCTGTTGCTTACGTTTTGCACATCATTGTATGTATTTAAAAAGAATTCATATTCTTCAATTCCTACAAATCCTTCATAGCTTTTAACTAAATTTTGGGACAAAGATTTCTTAAGATCAAAAATATATAAGTAGGATGCATAAATTAATGTCTTGAAAAACATTCAATGAATCTTTGATCAAAGTATATATTTTATCAGTTTTAATTATGAAAATTCCAAAGATTCTTATGATTTTCTTTACAAGTACTGACGAGGATGGCATTAGCTACAATTTAATCTTTTAAACCTGTGCAGTGAGAATCAATAAAAACATTACTTGTGATCACTTCTAAACATGTCGCTGAACTACAATGTTCATCGAATTATTAATAGGGGTAATGTAAAGTTAAAAAATAACATTACATAACATTAAATTAAGAAATGCAACAATGCATGGCGTTGTACAAAAAGTCCAATTGAGAGAGAAGCACTTATTTTACGTTATCTAAATGGAAAATGATAATAAAGGCCATATCAATAAAATACACATACAATTTTACTTCTTAATTCAATGTAACATAGATAAGAACAAAGATACAATTTCATCTTTTATGTGTGGTGTTAACTATTGCTTTATTTCATGAAACATTAGTACGAAAATCAATTCTTTTGCTTCTCATTCTCTCTTAGAGATAAAACAAACAAGAAAATGGCAGCTAAATGCTACAATCAGAAAAATTGATTGGCTAACTATTCTGGCTCTCAAGGAAATATTTTTTAACAAGTTGATGGGTCTTTCTTTTATAGATCGTCACTTATTTGACGATCAATGGATATTTAAGTATGATCAAGACCATATTATCAAAATTTAAACTAAATCTAGGTTCAGGTTTATTTCTTCAAACGGTTCCATCACACAGAAATTTAGCTCAATTTTTGACGATGGTCGAGTTAACATTTTTCATCTTTCCATGTAATTCCATTAGCTCATTTATCTATCAAAGAGTTGGTCTGAATTTTCGTTTCTTTGACTTTTGATCACTCTGAAAGATATACGGTTCATAAATAATGATAATATATCATGTTGTTCCTTGTATTATCCCAATTGCTGGTACTTTTACGTGGTTTTTTCAAACAAGATAATGATCAGTCCAATCAGAACTAGTTTTTAAGAGATATTATCTCAAATTAAGATCGTTTATAATCAGTAATGTTCTAAATTTATCTTAACTGGAATATTTGGTTATGGTTATTTTTTTATAATTTATATATTTAGTGAACTGTGTGTATTCTTGGTTGATATATAGATTGACTGATTTGCGCTATACGACTCCAAAGCTGCATTTAAATTTTAATAAGCACTACATATTACTTTTATAGCAGAAATTTCATTCTCCTGTTGATTGTTTAACTCAGTTATAAGACTAACATTTGTATTTATCTAAGAATATTTTTATTCGAAGGTTTTTAATTATGACTGATGTCAGCATGTATATACTTACAACTCCTGTTAGGAGATACATTCTCAATATAATGCATGCATATGCAGTATAGATATCTATGTGTGAAAGCAATTAATAACTTTAAAACTAAATTTCATCATAATTTTTTTTTAATTTAAGTTATTTTACAATAAAAATTCAATCTTCGTTTTCCATAATTTTTTATATGGGTTTTGGAAAAATAAATTTTGAATTCGAGGCTTTAATGAAATTCATACATTTGTGTCTGATGTTAACGTTTTCTTTTTAAACGAATTATTCGTCTATTTAATGCATGAAAAATAAAGGTTCTAATTTATTCATAAATATATTTCCCATGTAATATTAGAAAATTGAAATTCTTACTTAACTCGAAAAAATGTCGAATAAAATTGCACTTACTTCCCTCATTTAATTAGAAATAAATAATAATTCACTTTTATTTAATGATCTTTTATATAAAGCAAATTATTTCAAAATAAAAATATTTTCATTTCAAATTTAATCCAAAATATTAGAATAAAAGCTTTACTTTTCAAGATGCATAATTTTCTTTCAAACTTTGATATGTTTCTGACCACAATTAATTAAGAAAAATTCGAATCTTAATATATATACTGTGAACCTTGTTTGCAGGAATTTTCTTATTAAAACTTAACAATATAGCATCCGGAGGGTATATAGGTCGCAAAGAAAAATACAACATAGCTTTGCTTATCGATCTACTAATTAAGGAACAGGAATTATAATTTTTTCTTCTTTCTCCAGTTTAGGTAATTTTCTCTTCAACAACAAATTTTGTTTGCTCTCTTTCATTCCAACAAAAAAAATTTTGATTCGTTGTTTATGGATTAAGGTAATAAAAATAAAGTTTCTTTGAGTAGCTATGACCTTTAAATTTTAATTTATTCCAGGTTTTTATTGATTGAGCAAGTAAAAATCAACGGAGCATGGTGTTTAGCTTATAAAGTATAAGATTTCTTTACTTTAGTTCCTAGCTTTATAAAATATTGATTGATTACGCATCATAATTTTTTGTCGAAATAGGGAATTTTGTATTAAATTATGTTTATGCTTTATAATTATCTTAAGATTATTCGTATGTAAAAGAGTAGTTGTTCATATATTTAAAGATTGTAACTTACCAACAAGCTGAAATATACAAGTCAGTTTCTGAAAAAAACTAGATTTCAAATTGAGTTTTTTATTTTATAGTTCCACTATAAATAGTGTATAATTTTTTGCACTTTTTTAAATGTTTAATCAACTTTAGCAGTTTTCTTAAAAATGTGTTTCAATTCGAAAAAAAGCAAATTATGAAAACTTTCTGAATTAAAGTTTTTTTTTATTGAAATTAAGAATAAAAAATTCTAATTTTTTTTTCAAAATAAAATTAGTTAGAATGAAAAAAGTTTACACAAAATATTTTCCTTTTCAAAAATAACTAAGACTTGTTGATGTTTAAAAAATCTTAATAAACTCAACATATCAATTTCAGTTCATTTTAAGTTAAAAAACATAGCAGAAATAAAATAGAAGTTAGATGTACTGTGAACACTTTTCACATAATATCCAAATTCATATAGAATCTACGGCTTAAAGCGAGTTCTCAACCAAATGAATATTAATACAATAGATCCTAACTGTATTCATAAGAATTGTTGATTGGAAATCCTGTGTGATTAGTAATTCCTTATATTCAAGTACAACTTAAAGAGAAGTAAATGCAATAAATATATCACCTTTTTCATAAAAGAGTTTGAATAGGTTGTTTATTTACAAATGCAAAATAATAAGAATTCTTATGATTATACAGTAAGATTCAAAAATTAATTATTTTAAAATACAAGAAACGTTAAAATACTTTGCAGAAAAATTCTGAAAGGAGGAAAGAATACGCATTTATTTAATAGATAACAATTATTTTTCATGATCTTTTTGAAAAAACTGTAAAAAAAGGAAATAAAATTAAATATAGCTTATTAATTTAATCACGGAAATCAAATCATAGCTTTAGTAAATTTTTATGAAAGTCATAAATAAATCAATACAAACAAACATATGTTCCTTTTACATATAACATGCACATTTATTGCTGTTACATATGACGCTTTGACAAGCCAAGCTCGTTATGCCATTGGCTATGCGAATTTAAGTCAGTAGGGTGCGCCTTTCATTTAACCAGAACACCACAAGGATGATTGTAATGCTTAACTCTAAACTCTCCGATAGATGACACCACCAGAGGATCCACTCCTTTAATTTTAATGTTGATCTGTAGGGGGGAGGAATTTCTCCAGACTATTACACTCATGATGCTGCTCAACGACCGACCTCAGGACTATCGATTCCACAGATTTATAAAGTATATCGCATGTATTCGGTAGTTTTTAGGAGGAGTTGGGAATCGAATCTCTCCCTTCTGAACGGAAGGCCGATGCCTTAAAAATAATAGAGAAATAGAACGGTAGAATTATATATTATAAAATAATATATAATTCTACCGTTCTATTTCTCTCTTTTGACAATAAAAATTGAATTTAAGTGAAAGTAGAAATATTTCTCATGTACTCAATTTAATAAAATTTATACCACAAGGCATTTAATTGAAAAATAGTCAAACTTATTTCTAATAGTCGGAGTAATAACAGGGAAAGGCACTTAACTTAAAGGTAATAAAAAATATACTTTAAAGATAATGCTTATTTAAAGTTAATGTTAAAGATACTCCAAAGAAATGTTTCCGTTTGCTACAATATAGTTTTACACTTTCGTAGAAAGTACCGAAATTTTTTATAGCAAGAAAAACGTTGGGCTTCCAATGAATAACTAAAAAATAACATTTTTAGTTATTCATTGGAAGCCCAACGTTTTTCTTGCTATAAAAAAATTATGATATGATATGACAACTTACTGAACCATGTTACTTGCCAAACAACATCGAAGTGGCTTGATTTAATTTTAAATTTCAGTCTGAAATTGCAAACTATAGATGATTTAATTTATATCAGAAATTGGTAATAGCCAAGTGAATAAATCAGTTTAAGAAATTATAATTTTACACATTTTATGATATGTATTATTAGCAAGAAAAGTACAAGAGTTTCAAAAAAGTTTAAGCGACAAAAAGAATCAAATATCAAATGAAACAGACATTTTTGATTAAGTTATCGTATTGCCATGTGTGAGTAGAACTCAGTTTGCGTTTCCTTCAGTGAATTAAAAATAATGTCATAGGAGAAACTGAATTAAAATATCAAATAATCCGTAAATATAAACTTTTGATTCATTGGTTGATTTCTCCCATTGAGGTCTTTTTCAAACACAAAAGCTAATTCAAGTGGTATTTATGGTTTTACAGTTGCTTTTGAACCTTTATGAACATCAACACCAGAAATGGATGTCACACTCTCGAAATGATTAATGTTGAATTTGAAACAAAAATCATCAATATGATTCAGAAAAATCATTTTTTTTTCAATAATTTAAAAATAAAAGGTTTTGTAATTGTAACAGTTGCACATTTCTCATCGTAAAAAATAAAATAATTTAATAATTTATTTCATTATCTTTCATTCGAAAATCACTGATGCAAAATAATTATTTGGTTTATAATTCCAAATATTCAATCATTTCACTGAAAAATGTAAATAGTTATCGGCAAAACTAGAAAAACAATATTTCAAATAAGTTACTGATTTTTCAAAAAACAAAATAAAATACTCATTCTACTCTGCATTCTGTTTAAAATTTTATCAACACAACTTTTCAAAGAATATCGCAAGCAATTATTTATAACAGAGTAATTGTATTTTATAAAGCTGTAACAAGTTCAACAGTTCTTGCATTCAATTCCTTGTCTGGACTCTAGTTATTTGAAATTCAATTGAAAGAGAATATCGTAATTGAATTTGTGCAGTACGTGCCAAAAATTTATCATAGATAAGCAAATACTATTTTAAATTCATTTTTTTTTCGTAAATGGAAAATGAATTTCTGAGTGCTTATAAATATGGAAATTAATGCATATATTACTTTTGGATGGAATTGCTATTTCAAATTCAGGATATGATGATGGTGAATGCTTAATATTAACGATAATTATTAATACTTTATACATTTTAAATTTTTTATACAAAGTCTGATTTACTCACACACCATTTCCTTTGCTTTCTGACAATATTAAAAACTTAATATAATTTGCACGATCTTCCCTTCCAATTGAAAGCATAGATTTGGAAATTTTTCATTTCATAATGTTCATTTGTATTCATCACATAGATATATTACTATATGCATACATTATTCATAAATATATAAAATAATATATTATTCATCATATACTACTCTTCATATATTATATACTTGTTTGATAAATATACATCATTGTATATTATTTCATAAATATACATCACATAGTATTTCTATTCGAGTATATTCAAAGGAAATTTTAAATAAAATCATTGCAAATGCATGAAAATTATTAATCTGCGTACCTTTGAAACGGAATGAACATTATATACAGTGCTTGGAATTTCAATAATTGCGAAATCCAGGAGAAATATTTCCCAGAATAGAAATATGTGACCCCTCACAAAACTGCGATTAGGATTTGCATGGAATAACAATCTCTACCAGCCAAATGCTATGTGGAATTAATGAGAGAATTTGCATTTACTATTACTTTTAGCAGAAGGAGTTTGGTTTAGTTGACAAAGCATGAATAATTAACTATATAATAATTACTTTATATTAAAATTACTCAAATGATTACGAAAATCGCCTATTTTCTACATCTCTATAAAATTTAAATATTATATATTGTTGCACGTTAATATTTTTGTACCACCCTTTCTAAAAATGTCGAATTTTAAAAAATTCCTTTAAAAAATATAGGAATATAATTCTACGGGATTTGGATATACTGAAAATCCTGAATAAACTGAAATTATTATTATATGTATTGTATGAAAGGTTTTCTCTTAAAGATACTTTAAAATGTAACAAATTATCCTTTAAAAATATTATGTATCAAGACTTATAAAGAGCTGAATTATTAAAATGTGAAGTGTTCAATTATTCTGAATTCTAATATTTTATCCGTATTTCTTATTAATCTGACCAATGGCAGAGTGGTTAACGTTCCTGACTCCTAAGCAATGGGTCCTGGATTCGAGTCCCGATTCGGTCATGGATGTTACTTTCTCTCTGTGTTTCTCTGTCCTTTCTTCTGAGATGAGGCGTGAATGTTGCCCACTCTATAAACGGTTTTGTGGTAGTATGGCATGGGTAAGGCTACTCGCCTCTGTGACTTGGTTTTTAGGTACCCGTTGAGTAACGACAAATGAGTAGCAGTTTCCGGCCTTGTTGTGGCAAATAGTTTGTCACCCAAGAGCCCGCTGTTATTAAAAAAATATTTCTTATTGAAACATTTATTTCTTAATGAATTTGATTAAATTATAGTTTGTTATAGTAAAATAATTTTTGAATTTGTTTTATTTCAAGAAAGTGAGAAATAAGTGTTAATGAATTATGTATAATATTTTTTTTTTATTTTCGCCAATATTTGAACTTCTAAATTAATTCGTTAGATGAAAATGCTTTTCTTTCTGAAAACTGCGCATCATTTATTTTGCTTAAAATTTGATTTATTTTCAAGTTTCATTCATTCTACTCCTTATGCATATTCAAGTTCATACATTTTACTTAAAAGTTTGAACATAAAATAATGTTCATGTAATAGAACGGTATGCTTCCTACATTAATAATTTTTTACCTATTGATTTCACTATTATGAAATTTAAGTTAAAATCATTTTTAACTTAACAACCAACAAAGCAGTAAGTAATATCATAAATATGTACATTCCTTATATACTAGCAATAAATATTTGTGAATTATTTATCCAATTAAAACACTGAAGTGAGAAAATTTCAGTCATTATTTTGTTCGTAATAAAAGATCTTCAGGGCAAATGAAGTTATTTTATCTTTGGAAAAAAGATGGAAGCTTTAAGCAGATTTACTATTAAATGTGGCCCTTTAAAAAAATACATAAACTGAAAATAGGTTTTTGCCTTGCGTTGCTCAGTATTAAAAGATTGAACCTCAAACGTTTCAGTTATGTGAAATTGGTTTAAATGATAACTAGAGAAATAAGCATAAAAGACATCTGTCTGCTAAGATGAAAATAGGAATTAGTGAACTTCTGTCCTTTCCCCCATCTGTGTAAAATTGATCACACAAAGGTATACGTTGTAGTAGGGATGATATAAAATGTATTCTATAAGTTAAATAACAATTATGTATTCAGAATTCTTTGAAAAACAAAGGAATGCAAAGTGGAGAAAATAATAAGTAAATAAAACAATTGTTTGATCTGTAATTTTTTTCCCTCCATAAAAGTGAGAAGTATTGACTAATTATTAAAATCATGATGTAACTCCCAGTATTTCTACTTGACCTTCAGGAAAAGATTAAGAAAGGACCTATCTTGAGGAAAAATGAGTTTTAGTTATTTACATGAAAACTTATTTTCAGGATTGATTCAAGTAAATAAAATAGTTTGGAATTTCAACTAAATAAAATATTGTGCGAATAAGAACTTAAAAAAATTGCTTTTTCTATTACTCTTCTGAACGAAAATTGTTTAGACATGCGAAAGAAATAAAGCGTAGAAGAAATAAATGACCAAATCCAGATCCTATATAGAGTACAAAAATATAAAATTGAACAATCGATGTTCGATATAAGTTTTTGATCTCTTCAATTCAGTCAATATGAATAAACTTTTAAATAATTCAGTGATAAAGATAAATGCATGGAAGTATAAAATTTTCACAATAAATAAATTTAGAGTAAATGAAAATGGCAGTAATTATAAGTGAAGTAATTTTGTAAAGTTCTGAATAACCTGAAATTAAACAATTGCAATTGGAAGTTACTTCTACTTTGTTTATGGTAAATTATCAGAAATAGTTTCATTTCTCTTCTTTCTTTTTAGCTAAATAATATTGTTTAAAATCACGAAAAATGATAATATGAATATTCCTAGAGCTAAATGGTAATTTTTTTAAGGATAATTAATTTGAAGCATTAACATATCTTTAAATATGTACATTCGTAGTTACGTTTATATATCTTAATAGTTTTTTCTGAATTATTTTTTATCATTCCTTTTACTGTAACATGGAGAAAGGGTATTTGAAAAATAAATAATATTCACATTGTATATCAACATTAATAAAAAATGTAAATATTTAATTTAGAAGTATGTATATAATTATTTTATATTAAAAGATTTAAAGAACGTAAATTTCTAGAAAAATGATCACAAAAAACTTTTATTTATCTAAAATACATTTTATGAATTATGCATTAAGAAAATAAAACATATGAACAAATCAAAGGTTTTAGGCAAAAAAAAGAAAGAATTAATTCAATTTCTCGAACATTCGCTTCCACCAGTTATATCACATGAGTGCACCCTTCAAATATTTAGATTTATTTAGTTACATTTTCTTAAATTAAAATCTTTATTAAAGTAATTCATTATTTTTAAACATAACAAACATTTTCTCAATCTAGTTCTAAGAATGTTGTGAAATAATTTAATTTCCATAATTTTAACTCCTTAGAAAATAAGATCTAATTAACTAAATATATAATTTAAGGGAAAATTTTGACACATTTCTGAAATTCTTATTTTGAAAAAATTATAATTCAAATACAAATTCTATGAATATCAAGTGTTCTTTATGTTTTCATAGACTTTATTGTTTTTTACTAGGATTAAAAAAAACATTAATTAAAATCTAATTAAACACAACGTACAAAATAAAATTTTACAAGTATTTAAGTTTGGCATATAACTCAAGGATTTGTTTAAAATACATATTATCCGTACATTTTGAGGCATTTATCAATGTTATGACAATCAAATTGAAGTATTTTTAATCAATGATAATTATTTTGGTTGAGTTTGTTCCAAAGCATTTGAATTGTGTTCATACATATCTCATTTTAAGCACATTTTTCAGCAACATCATTAATTATCGTCTCATATATCTCAGCAGGAGGACAATTTATACCTAACAAGGCGCACCGACAGCACACTTCTGATGAGTCCCCGCGGATTGCGACTGTAATAGGGTCCTTCACTTAACCGCCCCCTCAAGCTCCCTGAGAAACAATGTCACAGTGTCGACGTTTTCAGCTTGAGGGTTCGAATTGTAGGTAGGTGTGCACATCAACTCTCCTCTTAAATTAAGTTCATTATTTTGTAGGACCTAAATTCATCGTCAAATTATTTCAAACTATTATGAATAATCGTCATTTAGAAGCATTGTAAACAAGAGAACATTCTATAAGAGTTCGTTATAACGATAACTTGTATATATAAAATAATTTAAAAAAAAGGTTTGTGGTTTTAAAGTATGTCTAATACCCCCTCATACACACACAAACACACACACACACACACACACACACATATATATATATATATATATATATATATATATATATATATATATATATATATATATATATATATATATATATATATATATATATAAGGCAAAAATATATTACAGCAATGAATACCATATTGAAAATACAATATGATAAAATATAAACTACAATACATTATAGGAAATCTAGTAAACCCAAAATCACCAAAAGTAAGATTTGCCCATTTAGATAAGATAAAACATAAAATATATTGGAACCAAACATATAAAATTGAAAAAGACTAAAATATGTACCAGAAATATAAAATTGGAAAAAGACTAAAATATATACCAGAAATATAAAATTGGAAAAATACTAAATATATTTGTCCTTCGTGCATGTCAGAAAAGAGTGTTTATTTCGCATAGCTGACCATCTCCCTCCTGATTAAGACGTGGTACCTATGCCTTCTTCTGTGTGCATCATATATTTAGTATTTTTCCAATTTTATATAGATATATATATTTACTATTATAATGAATTTTAAATTTAAACGATGAATATTTAATAAAAATTTAAAATAGAAATATAAATTAAATTTTAAAAAATACTGTTATAAATATACTTAAATAGCTCACAAGTATTTAAATAAAAAATAAAAGAATCGGGTAAGATACTAAGATTTTTCTGAGTCCTGAGTTCACCAGTACCACTATGTATGTATGTTATAGATATATGAGAAAAAAGTATGTGTTATGTATGTTATATTATATATTCTATATATGTTATATTGTATACATAAGAAAAAAGTATGTATACACATACAATGGTTTGCGCATGAGTTACACAACCTTGTTACGCCATATAAAGCGTTAGAAGTTCAAAAAAGTTTTACTTACGTTTCACAGTTCAAGAGTAGTGAGTGCTCTATGCGTGTGATGAAACTTATTTTTGTCAGATGAGAATTATCGGAAGCTCGTAAGTATGTGTCCCGTTCTTTTGTCACGTTCTCCGCAATACTGAACTTTCCCAAGTAAATGTATCTAACCAATACCCAGCGAACACAAGACGTATCAACATTATGATCCTTGTTTTAACCTGCCAAAGAAGTGACTTGGATTCGTAAGAATCCTATTGTAGGCGAGTTTGAGATACGTATTCTGTTTCTCAGTTCGTCTTTACCCGTGGTACAATCTTTCCAAAACACTGTTATTGAGAAAATAACAATTTAAGGTAAAAGAGAAATGTTAAATAATAATTCTTTAGTTAAATCAAGGAACATACTTTAAATTTATAAAAAGAATTTTAATATGATACCTGGATTAATTCGCTAAATATAACTCAGAAGTAACTAGTATCACATATTTATTCTCCGTACACAATTCAAAATAAAAGCTACTACGTAAAGTAAGCTCTTTGATTGTCTTTTTTTACAACGGCGGGCATTTGGGTGGCGAATACTATGCCACAACAAGGCTAGGAACAGCTACTCATTTGTCGTTACAAAGGGGGCACATATGAAGCAAGTAACGGAAGCGAGCAGCGTTACCCGCGCCATACCACCCTAAGCCCGTATATAGGATGGGCCACATTCATAAATCATCACAAAAGAAAGTACAGAAAATCAAAGATAGAACAGAGAAAGAAAATGACATCCATGCCCGAACCGGGATTCCAACCCGGGACCCACAGCTCTGGGGTCCGGGAAGATAACCACTCAGCCATCGATCGGCTTGAATTGTTATTTAAAGATTCTATAAATTTACTTTTAAAATACAGAACTATATTTTTCAATAATTCAACATATCATAAGGAGATTTTAAATCCAGAGTCATTAACCATATTCGTCTATAGAGTCTTTTATTTATTTTTATTTAAGAAATTATTTATTTCTTATGATTGTTTCTAAATACAAATTTCTTCTGAATTAAAACTGTCATATACTATAAACTTCCTTCTGTGAGTTAGGGTAAAATAACAATATATATATATATAACCTTCCAATATTCTCCTGTAATCCCATTCCATCAATGGGATGTAGATCCCATTGATGGAAACAATATGAACTCGTGAAAGTTTTAATTAAAAAATTTGTTTTAGAACGACGATTTTTGGAGGTGACTCATTATGAACCTGTACTTTTCCGAATATAAAAATGAAAATTTTCCACATATTGCTATTTCGTGTATGAGAACTAACTTAAGAGCAAATATATAGTGTTATGAACAATGATAATAAGAACATTTTAATAATGTTAAAATTATTTACTCTTTACAGCATACATTTTTGATTACCGATTTCTATTGAATTTCTACTGAAAGTATTTAGACTTTACCACCGAGCTGGTGGCCCCGAACTATTTTAAAATTCAAATTGCAAGCTAATATTTTGGAATAAATTTTGGAAAAATAATGAAGAAAATTTGAAAAACAATTCCTCAAATAATCCATAAATTTATTATTTACTGAAAATAATATATTCTTCCCCCTCATCAAGTCTTCTTTGTTTTTCTCAATTAAAATGAAAATCTTGAATAATTTCAATTCTATTATTAAAAACATATTCAGATTAAAAAGACATTTTCTGGAATATTGCCAATCAAAATTCGCTTAAATTTTAGGTTGAAAGTCATTTACTTTAAACAAACGTCATTGTAAATAAAAATAAATGTTTCTTAAAAAAATTAATTAATTGTATAACATTCATGTTTAAATATTATTTTATTAATCTTTAATAAAGTAGTAATTTTTAATCAATTTTATTATCCAATGTATATATATAAATTTCAATTACAAAAATAAATTTTCTAAATTTAACTTGCATTTAATATTAATTCGCTTACATCTGTTAGCCATATTTTATAATATTTTCCTTTTTTTTAAGAAAAAAATTTTTATATTGATGTTTTTTTTTATGAAGTAAAGATATAAATTTCCTGATCCAGACCTTGAAAAGTTGGTGAATTTTGAATTAGAATATATATGATTTAAAAACTCAATTTCTTACAAAAATAACTTAAGTGTTCAACCCTTAAATGAATTGTACGTGTACTATTTTTCAAATTTAAAGGTTAAATACAGAAATTGATTTTAAGTGTGAACAGGATGATAAATTATAAAATTACTGTTTACACAAATAAAGGCCTGATTCGGTTGCGATGGCGCCATCTATCATCATTAAATAAATCTATTTGTCTAGTAAAAAGATTTATGATTTCTTTTAATTAAAATTTTGGAAAAACAACGTGTCTTAATATAAACTAAGTACAATATGCTACAAACCTGTAATTAAATTTTCTTATCTTATTCAATGTCACTGGCTTTGTATTAATTAAACACAGGTTGTAACATGGTATTTTATAGAAAACTGTAAATGCGTTAGTTATTATTAATTGAGAAATATGAAATATTATATAAATGACATTTTGTATTTTAATTTTAAAATTTAATTATTGATGATATGAATAATCAGTGATTTTATAACAGTTATTCATTAAAATCAATATAAATTATTGACATAAATACAATGATAAGCTAATGATTAAGATCAATAAATAGTTGAATAATACTATAATATATTTTCTTAGACTAGAATATTTCTTATCAATATAAGATACATTACTACTAAAGGATTGTTGCAAGTTGAATCAAGAAAAATTTATAAAAATAGGAAAATTATAAGAATGCAAATTAAAATTATTATTTTACTAATAAACAAATAACATATAACATCAAATTTATAAAATGTTTATATATCATTGCATTAAAAATTATTGTACATAAAATTCTGCAAAATAATTCTGACTGCAGTTAATAGCATTTAATAGCATTAAAACGATACCAAAAATGTTTTAAATATATTTTTCATAAAGCATATTGTTTCTAGATTGAGACTTATAGAATTTGATAATAATCGTTCAAATCACATTTTAAGAACTAATGATTCAAAAAATAATAATAGTTTTTTTTTTTTTACGTTTACTTTTTTAAGAATTTTTTAATGTTGTTTCCACCATCTTATTCTATATAAAATGGCCAAAATATTTGCAACTAACCAAAAAAGTTATAAGCATTTATAGTTTATTTGACAACCTCCATCTTTCAAATGCTCTTTCGAAGTTACTATTTTCCCAAGCACTTTTTACTTCCGCTATAAACTACATTAAAAAAAAATTATGTACTGAGCTTTCCCAAATTAATAAAAGTTTCCGGCGAAGGAATTCCCTTCCTAATAATTTTTTACCCGCAAAATCGTTTTTTCACCATAAACCGGTATCTCACCCCAATACACTCTTGTCCTAGTTTCACGCACGCTTGAAATTAAGGGGGTACGGACACAGATAAGCACATTCTTCTCTCCGCGCCCACATTTGTCTCTCGGATAGTTGGGTGCAAAAATAGCGCGAACGCACACAAGATGGGCGGGACGAACACGGTTGGTTGCTTCGAGCCTCATCTCGATCACTCAATATTTCTTCTTTTTTATGTTCTTGGTAACTCAACCACATTATTACTATACTTTATTCTTCACACTTCTTCCCATTCTGTGAGCTCAATACATCAACGACTGACAGCTTACAATTTCAAACATAGACACACAGAATTATTCCTTCCTCCCTTCCACGACACCCAGCTGATCAACCTCGATGTTCTTTTTTTATATCACTGCTTCCAAGATGGTTGAGTATCTACAATACGAAGTGGGTGATTATAATGAAGCTAATAATTGACTGTTGGATCAGTTCGTTATTTTCCTGCATGTAATACACCCTTGTAGGGTCTTAATTATTTTTTTACATTCTTTTCGAAAATCCTTTTTCTTAATTAACAAGATATGCTGGAGTCTAAATTAATGACAGCAGCGGAGAGCAATAAAAAAGCTTAATTTGATGTCCTTGACAATTATTAACTGTTAATCAATGAAGACTAAAAAAAAACTACCCCTAAATATCAACATTGTAAAGCTTGTAATATTTATCTGCAAATGATTTCTGATTTTAATATTTTTTATTATATCAAATGAAAAATTATAATAATTAAGAATGGTTTGTCTATTTTTTCATAGTAAATTGTCTAGTTCACAAATTTCGCATGATGCTTTGGGCGTATTTTTTAGCTTTTTGGCAATTAAAACAATGTCGCCAAGCATGATGTTATCATTATGTCATAGAGGTTTTCTCTAAATATGTTTAATAATTAAAAAACCTATTTAAGTTTGTAAAATATTATAATCTTTTAAGAAAAATAAAACTCACGTGAATAATGCTTATCAGAATTCTAATGAAAATGTGAAGTTACGTAAAAGTGTACTAAAATTTATTCCGCGTTAAATTATCAACTAAGATTCTCAAAATATAATAGGGTTGTTGGATATATTTAATATTGATCTTTCTGGCGTGATAAGTGTTCTAAAAATTACTCTGCAATAATTATTAACTAAGATTCTTAAAATATTAAGTTTGATGAATATATTTCATATTCTCGATTTTTTTCTGACGTAATAAAAAAAATTGACAGAAAAACTTTAAAATCTGAAAAAAAAAATTCCCCAAATTCAAAAACGTTCCAAAAAGATTATACGGCACATCTCTTCTTTTATTTATTTATATTAATGGAAAAATAAAATCTTAAAATTTTGAGAATATAGATAAAATAAGGCAATATGACAAGATTTCATGCTGTCTGATCTGCACTTAATACTAAATATTCAATAAAACAATTTTACAAATAGGAAGAAAATATCGTTCAGTATAAGTGATAGAAAATAAAAATTTGGATTTTTTTCAAACTTTAAAAGGTAATAATGTAGTTAAAAGATCAAATCATTTGCAATTGACGGATCTAATATCTGCGCCAAATGCTTTCTTTTTGCAATCAACAAAACAATTAGGCGAATCAGAAGAATAATATATATGCTTCAGTATATAATAAAACATAATATAATATTATAATATAAGAATTATTAGTGCTTTACTTTAAAAATTTCAAAAATATTAATGAAGTAAAACAATAAAAGATTATTAGAAGTTGTGTAACTTAGATAAATAGGCAAAATCTGTTTACTAAATTTGTTTGTTTTGAAAAGTAAAACAATTTTAAAAAATATAAGAATAATATATTTTCAAAAGATGTTGCTTGTATTAAAAAAATAAGCAAAAACATATACATATTGTAATGATAATAATAAATGAAAATAATATAGATCATAATTTTCACTATAAACTAAAAAAGGAAACTTTAACTGGTCCGATATCTGCAGTGAATTTCATTTTATTACTGATAAAAAAGTTTACAAATCAGAAGAATAAAATATATTTAATTTCAATTTTAAATTACATATGACTGACGTACACAAACATGTTAAATATATCGATTCATAGTTTCCAATGGAAAATGTGACCCTAGTTCTCAAAAACTATCGTTATTCAAAAAAATGAAGGTATTTACAGCACTTTTTAATGATACTTATAATTTACGATTTACTTAGCTTTGTTCAAGACACTGTTTTGCTCTTGCAATTAAGTTTCACGAAATACAATTAAGAATAAATGGAATGTGGTACAGAACATTAGAAAATTCCTGTTTGTCGCGAAATTATTGAATATTGAAAAAATATGAGTATGAATTCACTTTCAATCGAGGACATATTGCGAAAATAGAAAATAAATTCGTTGGCGAAAAAACATAAATTTTTTCAAAAAAAAAACTTAATCAGAGTATATAAAAAGGAAGGCTCTACGTCGTCATACATATTTTTTTACTCCCTCTGATAATGATGGGATGACAGCTTTAAAAAGAAAAGAAGGAATTACATGTTTCCCTTTTGAAGCGATAAGAGTTAACCGGAATAAAAAAAAAAACGTTATATGGCTCCATTTAATTGTGTCGCAGCATAAGCAACTTTACACGGAATTCAAATAACGTTAATTTCGTTTTGAATTTGTTACAAACGCTGTAATTAAATTTTGAAAAGGAAATTTCATTTTTCAAGTATCCACAGATCTACACATGATATAATTTTATTACATTCCTTGCTACCATTTGGATTTTAATTCTAAGTAAAATTTTGCTGGAAAAAATAAATAAGGAATTTTATTTACGTAGATCAACGATTAGAGTAATACTAATTTCAGTTATGGAATATTATAAAAACTACTAAAGGAAATAAATTTAGAGAGTGTGAAAAATGTAAAAGTATAAAAAATATTGAAGTATTAATTAAAGAGCAGTTTGTTTAATCTGATCCTTGCGGTAACAATTTTTCCACTCACTCGACGAAGTAATTTTCTTAAAGAATAACATATTTGAAATTATGTTTACTTTATAAAAAAAATACTTTTCTACTTATAATTATAAAATATAATATAAAATATTTTTCAATGATATTTTAATGAATGTTATTTAAAAATTTATTTTTAATGATATTCATGAAATTAAAATATCAAAAAACATTAATTTATTGGATATGAATTCTAATTCAGATACGTGTAATACTTGTCATTAATCAGTAAAACAACTTTATGGATCAACTGAATAAACTCGGGATTTCAGTCTATAAAAAGTAATATTAATGTGGATTTTAGTATGAAAAAATTAATTAAAAAAAATGTCAAATAATTTGTATTTATTATTTTCTGATGTCTGAGTTGAACATATTTTATTTGATACATACAACTAATTTTGGAATTAAAAATTTAAATACAACTTATAGCATTAATGATTTAAATTTCGAAATATTTAATGACGATAAAGTATATGAATAAATAAGACCCTATTTCATCAAAACTCTTTTTTATTCAAATGATGAAATAGTTTTATGAAACTAAAGAAATATATTATATACCAAAAGCAAAATTAATATATAAAAAATATTATATAATATATAAAAAGAAGAAAAATATAGCCTTTAATAATAAAGTTTGAAAATATTAACCAAATAAGATTTATAATTTCAAAAGTTACAATTTGGGTATAAGCAATATTTTAAAATAATGTGCGATTTTATGATTACAAAATTATTATATTAGTTTAGAAAAGGAAAAATTTCACAATTATAAAAACAAATATTACCAAAATTTATTCAATGAAGCAAGCATTTTTTAAATGAAAAGTGTTTGTCAAAATCGTATTATGTGTGAAAAACTAATTTAAAAACTCAAAAATAATTTCATCTATTGATACAATGTAAAGAAAAAATTAAGCATAAGATAAGTATATTACAGTGGTAAATATAAAGTAACACAAAACCAAATAGGATTGCATTGAGTAAACCGGTAAAAACAATCTGTAATACAACACTTCAGAAGAAAAAGTTATAAAGATTTGCTTCAAATTGTGGAATTCAAATTTTATTTGATTTTGAAATTGTGCTTGTTAGATTATTTTAAGTCCATTCTTATCACATCGCTTAGTTTAAAATGAATATTTCAAACTATGTCACATTAAAAAATAATTGCACAATATGCATTTAAATTTTCATTTCATGCGTACATATTTTAAAAATATTTTAATTACTAGAATTAATTTAAGCTTCACACAAGTGTATGCATTTTACATAAACTTAATTACAATAGTTATAACCTTAAACTTTATTTTTATTGGATTAATTGAATATTAATAAATTTAGATTTTATGGATCAATTAATAGAAAAATACTAAAATTTGCATTTCTGAAATTTATAATATGGGAAAATTACTTTGGAAAGACTTAAAAAATGCATTTTATATCTCACTGATAACTATGCAGTAATTGTAAAGAAAACGTAACATTTAAATTTAACATGGACATTTTCACATTCTGAAATATTGATTTCAGAAAACTACTAATAAATTCCATTAAGAAATTCAGAAATTATTGAGTCTTTTTACTAATACATCTGTTATATTAACGGAAATAATCAACTTATTTTCAAATTTAGAATGAATAGGAAATATATGCAGTACTTAAACAGTTTTGATAAAACAATTGATATTTTTCTTTATGAGGAATAAAAGACCCAACACATGACAAAAATATTTACTTACATAATATATTTCTTAATATATATGTATATAATATATTCTATCTCTTAAAGATAAAAGCAGGACGCTTCTATCTACATGATACTTTATGAAAAAATGTTTTTTCTGTTTGTAAAATCCACTTTTTTAAATGTTGTCAATTTATTATCATATAAAACCAGGAAGTATTGATAAATTTAGAATATTTTCATTGAATCATGCGAATAATGTTTTATTTCTGTAAAATTAAATTAAAGTTCAAAGTATGTAGAGGCATTTATATATTTAAAAGGTTTTAAAGACTTATACACTTCATATATTTAAGAGAATTTAAAAATAGATTGTTTTTCTGCTTACTTATCAGTTCAATAAATAACAAATGAATAAATTACGCAAATATCAAATTAATCATCGTTTAATTTGTTTGGATGAAATATTATTAAAACTGAAGCTAATTTTCGTTCATGAACTGCATAATAAATCAAACTTTACAAAAAAATTTATTTTGAATTATTTATTAATAATCTTTAGCAAATAAGATTATAAAATGTTTGTTTTGGAAAAGACATTCTTTTTTATAAGAAACAAATGATATAGTTATGTATATATATTTGTGCATGCATTTATATACACAAATGCAAACGCAAATATATATATTAGTATATCGTTTGCGTATATTATTTGTTAAAAAATATATCATTGTTCTCTTTTTTGTAATTACTTTCTAGCTTTGCATTTTTTTATTTCTCCTTCCCGCAAATTAAATGAGAGTAATGGAACAATAGAAAAATGCCTCTTTTATTTTTTTGTTTTCATGCAACTCTGAAAGGAGAAAAAGAGCCCTTAAACAAAGAGTCAGAAAAGTTAAGCAATTACCTTTAAGTAAACGAATCAATTACTAGGCGAAGTTGGTTTTTCGTCTCCTAGCTTCTGTTATCCTTCCGCCCTAGAAGCCGGATACGTTCTGAAGGTAGTCCTATCCGGCAAGCGATGTTACTTGCCCTGTTCCTGCAGATGGAGCCACCGAATAGAACAGGCCGGAAACTTTGGTGGTCGAAGTGAAATATTACCGATTTCTTTCTCAGTCGAGAATTATGTGAGTGATTAGTAAAGTGAATTAACATACTCCGTTTGTCTAAAGGATTAGTTTTTATTTTTAACTGCCTTCATTAAATCATGAAAAAATGCTGCGAATTAGTTAAGAATCCAAAGGAAACATATTTATAATACCTCTGCCGATTGAGCGCAACAAGCAACACCCTAATGCTTTTTCAAACAAAAGTTTGGAATTCATGAGAACAAATTTAAAGAAACATTTCGTTAGATTAAAAAAAACAGACATTTTAAAATATGAGCAATATTCAGTATTATCAAGAAATTTGGATTGGGAATTTACTCAAATATGCAAAAAAGCAAAAACTTAAATATCTTTGTCATTTTCTGAGTTATTTTATTCAGCATGCTACAAAATTTCAATAATTTATATAACCTTTAATTAACTTGAACTTTGTATGTAAAGAAAGTACATTTTTCCACAATATGCTATATTTTATTATACATAGATAGATAGATAGTAAGAATTTCATAATTTTTTATGTTAAATGTTCATTTAAATTTTTGCTAGTTATAAATGGATTTTAAATTACTAAAACTAACATTATATTACTTTGTTAATTTATTAATTTAAATTTGAGATACAAATATATATAATGTTACCCTTAAAGTAATATTTAAATATTCAAATATATAAATGTCATTAATTAATATTGCTATTTATACATCTGAACATTTATTTTTAAATAAATATTTGGACCAAAGTTGCATACTTTCAGTTATTTGCATACTTTCAGTTCATACTTAAAGTTGCATACTTTCAGATTTTTGACGTATCAGATACTTTCGTTTCGAAAAAAAGAAAAACAAATGTTTGTATTACGCATTTTTTACTTTTTCATTATGGTCTTTTTCGTTCTTTAAATGCCTTTACATTGTATTTTCATTACTTTGAAAATCTCATTTTTTGCAATTTTTAAAACTTTTCAATAAATAAATTTTGGTTGCCTCTTTTATAGTTAATGAAGGATTTATTAACTATTTTAGTTTAATTTTTCGTGTTAGTTAGCTTATTTTTATATTTATTTAAATATTTAATTAAAACAATATGTAAATAATCGATGCATTACTTTTGTATATATGAGTATAAAAACTGATTTGTATTAGGGGGAAGTAAGAAGCAATCAATTAATCAATCACTACCCTATTTTGGACTTGGATGGGTGATGGAACTAATAATGGATGACTTAGTATCTATTCGGGGAATATGTGTTATGTGATCCGATGAAATCTGCTATCAGTATTCTTTTTTCGTATGGAAGTGATTAGGGAACATAAAAACAGCAGGATTAAACAAATACAATTTGTTAGAGACAAAATTTTACTTTGGCTGTTGATTATTGTTTGGTTTCTCGATCGCTTGAGTGCCTATGTATAAAATCAATTAATGACTTATATTAACTAACAAAACTTGCTTTTTATACATTATTTGAATGTTTTTTTACTTGCATTTGATATACTTGTAGCTCAGAAATATATCTGCTATGTGAAAGATACATGCGGAGGAAATTCTTAAACGAACATATAGCACCAATTAGTAATGCTTTTCTTGCAGAATATAGAATTATCCAAAAAATTTGAAATATTAATTGCAATAACGTTTTTATAATTTTAAAAGAACCAATAAAAATGTGTAAAGAAATTATTTTCTATTGTTTCGTCTCTTAAAATAATTAATAACATAAAGTAGGAACCACTGAAAACTCTTTGTTGAAATTAAATAACGATTAGGAGATAAAAAAAAAAACGAATTGGAAATTCAAAAGAAAAATTGGTCAATCAATTATTATATGAATATATTATAACATAAAAATTTATCATTCTACTATTTTAATGAATACAAGAAAAATGCATACCTTCAGATCATATTGAATTTTAAACCTTTTGATATCATTTATGAAATAAAATATTCATTTTGTCTAATAAGCCTTCATTGATATAATGTCTAATTTGAAATACCATCCTAAATATTCCTGATGTCACTTGATAGTTGGTCAAACTCAGACATTTTTAATATGAGATATAACTCGTTAATCATTTAATGCAATCCATGTTTCTACTGTATGCTTACAATATCAATTTTATACAGAAATGTTAAAAAACCATTATTGATATTTTAGCATTCTTCTTTCTCGCAGAGTGTAAATGTAAAACTAATGCTAACATAATCTAATCATCAATGTCTTCCTAGCATCATCGTCATGATGGCCATGACATAACTGCTATCTGATTCAGTTTCTGATATCTAGTTCCATCGCTTGAAACACATGAGTGTAAATTTCGTATGAATTTCACCGTTTCAGCAACACAAAATAGAAATAAACGTATTACCAAATGAAATAACCATCCTAATGCTGAAAATAATCTATAAAATTCCAACTTTTTATTAAAAATAGTAAATTTAATTTATAACATGAATTGTAAAACTCATATATTTATAATATAATATTTATTATCTTATAAATATTCCCACATTAAAAAATAATAATAATTTTAAATTTGTAATTATAATACAAAATGGTCTCTCTTTCTGAATAAAAGAAAAATATCTTTGCTTCGTGATTCCTATACAAATAGTCAAAATTCAATGTAATAGTCAAAATTCAATATAACAGTTAAAATTCAATATAATAGTCAAAATTCAACATTAGTAGTCAAAATTTAAATATTATCAAAATTCACGAAAGAAATATTTGCCTATCTCAGGTTGCGTAAAAGGTCAAGAATCCGTCCATTGTCATAACAAATCATATGCCAAATACCGTTGAAAATAAAGCCAAGATAAAATTGTTAAGTTATACACTTGATATTACAAGTAGCTAATTAACAGCTGGAATTTAAACCAAATTTTAGAGAATTAACTCACAGCTTTTAACTATTAGTGTTTCTTGTCAATGAAAAATAACTTATAAAATTTTAGTATTATTAAATTTTATGAGAAATTTTTACTAATAAATTTTAATTAATTCTTTCACAATAAGTAAAAGAAAAATTTAAGAATTTAAGAGGGATTAATGTTATATTTTATACTGTTTAAAAATATTTGTTTACATTTATTAATTTTGAAATATGAAAAATGTTAATCTGTCAACAAAATTCCAACAAATAGAAGCTTTATCACAGAAGCCTTTTTAATGGAAATATATGTACTTCTATAAAATTTCTTTCACTCTTAACTTATTTCTTAACACTTTCGGGTACTGACACTTAAAAGACTCCAAAAAGATTTTAAAGATTTTGTCCTGTAATGCAAATTAGTAGCGCATTAAGCAATTTTACTGAAATCTTCTAAAGTTGGGTGTATTTTCTTTTCCTTCTCTTTTTGGAGGAACAAAAAGCACAAGAAATCAAAGTTTTACTGAAGTCTTTGTGCGCTTATAAGTACTCATTCCTTATTTACATTAGTACTTCACAAAAGTATACTTTTTTTTTCAACGATTCAGTCTAAAATACTTTTGTGATAATAAAAGAAATTAATTTCAGATTTAATTTGTATTTACTTTGAGATCTATTTAATTACTTCAAAAAATCTTCAGCAATTTTGGAAATTTTTTTAGAATTTTTTCTTCCTTGCAAATTTATTGATGATTTATTTATAGTTCCTTGCTTTTTTCCTTTTTTAAAATTTATTTACGATTGCTTTATTTTAATTTTTTTATTTTTATGTTTTAATGATATTGAATTTGCTTAAGTTTTAATAAAAATTGCCAAAAAGATTTTATTATCAATTAAACATTTCAATTTTTTTATACTTCTATATCAATATTATTATTCTTTTCATTCTTACTTAGTCAAAGCATTTTAATTCCTTATTAAAAACTATAAATTTAAATAGTATTTTATTTCTTAAATTTAATTCTTTACAAATTATTCAAATTAATTAAAGTTCCACTTTTAATTTTGCAATAAATAAACTTTAATTAACATTCCATTGTAATCTAAATCATATAATTCCAAATAAATATTTCATATTAGTGTTGAATAAAAATTTAATAATTTAAATGTGAATATAAATGAAGATATTAAACAAAATCTAGTGTAAAGATCTAATTAAAAAATTTTCAGTAAAATAAAGAGTATGTAAACACTTATAGACTATAAATTTTTGAAAAAAAATTATCAAAAATTTAAGCAGTACCAAAAATTGATCTTATGATATCCAAAAATAGATCATTTACTATGGAAAAAATTGTGATACATCAATTGTACACATCGAGAAACTCTTTAATTTTTGTACTACATTATTACTTATTTATGTATTTATTTTTAGTTATACTTTTAGTTTATAGCAATATTTTATGCTTTTCACTTTATTGCAACATGTAAATCGCGTTTCTTCGTATTATATTATCTGCAATTCTGTACTCTAAAAATATCACTTGTATTTACTTACAG
This sequence comes from Latrodectus elegans, assembly GCA_030067965.1. Lineage (NCBI taxonomy): Eukaryota > Metazoa > Arthropoda > Arachnida > Araneae > Theridiidae > Latrodectus > Latrodectus elegans. The sequence goes on from CM057820.1 coordinate 109,307,831, forward strand.
ATAAATAAAAGATTTATTCGCATGCAGCTAAAACGTACTGACAGTCATCAATATTTTTGTACCTTTAATTTCTACTTTAAGGTAAATATCTTTAATGAGCATTTCTAGCTTTCTTTAATTTATTTTGATAAGAATACGTGTTTATTGGAAGATTATGGGCTATTTGTAGGATATAAGTTATTTAACAATTTGAATTATATTTTCCCTTAGAAGTATTCACAAATATTTTTGAAATTTCCATTGAAAAGTGAACAAAAGCATATGATCCATAAATTAACAATTCTTTTAAATGGTTTGAAAACTAAGAATTTATTTATATTTTTCTTGTTACCTTACAAATTTATAATAAGCAGCTCAACAAATATAAATTCAAAATTCATCATGTGATTTCATTAACTTATTCAAATATTAGTATTTGAATCAGCTAATCAAAACACGTGACATTAATCACGTTTTTAATGAAAGATTACGTACTTTAATATAGTAAAAAGTAAAGCAATTGAAAATCATTTATGATTCAATTCATTTGTTCAAAATTACTTACATATTTTATATAGCTCAAGCTAAAGTAAAAAAATGCCCACGAAATAACTAATACTTTGATAATATAAATGACATAAACTAACTATTGGGCATTTTAACTGGGATATTAAATAAATTACAATATGCATGTTTTAGGCTACTTTATTTAATCATAAGTCTGGGTCAATTAATTATTACAAATAAATCATTTAAGTAACCGAGGATATATTATCTCAGTTTCTTAAATTGAATATCTAAGATTTAAAATTAAGGCTTCAGCAATATTCCATTTAACATTCATTTAAGCTTTATTGCCTTATCTTTTACCAGTTACTTAAATTATTTAAAGATAAACTAAAATGATTCTCCATAATTGCTCCAAAGGTATCTATATGTCCTATGTTTTTAACTAAGTATTCAAAAATTAGAAATACTTTACATTCTGTCTCGTCTTTTGATAAATGTTTTTCAAAGTTATGTGTGATATTGTCACATACTTGTCGCACCAATTACTATCTCCGACAATAACACCACTCAAATTATAAATGCCACAAGAGATTATCACCTTACTCAAATATTCTTTGAATTAGAAATTACTACATGTGTTTTATGTCTAATGCTAATATAAGGTAACATCTTTACGTAAACTATTAAATTAATTTAATGAGTTTTTAATGAAGGCGTTAATGTAAAGCATTAAAGACTAATGGTTTGCGGTATGGACAGAATATTTAATAAATAAACTTGACAGTTTCTTAAATACTAATGGCAAAATTAATTTTCCATCGAAACGTTCAACGAATTAAATTAGTTATTTACAAGCATTCTATACGAATCGATTTAAAATCATAGAACAGTATTATATTTTAGTGCATACTAACTAATTTACCCATTTGTACATGAATATTAATTTATTAAAATATTTATTGATTTAATAATTATTAAAATAATTATATATTGATAATTTATTAAAATAATATTTAATTTTATAATCTTAAAATAGAATTTAATTGCTCTTTTCTAAAAATTTCGAATATGAGTATAAGATTTTAAATAATAAAGAATAATGTTTAGAATTTTTATAAAAACGTAAAAACAAGAAAAAAATTTCGTATAATTTTCTAGTTTATGATATATTAATTTATAAAAAAGTTTCATAAAAGTAAAAGATATTTTTACTGTGACGTATAGAAATAAATATATCGCAAGTAATTAAGAAATATTTACGAAAATATTTGATTTTATATTATATTTTATAATGTTGAATGTTTAAAATGTTCTATCTAATGATATATTAAATATCGTTTGAAATCATTTTCAGCCATTTTCAGACAATCAGAATTATAAAAAGAAGAGGAAAAGTAGTTTATCCAACTTTTACTGTGAAATACTTTCTTACTAAATAACTCCTCTATATTACTATATTTTACATAATAATAATATTATTACATGATAGAAATTAAATGTAATGCATTAAGTACTATAAAAAAATCCTATTATATGAAATATTATTGTAAGCATTTAAAAACATAAAAAACTTTACTTAATATCAGTGCAATTACTTAACTTATTCTAAACTCTATCCTTATGTGCCGAAAGAAATTTTAGATGCATGAATTTCGTACTTACCAATCACTGCAATAATCTTGAAAATTTTGGTTGGGACATAAGTATCGGTCAGTCTTGAAGAGAGTTTTAGTTTCACCCCTCCTTATAATGAAAATAAAATCTAAGTAGTCTTAAAGAACCACTAAGCTATTTTATCACACCTCAGCGATTATAAAAACGATATAACTGAAACTAATACCGATCATTTTTCGTTTTTATTTTTATGTATCTTCCTTTTTCCTAATTTCCTATGATCAGATTACCCTATAGAAACATTACATCAAGGAGTTTGATTGGCCCACAATTTGCGACTAGCCTGATGAGTAACACCAAAAAGTATGAATTCCTACAGAAAAACCTACAATTTCAGGCATTTTATCTTACAAGTTACTTTTATTCGCCGTAATAATGTGAATTCAAAATTTATCCTTTATCTTTTTCTTAGAAAATTGGTGTTCGTAATATTTCAGAATCCACTTCGCATTGTAATACACGCTTCGATTGTTATTCGAAATAGATTGTAGAGTGACAAACTAGTTCAAACACAGAACCAATGCAGACTGAATTTTTATTAAAGCTATCATAAAAGTTGTAAAAATGATACTGATGTCTGTCATTTTATACTTATTTTTATTCTATCTATACTTATACCATTAAATAAAAATATTCATTTCCTCTGATGTTTCCTTTAACAGTAATTCAAAAACGCATAAAATTTTGTTCATTTTATTCTATGAGTTTTATAATTATGTAATATCATGCACTCCTTTATGCTTTCAATATTTAGATGGGAAATTTGATCTAGCACTTTTTCAAATTGCTGCGACTTTGGCTATTGATTTTTTCATCTTATTTGCTCAAAGGTTAAATATGTCAACTATAGTAAGCAATTATTGCTTATGCTATGGAATACAGGCATAAGATTTTAAGAAATCACATTCAATGATTTTCCAGAAATCGCATCCCAATTGTTAAGGAAGTTTTTCATTCCATTCTCACGGTAAACGTTAGATCTGAAAACAAAAGATAATCATTATAAATGATCTTAAATGTTGAAATTGCTTATATAATATAAAGCTTTCAACTCATAACGGGAGTTTTTTAACCATAAAGTGGTTGTTTCTTCCATTATAGTTTAGATCTTGACTAAGCCATTTTATTGCGATTCTCATTGGTTTAAGATATACATGCTGTCAGATAATGTTTCATCCACCTGCTATCGTACAGAGACTGTGTTGTAAAACCGACTTGTCGAAGAGTTTTCTGCTTGCCTTCATATCACATTCTTCGAGCGTAGCAAACAAGGCGAAGTTCATTATCGAATGTCTGAGGATAGCGTCGAAATTCATTTTGTTAATAAAACGATTTCTTATATAAGGACCAAAGCATCGGTTTAAGAAGCCGTTTTCCATTGATTCAAGCCATTAACACGTGAAATAAAAAAACAAAATCAAAAAGACATGACAAAATATCCATTTTATGGTTAATTTAAATAGCCAAGAACGATTTAAATTCTTAAAAATTTCACTAGTTAATACGTTAAGTTACGACAAAAACTGTTTCGGAACTTTATGCTCATAGGCTTATAGCTCGCAATGAGTAAGATTGAGTTTTGATTTGAAACCTAAACAAATTTCACCTCTATTATTTATAGCTATATTCCCAAAAAATCATTAATTAATTAATAGTAATTTAGTAGTAGTAATAATACAGAAACAGTTTTGGAGCTTTATGCTCGCAGGCTTCTAGTTCGCATTAAGTAAGATTGAATTTTTCACAAAACTCGTCAAAAATTTATAACATCATTTTGGTCATTAATTAATAGAATGCTAAATTTATCTTTGCAATATTTGTAAACAATCTCTTTTGAATCTTAAAGCTATTGCTTTGCTTAAGTCAAATTAAGAATTTTCTTTTGATTTTGTTTTTCATATATTTTATCTAATACTAATTTGAAAATACAAGGTGCTTGCAACATTTTAAAATTAAAATCATTTTCAAACAGAATATAGATTTCTAGTCATAATTTCTGGATAAAAGTTTAGTTTTTTACTCATATTATTATCGAACAAAAAAGTTTCTACGTGATGAGTAATAAGAATTCTAAATTTCATACAAATCCATCAAGAATTGGACAATAAATATACAGAAAACAAACAGTAATTTTATTTATCTAATTAAATATATTTATCAATAAATAAGAATATAAGTAATTCTAAAGATTTCAAACACTTTATTAAACAGTTTTTCTTATTAAATCTTTCTAATGTCTTTAGATAATATTCTGATATTTACATACATTTCAATCATAAACAGAAAATTATTTACACAACGATTAATTTACAAAGAGGAAAATAAAATATGTACCAAAACATTCAAGAATCCACTAGAATACTCTTGCAAAATTATCAAAAAGATAAATGAAATGAAAAAATTTTAATGTATCCTTGAGAAATGTCGGCATAAGGAAATGAATGTCAACATTTGAACTAATATGTTCCTTTTCTTATCCCAAGTATTTAAGTGAATAGGAAATATAAACGCAACCTAATTCATTAAATAGTCGTCTTACATACAAATATGTGTGTCCTCTGGCCTATTGAACTCATAAATTGCTGATAAATAGCGTTTTAGTAATGATACGTGGTACACTAATTTTAAAGAAATAAATTATCTTTAATCACTTTTTTCCTGCAACATTTTAATTATATTCTCCCACATTCTTATAACATTTTACTAAAGAAACATTTAACTATTTTATTTCATTTCCCATCATCACTTTATTCATTTTATTATTTTGCATAAGTGAATAATTTACGGAGAAAAATGTTGGGGGATAAATTTAAAATAAATATTAAATATCCTTTAATAAAAACATTAAGCAATTTCAGTATCTATTTTAGTTTAAAGTTACAGATAAATAACAATTAGATAATATTTTTCTGTTAGTAACATTGCTAAAACAATTCTTGATTCAAAAATAAATTATTCAGTTATTTTCTTGGTATTTTACTTATAGAATTCCTTGATGGCTCATTTTCTTTATTTTCATATTAGATTTTTGGTCATAACAATATTTCATCTTTACGTCACTTTTTTTATAGAATTCAGATTGTTGCTCACGTTCCAAGCATCGCATTCGTATTAAGCTGAAAGAGTTTTATCCTTGCTTTTTTACATTAATTTCTCCTTTCGCATCCCACTTCATTCATTTATTTTATTTCTTTCTTTCCATGGAATGAGGCCATCTGTGTTTAAAAGCAAATAAATCAAATCCACAGAAACGACAGTTAAATTAAGGCGTATGTATTGAACATAAAACAAATGGAATGCATTGTTTAATAGTATCGTCCCGGAAATAATCAAAAATAGGTTTTCTCCGCCATATCAAATACTATCTATTGTAAAGGGTCTCATTTTATTGTTGAAGAAGAAGAATTTGCTTAAGATTAGTTTTACATAAAAAAGTTTTCCATATCTTTTATTAATTGATTGAAAAATGTATTGAAATATGTTAATTTTAAAGAATGAAAAAAAATAACTAGCATTAACGAATACAAGTTTTGACTTCGACAGGTTTTATATGATAATTTCAATTGATTCATATATGATATTTGCATCATATATCACAAGAAGTATAATTAATAATTAATGAAAAAAACTGAAATAAGACAAAAAGGATTAGAAAGTCTAATAAAATAAATTTTCATATTGATTGATATCATTTATATACCATTAAAATATTAAAGATAAATAGCAAAATTAATATGTACAACAAATATTTTTCATCTCCCATATATATTTAATATTTTTCAATAATAATAAAAAAATTAAAATTACAAGATCAATGCATCAAATTTCTTGCAAATGATCTTTTTATCAAATTTATCCAATAATGCAAAGTACATTGCCTCATGTTTTTTCCTGCCATGCTTGTTGATATCATCTGTGTAATGTTATAAGCATATGTTTTCCTCTTCTGAATGGGACAATAGGACACTCTAAACCAGTTTTACAAGCATCCATAGTGTAAATTAACAGGTAGGTATTTAATCCCTACCATAATTACAAGATCCACATAAACAAATGCAGGTATTGCATTGGAATCAGTTTCAGATAAAAATTTGAGGTATACATTTATAAAATCAATAGTAAACAGTAGACAAGTTGTATTAAGTGTATATTCTGAAACATTGAACGCCAGTAAATTTCCTCCTTTTGAGGTGCAATCACAGAGAAAAATCCGATGAGTTTGAAATTGACATGAGTGCAACTGAGCAAATTATCATGAAATCCGAAGAAAGAAATTTCCATGAAAAATAATTAATGAAATTTTTTCAAAAGAGATTCTGAAGAAACTTACTATAATTAAATTCTCTTTAATTTAAAATTGTTTAGTTTGCTACACAATATAAACTTATTTTCTATTTTTAATTTTGATTTGTTATTAATGTTTAAAATTTATGTAAGAATAATGAATGTAATGTTTTATATATAACAATAAATTGTGACTTGTAAAAAAAATATGAAACAAACTGTTAAAATATTTATTTCTGAAAGTAATAAGTCATATTCTTTTATTTGTCAAATTTACTTAAATCAAATATATTATATATACATGAGTACAGCTGAGCAAATTATCATGAAAACCGAAAAATAGTTTCCATGAAATATAATTACGTTTCCAAGAAAACTCCAAAAGAGCTGGTCAATAACATTTGACAGAGCCCTTACTTTTACAAAGAGATCGTTGTTACTTTGTGAAAATAAATGTATGTGAATTTTTATAATAATATTATAAATATTAATTGAGAATTATAGCATATTTAAGTACATTAAAACTATACCATTTTTTTAGAATTAATGTAACGAGTGAAAGATAAAAACAAATTTGAAAATAAGTAAATATTACTTTTATGAATACAAATAAAAATACATCAAAACATTATAATATGCATGATGAAAAATATGTAAATAAAAGATTCGGAAGAAAATAAAGTACTTACAAAATATACTATTTTGAATTAAAAATAATTTTAAAAAACGTTTATCTTTTTAAAAGGAAATATAAAAATTTACAATATTTCATTAAGTTTCACAAAGAATAATTTATTATATTTCTCTTAATTCATGAAACAATTCGTCACAATAATCTACTTCTACGTTTACTCATGTCATTCATTAAATAATTTAATAAACTTATAAGGATATAATAATGACAGTTGGTAGTAAATATATGGGCTACCCTTGCCCCCATAAATATTTTAAACGAACTCGTATATATAAAGAATATAAATAAAATTTTAAAAAGATGTAATAGTAGTTTAATAATCAATAAGTTTGCCAAATCTGTTATCCTTTAAAAAATGTCTACTTACGATTTATGAACATATTTAAGAAATATTAATCATTTTTAAATTATCAATGCATTACTTTAAGTAATGCATTGTGAAATATTTAACTATATTTCTATAATTATATTTCATGTATCGGCAATGTTAGTCGTAACTTTTGGCCCTGATAAGCAACTTGTGCTCATTAATATTTCATTAAAATTACAAAAATTGATTTTACTAATGAATGTGATAGATTTTTTTATCTTTGAATGTATCAGCCATATGGTTTCAATCAATTAAATAATTTGATAAACTTATGATGAAAATAATAATGTCATTTGGTAGTAAATGCGTGGGCTACGCTTGCCCCCATGAATATTTTAAACAAACTTATAAACATCAAGAATATATAAATAAAATTTTAAAAAGATTGTAATAGAGTAGTTTAATAGTCAATAAGTTTATAAAATCTGTTATCATGAAAAAAAAGTTAACTTAAGGTTTATAAACATATTTAAGAAATATTAATCATTTTTTAAATGTCAATGCATATACTGTCAATGCACAACCCAATTTAAATTTTAAGATCTTGAAACATTTTTCCTATTAAAGGTAAGGAATATTAAAGGTAAGGTACTAAAGATAAGGATTTGTAAACTATGCAGTACTGCATGGCAAGACACCACTTAATTAATTAACACAAAACAAGAATATCTTATTATGTCTTAATAATATGTAAATGTAATTTTTTTTGTAAAGGAGATTTTTTCAATTTAAAAAAAAAAGTTCATAAAACAAAAGCAGTCTTGAGAAACGACATTTTATCTACCTATTAAAATTGTCTAGTCAAAGAAAAATAAAAATTCTATAGAATACTAAATGAGAGACTGACAAAAAATAAAATATCTCTGGTTCGTTTTGAATATCACGTGGCAAGGTACGTGACTTTGGATGCTCACCTAAAACTAGTGTCTGAATTTGTAAGTTGCACTTTGCAATTTGTACGGGAAAGTGTCAAAATACGTAATTTTACAACAAGTTTCTTACAAACATTAATTTTTTTACTGTGCTACTTGAAAACGGAGAAGCAAGGTGTAGTATTAGAGAAGGGGTCATAGTCTATAGGCATCGGTACTAGGCATTTACCTATTGCAAGAGGAGAATCCAAAAAATCCTTAAGTGCACGTCTATAGATATATATGCAAAAGTAAAAATAAAAAATTCCTTGTTCTCTGATTTGTAGAGTTTCTAATAATATCTAATATCAAACCTAAAACATTCTACTTTAATGAAGTTAATCCCAACACTATTGCATAATTATGACTCTATATACATAATACATGTACTAAATAACATTTCATTGTAATGAAATAAAATGGAACAAAAAGTCCTTTAAAAAAACATTGTTTTTTTATCAAATATTTAATACATTTCATTATAAATATTACCACGATTGCAGATTGCAATCGGCTACATTATTACGGTTTATTTGCAGAAAAATTAAAGTTTATACACTTACTTTTTAAGAATAATTTTTTTTGAAAGCCATACGCCATAAACGTATTAAAATGCATGCCTTTATTTAATTTTCAACTGATTCCATTAGCCAATTAAGTGATAGAAAACTTCAATCATTTGGTCAAATAATAAACCATTTGGTATATTTTTTAAATTGTACTAAGTTTTAAATCAAATATCTTGCTTTATGCGTAAAATTCAAATATCATATTTTCTATTTAATTTTGTGATACCTAAGGCAAATATCTTTTTAAATAAATAAATTGAAACATATTATTTTTAAATAATTAGAAAACTAAAGAAAACGACATGAAATATGAAAACACTAATTACTTTTTTCTATTGGTATCACTTTATTTTCTGAAATGCGTAGAAATGTCAAAGTAAAATTTGAGTATGTAGGAAAATAAACATACTCACACTTGAAACAATTTTAATTTCAATAGTTTGGTGTCATTGAAGCTAGTTCCTCATACTTTTGATCAAAGATGTCTGTGTTCTTCAGAGGGAAAGATCACAGCTACGATAATCAACACTTGAATATCGGAAGATGGGGCGTTATATTTTAATTTTTTAAATGTATACCTTTTGGTGCATTTATGGGAGTGTTCTTGGTTTCTTTCATCACGATACGAGAAAGTTTTCTATTATGAAAAGTTTTATCAACTGACAAAAATCTTAATTACTAATGTTCCAATTTTTAACAACTGCATTTTAGCTGTTTAGGCTATCCACTGTAATCCATAAACTTTTTAAGGTTTATTATGATACTTAAAATTTTATTTTGAGTAATAAATTTAAAGATTAAACTCATTTACAAAACTTTAAAATCAATTATATTACATAAAATGAATGCAAATTTTTCTCAAAATTTTTTTTAAATATTTATTTTTATTTTAAAAAGTATCATTTAAATCATTATAATTATATTTGAATAGATAATAAATTTAAAATTTTTAAAAATAATAATAATTTGTGATAAAATATTTTTAAAAAATTTAATTACTTTTTAAAATAATTTTTACAATTTTTTTACATTTTAATAAACATTTTAATAATATTTTTACCTATTATTAAAACGCATCACATAACATAAACGGAAAACATTTTCATGAAAACTTCGAATTCCACCATTCACGTTCAAGCATTTTCAACAATATATCGAAATATTTCGCATGATTTTGCAATCAATCCCTTATGTTGACAAATGCTTTCTGCTTAATATCAGTTAAAATGATATACAATGTGATACTCAGCGCCATCTGTTGCCCAGATATCTCTCTGTCACCAACACTATTCAAATGATAAATGATGCATTAAGATTTTCGCCTTGTTCTAATGTGACTCGAGTCGGTGACTACTAGAGCTCTTTGTCTTTAAATACAAGGAGAAAAGCTTAGGCTAATTTCCTGTAAATAGTTGCATCATTTCAAAACATTGATAACGAAAGATGATATTTAAATAGTGAGGATCACAAAATCTCATTTTCGATTAAATAAAGCTTTTATGTATTATTTTCGATTAAATAAAGCTTTGTAAATTAATTCATGCCTTTCAAAAATGCATTTCAAATATAGCTTTTCAAATACATTCTACAAATAGGCTTCAGATTTCTCTTTTAATATTGTGGCCTTAACTAAAAAGATTTAGAAAAATTAAAATAATATTTGAAATAATTGAAACAAACAAATCGTATCAATCTATATGGATTTTTTATATTCATGAATATAAATGATGAAGAAAGAATATAAAAAGTAAAATTATTTGAATGAAGAAAGAATATAAAAAGTAAAATTATTTGAATGAAATATAACAAAAATATAGAACAAAACAAAACACGTTTGAAAAAAATGAATAGCAATAAAAATTTATTTTATAAATTTTATATACATAAAAGGTGTTTAACAAAACTCATTTATACACTTTACATGTTATTTTTACTTGAGTTGGTTATCTTCGTAAAGATTCATAAGTTCAATTAAAGTCACAATTAAGTAACGAGCAATGGACAGCGCTTCTCTTTTTTACATGAAAGTTTTTCGATTTAGGGTTAAAAGTTTCCGATATTTTCTTTTTTGCAATACAGAAATATAGATCACTAACTATGAAAACACCTCACCGGAAGCAAATCACGTCAGATGTCTAACTATCTTACAACCTTCTTCGAACATTTGGTTCTTTACCACGAGGTATTTAATTTTGCCATTCAGATTAATGCCCTTTTCCACCGAGTCAAGCCACCTAATTTTGTTTTTCCTCGTTTTCTGTTTTCCATTGGATTAGTATATATGAGATTTTTTCTGGGTTTGCGTTTTCAGATCGGAACAAATGTCAGAGCCATCGTTGACTGTTTCGTTCTCATGACTAGAAAAATATCGAGTTGCTTTTATTTTTGATAGATTTCAAAATTAAACAAGAATCTCCATCAATTATTCTCATGAACTGTACCAAAAATAATCAGACTTTGTTGAACAAATTTTAGGTAAGAAAAATTCTTGAAATAATGACAAACCACTGATAGAAACCAATATTAGCAAATAACGCAAAGAAAGTTTAATACTTCAAGATTAATTATTGCAGGATTATGATACATAGGTTAGTATTAAAACGAGCAATTTGCATTGCTTTCATGTGGTCAGGAATGGAAATAAATATACTGTGAGTTTCATGGACAAACAGCTTTTACTAGGCGAAGGCTTACTGAAGAATTCTTTGTTATCACTGTACCTTACATATAGTAGATCTGGAGCTTTCTGAGTAAATATCCACATTAGATGACTCAGTACTACATACACACCAATAATAAAAGAAAATGCTTTAATAAAAATTAAGGTGAATCTGGGAACAAATATCAAAGCAATTGAATAGGGTATCGATGAACCTCATTCCTTTTTGGTAGAGCCCAACTCAAGGCCAGGTACAGAAGTATGCTAGTGCAGCAGCAACAGATTCAATCACTGTTACGCTCACATTACATTAAACATACCCATTAGAACTCTATTACATTCTAACAGTATATGCTTTCTTACATTGTGACTCTCGTAATTACGCTAGTCAGATTAACAGGGGAATAGAAGCAGAAAATATCTCATTGAAGTGTAAAATTCTCATCACAACTAAACTACTATTTGACAATTAAAGATGAACGTTAGTGCTTTACTTTTGCATTCATGTCTATTAAGGTGAGTACAAGAGAGCTTTCAAAATATACATTTTTACAATTCATGAACAGGATATATTATCTGCTGAAGTCATTTTTTGATGGAACTCACCACAGAGATGTTCAAATTCCTAAAATCCTTTGTGGCAATTAAACTTATCAGTAGGTAACATAAAATAAAATACCAGTAACGTCACTAAAACATTAAATTTATACTACCCTATTTAACCTTTCAAATACAATTACTTGTGTAAAACATATTCACAGTGTCCATTTGGCTATAGTAAACGTATAATTCCCGTTTTTTCATGAAATTTGGCAAGTTCTGTGAGTTAGTTTTTTTTTACTTAATTAAATGTATCTATGAGTTAATTTTTTTATCTAATTAAAAGAAATATTTTTCTAGAAATTTCAATATTTTAAACAGAATGCTAATTTTTTTTTCACATTAAATATTGACATTTACTACATGAATAATAATTTTGTTCAATAAAACCATTCTTTCCACCATATTGATTATCAATACTTTTTATAGTAAAATCTTCAATGTGTTTCAATTCCTTGTATTATTTAATAAATTATTATTGTTATTTTATAGTTTATTTCTACATATATAGTCAACAAGAGTTACCTATCCTCTAAATAATGTAAATAAAGTTACTCAAGATTTTTATGTGCAATTACTTTTAAACCGCGTAATAGAATTTAAAAGTCCTCCAAGAAATTAGATTCTATTTTTAAAATTAAAATTATTTTTACTGTGGAAAAGAATTTTATTTTATTGCTATTTTTCGAAAGAACTCATTCATGAAATTTAAACAAAAGTAAATAAAATTCATTTTAAAATGTAATAAATTCCTTTCAAAAAATGTATTCCTTAACTATTTATGCACTTAGAGTTGATATACGTTGCACTGGTATATTTTTTTAGTTAATTTGCCATTGTTTTAAAAAATTGTAATTTAGACTATGCATTAAATAATTACTTTAATAAACTTTTAGTATTATTTAACTTACGCTCCTAAAATAAGTAAAGTTAATTATGTTCATTAAATTATCATTTTCAAACACACACAAACAGAACTTAATATGAAATCTAGAAGCACAATTTCATTCTACAAATTATTTTAACTATCGTAAAAAGAAAATTCCACATTCAAAATGATTGTATTTTTTATATGAATATCACAGAAAAAAGTTTTATCTGCAAAGAAGCAATTAAAAAAAAGCTAGTAAGCAAATACATCCAACGAAGTTTATTTGTAAATTGTAACATATACTAAAATTTATCGTTTCCTAAAGAGATAAATTTCACTAATTATCGCTTAAGGGTCATTAATAAGTAAAATAAAACAACAAATATTTTATTTATTTTTCAACTGCTTCGCTATGTAATTAATAATGCCTTGAAATCTAGGACATGTTTTGCTCTTAAATATTATAAAGATAATTTTATATAGACAAAATAGATTGCACATCCATTTTAAATAAATTATGAGAAAACAATTTTTTATTAAATATAATGCAATACTTTTAGATATATATCTTTTTAAAGTTTCTAGATAAACTATGGACCCGTTCCCACAGAATATCAAGTAGCAAATTTTTATTTGTTGCAAAAAGAATACCATAGCTCAATTTAATATAATCGTAAAACTTTTCTTGATGGTAATTGTTCAAGTTTTTTTTTTAGAATTCTTTTTGAACTCTATATTAGATTTTCCTGTCATGATAATATTTCATCTGAGCTTAATATTTCTACTCGAGTTCCCTGTACAATTCTGATTTTCGCTCACGTTTCGAACATTATTTTCAAATTACAGTGGCTTGTTTCATTGTTCTCTCCTTTTTTTACATTATTTTATTCTTTTACATCAAACTAAGTTCATTTTTTTCTCTTTTTTTTTCTTGTAATGATACTGTATGTGTTCTTGCTTAGTTATATATCCTCTATAATGACTATTGAATCGAAGAATACAGTTTTAACACGGGTATAATGCATAAATGAGAAGAGGAAAATGTTTTGCCCTAAAATATATTATTGATGGAAACCGAATTCTTCCAGTAATACATAAAGATGAATTGGTTGTTTATTCATGTTTAATGTTAAGGAATCAGTTTAAACAATTAACATTGGGTTAAAAAAGATTCACAATGACTTAATAATTTGTGCTAAAATCCATTGTAACTATTGTTGAACAACAGGATATGAGAATTATTTTCTGTTTTTTGCATTCTGTATTTATTAGAATACTAACTTGTGAATTCCCCTGTTTCTTTCAATTGTTTCCACTGACATATTACCTTTTATCATCAGTTATCTCGAAAGTCAAAATAATGTAAATCTCAAAAAATTATTAAAACATCTTACACTTGTTATGTAGCAGTATCAATTCGTATCAAGAAAATATAATATATAATCCATATATTTAAATGCATTCTTTTTAATTAATATAAAATAATAACTGGCTATTATATGTCTTTAAGAAAAATATATATTTTTATCAAAAGAAAATGAAATTATACTTTCCATTTTTAGTTTTCGACAGAAAACTTCGTAAGGACAAAAAATGAAAACACTTTTCACACAACATTTTCCTTTAAAATTATTCCAAATACTTCGAATTTGCCTGACCCATGTTTTATTTCGAATTCAAGATGAAAGTTTGCATTTATTTTCTGCAAAGTTAACACCTTTAAACGGAATTTGGAATGTGTTTCGCTTAGAGACAAATGTAAAACATGCATCAATACATAAATTCCTCTTTTTTATTTTTTTAAGGACAAAGGATAAGGAGTGTAAAACAACTCGCATTTGAAACGACATTTTCTTGAGCTTTGCCTAAAGTATGCTTTCAAAATTATATATTTATGAGAACACTATTTCATATGCGTTGTCTCTTAAATTAAATTACTTAATAACAAGCATCAAACATGCACATAAAATAAAATATTTCTGCTCGTCACTAAATAAAGTTATTGTTAAACAAATTTAATTTTTGCTTTGTATGAAAAGTAAGAGAGCAGTTCGTATCACTTTAGAAATTAACAAATTCAATATCCATTTTTTAGCAGTCATAAGGCGTTGTTGCTTAATGGTATTAAATAATTAATAACTGCATTTTAAAATTAAATAATTTCATAAATTCGTGAAAAATACAAAATTTCATGAATGATTTGACATTTAAAAGATAAACTTAGGCTCACACAGAATGAAATCAATGAAACTTGTTTTCATAAAATTTACATTCAATTAGAAAGAACATTTCCTGTTATCAAGAGAATTCCTTAATTCATAGCATTGTTTTTATTCTCTGATATTATCAAATGGGTAACTTGCGTAACTATATAAATGAATAATGAATATTTGTCATCTGTAAATATAATTGAAACTTTCTTTTCATTAATACTTCACAAAAAAATTATTAACTGCATAAGCATTTTATTCAGAACAATAATTTATAAATACAATAAAAATAAAATCATATAAAATTGTTTTATTGTAGCTACTTCTCTAAATTAACTATCAAATTATTCGAACTTGACAACTCATACAAGAAAATTTACTTTAGTATATTAAACAAAAAGTTCATGCTTGATTACTTATAAGCATGTGTATGTTTATAAAGTTGTATACAATATATTTGAGAACTCCATTGCAAATTCAGAAAAGACAGTGTATACTTGTGTCTCATTTTTTAAATTAATTTTTTTTTCTTGTTACAAATTTTCTTCTTTGATTCAAATTTATTAACATGAATAGAATATTTATGACTAAATCATATAATTAATAATGTATTATGTATTTAAACAGGCAATTGTTATAACAAACATTCTTAGAACTAATAAGTTAAGAATAAAAGTTTTAAGAAAACTGTATATAGTTTATAATCTTTTATTTCTAAATACAGTAACTGTCCTTATACCCGTTAATTTTTAAAAAACTAATGAAAAATGCTTCAAAATAGAAATCAAATTTAATTATAGATTTTAATCAACTCTGTCAATTTAATAATGTTGATATCATGTCCTCACAATGTCATTATGCACCGTGCAGAAGCTCATTTTTAAACTATGAACTATTGCATTTATGAATTATTGAGGCTTTTCAAACAATTAGTCCTGGAATTTTAATTTTTTACATTTCAAAGTAATTATTTCCCCATAACTTATTTTCTTATTACAACAGAATATTTGTTTAATTAAAACAAATTTAATAACATAGGATCCAATCAATTAAATATAATTAAAAATTAAATAAAATAAATAGAGGAATTAAAATAATAGAAATAAATCAGTCAATATTATCGATTAAAGAACGATATCGTCGTTCAATATTTCAAATTTTTAAAGGAATAAAAAAAGCAATCTGACATGCACAGGCTCATCTGTTGAAATAATTATCAACATAAATTATCTATATTTATAAAATCCCTTAAAAAGAATAAAATTGCAAGAAGGTTTTAGTCAATCGTTTCCATTAGAGTAACATAAAAAAGAATTACTTTTCAACTTAGATAAAAACAAAATATTGTCTCTTAAAAAGGTAAAAATTAACTTTGATTTTATTCGCTCAATATATTATACGTTTACACAAAATGAAAGAGAAACTTGTGTTTTAATTACATTAGAAAATTATCCAATTTAAATTGAAATCAATCCAATTAAGCAAATAATTTTACCTATCACACATATACATATATACAATAGACCCACTTACAACTTGCTCCTCAACAGAGCGTAAATTTTTATGATACGATGATAAAAGCAGTTAGTATATATCCAAAGCGACAAAAATTACAAATTCGTGCTGAGCTAGTTTACCCTGTTATATATATACATTACTGGCCATTAAAATTGCTGCACCAAGAAGGCGACATGCTACAGACGTGAAATTTATACGAAAGGAAGAAAGTGCTGTGATATGCAAATGATTAGCTTTTCAGCGCATTCAGACAAAGCAGGCGCCAGCAGCGACACCTACATTGTGTTTAAATGAGGAAACTGTTCAGCCGGTTCCTCATACACAAATTGCATTTGAACGTTGTTGCCTGGTGAAAAGTTGTTGTGATGCCTCGTGTAAGAAGGAGAAATGCTTACCAGCACGTTTCTGACTTTGATAAAGGTCGAATTGTAGCGTACCGGGATTGCGGTTTATCTTATCGCAGTATTGCTGCTCGCGTCGGTCGAGATCCAATGACTGTTAGCAGAATATGAAATCGATGGGTTCAGGATGGTAATACGGAAGGCCATGCGGAATCTCAACGGCCACCTATCACTAGCAGCCGAGAAGACAGGCATAATATCCTCATGGCCGTAATGGATCGTGCAACCACGTCACGAGCCGTGAGTCAAGAAACGGGGTCGTTTGGAAGACAACAAGTGTCTGCACGAACAGTTCGACGACGTTTGCAGCAGCATGGACTCTCAGCTCGGAGACCATGGCTGCGGCTTCCCTTGACGCTGCGTCATAGACAAGAGCGTCTTCAATGGTGTGATCAACGATGAACCTGGGAGCACGAATGGCGAGACGTCATCTTTTCAGATGAATCCAGGTTCTGTGTACAGCATCATGATGGTCGCATCCGTGTTTGGCGGCATCGTGGTGAACGCACACTGGAAGCGTGCATTCGTCATCGTCATACTGGCCCATCACCTGGCGTGATGGTATGGGGTGCCATTGGATACACGTCTCGGTCACCTCTTGTTCGCATTGACGGAGCTTTGAACAATGCACGTTACATTTCTGGTGTGTTACGACCCGTGGCTCTACCCTTTATTCGAGCCATGCGAAACCCTACATTTCAGCAGGATAATGCCCGACCGCATGTTGCCGGTATTGTACGGATCTTCCTTGATACGGAACATGTTCGGCTGTTGCCCTGGCCAACACGTTCTTCAGATCTTTCACCAATAGAAAACGTCTGGTCAATGGTTGCCGAGTTACTGGTTCGTCACCAAACGCCAGTCACTACGTTTGATGAACTGTGGCATCGTGTTGAAACTGCATGGGCATCTGTACCTGTACATGCAATCCAATCTCTGTTTGACTCAATGCCCAGGTGTATAACTGCTGTTATTATTTCCAGAGGTGGTTGTTCTGGGTACTGATTTCTCAGGATCTATCCAGCTAAATTTTTTGAAAATTTAATCACTTGTTACTTTTAGTATAATATATTTTAATATATTTGTCCAATAAATATCATTTTGTTATCTGTATTTCTTCCTGGTGTAGCAATTTTAATGGCCAGTAGTGTATATATATATATATATATATATATATATATATATATATATATATATATATATATATATATATATATATATATATATATATATATATATATATATATATATATTACTACTAACAATGGATTTTTGCATTCGTGATTTTATTATTTTTCTTCTCTATTATGAAATTTTCAATAAATAATTCACAACTCTCACTTGCATGTGTAGTTACTCTACTCATCCCTTTGGTGCAGTAAACCGACACGCGAAGTCCAACAAACTGCATCACATGAGAGAGTCAAAAAATCTTCTGCTTATCCAACAGCTGCTTCAAGGAGGCATCTAAACAATTAAGGTGAGCGGTGCTAGCAAGTAGGGAACAATAGCAAGGAGAATAAATCCATTCCTCAATATGAAATTTCATGTATTCCAAATGAAGCTTCCCCCCGCAAAAGTCGTTTGTAGAGCTAAAACCGCTGCAAAACAGAGATATGTTCGGTTTCTTAGCAGCATATCAGTTATGAACTGGAGGTAAAATCCAAGTAGAAAATATTTTATTTTGTGGAGGGTTTACTAAAGTTTTAATTTTGCTGAGTTGATAATCAGAAGATATCAACAATTTCTAGTAATTGTATCAGCAATTTCGTTTCATTCTAAACCAACGTGAAATGCTATTTATTAGAAAACAGTCAGGTGTCTCCATATTTAACTCAAAGAAAAAGACTAAAATATTCTGATCAGGTTCATGATATATTTTAACCATTTTTAAGTACCTAATATCTACACTGTCTGTCATAATTAAAATACTTCTGTTATCAGTAATAGGGCAAAATCAAGATCTTTCCCAATGGCTGCGACTTCGGATCCAAAATCTAAACAAAAAGAAGTCTTACGGATGATAACTTTTATTTTCGTTCTCGGTGTTATTGACGATGACACCACTCCCATGTATACCGTGTTCAAATTTGCTCCCATCCGAGTTGATTGTCAATTCCTCAGAAAAGATATCCTTAATGACCTTCACTGCAAACTGTTTCAAAAGATTAGTCTCATATGTAAACAACGAAAATTTATAGAGAACACCTGAATATAATTAATGCGTTTTTAGTTACCTAAGTTAATTATACAAATTTAAGATTGTGAAGTTTTGTTGAAAATACATTCCTATAGAATACATTTGGTTTTAAGTAAAAATGCCATTAAAATTATTTTAAAAATTATATATTAAAAATCTAGTATTCATTTCTAAGAAGATTTTTTACAGATATTTCTGTTTATATATCGCTTGGAGGAAACTTAAAAATGAATCAGTACCCTCTTTAATCAATGCAAATCCTGGAAAATGAAACACAACCTATGCTCTCTAAATGGTGTACCTCATTTTACAAAATATATTGTATCAATAGAAAAATTTCTTATATACATTTTGGTGCAGATGCCGTGTAATCCATGATTCCAAATTCTAAAATTAGTGATTTTTTTCACATAAATTAAACACCTAGGATTACAATCTATTCAAAGTATAGAATTACCTTACTTTAACAATTCACTAAACTCATATAAGATTTGAAGGGAAATAATATTCTCTCTATCATGTTTGAGAATAAGGGATTTGCCATAATCAAGCTCATGTATATCCAAAACAAAGAGGAAAACCTATACTGACTTCGCCAAATCTTAAAATTGAAACATAGGCCTGAAATATAAATGTACAAAAATGAGCACATCAAAAACATGTCTTTATTCTACAAAATATATTCTAATTAAAATTTGATAATTATTGTGTTTCCGAAAATTCAAAAGATATCCTTTAAAATTACTCTCATTATTTTAATTTTTCTCAGAGAATAATACAAACTAGAAATACAATAATATTTTTTAAATAATTTCTAATTAATAGTATTAATTGGAAATTATTTAAAAAATTCATTAGTTTTACTATAAAATCTAAGATATCATGTCATGTCAGCGTTTAGAGAGAGAAGAACTGTCTAAATACTGATATTTTTCAATAATTGATGGGAAGAAAATCCTATATTATTTCATTCACGTAGAAGCGGATCCATTTGAAGCAGTTTCCCGATTACATTCTTTCCTCTAAAACAATTAAGGAATTTTCTGAAGTTAAGATAACTTGACCTAGAAAGGGCAATTAAATGAAAGAGTATGTGGCTTCTTTAAAGTAAAAAAATTAATGAAACACATAAGAAGTCAAATATTTATCATCTTTTACAGGAAAAAAATAATAAAATGTGCAGATGGAAACATTTTAGCATCATATAAGAGAGAAATTAATGAATAATATTATTTCATTTATAATATGTTAATAAGTGTTGCATTTTCAACTTCTAGTAGAAATAGTTTATAAAGGAAATTGAACTTTTATGTATATTGCTATTAATCTTTTTTCTACATTTAATTTTTTGCAAAAAGTTAAAATGTTAAAACAGTAAATTATTAAAAAAAATATTCAGCTTACACAAAAATGTGCTCGTCCTCTTATTAAGCTGCCAATAAAATACTTTCAATCATTCAAATAATAAATATAGCGATTATTTTCATTGCTAATTTTTACTAATTAAATAATGTATTTAAACTGGATCAACTTTGCTATTATTATTTGTCTTTTATTGTTTATGCATTATATTTTTTCTTTAAACTTTCTTGAATGAAGAAGCAGGAAACAACTTAACTCCTTTTAATTTTGAACTAGGATAAAATGTAAAAGGTCCTCTCTTTCTCTATACGGCTGATCCTCTTTTTTCTCGTTACAACAGTTGAAGAAAATTGGACACAACGGAACTTTCAACAAACACGACCCCTATCAGCGCAAAACTAGAGGTCACGTATTGAACTCCTACCCTTTAGACTGGGCCGATATATCTCCACAAAAGATTTCAATACATCACTTGATCCATATAAAATTAAAAAAAATAACTGACATATAATACAGTAATAAAGGTGATGATTAAACTGAGTTAGAAGATGAAGAATTTAATTAAATTCATTTTATAATTTCTCAGAATTTAATTTTACTCTTACAATCACAAGTACCTGATACGCAGTTAACTTTATTGACAGCTATGAGAACAGTATGGGAATTTGTCTTAATTATTTGTGTCTGATTCATGAGAAAAAAATTAATAATAACTGAGATGATGATAATGTAGTATTTAATATAACTGATTACAAATAAGTGGACATAATGAAAATTACAGAAAATAAACAGACCACGGTATCCCGGTTTATTTTGGAGTTGTTCTCTCCCCAAAAAGGTAGTGAGTTTGAATCTCTCCTTAATCGAACCTCCATCGCGTTCATTAAAGGCAGTTAAGGTATATTAAATAGTCCATGGTCATAGTACCAGTGATATAACTTCATCACTAATATGATATGATAACGCTACCACCCCCATTGTTCCCCAAGTTCCAACTGAAATTATATCACTGAGAATAGGACGTCAAGTATTGAGATCACCTGCTTGGTTTGAATTAAGAAGATTCCTACCCAACTGCGCCTACCTAAATGCTGAGCCGAATTGATAAATGGGTACAGGAAAACATGCTAGTGCAACAATAACAAATAAAAATATATGTAATAATTTATACATTAAGACATGAAAAAATAATACATATCAATAAAATTGTAAAATCGCAAAATCATTTCCAAAAAAATATAACCAGATAATTATTTCTAACAAGAATTCTTCAAATTTATTGAAAATATTATTTTATATAAAATGTGTGTAAATCATTAAATAATGATTTACAGGCAATATTGACGCCTAATTACCATAAATACAGTAATCTAAATATTTATTTTCGGTTTTCTTCTTCAATGAAATAGAAATTCTTTTGATGTAGTAAAAATAAAAGTAACTCAACATTTCGAACCGTTTTTAATGAGTATATATAAAAGTTTTCAGAATTATTAAACATAGTATAGTTATATTTATTCTAAATTTTATGCTGTTCTATAAGAAATTTTAAAATTTTATTTCAAACGTTTATAGGTAAAAATATGATTAATTTATTTAATTTAATTTTTTGTGATATTTGAGAACAATACGTTTAAAATATAGCTATAATAATACATTGTATTTTTTCGATTAATTGACACTGAGCTTACGGTTTTGTGATTAATGCCAAGGTCTTTAGTTCTGCTGCTCGTGGGATTAATTCAGATTGTAGGAACAGATGTTCATATTTGCTTTGAATAATTTTAAAACTTTATGCAAGCCCTAGTAGAATTTGACATCGTGTCCATGAGGTGAACACGGTCAGAAATTAAATTACTGGTTAATAGAATTTTTATAAGATGTATATATATATAGGAAGTTATGTTGTTATTATTGTATATATATGTATGTTGTTGTTATTATTGTATATATATATGTATTGAAATTTTCAATCATTTGTAAAATTGGAATGACCATAATAACAACATACTTCATGCATCCAAATACAATAAATATTATTTATTTATGAGAAAAAATTTTATTTATTTATTTATGAGAAAATTAAGGAATAATATGTAAAAGGATTCACGAAGTTTTGGTTATATATGTTATATATTTAATATTTATCAATCCAATTTTTCTATCTCTTATTCTATACACAGAAGAATGTCACGATAATAATTTTTCATATTTGTTTTATTCTGCTATTTGCCGGTAGCATATTTTTCTCTAAAAAGGCATAACTAATCGTCTCATAGATTTTGAACCACAATCAAGCAACTAGCTTAAGATCTGAATTGGCATCTTTCCCTTTAAACTTATAACCACAATAGCGATTAATCTTAAAGTTATTCTAAGCACAGTAATATTTGGTAGGGTAAGGTATCAATCCCATAACTTTCCAAAAGAACATAAAAAAAATTATTTTTTAATTTATTTCATTTTATGTATTTTTATGGAAAAAGTATAACAATAAAAAATATAGTTTAATGTTAAATTATAATATACGTAAATAATACAATCAGTTATGAAAAGAGAACACTTTATATTTATGGATAATAATATAGTCTTCCAATTTTAATTCAATAATATTTCACAATATCAAAAAAAACAAAATGCTTGGATGGCAAAAAATAGAAAACCTCATTGTTTACATGTCTATTCCAGACAACCGCATAACTGGTTCAATAAATTCTAAACAAATATGCTTACCGTAAAGAAAATCTCATATATCTATAAAAAAAAACCTTGACTATGACTGTAACTGTAAAACAGAAAGAAAAAAAAGAATACAACCAGGATTTGCTTTCACATATGAGAACGAAATAAGAACATAAAAAAGTTGAACAAAGGGAAATGGGATAACTATCCGGGGACACGAAAAATATCTTTTTCCATCAGAACAGGAATCGGTGTTTCGAATCTTATGACAGTCTCCCAATAATGGTCCGCTATTTAAGGGAATAATTTTTTTTTAAAGAAGAACAAATCTTTTTGTTTTCTATGGGACTATTTTTGGTAAAATTTTCTTTAGATTGTATATTAGACTTTATTTATATGTTATTAAAAGAAAACGAGATACCTTACTTTTCGAAGAAGCTATTATATTTTTATTACAGTCTCCTTGTAAAATTACGCTTTGTTTCCCAATAGAAAACTGGAATTCATTACAACTTGACAATAATAATTATATTCCTGGCACAAATAAATAAATTTTAATCTGAATTTGTTTTAATTTAAGATAGCATCATATAATATTCATGTATTGTTAAACTTTTTTGTGTAAGAATATGTAAAAAATGATAATATTGTAAAATGTACACATGAAAAAAGAATACTTTAACATTTAGGAAAAAATTATTAAAAAGCGCTTCTTTTAGAAAATAAATCATTTTTTACATGAAATTAAATAAATTTTCCCACAAGATATTTTCTAGAATACGCATAAAATATGTACTTATTGCAATAATTTTTCTATAATTAAAACAGTTTATATCATTTAAGAAAGCGAACATTTACAAAAAATAATATATAATTAATTTTATAATATGTCGTAACATTTGATAAGGAAATCACAGCAAATTATAAAATCCTATATTATGTGTAAAATATTTGAATTCAAGTAGCGTGAAGTAATAAGTGCTTAAAATATATGTCGTCTCAATAAGACTGTATTAATTTAAAACTTAACTTTGAATGAATGAAAAAAATTCGTAATAATGAGTTGCTATTGTGTCAAAGAATACTTTATCCCGCCCCCAAGTATGTCGTTTTTAGATTAAGTTTATCTTAACATATTTAGTTTTTGGTTTATTCCTTACGCTTTATATAACAGTTCTGCCTTAATTCCGGTTAGAAAAAGGAAAAGAAGCAAATAAGTTGACATTAATAGTGAATGCTTTTAATAATATTTGGTTGTTAGAAATGTAAATCACTCCGACAGACGTTTTGATTTGAATAAAATCGTCAAATAAGATTAACAAATATTTTACAAATATAAAAATGAAAGGTGAAAAGATTCTTACAATTCCAAGATAACTTATATTGGATTTTATTTTAAAATTCCCATCAAAAAAAATCATAGTGCATAAAATAATTTTTTTTACCTTGTATTTATTTTCGGAATATATCTATTTTCATTTTTTAACTTTCTTCCCAGCTAAATTTTTGTTGAAGAAGCCATTATCAACATAAATGAAATCCCTTAAAACATTCAAGTTATTAATTTTTAAAAACAGTATGCAAAAATTATTATTTTAAAATAATATTCAAAAATTAGGATTTTTACTTCTGTTTCCTGTTTCGTACAAACATTAAAACAATGATTCTTGAAACTTTCTTTAATTCAGTTATTTCACTTATGAAATTAAAATGTGTAATATATATATTTTCATTATTTTAAACTAAATGATTTACATTTTCCTTAATACTTAGTTCAATATATTAATCTAACTAACTTTCCGCTTTAATTTTAAAATAATTTTTTCTTTCATATAAAGTTTTTTGTAACGAAATTTTTACTATATTTTATAGAAGTCCCCTTACTTTACTCCAAATCTAAGTTTTCCATGAAATTTCTAATGGATTTACTGATATACATAAATTTAATACATTTTTATAATTTTGTACTGCATAAAAAGTAAACAAAGTTAAATATAGGTTATATTATGGTTTATGTAATATTTATTTCATATTTTGTAATTCATTATTATATAGTTAGGTAAATTTTAGGGAATACTTAAAAACTATGAGTAATATTTTTAAAAAGCTTTAAATCTAAATAATTATTATAAACAATGAAATGATTAACTTCTAAAACTGATTTTAAATCACTTTCTGTGTAAAATAAATGTATATAAATAAAAAACATGGTTTTCAAATGACAAAAATAACTATGGCATTCAATTCGCAAGAGTCTGGGAAATTACAAGTTTTGTGTCCGTATCAAAGAACCCATGTTCCGAAGGGGAAAAGAAGGGAAAAAGAACAAGTTTAAGTGCCATCATACTCCAGCCCAAAGGAGACATCTGCCATTCCAGCTTCTCGTAAATGACATCCCAAAATGGAAAATAAAATGTAAGGTACTCCACGACGGTCCTCCTTGTCTGCCTCGTAAAATGTGTGGAGGATCCATACATCTAACAGATTTAACCCTAGGGTAATCGAGGATTTAGCTTCAGATTCCGGAAAATACGTTTTATCTGATTACAGGGAAAAAACATAAGGGACGGGGATGAGCTTGAGTTGATCAGTGGAACAAATGGTTGGAAATTTAGCCTTGACAAATAGGTTTACTTTCCTCCTCTTTACATTCTTTTTCTCCGGCCCTTTTGGGGGGTCAATTCAGGTGAGATGGTTACGGTTGTAAATTCGTTGGTTGTTTATGCTACACAATGATTGTAATCAAATTGATTGTACATTTTAGTATTCATAAATTTATCACTGATTTTAATTTATTATACATAGAAGAAGTACCCTAATAATTTTTAAATGTTTTTATGATCTTAAAATTTAAGTTCAGCTAAAACATACATAAATTCTAGAAAAAAATAAACATTTTTGCACAAATTTTGTGTTTCTTTTTTGTTTTGTATTTAATGAAAAATATGTAATTTTAATAAATGGTTAAATATATTATTTATGGAAAAGTATTATTTCACGCAAAAATTACTTAACAAAAAAATTATTGGTTTAAATTAAAGAAATTACATCGATTTATTTTTGATAAAAAAAAGAGAAGTCGTGCGTTACATGAGGCTAAAAAAGAAATTATAAAAGCAATTATTCATCAAAATATTTTTTTATAATTTGATTCATATATTCATGAAATATTTGAAACATTTTTAATTTGTTATTGATAAAATATAATATAAATTGTCCTTTTTATAAGTTTATTGATTTATAGTAACTTTTCTTAAGTTTATTTTATTATAACTTGATCCTTTTTTAACCTTTCTTTCCGAGTTATAAATGTTTTCAGTTTTTAAATTAAACATTTATGTTTTTTAAACATTTTTATTGACCAGAGAATGAATTTAACGATTTAAAATTTGACAAATTGCAAAGTTTACTCATTTTAACTTACTCACTTTACAAATTATAAAGATATCTTTTTCTAATGCATATTTTAAAATATGGTTAGTTATATAATTGTCTGGGAATAAAAAAAAACTTCGATGTAAATCAAAATTTGTAGAATATGAATAGTGAAATTTTCTTTTGTACATTTTAAACTAGTCTACTAGAAATTTCCTTATATTTATAATATAAAAATACTTTCAAAATTGAAGGAAAATGTCATAACGAATAAAAATATTGTAAAATTATGTCTCAAAATTAGAATATTGAGAAACGAAATGTTTTTTATTTATTTTTATATAAAAACAAATCGAAATTACAGAAATGGAGATATTATTAGCAAATAAATTTACATCAAAAGTTATATAACAAACGTATAAACAAAATATTATTTGAAATCCAAAATATTTAATTGAAATTAAAGAAATATTTTCATTTTCATTGCGGTTAAATAGATTTTTTTTCTTTCAGTAAAAATTTTGATTCTTAGCTTTCCTTCTTTTATAAAGTAAATGTTAGCATGTTTTTTATAAAAATTAGGTTTTATCTATTGGACTTAACCTTATTTTTAGATTATTAAGCATTCTATGTATTAAGCTATAATATTCGATACATTCTGTATAAAGCTTAAGTTATCTAGATCTGTTACATTTTATTCTTTCAACATAAGCATACTTAATCTCTATTATACCTGGATTTGAAGGTACGTGCTTAAATATCATAAGCTTGAGATTGCATTGATCATATTATTCTTCTATTTAATATAGATATATA
The DNA here is from genome assembly GCA_030067965.1 of Latrodectus elegans. Lineage (NCBI taxonomy): Eukaryota > Metazoa > Arthropoda > Arachnida > Araneae > Theridiidae > Latrodectus > Latrodectus elegans. The sequence continues at coordinate 109,335,516 of CM057820.1, forward strand.
AGGTCAAAAAAGATAAAAAATGTATCCTTGATTATTTCGAAAACTAAATTGTGTGATCAAATTATAATAAATATTTCCATTTATATTGAACCTATCTAATTTCACACTTACGAATGAAAAACACTAAGCCTTAAAATAAATTTATATTCAGCAATGATTGCTTTTATCAAAAATCACAGGTTTTATTTCCCATTCCACTAGAAAATTATTTAGCTAGACCAACAAGTAACATTTAAAATGATAAATTTGGTAATAATATCTCAACTTATTTCTTAAGTAATGGCATATAGCAGCTCCAAATTCCTTTTCTTTTTTAATTTTTGCGATTGCAAATTGAAGTTTTGAATAGTGATTATGTTTTGGCAAACATTCACCACCAGGTGGCATAGTTATAAATAATCATATGGTGATTCTAACTATAGGTTCTCACCTAAAAAACTACTTTTTAAAATAAGTTCATGTGTGGTTACTATAGTTTCACTATGTGATTTAAGAAATATTTGAACTACAGTATACAATTTTTTTTAAATATGTAACTTAATAGATTATATAAGTTTTCTCAATCGCATAGTATTTATTTTTTTACAGGATTTTATGATTCCGTAAAGAAAATCAAAAAAATCATCTGTTATCAATAAGTCGACAATAAAAAAATTTAATAATCTTCTAATAAAAAATTTAATAACAATTTCGTATTATTTCATCATTAGAGATTTATTAACTATCTAACTTTCTCATGAATTTCTTGCTAAGATTTTAAATTAATATCATATGAAAACATCAAGAAATATGCATTTAACAATAGAATTAAGCATAAGCAAATTTTGCGAATATATACCGTGGGCCTGTGATGCCATAAAAAGAATTAATCAGAAAATACAAATTTTTTTCTTCTGCCTATATTATTGTGCGCTTACTCATTCAATAATTTTCACTACCTATACCATTTCAATATTCGTTGCACATTTTAACAAACAATTTTCATAAAAGCTTTGACATTTGTCTTTGATTTTCCTACTTAATTTAGTAATTACTAAATTTTAATAAAAATACTACTATATTTATGTTATTTTATTCAATTAAATTATTAATTTATTCAATGTATCAAAATTTAAACAATGTTTATTTTAAAAGTGCATTTAATTGTATAATCTGTATTATATTTAGCCTTAATAAATGTGTTAAAATGTTTATATTCTTATATGTAAATATTCTTAATATGTGCATATATTTTTATGATTTTATTTAATTAGACACATTTTCAGGGTTTATTTTTTGAAATTATTTATAAGAAATTTTTAGACTCTTGTAATTCCAATATTTTATTTTATATTCTTAATATTTTTTTTCAACAATCTGTAACGCAATCTATTTACGTCTTGATTTGTTATACGATATAATCAAGATAGATAAATAGGAATGTCAGCGATAAAAATATTAATGCTTATCATTCAGTGTATAGATATAGAAATATTCTTCAGGAGCCAAACAAAAACCATCAATTCCAATTTTAAAAGTTGGAGCTGAGATATTGATCATCAGGATCAGGCAATACTGTAAATTGCTTCAGTGTTTTTCGTTGTTTTTATCCGAAATCCTATTATTCGAGAGGCTAAATTCTGCGGTTTGAAAAATAGCATGAAAACAAAAACTGTAAACGCAATGAATCCGTATTGCCAATTTAAGTGATGGATCCGACACTTTCGAAAATCTCCTCAAGGGACTTCTGGAGATTATTCTAGCTGACAGGCCTCAAAACATCCCATCTGAGCAATGGTTTTAGTACAAACCAGGAATGGAAATCTTTCTTATCCGGCATGGATGAGGAAAGGAGGTATAGGCCACTTGAACGTAACGAATAGCTGTCAAATTTATTCAGTTAGTAAATATATAAAGGGATTATATTGCCTAATATTCCGTTCTCTGTTTTGAAAATAGAACAAGAAATATTTCTTATACTTTTATATTTTTCCTTAAATAATATATTTGCCATTAAAATCGTTACTTCAAAAAAGCAATACGCTTTTTCACCTTGTAATGTACACAGTAGGAAGAAGCTGTGTTGGTTCGCAAATAATAAGCTTTTTTTTTTCCTGTAAAGTTAGCGGCAATTGTAAAAATCACCAACCGTTTAAATAAAGAAAATTGTGCTATAAATTTCTCATATACAAACTTCATATGATATAAGGTTGCTACCAGTTTTGATGCTTCGTGTGAGGAAAAAAAAAGGAAAATATTTCATTACTCTGTTTCATTATTATTAACAATATAGTATAGAGCACCATCAACATTGGTCATATCTCAAGCTAAAGAAAAAACACAGATAAATTATCTTAAAAATACTCAATTGATTATGAGGATAAATGTGGGAAACATTCATGGATTCTTCATCAATTGATACTGTTCCGAAACAGTTGCAAGAAATTCCAAAAAGATGAATTGCATTTGCAATAATTTGAGGGAAGTATTTTGATACTGAATTTAATATTGATGAGAAGACATTAAGTAAATATAGAATATTTTTATTAATATAGATACAAATCCTATAATTATTAATATGAAAAATAATAAAATTTATTTATATGGAAATCAGTATCAATATTCTTTTAGGTTTTTGTAAAGTTAAGATTATTCAAAGTTAAAATAATTTTACCATAGTATATAGTATTTATTTATTTTCTCTTCCTTGTCAAGATTAATTTAAATAACCTTATTAAAACTTTGCTTTGCATATTCTAATTAATATATAATATTTTAATACCACAAAAATACTTTTATCACAGTAAGTGCGTTTTTTGTTGAAGAAAAGATATTATGCTTATATTAAAAATAAATAACTATAAAAAAGTTTATTTAAATTTTTTGTGAATGCATGTAGTGTGTTTGCTTTCACTACAGATACTTTTACCCCATTTGGTACAACATGATTGCTTTACTTTTTTATTGAGCAAATAAGACATTTTTCTCAGGCCATATTATTTAATTTTGTTACTGGCTTAGTTCACTTAATGAAGAAAGGTTTATTTATTGTTCTATGAAATTTTAAAGGAAATGATTGATGCGCACTTCTGTTTTGAATATATTTTTAATGTTTATTTTCATATCTCCTATTCTTAATTTTGCATTGTGTCGTTTTTGCCAGTACAAAAAATTTGAGGCAAAATGTCTTTTTTCTCATGAATTTGAATAATCTTTTGAGAGTCATTATCTTTTCCCGTTGTCGATATTTTTGCTTCTTTGAAATTTATTTCTATTTTATTTCTGTAGTTATCATATACATAAAGACATTTATTGATTCTTTATCAGTTGATACAGTTCCAAAAGTCTTTCAAGAAACTTCATTTCCTACTTATACGACTCTCACACCATTTCATTTCAATATAAAATTCTGGAAAATTAACTGAAATCAAAACACTGCACATCTTTAATCTAAACTTCAAAAACGTTGACTAAAGGGAAATTCAGAAAGGTGGGAATTACAACGATTAGAAAGTAGTTGACTATGAATACAACTCCTGAAGATCTTGAATGCTTTTGAAAAATCAGATATTTCTGCACTGTGCTTTAAGAAGAACCGAGCCTATAAATCTTAGTACTCGTGAATCCCTTGCTTCCTTCCAAACAACACATAAATGCGGCCCACTATCGATAAAAATTTTGTGGAAAGTTAATTCATCCGGTGGATACCAAATGCCTTAGAACAGCCTTTGGCTTTCTAAGGAACTCTGGAACTCTAAGAACTCTGTCCACCAAAATGAATCAAAATATATTTTTAACATAAAAGTCACCTTTTTATCTATAATTTATAACTTAAACGCAGCTCCTTAACTTATTCATTTGAAATCAAAAATTATACATATTTTTAACTCTTCTGAAATAAATATATATTGGGTTGCTCGGAAAGTAATTTCGTTTTTCATGAAAATGAAAAACGTATAGTGAATAAATACCGTATTGTATATTGTCCATTCTAGTCTAATAGCTTTAACCATCTTTCTGGTAGTGGAACGATTTCATACTCATTAAGTGGTTGATTTTTACTAGAAAAAAGCTGATCCAGATGAGAAAAACGAAATTACTTTCCGAACAACCCAAAATCTATAAATGTGAAGGAAGCTTTAAATATTCTATTTTATAATAATCTGTCCTTTTAAAGATTGACTCAATTTACACTTGTATATTGTTTTTGAAGTATATAAGGAATATTAATGGAGTAGAAAATACTTTGTTTTCTCATTCTTACATTCCTTCAAGATTCAAACACACACACAACTCCAGACAAACCATTTCCTTCAACAAAACTTTATAATAAAATAATTTTAAGTTTACCTGCATAAAACGAAAAAGAAATATCTGAGAATGGAAATAGTTTTAAATTTCAACTTAAATTGAAGTGGAGCTGGAAATCTTGATTACAAACAACTACCATTACAATTTGCGAAGCGGCAGAAAGAACTAAACGTTGCGAACTCGGGTGAAAGCATTATTTCCCAGTTGGCAGAGATACATTTTAATTAATTTCTCGCTCACTGTGGCGCTCTCTGCGTAAGCGGAATCATTACCTTTTCTATGAGCAAACAGCGAGCAGAGCGGAAAATTGAAAATTCCAGGTTTGTTATCCGACTTTATTGTGGTGGGAGATATGAATGCGAGTATATTTGAACTTTGCCTCTTCTCCTAGAACTCCAGTTAAGTCCGGCATCGGACATGGTCCGGCTGGCAATTTATCCAGACACTCTATGAGAGAACTCCTGGAGTGGGTGAGTGGGATGTTAGGGAAACTTCCCGTCCCCTCCCAACGAATCCTACTTCCGAGAAGATGAATCGCAATTGTAATATTTCGAGGGAAGTGTTTTGAAACCGGATTTAATTTATGATAAGACATTAATTAAATCCAGAGAATATCTTTATTAATATAGATAGGAATCCTATCAAGATTAATATCAGATTCATAAAATTTATGTATTTGGAAAATGAGTATCTGTATCTCTTTTAGGTTTCACAGTAAACTTTATTAAATCCATGTATTTAAGATTATTTAAAGTTTAAATGATTTTACTGTAGTATATTGTATTTATACATTTTCTCTGTCTTGTCAGACACACACACAAAATTAATTTAAGTAATCATATTAAAAGATTTTGCTTTACATATTTTCTTTTATATATATATATATATATATATATATATATATAGATATATATATATATATATATATATATATATATATAGATAGATAGATAGATAGATATAGATATATATATATATATATAAATTTTTATTGCACTTTGTAACAACGTAGGTCTTTATTTCTATCAGAAATTTGGATGCATTTATTCATTAAAAGAATTTTTTTATGTTTCTCTTTCGGATAATTTAAGGCATTTCAAATGTAATATCTGAATTATAAATTTAATTAATTTCCCTATTACTTGTTCAATATGTAACTATGTTTTATGTAGATTGTGTATAAAAAGTCTCTTTTTAACATTTTTCTGTATACTGACGATATTTCATTAAAGTATAATATGTTAGAACTTATATAAATTATCTTATAAATCAATTTCTCTTTTTCTTACTATCATTGTTTCTAATTTTTATACGCTTAGTTTAGTTGTATTTTCAATCTCATCAATCAAGTTATCTTGTTAATTATGCTTAGATGTAAAAAATTTATTTATTTATTCTAACAATTACTTTCAAATCTCTATAATTTGAAAATTTTATCTTTTTTGATTTCAGTTTCCCTGTAATTTTGTATTTTTTTTTTTTTTTTTTTTTTAGTTTACTAGTATATTACTCGTTTTTTTTTTTTTTTTTTTTTTTGCCTCAAATTTTAGTAAACAAAAATTTGCCTATTTGGAGAATAAAAATATTTATTGAAAATATCAAAGGTTGATCCTCTTTACTCTTTTTTCTTTTATATAGATCAAATAAAGGCATTTGAACTACTCAACTATGAAAATAAAATCCATATTTTATATTTCTTTAGAAACTTTCTCCTTATTTGAACTGAGTACGGCTTAACAGAAGAGAATGAATCTTTTTTATGAGCATGCTGATCTCTAGCTAATTCAAAATTAAAAAAAATGTTTCAACTCAAAGATTTTGTTACAGCATTTTTACTCAGTTTAAATACAACGCAAATTTATAAGAGATATTTCTCACATGCCACTGGTCAGAAATGCATTAAGTCGAGAATAGAAGAAGTCTCAATTTAAATGTACACTGGTGTGAAGAACTTAAGCAACGGGAAATCCTCTAAGAAACCAGATTTTTGTACTTGTATGATGAAAGCATGATTTGAGAAAAATGAATAAAGTGCATAATATATGTAATCAAAAATGGATTTATTAAACTCATAATTCATTATGATAACCCATTACTCATGATTATACATGTTCAAGATGTTCCTTAGTATGGAATATACCCATCCCTAACTGCAATGGTTGCTTCACACCGTCGCTCCATACTCAGTAACAAATTGTCCAACAATTCTTGAGGTAAGAATGATCATTCCGATATCAGCATTTATTTCAATTAGGTGTTCCTCGGAGGTTGTAATTGTGTCCTTAAAGAGTCTTACACGTGTTTTATTGGACTTAAATCAATAAAGGACGTTGACCAATCCATTCGAGTGGTATCTTTTTTCCCAGTAGCTGGAAGTCCTATGGCCGTGCAATGTCATCCACAAAACGGAAGTCTGCTTCAAAGGAGTTCACCTTTGGGAAAGCTTCTGGACACACTAAACTAAGGCACTTGACATACTGTTGATGCGTTCAATTACTGAGCACATGTGTATGGTAAAGGATTTCAGGCTGTTTCTATCATGAATGATTTAATCCTCATCCACTCCAGTTATTTTCCTGGAGAAGCCATCACCAACCCATTTAACAGCTGTACCAATGGTTTGCTGAAGATTTTCCAAGCTTTATAAATGCAATTTGTTGATTCCGAAATCATCAGCTGCACAGGTCATACTATGCACCTCCTCCAACTTTATCATCCTTCTTTCACAAGTGAAGATATCCAAGTGATTTCTTCTTGCTCTACTTCACGAAAGAACTCAAATGCACCTCCATTGAAAATCCTTAATTGCTTTTCCGTTTTTTTTTTCATTGTAGTTTGGAGCTGCACGCATCGACCACTGCGTACTCGTTGCCTGTGCTGTTTTGTCTCTGTTATTTGCATAAGCATGAACTTTTCCCTGAATTGTGTGTTTATCGTAGTGGTCGCAAAAAACTTTTTTCTACGGTTTCATAGCTTTCTATTTCACAATTTTTCATTTTCACAAATGAAAAATAACTTTAAATTAAAGAATTTTCAAGCATTTTGTTATATAAGATTCAACTTTGTGATGCAGAACATCTTTTTGAGTGGCTACTTATTAATTTTTGTAATGTGTGTATAGTTTTATTAGATTAATATGTAGAGCTTCATATTTTTCCGTTTAAATGGAAACTTCATTCAACAGTGTTTTTTTCTTTAGTTGCCTCTAAATTTTGCAAGATATTGAAGAAAGATATGACCTTGAGGCTGTACCTGGGGGATTGTAGACTCCTTAACATATCCTGATAGGTCAATATTGGGATTATTATATGTATATCAAAAATGAAATCATGGTAAATTATCATTATTTTTAACAAAATAGTACTTATTGAAATCTTGGTACACATATTACCATGGTAAAATCTAAAATTAAAACAAATATATCATAAATCAGATGTCAATAATAAATTCACTTAATTAAATAAATAAGTAATTAATTAATATAATGAAGTGAAATTGGTACCTTGTGTTAATAAATATAAACTCAGTCATGATGATCGATAAAATTGCGCTTAAATAACTATTACATTAATAAGAGACAATTGAAATTTATCATTAATCAGAATGTAAAATGCTAAACAATATTTTTCCATGTGATTTTTATTAACTTACTATTTTAGATAAATTTGCTACCTTAAAAATTTTACTACAAAACGTTACATTTTTTTAAATTAATATTACAAATATTTTTACTCAAAGAAAAAAGACAATGGAATCTTAGATTTTAATTGTTGAAGCTTTTTTTATTTTCGTAAGAGTCGTAGCATTGAAGCTCTCCATTTCTGCTTCCAAATTTTCACTTCATAAATATGCATTAATACTTACATGTGCATGAGATATTCTAATAAGCGTAACTCAAAAGCAGCTGACATCTTCAAAACCAAGGCAAAATTCACGCCAATGATAATCGAGTTTTTACCACAAGGGAAAATTTGTCGAAGGAAAACATACTCGCTCCTAGCGTACTAAGACTCGCTGCAGTTCCAGAACCCGATTATTTTCTCAGCAGGAGTGTTTGTTGTTTTTCCCCTCCAGCGTTTACTTCCTTATATTTTGTTTCTCTACCACACTTTGCCGACAGTCTCCTGTTTACTTTCCGGAAGTGTTTGCTTTAAGAATATTCAATAGTATTGACGTGAATTTTTGTTTGATCGATGTGGAAGTATGTATTTGTTTTTAAGCAGAAATGAACTTAATCCAATGAAAATTCCAAATTGCAATAAACCTATCGAAGAAAAAATTACTGCTTACAACTAGAAAGTTGTAGTTTAAAGTAAACATTAAAGCCACGCAGGAAAAAAATACATGTCGTGTAGGTAAATATTGTTGAATATTGGCAGATGAAAAAGTATATGAGTTAGGTATAAAATATTAAATTCATTTATCGAAAATATTTGTTTGAAATATTTTTCAATGCAGTATAAATTAAAACTGAATTTCTAGCAGCAAAATATGAATTAATACCATGCTTAGGGCAAAATAAAGATTATATTAGTTCTAATTTCATTATTAACCAATATATTTTTATGATTAGTTAATATAATCAGGTCCCTACTATAACTCAAACTTTGTTTACTGCAATAGAGAGAATTTTCTAGGATGACAATTCCATGAAGGATTTTTCCTATCACGATTTGATGAAAACGAGAATGAGGTTAAGTATTTACCTTAACCCGCACAGTCACCCGACCACAATATATTCGAACCATTATGATCTATTTTGGAGTGCTCAATACGGCATCGATGTACTCCATAGCATATCTTCCATAACTTTCAAAATATCTCCATAAAGATTGGTATAATATTCCTTTAAGTACTATTCAGCACTTGCATAAATCAATTCCTAGACGAAAATCCAAAATACGTACCAAAAGTCGTCCTATACCATTCTAATGAAGGGCATTTTAATAAATCTGTTTCTATTATTTTGATAACCGGCAAAATAAATAATATGAGAATTTAATTTTTTATTAACACACTCTTCTTAGCAAATTCGGTTCGTGCTGATTATTATTATTGCTATTAGATGGATTTTAGTTTATCTACTACTAACTTATGAAATTTATTTATTTTTCTTTAATATAAAACTATGTCACGATATATTTGTTACTCCTTATTTAAGGAAAGGAACATTCGAATGATAAATTAAGCAACTACACAAAAGAGGAAAATGTCCTATGCATAGTACACGACAACATTGAAATTTACACTAAAAAAGACGTTTAAGGAATACAATTGTCAAAAATTTAGATAGCTTATGTTCAAATGTGTTTAACAATGATTTCTGCAGTGATTAAATTTTTAATTATAAAAACATTTTGAAATAATATCCTCCAAATATGTAAGTGCGATTCAAAAATTTTATTAAGTCTACTTTTTTATAGCCAACTGCATAGAGCATTATCGATAGAACGTTGTATCTGTTGAAATCATAAGTCATTTCTAATCAGAAATGGTACAAAGGAGAATTAAGATCAGTCGGGTTGAATGACCAACTTATATCATATAGTTTCTTGAATGCATGAGTGAAGAAACTCTCATGAATTATGTTGTTTAAGAAAAGGCAAAAGCTAATCGCAGATATTCTTGTGATGTTTTCTTTGACAGCACTGGCTTATCATACAAACAGCTTTTGAGAGCAATACTGCGAAAAAAGAAAGAAAGTACTTACAGGATGATTCGTTCGTATCAGAGGCTCTCTATTCATTTAGTACTAAATGATATGGAAAATTTAAACTGACAAAGTTAATCAAAATAATGTAAGAGAAGAAGAAATATGTCATCTAATATGAAGAACAAGATACAGATAGCAGAAACTCCATATAAAAATACTACGAAAGTCTCTTCAGATATTGTATCACTAATGTAAGATGGAAGTTAACCTAAATCAGAATTTTATTTATACTTTGACAATAAACTTAGCTTATTTTAAAAATATCTATAATCTTGGTTCTTAATTTAGAAGTTTATACAATACAATTTATTTCTTAATTTCGAAAAGTAGTTAGGCAATAAATTGAAGAAAGTTGTAGAAGGCCAATTCATTTGATCTTTATTGCAGCACATAATTCATCTTGCATTCCCATTACGTCTTCACAAAAAAATCAAGAGCAACTACTTTATTACTATATTTTCAACTACAAATTGTTCATTTCACTGATTATTTTAATTTCTTGGTAATATAAATACAACTAACGCATCCAAAGTACTTATGATTGAAGAAGTGATTGTAAGATGTGTATTATAAATACATATTAAGACATTTTTGTGGTGCAATAAGTTAAGTAGTGTATTTCACGAAATATTTATGAAGACATAGATTGTGATAACTTAAGAGAATCATTAAATCAACAAATTATATTATTTCTTATCATAATTATGTAAAAATATCAGATTGGGAGACTATTCAAATTATTTTGCAACAAAGCTTAGTTATTGGACTTATAATGAATAGATTAAGAGCTAAGTTTTAATGAAAAATATTCGAATACTGACTGTGTGCTCTTTTTGGAGAGATTTTTCACATATTATATAGTGTATTAACTAAAGAAATAAAACCATCTCTTAGAACCACACACTGTGATGAAAATGCATCCAAAAAACAGAATTGTTACATTTTTCTCTAACTTACATTTATATGAAGCAGAGTTTTCTATCTCGAAATTAGCTTTATTATCTCTAAGTCCTGATACAAGTTAATTAAATAAATGTATTAGACAAAAATTCTGTAAGAGTTTTAAAAAGATATCTGATTTATAGACATTTATCCAATATTTTTTTAATTAATAAAGAGGAATTATTAAAAATTTCATTTTAAAATACAAATTTTATGCATTAAAAACTATTCACATACGTACTACATCAATTCTATAACCAATCAATTACAATGAATATTTATATTTTGCTTATGTTAAGCTTGATATTTTTATTTTTAACGCTGAAACTATTATTTCAAATATAAAAATATGTTCAATATTTCATGTAATTTCAAAATATTTAACTTAAAATCTTGCCCAATGCGATAAATTCAAAAACTGTTTTAAACTGTTTCTCAATTATTTGACGGTTGAATTTCTTTCTTGTAAAATTTTTGATTAATAATTTTAATTTTATTTGTCAAATTTTTTGTAAAACGTCTTTCAACATCGCACATTTAAATCAATATTCAAATATGTATTTATTAATTTAGAAAAAAATATACCAAAATTAATACTGAAAATATGTATCTCCGACGATTTATTAATTTACAGACCATCACGCTGTTAAAGTACACTACCGGCCATTAAAATTGCTACACCAGGAAGAAATACAGATAACAAAATGATTTTTATTGGACAAATATATTATACTAAAAATAACAAGTGATTAAATTTTCAAAAAATTTGGCTGGATAGATCCTGAAAAATCATACCCAGAACAACCACCTCTGGCAGCAATAACAGCAGCTATACGCCTGGGCATTGAGTCAAACAGAGATTGGATTGCATGTACAGGTACAGATGCCCATGCAGCTTCAACACGATGTCATAGTTCATCAACCGTAGTGACTGGCGTTTGGTGACGAGCCAGTCGCTCGGCAACCATTGACCAAACGTTTTCTATTGGTGAAAGATCTGGAGAACGTGTTGGCCAGGGCAACAGCCGAACATGTCCCATATCAAAGAAGGTCCGTACAATACCGGCAACATGCGGTCGGGCATTATCCTGCGGAAACGTAGGGTTTTGCAGGGCTCGAATAAAGGGTAGAGTAACGGGTCGTAACACACCAGAAATGTAACGTGCACTGTTCAAATCGAACAAGAGGTGACCGAACAAGTAAATGCGAACAAGAGGTGACCGAGACGTGTATCCAATGGCACCCCACACCATCATGCCAGGTGATGGGCCAGTATGACGATGACGAATGCATGCTGCCAGTGTGCGTTCACCACGATGCCGCCAAACACGGATGCGACCATCATGATGCTGTACACAGAACTTGGATTCATCTGAAAAGATGACGTCTCGCCAATCGTGCGCCCAGGTTCGTCGTTGATCACACCATTGAAGGCGCTCTTGTCTATGACGCAGCATCAAGGGAAGCCGCAGCCATGGTCTCCGAGCTGAAAGTCCATGCTGCTGCAAACGTGGTCGAACTGTTCGTGCAGACACTTGTTGTCTTCCAAACGCCCCGTTTCTTGACTCACGGCTCTTGACGTGGTTGCACGATCCATTACGGCCATGCGAATAATATGCCTGTCTTCTCGGCTGCTAGTGATAGGTGGCCTTTGAGATCCCGCATGGCATTCCGTATTACCATCCTGAACCCATCGATTTCATATTCTGCTAACAGTCATTGGTTCTCGACCGATGCGATCAGCAATACTGCGATAAGATAAACCGCAATCCCGGTACGCTACAATTCGACCTTTATCAAAGTCAGAAACGTGCTGGTACGCATTTCTCCTTCTTACACGAGGCATCACAACAACTTTTCACCAGGCAACAACGTTCAAATGTAATTTGTGTATGAGGAACTGGCTGAACAATTTCCTCATTTAAACACAATGTAGGTGTCGCTACTGGCGCCTGCTTTGTCTGAATGCGCTGAAAAGCTAATCATTTGCATATCACAGCACCTTCTTCCTTTCGTATAAATTTCATGTCTGTAGCATGTCGCCTTCTTGGTGTAGCAATTTTAATGTCCAGTAGTGTACATTGACTATTTTCATTAAGATTCAACGTTTCCCTTGCATGGAGAAAGACGGACAAAGTAAGATTCTTTCAAATTTTTAATTTATTTTTTTCTATATATTTACATATGTTTGGCTAAATATTACTTCATTCTTATGATAAACATCTTCAACTTGTAAATTTGTTACAATTTTTTCACAGTTTTGTGCCCTGTAACTACATTTTTCTTTAAATTAAAATGCAATTATGATGAAAATAAAGAAGAAAAAATTCTAAAATTTTGCCTTTATATAACGAAAAAAGTTTTCATACTTGGATATACTCTGAAATGCTAAAACAAGAAATTTATTCAGATGATAAACTTAAATAATTGTCTTAAAAACTATGTTTAACAATTAGAAAGTATAAAACTTACATTTATACATATAAATCTGCTAAACGTATGTTGTGGCAAAGGTACAAAATAGAGAGAATTTTAACTTTACAAGAACTAATAGGTTTTTTTACTAATAAACTATTAACTTACTATCAAAGAATGAGCTAAGAATATAAATGCATAAAAATATCCTTTCTGCTAAAAACAAACATGAAATTTAAATGAACCAAATCATTTTGAGTACTATTGTCATGACAACAAAAGAATATGTATTCTTCAAGCACTAAAATAGGTGGAAGCTATTTTAGTGCTTGAAGTGCAGGGAATACTTCGCTTACAATACTATGTATTTTATAGATGTCATTTTGGATAAAATTAATTTACAAGCATTCTGGAATATCTTAGGAAAAATCTTTCGCTTAATTCTAATTTTCTTGCTACCATACGATGCAGATATCAGCAAGATAATGTATGCATCTATCCGAGAAAAATTATAAGAAAAAATGATTTTAAATTAAAAAATATTTAAATATTGAAATTGCCAGTTATGTATCCAGCTATCAACCCGGTTTAAAGCTAATGAATTGATTTAAGCATTCATGCAAGTGAGAAATAATTTAAATAATTATGAATCTAAAATCTATCGAAGGCCAATAGAAGACAAACGCTGAACTTAGAAACTAGTTTCAGCCAAGAAAACAAGAATATTTAAAGCAATGTCTTCTACGCAAACTTTTAAATGTTGGTATTCATATTTATATAATATTTTATATGCTTGATGTAAAATTTACTCTGTTTTAAATGTTAGATTGTATGCATGTTCCTTATAAAATTTTCTGATAGTAAAATACTTACAAATAAACTGCTTTTATATAAGTATTTAGGGCTAGTAATTATCATTCAAATGATATTTTAATCTTCTATTTATGATTTTTCCGTTTTCTCAAAAATTATTGCTGGTCTTGGAGATGATCTTGGAGATGGTCTTGCATGATGAATTTTGTATTTAAAAATTCTGTGACTAATTCCAGGCATTGTTGAAGAATGGAAGATAAATTTTTTGATTCTGCTTTCTGAATGCGCTTTTGCTGGAGTAAGGGCTTGAACTCTTTCTGAGAATTTCCCTTTTTAACATGCTAATGTAGCCTGTTATAAATGAAAAAAAAACACTCCAAAAGGAGTGCGCAACGAGTAATTTAATATCTTTAAACAGTATTAAAATACTATATGCTATACGCTTTACGGAGTCAAATATATAATGAATTTCAGGCACAAATGAAAATAATTCTTATATATATATATATATATATATATATATATATATATATATATATATATATATATATATATATATATATATATATATATATATATATATATATATATATATATATATATATATATATATATAGATAGATATAGATCACAGTTATTATTTATCTTAGTTCTCTTGAAATTTTTTAATACTACATTAGTAAATGTATCTTGCTTCTCATTGCATCTTTCGTACAAAAAAAAATATTTCCAGAAAATGGAATTTTTAAAGACTATCCTAAATTTATATTTTATCAAAAAAATTCCATTAGTTCTGAAAATTATATTTAGGAAAAATAATATCACATCAACTGACTGAGGGATAGTGAAGTTATTTTTAGATAAGTTAATGTAATAATTTATCTTTTTAATAAATTAAATAAAAAAATCAAAAAAGAATAAAAAGAAAATATTTTTCTAATTTTTTACTCCATTAATAATTAAAGAAAATAATATAGATAATTTATCAAATTCCTAGATAATTATTTTATAAGTATTGAATTATAATGTCTGAAGTGGTATTAAAAGACATTTTTGTAACAGTGAAACTCGTGTATATATAAAATTTAGTCTATATGGAATCACAATTAGTAAATCTTTGTGTATTATTATGATTTCCAATTCTAGCAAGTAAAATAAGATTATTAAATTCAAGTAATGACAAAAATCAAATATGTGCTCCAGTCATATTATAATATTCACCTGCTGTTTTTCACTTATATAAGTGCTTTATTTGACAAGATTTTTTGTTGTCTTAGATACAAAGCTGAAAGTCTTCTACACTATTTGATACTTTAGTTGCTCAGTCGTGTATAGTGTTGGCAGTCCTTTATATATGGTCAGCAAAATTCCCTTTCACTATAAGTGATTAGTGTTACTACAATTGCTTTGACATTTATTTTCAATATTATTTTTATTGTTATCTTAGGACACATCAATGGCAGGAACCTGGGAACAGATCATAAGCGACGCAAATTTCAAAATATTATTGCCTTTCTGGAGATACCAGTAAACTTGAATTTTTCAGTTGTAACAGTTCAGAATTTTTACCCATCACAACAGTGAAAAAGTGATTAGACAAACTGATATCAGATGTGGATACAATCATAATAAATGTGTTAGTCAATAATTTTCAGTGAAATTGTGATACATTTAGGTGAACCAATAAAAATGATATGTCATTTGGAGTTTTTACCATTGTCTGTATTTTTTTATATCAAATTTTTTAAAAATTAAATTATTTTTTATACTTTACAAAAAATATTTTTTATTCTAATATATTTTTATAGAACCAAAGAAACATCCACAAACTAATCCTTCTTCCCTTTTCATCGGAGTACAATTTGAAATTTGTGATCAATAATAAATATTTGACATGGCGTTTTGATTACTTAATAGTTAAAAGAAGTTAGAGAGCACTTGAATATCTCCACAGTGCATTCCTTTATGAGAAGAATTTTCTTTGATATAATGCCATATTAGAAAATTAACATGTAATTAATCCAATAAAAGTTTTCAAATACTTATCCACCATTTTTCAACAAAGTCAGGATCATAATTTGGGATATACAACTCTGAAGAACAAAGTTTGGCATAAAACATGAAGAATTCCTAATATTAATTTGATTTGGCATAATTTTTTTATATTATTCCGAAAAATATCTTTGAGTGTATTATTAATATTGTATCCCACACCACTGTTAACAATTTTTTTACATATATAACATCCGATTAGTAGAATCTTTAGCTTTACAGCACAACAATGGGCGGAAATGGTGGTACCTTATTCAGTAGCGTGTCATCGAGAAAGTGATGGGACCTAATAGGCATGCTATCGTGGCCCCGAAAATCGGTGGGTCTTCGTAATTTAGAAACAGGTACCAAGCAAAAGACCCCAAACTTGACCTGCCATTCCTGGAAATATCCTTTCACATGGAGGGCATTGTGACCATGATATATTTATTGTGCTCTGGGTACCATTAACGAACATGATGGATGTTTGGTTAGGTCGTAATTCGAAACCACTACCTTCCGATAATGAGAATGAACTCCTTTACAAACCAGACCATCCACTGTTGATAATGTAATGTGAATGATTAATAATATTTTTAAAAAAACTAATTAAGATCAAGTAGAAGGATTTTTACCACAACTACTTTCGAAACACTTTGAGTTCTCAAAGTAATTTTTTTCATTCTATTTCAACAGTTTTCTGTATGAGTTAACTGTTTTACTTTCGCTACAGAAATAATTCAATTTTTTGTTTATCTTTAAAATTCTAGTTTATATCTCAACTTTTCATTATTCAACAAGATTTATCAGTCTATGTATGTGATTTAATATGGGTTGTATCCATTGTCACTTCAATAAGAATTCTAGAATTGATAATATTTAAGAATTGATATATTTAAGATGAATTGTGTGTGTCTGTGCAGTTTAAAGGGTAATTTCAAAATATTCTTAACTGTTATTACCCAGGTTCATGACTAACTGACGATGCTGCTTTTATTGCAGGTATGAAATATTTTATCAATATATCCTACCGTATTAAACAATAATAAAGAAACAGTATCAAAATAAAATTTTGATACTGTTTCTTTTAAATATTTTTATTCTCAGTTTTTCTTTCATATGGTTTGACAACAACCGTAACTAATTGGAAATTTAAAACATTTTACTAAAAATAAAAAATCTTTTTCACTCTTTCGTGCCTAAAATTAAATAAATAAAATAAAGCTAATAAATAATATAAAATTTATCAAATTTATGTGCTTTGTTTTATCATAGAATTGCATTTTTTATACTGATGAATTGCATATTAAATCTTGCCACTGTAAAACAACAGACATCAAAACTGATGTCAATATAGTAAATAACTTAGCAGCCTAAAATTACTGTAAGTTTTTTTAATATCGAATGCGTGTTGCTTATAGGGATAATTTCTCGCTATTCAACACTGATTAAAATTGATTCGAGTTAAAATTGATTAACTTTAATCGAGAGAGAAACCTGATTAAAATTTACTTTCCGTAAAGTCATCGTAAACCATCTGTTCCATTTTGAATTAATTTTGTAACCGATCAATGAATAAATATAATTTCCTCAAACTCTTATTAATTACAATCGAATAATTAATTACCTGAAGCATTTTTAAAATAAAAAACTAAGTTTTGAAAAATCTGTGATCTTTATAATTTATATAAATCAGTTTATAAATATTAAGTGCAAATAAAAGTTCAGTGGAGTTGTTCTATGAAGTTTTTTAAAAATGATTATTTTAGTCCCTTGTTCAAACTGAACAAAAATGTCTCGTCTTCGTTACTGTTGTATCGTAATTATTAATATTTATTTCTTTTATATAGTTTTGGCACATTTAAATATTTTTAAAGGTACAGCCATAAAATCCAGTATCGAACCCAGATTCGGGTTCTAACAGTTAGGTGGAAGTTGCTGGGTAAGTCTTCATAATTTAAATGCAGAGACCAAGCTGATGATCCTTAATACTTGCTCTGCTATCCCAAAGTTATTGTTTCACTTGAAAGACATTGCAATTACGATTTATTTAATCTGCCGTTGCCCCTTCAGTGAATATGACGGATCTTTGTTTAAGTCGGAGATCAAAATTACTACCTTACAATAATGATGCCGGCAGCCTATCCAACCAAGCCATCGCGATCTCAATACTTATGTTATATATGTACTCTATTTGTACTTTTGAATTTATATTGGGCTCAATTGTATGTATTCAAATATAACTAATAAATAAAATAGGTTGTATAAAATTTGAAAGGGATATTTGAATCATAAAAATATCAGTAAATTATTTTTGAAGAATGTCTTTTAAAGATTCTATAAAGCATTTGAATCTTTTGTTTTGAATAGTTTAAGACAGTGATTCCTAAATGTTAATACTGTAAATTCATGGTGTTTATATGGAGAAGGGGACCGCTCTTTCTTCCTGAAATAAATTTCCGGAATAAACTAGACATAGACTATAGACTAAAATCTATGTCTGATCTAGGGAAATACTGCAGTGCTGGTAGACTAATAAACATTGTTTCAACATCAAAATCCGTATAGACATATAAAAATCTATTTTTAATTATTTAGGCATTCACTCTAGATTCATATGCACGTTATTTATTGATTAGGGTATTTAAAATAAATGAAATATTCCGCGTAAGTTCCAAATCTTTTTTTGGTTAATATATAGAAATAATGATACCATTTAGATGCCGGCCCATTCAAATGAAAATGGATCAGAATTTAGCTACTGATTGTTCTTACATTTTTTTATCAGCAGAAACAGGTGATAAAAACGTCTGCAAAAATTTTATTCGTGTCGCAAAGGAAGAAACTCGGAAAATTCTCAAACATTTACTCCAACAACTTGGCATGTAGAAGTGCAACATTTATCCATTGCTGATTAATATTGGTTGAAATTAAGCCTGGAATCCTCTACTTCGAAGAGCAAAATCCAACAAACAACTGTGGACCTTTAAAGATATATAATAATAATATAAGTCAAATAAAACCATTTACATCCACAATCAGTAATAAACTTGCAATTCTTCCATATAACTTAACAATCCTTGTAAGTGTTACTAAAGGATCCAATTGATGACGTTGCGAAGAAAGTTTTAAATATCGAAGGAGATAGAAATACTTGAATATCCATCCACACAGATATTCAGTAAGAAAGGAGAAAAACATATGTCTCTTATTGTTCTATTGTGATTAAATTCGAACCTGAGGCTAGTTATATCAAACACTTCCTCTTATCACTAGATCACAAAAAATCAAGTTGTCTTAATTAATTTTTCTCGTTACATTATCAATTTATTTATTGCTTTCATATTTTCTTAAAACTTTTAATTTCCTATCTTAGTCAATTGTTTTTAATTTGCCATTTTAACGCATTTAAAAGAAAACATATATTTTTAATAAATTACAAACTACTTTTTCTTTTTGTCTCATACTTTTTACATTTATTTTTTTTATATTTTTTATTATTTTTTACTTTTATTTTTCTGCCATGTGGTTGATTATTTACTGAAATATTGGACGTATATCCTTAATCCATTCATAGCAACAATTGTTTCAACAAGTCGATTACATTTTCTCACGTGATGTAAAATATATTACTGAAAGAAGCAAGAAATATTACTTAATATATTAAAAAAAATCTATCATATAATTTATTTTACATAATAATAAAATTGTTCAATTGTAGTTAATATAATTCAGTATTTGAAACTAAACTTCATCAAAATTCTAAATCCGGTTCTCTAAGCAGAGTATTTTTTAAATGCAATTATAAACACATATAAAAATCCACTTTTGTTACTCTCTCTTTACTTTTTCTCCTATGACTTCAGTGCGCATGCGTAAGAAAGAGTCGGCCATGACAGCTCTTCCGAGTGCTTCCCTCTGATCTCCGGGGTGCTTCCGGATCCTGAATTTTCCCACCCCCTTCGGAGGTCAGAGAGCGGGGCAAAGATTACGTGGTGCTCCGGATAATACCGGAAATGATGGCCACATCGTCATTATTACTTCTGTTAGCCATCGCCATCGCACAGTCGTCGGAAGTTGTCTACAGACCAGGTAAGAGAGCTACCAAAAGCGTTGCTCCAGAGAGCTCCCATTCATGCTTATCGATCTGTTTTCACTTCAGAAAAACACTCACTTGTTTACCATTTCTTTCTCTCGCTTTTTAAAACATGTCAATCTCCATGGTCAGTTAAATAGACGATGAGTTACGTAAGAAAATAATCACTGGCGATCTTCTATGAGTTACTAGGAGCTCATGTATGAATCCATTGATAAATTTGATTTTCTTATTATTGATAATCAAAAATCGATCATGTAAATAGATCCACAGGTGATAATGATATGAGACACCTGATACCATTTTTTTAATTGTAATGATTTGAATATATATATATATATAATAAATTCTTTCTTTGATAATAAAAAGATTATTTCTTTTAAAAACTATTAAAATATATTGATGAGTTATTAAAAGTAAATTTTTGAAAATAATGCACAACTCTAATAGTTATATTCTTAAAAATTTATTCCTAAATTTTTAAAATTATTTGTTCAAGTACAAATAATCATAATAATAATATAATCATAATGAAATTAATAATTTCTATAAAATTCTACTTGGATATTATCAAATGTTTTAAACAATTTATTGAACTGGTTTCTAAAACTTATGTACAGTCACATATTTATGTATATAAATTTTATATATATATACGTTCTATGTTTCATCCCCCTGTTAAAAAGGAATACGTTTTAGATCATTTCTGTTTCTATATTTCTTTTTTCATTTCCCTTGTATCCTTAAGTATTTTAAAATTAATTTTCTTTTCTACGTGTTTTATTAATTTTTATAAGTTTTATAATTTTTCATATACTTCCGTTATTTTTACCTCATCAGGATTTTAAATTTTTACTTGTTTGATTCGTATTTAATCTTTTAATTAAAATTAATTTTTTTGGCTATGCTAATTTTTTCTTTGTTTATTTATATTCATAAGGAAATTTTATAACTATTTTTTATGTAAAGAATATTCTTAGACTGAAAGAATTATATAATTGACTTTAAAAGTAAAATAAATTGTATATTTGCTGCTTTTTTTTAATATTTTTATCACCTTGATATGAAATCAAGTTTTTATTTTCATGCTTATATAAAATTCTTATACTATCTAACCCCAAAATATTTTACTAAATCAACTGCCATCTTATATGTTCTAAGCCTTTTCTCTAATACTTCGAAGTAATATCCACGATTTAATATTTTTCTCAAAACAATATAATAATTTGGTCTAGTTATAAGCATTTTTATCAGAAACTTTTTATGTAGCCTAAAGTAAATTTCACAGTAAAAATTTTGAATTATGTGAATTATAGCTTATAATGGAACGGCTTAGTGATATAAAATGTTTTGTGAAAAGCGAAGGTTTACAAATCAGACAAAGCCTTAAACATAATTTTTTTTTATTTCACGTTCCCCAGACAGTACAGCAGCCTTTGTGAAAAATACTCTATTCTCAATGAAATATTATTCAACATTTTATTCAAACAATATAATTAAATAATAAAAATAATGCATATAAGTAATATTTCATTTTATTACTTCCATGAAACAAAAACCTTTAATTATAACATCAAATTTCATATTATTAAATTGTAAAGCTATCCTATTTATAATTTATGCTCCTATTATGTATTTGTTTTGATATTTTTGATATAGTTTTTCATTGTGCAAACTTCATTTCAAGATTGGAACAGTTTTAGTGTTATTATTGATTTTCTATAAAATACTTAAAAAAATCATCTATAAATGTCCACAATTAGATAAAGAAAAATTTATGCAGTGTGCTCGATTCTATAGACAGTAAAACTCCATCTCAATAATTGAAACAACAATATTTCATATTATTGAAAAACATTGCTATTATAATATTAAAAATAAGTACATAACTATATTCAGCATTTATATACATAATTTTTCTCATATTTTTATATATTATTTTTTGCCCACGTTAGAAAGAATGCTATTCACTTACTTCTTTTACAAATATGATACATATTTCTCTTGAAATACCAAAATTTGTTCATTGCAATTTTTAAATGTGCAATTTCATTGCATAATTCTTCAACTTGCATATTACATTTTTATGTATACGCTTATAACTTAGGAGCTATTTTTAATAATTCCTATCCAATTGATTATTTTGAATTTGTTTAGTAATAAATTTTCTATGCTGTGCTTGTTTATACTTGCAAAAATTCAGTAAAAGAATACTTTTTGTGACAATATTATCTAATGTCAAATTTATGCATTTTGTTAGATCCAATAGTCTATAATTTTTCTGCATACTCGCTCATAAATATTTATTTTATTAAGGTACAGTTTGTAAATATTTTCTACATATTTTCATTTTTCTAATTTTTAAAAGATAAGAATTGTTTAAATTTTCAAAAGACTTGAATTATTTTTAGAGTATGCATAATAAACTTATGCTGTACATAAAAAGATCTTTATTAATATCAAATTAAATTTACATTCATCATTGAAAAATTACTTTGGAATGGTATTTATTTACAATATATTGAAACTTGAACGGAGAACTTATTTAATATATAGATAGAATCAAGATCTCCAATGTGTTTTCACAACTCATATTTGATATCCAAAATTAATGTAAAGTTTTGAAAATGTAATGTTTTTAATAACTAAATAAAATTTTTAAACCTTGAATATATTAAAAAAATCAAAATTTTTTCAGAAATTATTCCAGATCTTAATTTATATTCGTATGAATCCAGGAATGAATGTAAGAGAAACAAACTAATGCCATCAGCGCAAACACAAATTTTATGATATATTTAGTGCACAAAATATAATCTGGTACGGTTTAGCAATATACAGTTTGCTTACTACAAAAAGTTTCGATGGTATATTACAAATACTTATTCTTTGAAATTTCGGATTTATAAACAGTTAGTTAAATGCCATAGGACAACTTACCGCAGTTAGACTATCTTTTATGTGATGTCAAATAATTTATTTTTAAATTATGTAAAATATAATATTCAAGAACATTTTAGTTTTGTCTTTTGAACTTAAATTTTTATCTTCATTTTTGATCAGAATACATACTGTGAAAGTTTTTTATTATCATGCTGGGGGTAGAATGTTAACCGCAGTAAAATCAAAACAAAAATAAATATAAAAAAATGTCAACAAACACTCCATATCATCCAATTTTGCGTGTCAACCTGATTTATCTAGTAATTTTATAAAAACATAATATTTGCTGAAAATGAACACAAAAACCAATTTTTACTATTATAAGTAAGAAATTTGTTGATTAATCTATCAAATAATTTTATTTCTCGTGTTAATAAATATGATTTATTAACACGAGAGACACAAGTTAATAAATATAATTTATTAACTCGTGACATATTTAACACCAATTTTACTTATTTTATGTATTTTGTACTTTTTTAAGTAATATAAATAGATACGTTTTTTTACCAATTCATTTACTTTTCCATATACCACTGTACGTCTTATAATTCCAGATACATTTAGTCAAAGGGTTCAGTAATAAATAATGGGGAAAATAAAAGTCCATGTAATAACTATGGTATTTCGGCTTTTTATAACTATTATAATTTGTCAAGTTTTGAGAAAAATATGTTAATACTAGAATTGTTAGGGTATTCTATATATGGGATACTTTACATTGATATTGTATCTGTAATCCAAAGAACTTATCACTTTTACACATTGTTATAGAAAGTGTAAAAACCAAAAAATCTTTAAGAGAAAGATTTTCCATTGCGCTTACTGGTTTCCAGGCAGATTTTTCATAAGTAACAGATTATATTCATGAGTCACAAAGGAAGAAATCTGAACATTCTCGAGCTTTAACAGAAATGCATCCAAAATGTCGAATTGAAACATTTATCTCTCTTACTGTTCAATAAATTCTAAAATTGAATTTCTGTATTTTCCGCCCGAATAATGCTATCAAGAACTCGATATTTTCTTTCTATAGCATGATTTATTTATTTTTTAGAACAAATATGTTTTAAAAATTATCTTGAAAAGAAAATATTTCATACAAGATTGAAGGATGACATATATTTTTAAGTTTAAAACGTCGTTGAAGGATAACTTTCCTTTCTGTTCCATCAGAAATTAATGGAAATATTTTTCAAATCCAAACAAGATATTTAAATCAACTGATTTTAATAGTTTAATACAGAAAATTGTTAACTCGAAAAAAAATCTAACCATTATAAACATATTATATTCAAAGTCATTTTAATTCGCAATGAAGTGACTAATTCAACACCTGAGTTAACATCTCTCCGACATACTTTAACACAGAACTGACGTATGGACATTAAACTGTATAAATATTTTAAAGTCGTTAAAGTATTTCAATATGACATTTTAAATATAAAGATCCTTTTTTAAGTATACGAACCTAGACACCCATAGTCTGATTCTTTAAAATAATTAAGTAATTGAGCCACTGCTACAACACGATACACACAAGAGCAATACTACCAAACAATCAAGGATCCCTAGATTTCAAAAGCCCTAAAAAATTATTAAAATGTTACATCTTTTAATTTATTTTACATTATTCGTCTGGGAATGTAACATGGAAAAGTGTAGCTCTTATTGCTTAGAACACAGATTTCATAGTTTCGTACAGGGTGTCTGTTAAAGAAACTAATTCAATTTGCATTAATTTTATTTTATTAATTTAATATAATTTTTCTAAACGCAAAATCACATTTTTTAATAATTTGATTCTTAGCATTAAGAGCTAATCGATCAAGATGCGAAAATTATACTGTAATTGCTAAAAAATAGAATGAGCTAAAAACTTTTATAGTGCTTTTAAAATCTCGAATTGTTTAACAATTAAAATTACAAAATTTTTAAATGGCATATAAAATCTTTTTCTGTCTTTTTTTATAAAAAGCATGATTAAATCAAAAAAGCTATTACTGATTTTTTTAAATGTAAGTTCAAAAATACTTTTTATGTTTAGTTCTATAATGTTCATTTATTTTAATCAATAATATAAAGTAATTTTAAATTCTTTTCTTTTGATCATTATTCAAGATTTAATATTTCCACACTTATAAAGATTGTTTCTATGTCTCCAATTAAACAATTTAATTCAAGATATTGTACGCCATTATCTGTAATTAACAATATATGTAGCACTGAACTGATACCAATATATATATACAGTGGTGGCCAAAATTATGGACACTTTTAGAAATTTTTATGTTTTTGAACTTTGTGTGTTTATAGAAAATGTTATGTTTCGCGAAATGCAAATTTTTATAGATCATTTTAAAGAGAATTTATTACTGAATTCAATACAAAACACAAAATTCAATTATTTGCAATACAGAAAAAGTTAAACGATAATAGTTATCGATATATATTAGATAGTGATGATTGCAGTAAGTTATCAGTATTTAGTAGAATACCCTTTATTTTTGATTACAGTTCACATCGAGGTTTCATTGAGCTGACAAGAGTTTTAAGCTCTTCTTTCGTTATTACATGATGCCAGAAAACAATTATAGCTTCAATTAGTTCCCTTTTATTTGATGGGTACCTCATTCGGACAAGAGTTTTCAAACCTGTTTCTTATACACTGCAATTACAAATAGGAATCTTTACAAAAAAATTTTAATATTTAGTCAAGAAGCAATGACATCAAATAAAAGAGTAGATTGGACACCTAGAAAGAAATGTAAAATTATTGTGTTACGAGAAAGTGGTCTTTCCTATGCTGAAATTGCAAGACATGTGTATGGTTCAGTGACTACATCTGGAGTCCGAAACTTTATTTACGATATCAGGAGACAAATTCAATAAAAAACCAAGAAAGTCACCTTCATGTCATCGATGGGACACTGAATGCCAGAAAATACATTGACACTATTCTAGAATCAAAACTTCTACCTTCCATCAGAGACCTTTTTCCCAACAATGCTTCCCTTATTTTTCAGCAGGATTCTACTCCTTGCCACACGGCCGAAATATCGAAAGAGTGGTTTCGTACAAAGAGCTTTAAATTGTTGTCATGGCCTGGAAACAGTCTTGACCTCAATTCTATCGAAAATTTGTGGCACCGTTTGAAAACTCTTGTCCGAATGAGGCGCACATCAAATAAAAGGGAAATAATTGAGGCTATAATTGTTTCCTGGCATTATGTAATAGCGAAAGAAGAGCTTAAAACTCTTGTAAGCTCAATGAAACGTCGATGTGAAGCTGTAATCAAAAATAAAGTGTACTCTATTAAGTACTGATAACTCACTGCAATCATCACAATCTAATGTATATCGATAACTATTACCGTTTAACTTTTTTTTGTATTGCAAATAATTGAATTTTGTGTTTTGTATTGAATTCAGTAACAAATTCTCTTTAAAATAATATTTAAAAGCTTGAATTTTGTGAAACGTAACGCTTTCTATAAGCATACAAAGTTCAAAAATATAAAAATTTCCAAAAGTGTGCACAATTTTAGCCACCACTGTATATATATATATATATATATATATATAGATATAGATATAGATATAGATATATATTCTTTCACTCAAGTTTCTTAGCGATGCAAAGCACAGTTTCTCGTCCTTATGGGGTTTATTTTCTTCAAGTAACATGAGTACCATGATCCCATGATATCTCGGTGGTCTATTCTCCCCTTTTATTCCTCTTTCTTGTCTTCTTCGTTCTTTTTCTTTTCACCCTAAATGTGGTCGTCTTTAAGAGGTTGAGGGCACTACTTGAGAAGCTATATTGCCACTCTATTTGTATTAACTTTTCTTGGGGACAAACTGACTCACGTATTTCCCATACGTGAAAACCCATGTCCTTGGAAAGGAGGGTCTTAGAAATTGAAGTCCCCAGAGGTCACTGGATCATTTTGGCTTCTACTTCAAGTAAACAGCTGATGTATTGCGATCTTAAGCACATCAATCAGCTTAAAAGGATCAGCTCCCCCAAGGAGTGATTTGCTAAATCTGGAAAGACAATTGAAGCATGTACCATATGCAAGCAAGTCCTTCTCAGAACAGATATAACCTTACATTATCTCGTTGTACTTCATGGTAGATAGTAACATCGGATGCAGAATTGCATAATTGTAGTTTTGGGAATTTTTTAAAAATTGTAAGTAAATTTTTATCTATTTCTTGAACATCTCTAATTGGAAAAAAATTGCTAATAAAACAATAAAAGGAACCTTTCAGTTATCTCCTCTTTTCTTATCAAAAAAGATTTTTTAATTCATTTTATATTTAATTCATTATAATTAAAGTGTAATTTATCAAAATTAAGATTTAGAGACTTTATTAAAATAGCTTCTTAAAGGCAAGCTGCACTTGTACTCATTATGAAATGCATACGGAACATTGAAATGGTGGATTCATTAGATTTTAAATCTTTGAAATCTTTTTGGGGCGTGATTTTCATTTAGTGTTCACTATGACCGTCTACAGAAAAATTTCTCGATAAACTAAAATTGTAAGTAACTTGGGCATTAAATTACCATAACCTGAAGGGCAGTTACTAATGCTAAACTCTATGTGTGTGTGTGTGTGTGTGTGTGTGTGTGTGTGTGTGTGTGTGTGTGTGTGTGTGTGTGTGTGTGTGTGTGTGTGTGTGTGTGTGTGTGTGTGTGTGTGTGTGTGTGTGTGTGTGTGTGTGTGTGTGTGTGTGTGTGTGTTTTAACTTGATATACAGTATTAACTATATATTTGGGGGACAGCTCTCCACCCCTCAAGCATGGGAAGCCATGAAAATATAAATTCTCGTGTCTTTAAATGCAACAATTGCATTTGCAGTCAAATGCAGCAAATGCAATGTACTTCAAATGTATATCTAGGTGTTGTCTTAATA
The DNA here is from genome assembly GCA_030067965.1 of Latrodectus elegans. Taxonomy (NCBI): domain Eukaryota; kingdom Metazoa; phylum Arthropoda; class Arachnida; order Araneae; family Theridiidae; genus Latrodectus; species Latrodectus elegans. Next base: position 109,363,682 of record CM057820.1, read on the forward strand.
ACATTGAGAAAACTCATTTCCACGAACCCATAACAGCATTTACTTATTTACTTTCAACCTTTCATTATATTGATTTTGATTCTAGAAATAAATTTAACTGTAGTAATTATTTTTTTCAAATTTTCTCAGATTGAAGGAATTAGTGTGTCTCAGCGGATACTTTTTATCACGTTTACAAATTGAGCAGACATGACTATTTTCATGTAATTCATTGCCATTATTCAGAAAAATCAAGATATATTTGAAGTAGAAATATATTAAATAACAAACACACTAACAACGATATTTATTGTTATTTCACACAGTGTATTTCTTAACACTCAGCACTCATGGGGGGGACGTATTAAAAGCAATAGATCATTTTCACTCTGATGTTTATAGTGATAATAAAATTCTTAGTTACGGCTTCTTTTTCCATTTGATTCTACTCGGAACGTATCGTGCATTGCAAATTAAAAATTATTACAGCATTTAAGTATATACTAACAGAACAGTATGAATGATTCAATTCAGAAAATCAAGAGATGAAAATTTCAACAGACATTACATACATACATACATATATATATATATATATATATATATATATATATATATATATATATATATATATATATATATATATATATATGTATGTATATATATATATATATATCTGAATGCATTATAAGTAACATAAGCTTTTCTACTTCCTTTTCATAACCTTTATGTCTGCCGGCCAACTTGTCTAGTGGTCAGCGTACCTGACTACGGATAGGGAGGTCCTGGGTTCGAATGCCGGTTCAGGTACGAATGTACTTTTTCTCTCTCTATCCTGTCTTTGTCCTTTCCTCGTGTGAATTATTGCCTTCCCTATAAATGAGTCCCTATGACATGTTTGTATACTGAAGAAGTCGTACTCCATACCAAATACGGTTCAGTTGGAAAAGTGGAGCAGCGCACCCTTATTTGCCAGCCTAGCTGGCACACGAGAACAACAACCTTTCTATCTAGTTTTCTATTTCAATATTTTTCTAAGACATTACGACGATAATCTAGCTTTTCAGAGAAACATAAAAACAATTGCAAAATAGCAAAAGATTATTAATCACTCTAGAGGAAAGAATAGAAGAACTTTTGTGAAGAATGACTGGTCACGGAGGAAACAGTCATTTCAGTCCCAAGGAAATAAATGGAATTTTTGACAATGACAGATCGAAGTGAGATATGTAATCCTCGAAATATTTGCAGCAGTTAGTTTTTCCAGGAGAGAGAGAGAAAGAGAGTATAACATTCTTGAAGAATGTTACTCATATTTATTTGTAGCTTTGAAAAAGTACATAATAAACTTTAAGTCTGATACATTTCTTTAAAATAAAATTTTGATTTAATGATTTAGCTGAAGTCTCATACTCTGAGTTTCTTAGAAAATAATTAAATTTAAGGAAGGCAATTATGTTATTCTGCATTTTTATATTTTTCTATAATAATCTGTCACACAATTTAAAGTTAAACTAATATTAGATAAAACATTCCAGAATACTTGCGACATATTTCTTGAAATAAAATAATTTTTATAGAAATATTTGGTTTGTCAGTCGCTTAACTTTTTGAATGCGAGAAATTATTGAATTGAGCTTGGTTATTTGTCACTCAGTGGTTATATTTTCTACATATGAGGAATGATAAGACCGACACCGATCGGAATCAGAACCATTCTACATATCCATACTCAAGAGTGGATTCGAACTCATGATCCGTTAAAGCAAAGATCAAAGCACACACTCTTCTAATAATAAAGCAAGATGATTATATTCGGATCTAACATTTAAAATTCCTTTGAAATCATTAGAAACATCCATACCTACTATGGAATCCATCCCTTAAACTGTTGAACTAAAGGCAAGAGTGTTAAGCATTCAGCCGCTAATACATATTTGGAAATTGAAACTTTTGCTTGAGAATGCTTGAGAACATTGTCGAAGCTCATTTTGATAATAAAACGATTTCTCAGACAAAGACCAAAGCATCAGTTTAACAAGACGTTTTCCATTGATATAAGCCATTAACAAGTTGACAAAAGAGCAAATGAAAAAACGAGACAAAATATCCACTCCATGTCTATTAATATCTTTACTATTCACGATGATTTGTACAGTTATTAATATTTTTAATAATTTAATTCACAGTAGTTTATAAAGAAAAGAAATGTGAATTCCTTATCTTAATAAAACCTCCATAATATTCTTAATAATTTTCCAAAATCATTTTATTACGCTGCCTTATATTATTTATAATATAGTTCAGGAATCTTGATAAGAATTTCTGTGATTATTATGAACTTTTGTGATTATGAATTTTTGTGATGATTCATTAACTATATCTAAATTGTTCTCAAAGAACAGTAGTGTTATGTTTAAAACCGCCATGTCTTAAATAATTTCAGCCATTATAAGGAGTAATTTTATCAGATTTCGTTTCAATATTAATTTTCGTTTTAAAACAAAATTTTTATTTCTTCAAAATCAGTTCTTTTAAGAATATTTGCGTATTGTTAAAAATGGATTTCCTTTATTTTATTTCATTTATCGTTGCTTACCTTTCTATCAGATTTATTTAGTTTTCAATTGTGAGAGAGTCGTGGCAAGCAATTTCGTTTTGATTTTTGTGAAAAATTTGATATTTTTAAATATGAATTTATATCAATATTCGATAATTTTTATAAGATTGGATTTAGAAAAACTATTGGAAGTTTATTCTAGAAAATATTTTGAATTCCTTCAGTTTTAATCTTTGATGACAATTCAACCATATTTTCTAGCTAATAAAATGATTTTAGATAATAAGCATAATAAATTTTGCTTCCAAAAACCTTTAATAAAAAATTTAATTCTTTTCAGGTAACATTTAATAAGTTAATCGAAAGTATAATTTGAAATATTTCATTAGATTATTCGAATTAAGTAAAATTGTTCTTAAAAGTGGAACTTTGAATGTTAACCATTTTTTCAAATTCGAAGGATTCAATAAATTGAGACTTCAACAATTATATTCTCTCATTCAATATAGTCTCTCTATGATTAAAAATTCCCCTTATCAAGCAGGAGTCATTATATTTTCATTGATTCTTATTTTCCTGACAAAGTTCGGACGAGTCTTAAAAAAGTTATTCAATTTAATCAATGCACTAACATAACAGTGTTCACTTAAGACTGTAAAACGATCTTTCTCGCATAGCAGAAACTTTTCTCCATTCGTAAACTTTTCGAGAAGTTTTCTAGAAGGAGCGAATGACAGGAACTTCAATTAACATATCCAGACTTTTAAGTGCAGGATTTTGATTCATGCTCGCTTCACTTCAGTTTGTTTACTCTTTGGTGAAACAAGTGAAAACGATTTTTTTTCGTCCACTTATCCGTGTGTAACGGAGCATGCTTAACGAAATTTTGTTGCCTGCGTTCGTGAGGTTTTCTCCTTTTAACGTGATTAGGAAAGTTAGTTTATGAGAGAAAAGAGGTAGAGAATTGATGAGAAGGAAAAAAACGAGAGAAAAGTGATAGGTTCCTGAAAGTTCGTTAAGAAAATGGGATTCGTATCTCTCTCTTCCAGCCATTTTGTCGGTTCGTTGGCGAGGTCGTGGCACTTTGTATTGACAGGTTATCTACTGAAAGAAAATATTTGATGTTGAGAACGCCTACTGTTTTAAGTAATTTCTTCTTCAAAGGCGAATGATTTTTACGCAGAGGAGCAAATGTCGGATAATGGATTAATTTTGTTCATTTTACATCAAATGTTGAACCAATCTCTAATCTATCTGATGGTGATCACTCAAAAAATGAGGCTATAAATTTTTTTATTAATTTAATATCTATTATTGTTATTTAATAAGCTAAAACACTAAAAAATTATTGAATTTTCACATAGAGAATTTGATACAACTTGTCTATATTAAATCAAAAATTAACGTTCTCACAGATTTCCCTCAATTAAGTTTATCCAAAGCAAAAATTTAAGATCTAACTCTTCACTACACAGTAACTTAAAAAAAAAGGTAGTTCACAATCATAAACAGAAACAAAAAGTTGTCTATATTACAATGTTGCAGATAAGCACTTTTCTCGGCTTGTATGTCTCGTAACCTATAAGGAAAATTTTAACAGTCAATTATTCTATCTGCTTGATAATAAAAATTCAAAACAATATTAAAAGTTTTAAAATATTATCAAAAACTAAATAAAAATAATAGAATTTGCTAATTAACGACGTTTTGGTGTGAGATGAGTATTCTTCCTTTTCTACATTTTCAGTTAGATATCAGCTTTAAAATTCAAATATAAAATGAATTTCAAATTTAAAACCAACCATTGCATTCATTTGTTGCTTTATAGTGAATAGAATTTTAAATTGTATGTTATTAATTAGGTGTTGAAGATTTCTCAAAAAATGTAAAAATGGAAGAGAATTTTATCACTGAGCAATTCTGTCAGAGCTGGAAAATATAAATATTATTTATTTGGCTACCAATTTTAACTACAAAAACATATTGTTGAAAGATATTAGGAAACATACCAATTTGAAAGTAAACAAAGAAAAGAGCGATTGACCAAATTAGGGTAAGCAGGTAACTTACCCTAATTTGGTTTTTTAAGTGTTAAATTACGAAACACTTGAAAAAATTTTAAAAAATATTTATTTTAAGTGTTCCAAATATGAATCATAATAAAAATGCTGATGCACAAACAATAATTTGCTTCATAAACCTAGTTATGAATACAAGAAATATGATATGAATATAAGTCATTATTTGTGTAGAGAACACTACATTTTTCAGAAATTAATTGGAAAGAGCATTTCAAATTGTAAGAAATACTTAAATATGCATAAAAACTACTAAAATAGATCATATCAGAGTATGAATAATTTCTTATATAAGGCAAAAACTTGTAAAAAAGAATTTCTTTTCCTACACGCAAGTATGGAAAAAAAATAGCTTAGTACTATAGTTTGAAGGTTATCTGTTTTTAAATAATAGCAGCGCACACCATATATTGAAACTTAACTGAATTTCATTGCAAATTAAAGAAATGTCGCAAAAACAAAATCTCTGAGAGAGAAGCGAATTCTAAATTTGTCCGTTCACATTGTCGGGGAAAACGTGCTCTGTTGTTCACCGCGCGCTATTGTTCGGAGGAGATTGGTGTTGCCAATGTTCAGGTAGAAAGCTTTTCTAACTGCTGCTGGCAACTTCCGAGCATAAGTGGTTCCCCACATTACTCCCCCACCCTCCAAGTGCCTAAGGCACGAGGAGTTAGAGATATCGTGGGTTGAAACGAACTCTTCTGCTGGATCGCGTAGTTTGCACAGGGGGTTCTTCGTTTACAGCAGAGTCTTGAATCACAAAAACAGTCATCGCTTTCGGAGAATTCGGTGAAGCTTGGATAGTAATGGGAACAGGAACTAAAGATTCAGGTGTTTCAGACATTAAAAACGCTGGTTTTAGACTGTCGACATTGATAACGGATTCTTTTCCGTTAATTAAAAGAGTGTAAGTTTTATTAAGCCGTTTAAGCACTTGATAAGGGCCATCATATGGACGAGTCAACGGTGGTTTTACTGCATCCTGCCTCACAAACAGATGAGTGCACGAATCCAAAGCTGGGTGCATGAAATACTTGGGGTTGATATGAGCTGAAGTGGGCATTGGTGCAACATTTCTCATAGACTCGCACAGCTTTTGTAATAAGGAAACTGGATCCAGGGAAGTAGAAACACTTGTTGCCTGAAAGAAATCTGCAGGCAGCCGAATTGCTGTACCACAAAGCATCTCGGTACAGGTTCCACCAAGGTCTTCCTTGTAGACTGATCGAAGACCTAGCAATGTAATGGGCAGGCTTGATGTCCACTGGACGTCATTGTGGCACATTAACGATTGTTTTAATGATCGGTGAAACTTCTCGATTAATCCGTTCCCGCCAGGGTTGTATGGAGATGTGCGAATTCGGTGAATGCCAAGGATTTTATTTTCCAAATCTTTTGATCCAGTGGGTAACAAAAGTTCGGGCGATGGTTTCAGTAGAAACGTCACGTATCGTAAATTGCTTCAAGCCAGCGAGAGAATCTCTCCATCATTGTTAAAAGATAAGAATATCCTTCCGACGGGGGTCCGACAATGTCCAGGTGCATATGTTGAAAGCGTTGTATGGGGACAGCAAAGGTTTGCAAAGGGCTATGGTTGTGTCTAGAAACTTTTGACTTCTGGCAATCCATGCATGCGCGAGTCCATGCAACACAGTCTTTTGAAATTGAAGGCCAGACAAAACGAAAGAGAAAGTCTTTTAGTCGCTCGTACTCCTGGGTGGGAAAGTCCATGAAGGGAGTCAGAGTTTTTCGGAGTAGATAGGGAACAAAAGGACGGATTCGATTGTTGGTTACATCACAAAATAATTTATGTTCTGGGTACAGTTCCATCTTCTGCAGCTTTAAGGAACTACTTGAAGTTCATAGTAATTGAGTGAGTTATGCATCATTTTCTTGGATTTCAACTAAACGTGCGAAATTGGTGGCGTCATTATTATTAATGGCAAAAATTCTCGATAAGGTGTCGCCAACTGGGTTGTTTGATACAGAAACATGTTGAATAATAGCACTAAACTGAGTGATAGCATTCATATGCCGAATTTGTCTAGGAGATGCAGAATTTGAATTTTTTTAACAAAAATGAAAGTGGGTGATGATCAATAAATATAGAAAAGGTTGGTCCCTCAAGGTCGTGCTGAAAATGTTTTTCAACAGAATAGATAGCTAATAATTCTCTATCATATGTGCTGTACTTCGTTTCAGCTGGTGTCAGTTTCCTGGAGTAAAAAGCTAAAGGTTGTAAGTTCTTGGTATTTTGGGAGTGCAATACTGCTCCTATGGCGATATCGGAAGCATCTACCATTAATGATAGCTACTGATCAGGGGAATGGAAACCAAGGGTGACTGAATTCATTAAATCGCTTTTGCATTTTTCAAACGCGGCAGTTGTTTCCTCTGTCCAAAGAACAGGTCGTTTGTCATTATTTTTAGAGGTTTTTAGAAGTGAATGAAGTGGGACTTGAGTATCTGCGGCCTTGGGCAAGAAACTACGATAAAAAAAACTTAGCATAGCTAAAAATCTTTTAAGTTCAGACAGTGTTTCAGGCTTAGGGATGTTAGAAATTACTGCTGACTTTTTGAGAGGAGGCTTACACCAGTGGGTGTTATTAAGCAACCAAGGAATGAGATTGATGTTTTTCCAAGAACACATTTAAAGGAGTTCAATTTTAGTCCGTATTCGCAGAGTTTATCAAAAATGATGCGAAGGTGTTTAACATGTTAATCTTCTGTTGTCGATGCTATAAGGAGATCATCGAAGTAGGGGACGCAAAACTCCAATCAGTGAAGCACTTGATGTATGAATCTTTGAAACGTTTGACCGATGTTACGAAGTCCAAATGGTATTTTAAGGTATTCGAACAAACCGAATGGGGTGGTTAAAGCAGTTTTCCTCAGGATTGACAGGAATCTGATGATACGTTCTTGCCATGTCGAGAGTAGAAAAAATATTTTTGCCGAAAAAAACTGTGTACAATCCTGAATATGGGGTACAGGATACCTGTCAGGAGTTGCCACCGCGTTCAAGTGACGATAGTCGCCACAAGGGCGCAAATCACCGTTAGATTTGCGGACCATGTGGAGAGGACTGGCCCAAGGCCTTTTGGACGGTCGAATACTTCCCTGAGACATTAAGTATTCGAACTCTAAACGTGCTGCTTTGAGTAATTCTGGGGCCAAACGGCAAAGTCTAGAAAATACAGGGGTTCCCTTATTTTCAATGTGATGAAAAATTTCGTAAGTTTTAAGGTCATTTGTTACTAAAAAAGATTCTCAGCGAGCAATTTTTCAAATTTGGTATCGCTGATAAGTACGGATATGTTGGAATCTAGGGAAAAATTGTTGAAAGATATGCCATTTGACGAGAGAGACGTCCGAGAGTCCATCATGCGGCTATTTTTGACATCAACAAGTAACTCAAAATGTTTAAAAAAATCAACACTTATAATTGGTTGGTTTACGTCAGCAATGATGAATTACCACGAAAATTTTCAGCGGAAATTTAAATCAATAATAAGGTTTTATTGCCAAAAGTAGAAATTTTGGTGCCTTTTGCTGCAAATAAGGCTAAATTTTCAGAGGGCGTAGTTTATGGAGCATATTTTTTAGGCAAACAGACACGTCGGCTCCTGTGTCCATTAGAAAATTTAATTTTGTAGATGGGTCGGCCAGAAAAATACGATTCACTTGGTGGTCGCTAGATGGACCAGTGAGCGATCGCCCGTTTAGTTTCCCGACTGACGAAAAGAACATGGAGCTTGGCACTTTTACGCTTGATCACCATAATTGACATGATAAAAACAAAGTTCATTCGTACGTTCCTTGTAGTGACTGGAGTTAGTGAGAGATCGGGAACTATCACGAGATCTGCTGCGTTGAAATGATCGGCGGAAATTACGCTTTGGGCTACGGGAACTGCATTCTAGGGCGGTGCTTAATTAGCTAACTTGTTGAGCTAACTGCGCTACCTGGAGTTCCAAGCGAGCCGTTACAGAATCGTAACAGTTAGGGGTGATAGAATTTAGATACGGAAAGGTAGCTAGATCACTTATTTTGTCAGCAACTGCGACTATTTTAAATTCAAATCATCCTCGCATCCGAAATAGACTGCGTGTTATATGGCAGCCTTGTGATCCATAAAGAGCGTAAAAGCGCTTCACCTACGGTATCTCCAGCTAACGAACGCATGCAATTTAGTAATTGGAAGGGTCTTGGGTCACCGAGTTCTACTCCTTGAAGTAAGGTTTGAATTCTAGATGCTTCACTTTCAAAATGAACAGAAATTAGACGTTTTTTAAGGCATCGTATTTTTTGGTAATAGGTGGTTTCTCTAAAACGTCGTGTACCGAATTTAGTATGTCGGGATCTAAGCAGGAGACAACATGATTAAATTTTGTTAGATCGGACGTTATATTCACCAGGACAAACTGCGATTCCAACCTAATAAACCACCGGGAAGGGTTAGTTTTCCAGAAAGGTGGTATTTTTACCGAAACATGTGCAACCTGCAAAGGTGTGTCTTCTGAGGGAGAATTTTGAGTAATGGAAAAATCATTAGATATATTCATGGTCAAAATTTAGCAGAAAAATAATTGCAAAGTATACAAATCAATAATAGGGAAGTGCTTATAGTTTCAAATACCAAGATATATAAATGAAAATTACAATAAACACAAAAAATATAAGTTATGAATTATAAAAGAAGCAATGAATATTCATATAATGCAATACTGTAAATCCAATAATAAAAGCCAGTACGATGCGAAAGGATTGATAAAATTGTGGAGTAGTTAATGGAATGTAGCTCATGGGAGAAAATATGTATAAATAATAATTTAACAAAAAACTTTGCGTTAAAATATATACACTATTTTTCCAAGAAACTGATCCCAGTAAATAACCAAAGAGCACATAACGCTCCAATTAAGAAAATTATAGAAAGATCCTACCCGCATCCTAGAAGTTATGGATGATTACCAATCAGCACTGACATTTACTTATGAGATCTCATGGAACTGTGGATGTTAATCCAAAGGAAATCACGTCGAAGTTATAAAAAATCCCACGTGGCGCTGGAGTTACTTCCAAATCCAAGTAAGGCTTGAAGAATATGCGTATTCACAGTTTGGTCACCAGATATTTTTCTCATTTTGGTCATCAGATACATTTTGGCCACGTCTGAGTCACCAGATATAGTGTGCAGGTTAACTGGTTTTTAAATAATAGCAGCGCACACCATATATGGAAACTTAACTGAATTTTATTGCAAATTAAAGAAATGTCAAAGCGTCGCAAAAACAAAATCTCTGAGTGAGAAGTGAATTCTAAATTCGTCCGTTCACATCGTCGGGGAAAACGTGAACGTGCTCTGTTGTTCACCGTGCGCTATTGTTTGGAGGAGATTGGTGTTGCCTATGTTCAGGTAGAAATTTTTTCTAGCTGCTGCTGCCAGCTTCCGAGCAGAAGTTGGTTCACCACAGTACTTTTAAATGGACCTGTGTCTTCTGTAGGAAATGGAATATTACATTACACAGAAGGGCATTATAGAATACAAAATGAACATAAATATTTTACAAAATAACTTACGTTCCAGTAAACAAAATATGAGGTTGAGTAATTTTTTTTTACATTCATGCATGATAATGAAAACAATGCTCCAAAAACAGTACAATTAATGCAAAACTTTGGTACATACTATTGAAAAGAAGGATATACAGACTGAAATGGAAAGAAATCAGAAGCAAAAATAATTTCATGTACAACAGGAGATCTTTCATCATATATACCCTTTATATTTGGTTGCCTTTATTGAAAATACATTATTTATTATATTTAAACTAATTATAAATGAATATTAATTTAAATGTGAAATAACCAGGTTTTAAAATTAGAAATCATATCAAAAACTTATATCTTTTACAAAAGACATTTCATTTTTTACTAAAAATTTAAATCTAAAATACGAGTCTCAAAAGTTATCAAAACTTCATATACCCTTTTGGGGTGTGTTTCACAAAATGTAATTCCTATATATTCGGCTGAAAATAAAATAGTGAACTTTTTTTTTTGGAATGTTTTTCAAGATTTAGCGTTCTTAAAATAGATTTAGTTTGCCTAACATTTGTTAGTTTTAATCACTGATTGTAAAACATTGTTATTTTGTTGAAATATTATAGATCTTTGTTAGTGGTGAATTCATAAACTCAGTTTAGTTAGAAAATAAAATGACAAAATTCCTGGTGATTTATAAAAAATAATAATTCCTATTTGTAGTTTTAAAGTGTTCCTCAACTATAAAACTAAGTCCGTGTGTGAGGCAGTACGTAACGTTTTAAGATAAAAATAGCATATAGTTAGATAATGCCTATGTTTAAACTATATTAAAAAAAACATTAAACTTTAATAAGTAATTTTCGCTTTGGAAAACAGTATTCAGATTAAAGGAATTAATTTCAAATTCATTTTTGTAGGTATAACGGTGTAATATAATATCTTTAAGATATTGTAAGCAGTGTAACACTTGAAAGGTGACTTCAAAACACAATTCACTTAAAACATATCCTAAGTAATTGGATCCAATGGAAAGAGTTCAATCTCTATATTCATTTCCCTTCTCCAGATAAACGCTTTTGAAATCAGATATAATGTGTCAAAATATAATTTCTTTATTTTTTCTATATTTACTTATTTAACATCGTACTTTAAAAATATTATTGGTTACAATAAGGGCAGATTTTTGAAGGATGTTTATATCAATTTCATAAAAGGTATCATAGAAAAATTCTTGTTGATATAGATGGGATTTAATATTTATTTTTTGTGTTTTTTAATCTCTTCAAAATTAATACTTTTGACTCGTATCTGATTATATTAAGCATAAGTTTATTGTTGTGGTTCCATTTTAAATGTTTAATAATAAACAATTAAATAGTTTATAAATAATCATGCCCCTGATTAAGGCAGTTTTCCTTTGGCTTAGATGAAGATGAACACTGCAACCGAACAGTCGATATCTACCAGGCAGTGTCCAGTCCTCCAATCACAGACGAAAACAGGAACAAACCCTTGCACTGCACGTATCGTATCAGAGTCCGACCCGCTCGGAACGACTGGGTCGTCTTCGTCCGGTTCATTAGAATGAGGGTAGGTGAGCCAAGTGATGACAGACATCGATGTTTGGGCGGATACGTTCAGATTATCGATGGTTACAGGGACTCGAACCACACTAATAAGGAAGAACCTGGCTATTACTGTGGAGAAATTGATTCCCCGAAAACCTTTGTATCAGAGACACCTCACGTTAAAATAGTGCTACACGTAGACAGCTATGGCCACGACACATTCTTGCAGTTTGAAGCCAATGTAGAGCAACAGCAAGAGGTAATTTTTCATTAGTATTTTGAATAATATAATTTTCTTTTAAAATAATTATTATGATATTTTGACCATTTTTTTTAAAAAAAAGGAATAAATAAATGATGAGATTATGTTAAAAATCTAAAAAGTAAGTAAAATTTGATTAAACATTGCGCAAAGTTCAAAGAAAATTCAATACTCTAATACTTTACAGAATAACAAAAGATATTTTCCATTGTAATTTGTAAATGAATTTAAATTTTCCTCACACAGAGCAATGATTTCTCTTGGCACAATGCAACGATTGAATAATAAACTATTTTCTTTTGTAATCTACAAATGAATTTAAATGTTCATCAAGTAATTCTAAAATTTCTCCTTAAATTAAAATAGAAATCGCTAAGCGTTTTCTTTAATAATTTTATATTTCTAGCCATAGTTCCTAGATTTGAAATTACTGACTATAGTTCTTGATTTCTCCAAACAAATAAAATCTCCACTGCGTAAAATCATTACTCTCAGGGGAAATAGGATAAATCTCCCTTTTAATTTTTTTCCCATAAAATTATTGTCGTTAGTTATATGAAGTATGGCAATATACAATCACATTAGTGTGACTATTTTACAAAAGCCAAAATAACCTTTTTTCACGGAGCGGATTGCTACCAGAAATACAGGAAGAGACTCAATAAGCTTCCTGAAGTTTCATTGTTTTATTGAGCCTTACCAACTCTCATGCCATGGCGTGATGCACAAGATTACGCTAGTGAGAATAGATGCCACGAACAGCTTGATTGAGATGATTCCAATTAAGATTCTCAATTGCATTTAAGTCAGGTGAGTTCGCTGACCAAGAAGGAACGGTAAACTCATACTAATGCTTTTCGAATCACGCACATACATTGCCAACTGTATGATACTTCTGTATCTTGCTGACAGTTGTCATCATTCAGAGAAAAAAACAATTCGAATATTCGGGTGGACATCAGCCTCAAGGATAAATCTAGAGAATACCAAGAAAACGTTTTTCAGGTCATAATGCTTCTCCCTCCATCCTGGAATAAACCTGCTGGATCTGCAATGGTTACTTTCAGAGGTCTCAAGTCCTACATCTCACCGATGGAGTATAAAACGGGATTCAATGAAAAACGCTGCCTATCGCCATTCTGAGAAGGTACAGTTGCGATACTTGCATATAAACTTCAATATTCATTGCCGATTAACATCTTTCAACATGGGTGCATGAACAAGGCATCTGCTTCAGAAGCCCAGGCGCAACAATATACTTTAAAAAGTAGGTGCTTAGTAGCCAGATTGCTGGGCAGTAGCTCAACGGTAACATGTCTATTCACCTGAACGTATCTCTGCAGTGGTCGTTGACCTTTGTAATCTATTGATTCGTGTGCACCACATTTGCCAAATTGCTGGTTTCAGACAGTCCCATTTTTTCCATTCATGGATATTTTTAGCACAGTGATATAATGACAGTTCACAAACACAGTCTTTTAAGAAATGCTTCCACCCGTGATACCAAACCAATGATTATGTCTTTTTGACGTCATTACATTTGTGCATATATTTCAGTAATTAAGCTCTATAAGTAATTAAATGATCCCTTCATCTTCATTTTATTTGTCTCTGCATTCATTACATTCATTATATGTACAGATAAATATTATATACATGAGATGTATTATTATAGTAAGTAAATTAGGGTATAATAGTCCTGGATGATTATTGTGCTTTAATATATATATATATACATATATATATATATATATATATATATATATATATATATATATATATATATATATATATATATATATATATATATATATATATATATATATATATACATAAATTTTATTTAAATTCTATAAGTTATGAATTTTAGTTTATACTTTTTAAAATTTATACATAGTCTGATACCAAAAACTGAACTTCATACCACAGAATCTCTTATTCCGTAGGTTCATGCACGTTATGGCCAATACGCGCAACTTTATCCTACCAGGCGGGGTACTCCAGTACCCGGGTCTTACTGCGATCGAGCTTTCCATGGATGCGCCCCTACTCGTTGCTTCGTGCAGTCTCCTGGATTTCCGGGTATTTATCCAAGGTACCTGTTAATAAAATACTTTGAAAATGGGATCTCAATACATTTTATAGTGAATCCATGAATTTCAGATTTTAATAAACTAATTTAAATGTGATTTTAATGTCGATATTTTCGATTTTATTAATATGTTCATAAATAAAATATAATAAGTCAATCATAGAAAAATCAATAAAAAAAATAATAATTCTTAGTTTGACTTTTACTATTTTTTCTAAAATTATGTTAAGTCTTAAAATTAAAATTATATATATTACTTTTCTATTATTTTCCTAGCTTCAGTTTAGTTACAAATTTCCCTTATAAAGTTAAGAAAAAAAGAAATGAAATTGAATTTATTGAGCTTATCTTTATTTAATATTAAGAAAAATTGGAATATTCACTTTCCTAATATATTGAGGAAAGGAAAAGAAAAATTTACTATTATAATTTCTACTGCCATATTCTTTCTATGAAAGCTAGGGAATTATTTTTTTATTTCTTGGATTTATTATTCACACACACACACACACATACACATAGGTTTTTTTAAACGGAATAGGTTTAATTTATGCGGAAAGCTGTAGATTGCTTGAACGCATAAACCCTGACAGCGTTCTCGTGATTTTTAAGAGATAAAAATATACTGCATCATCATATGAATTAACTTAACTCACATTTTGTACAGGTGTTAGCTTTTTGTTTTCCCAGTAGATATCTTAGATTTAAATCCCCAGTGGATTATACGATACTACATTTTATTTGATTATGTCCTTATTTGATTTAATATGTTTCTAAATGTTTTTTTTAGAAATTAATATCATGTCGTTTATATGAATACATTGTTCAGCTATAGTTTTTTGTGATATTGATGTATGAATAAGAAGTCTGAGTGCTTAGTGGTAGCACTTCCCTCTTTCAAAGCGTGTGTACGAGGTTCGATCCTCAGATTGGGCTTATATAATTCTTATAGATATATTACTTCATTGACAAATTGACTCAGCCTTTCATCCCTCTGTTGGGTAGATGAAACTCAGTACCAAACACTTTTGATAACTAAACGATGGGAATTTCGTGTTATGCTGTTTATTTAAAGGACAGGTGACTGAATATTCAATCACTCCACAAATTTTGGTCAAGAAAACAGATATGGGCATGTATACCTTGGCCTTATAGAAGCTATCGTCCCAGAGAATGTGAGCCTAATTGAAAATAGAGTTTATCTCTTTACCGAAATGTACCAAGTTTTGTACTCTACCCAAATAATTCATCGTATTTACTAATAGTGACTGATTATACGAAAACCAGATTGTGGTCGCAACGTTCTTTTTGTTGATTCAAACGAACCTCTAGGGTTGGTGAACCAATTTTCTTGGTCTTTGTTTCTAAAGTATTAGGAGTTAACCCTTCAAATTAATTAAACTCCGTTAAATAGAATGCCATCAATTAAAATACCATTTTTGAAGAAAAGTGAAATATTCTTAGTTGCCGGACAGAAGAAAAAAATTACACAAATTACAAATAGCCTTAAATAAAATTAATTTTCATATTATTTTACTATTTGGTAATGAAAATATAATATTGAACACTTAAATTAAATAAAGAAAGTGATTTAAGAGAGCTTTGATTGATTGATTATATATTTTTTTACTTTTGGAGAGTATTTATTTGGTATTTTAGGTGTTTCTGTATTAAATTAAAGTAATAATGCATTTTAAAAAGAAATCGAAAATTTTGAAAGGAATATGATTTCAGATGAAAAAATAAAGTAAATTCTGAGTCCTTCTAGATGCTTATATATTATAAAATATTTTATTAAAATTTGCAGATGACAACCATCACATTTATATATTTTAAGTTATTCATTCCAAAAATAATTTTATTACAGTACATATTACATATATAAAAACATATATATAAGTAAGTAATCAAATAACATACTACTTACTTTTCCCAAACAGAAAATAACACCAATTTTATCTGCAATAAATTTTTCCCAGATCATTTTCTATTTGCAAGCTTTACCAGAAACTGCAGCGCCGAAACATGTTGTACCTGTACTCAATAAGTAGGCAATAAATCTTTGGCTCATAAAATATAACATAAAATAGTTTTATGACGTGATGGTGTGAGGCAGTAAATTGCTAAAAATATATGTTTTCTATATTTTTTTTACTATATTCTGTCTAAATTTATTAACATGAACCTAAAATTCATTTGATATTCAAATTAGTGAAATCATAATATTAAACGGCATTGGGTAAAAATTATAAACATAACTATTTTATAATTAATATATCACCACACAAAATGGAAATAAATATATTAAAAAAATATAATGCAAAAAATATATTATTAGAATTCAATTTTGTTTGCAAATCAATGATTTACTTATCTTTAAACAATAGTAACATGTTTTATCTAGTCAATTTTATTTTCCAAAGATTACTTTTCCAATAAACGATTCAAATTAATCTTAGATGGAACTAGACATCAGTATCATTGGTAATCCATTTTCATTGTAGATATTAGGCTCAGTGTATTATATTTGAATTATAAATTATGCTAAAACAAATATGTTAAATATCCTTATAAGATTTCAGCATTTAATTATTGCTCTCATTCATACCCTATTTCTAGCATATTTATTGTAATAATTATTTTAAACATTTTTAAAAGCATAATAAAAATTTTTTAAGAAAGATACTTTGATTTTCCTTTAAATGAATTGTCTCTCTACAGTCAATTCAATCTCGTGAAGGTTAATTTACTTATATGTATTGTTTAAAGAGAGGATTTCTAGACACTATAATCTCCTTTGTCGTGATATGGAATCAAAGTCACAAATTGTAGAAACGAAGACAAAAGAGGGCTCCTACTAGATGTGCTGAATTACAATGGCATTTCTTTCATTATTGATTTTGATGAATAATTTGATGTGTTTGTAATCTTTTAACTTCTCTAATGCTCATAATGCTTAAGAAGAAATTATTTTAAGCTAAACGAAAATGTTTTGAATGTTTGAGGTTGCGGAATAGGTTAACACAAACACACCTACGCCCACCGAAACACATATATAATTCGTAAATATTTAATTTTTCTGTAAAATGTAGGAATGGATAAATTTCAATGTGGATAACAATGAATTTATTCTATTAAAAAAATTTTGTTAAAAAATCGTTCAATATTTCATACAAAAAGTTGTTCAGAATGTTGTAAACTCATGAAATTTCCTCCTTTCCACTCAGTTCCTTTGTACAACAATCATAATTAGACTAGGAATTATTGCATGATATCAAAATTTCTCAGGAATGCCATTCTATAGAACCTTATTTTTCCACATTTCGTTTTACATATAGCGCCCTCTATCAACTTAATGACGAACTATTTCTTTCATTAAAAAATTTACTTTTGAGAATGATTCTATCGAGAAAGACACGCATCTACAAAAAATCTTTCTTAACATTTTAAATATTTGAATTATTTAATAATTTTAAGGTGTCTGTATTAACAGTTTAATGGTTATATTAAAAGCTAAGTACACAAACTGGGTGTTTGCTCAAATTCAAAAATTTATTTATATTAGAAAAATTAATTTTAGCATGTCAAAATAATTTTTTCTTTAAATAATCTTCTTAAAAAATTTTGCAAAATAGAGAAATTTTTAATTATTATCTGAAACATTTCCATTTATTGTGTACTTAAAAATCTTAATTATCTCATCTATTATTACTATAAATAAATAATACAAATGATTTTATGATCCACGTCAAATATAAATTTTTCGGTTTAATATTTTATGAATAATTTTAAAAAAATGTTTCATTATTTTATGAAATTCACGAAAGCTTTAAAAATTAATGTAAAAATAAAAGAAGTTAATGTAGATAAAAGAACATAAAATACAGATAGAAACTTTATAGGTTCTAACATTTTCTGAAAGAAATATTTTAATTAAATTTATGATTAATGGATAAATTGCGATATTATTTAGTTCAAGACATTTATGGGTTGCTTTATTTACATTATTTCTCTTACTTACCTGTCATTTAAAAATTTATAAAATATTTAGGAACGCATTAATAATTTTTGTCTTAAATAATAAATTTTCTCAAAAGTCACATTTTATGCAAGAAAACTTGTTCGATCTTTTAGCTACATATTAATTATTGATTTTTTTCGTTAAATGTTTTTAATTATCTGAAGCACTAATAGCTGTTAAACTCTCTGCGTGTAGAAAAATATTAATTTTTTTATATTGCAGAAACCAAATTGACCAGTCTTCATAAATAATGAATTTGCTAATAATAAGTTATAGAACCTGCTAATATATTAAGAATTTCTAAATTAATTTTAAATAATATGTCCATGTGTATTTCATATCAATAAATAAAATTCGTTTTTAACATTAATAGTTAAGAATCGGCATTCATTTTTTGAGCAAAAAAAAGAATTCATAAAATAGATATTCTATTTAAAAATATTTTGACATAAAACAAAAGAATTAACTAGTACATTATTACTTGAAAAGATAAATAACGTCTCAAAATTATTCAACTATTTTGCAATTGAACTAAAAAATGTATACTTAAGTAAAAAAAAATAACATTAAAATCAAATTCAAAAAGATTAGCATTACTGATTTGATTTTGTGGGAATTTATAATGTTAATTTTCTGAGTTTTGATTGGCTGATTATGAAACCTAATATATATATATATATATATATATATATATATATATATATATAATGAGAAGGGAACAACTTGGAGCTCAAAAACGAAAGAGAATTAATAAAAATTTATTCATAAAATGGAATGGAATATATATTAACTACAAAACACACACACAACAACTTAAATACATTAAAAGATTTTAACTTAACATTTTTCAATATATTTACTTTAAATTTACATAATTTTCCCTATATTGAGTAAAGAAATACACATTTTTTTACAAGGAAAATAAAGAATCACGGGCCAACAAACTTATAAAAAAAATTCAGTGAGTTTCAAAGCAAATACGCAGATATTTGTGCATGCAGTAGGTAAAATCTTAATACCTAATTTCTATTTTTTTGACGATAAACAATTAAGATCAAATCTGCTAGATTCTACCATTAGGCCATGATAAGCCCTTATAACTTAATTTGATAGAGAATAGTATATAATTAGGCAATTAAAACGCAAACTTAGAAATCTAAGCAATATTGAAACACATAAGTCAACAAATGAAGCATGTTTTATATCAAATAGTGTATATAGCTTATAGTGTATATAACATTTGAATCATGTAAGGTATTTTAATGAGCAGCACGTTATGCTTTACCAGAAAATTTTTCGAGTTTTCTTATTATCTGTCATCGTAAGGAAAGAAACCGGGAAAAAATTCCTCAATATCTATTTAGCTGGATGTAAATGCAAATAACGAAAACCTATGTGGATTACAACAGTGGCTGGGATCAAACCTGGTAACCATGTACTACAAAGAAGATCATATTATCAACATTTTATCTTATCAAAAAAGTTCATTGCACGAGTCTTAACAGTTTAATTTGACACCATCTACCCGAAAACTCATCTGAAGAAATTTACTATAAGACCGTTGTAAAATTCATTGATCATCCATTACATATACTTTCGCTGGACGGCTTTCCATAAATATTAGAACATATTTTCTTGTCAAAAAGGAGAAAACTTGGAAAACTTCCAATTATTTCCCCAGTAGATGTGCATGTAGAACATAAGCCACTTTACCAATCCCCCTTTGTTATACCACATATAATAAATCAATAATCATAATTTATTATGAAAATGCTTGATTTTGAAAACTTTTTTATTTTAATTTAAAATTAATATTTCCCTGCTATGAAACTAATATATATATATATATATATATATATATATATATATATATATATATATATATGTAAGTATAAACATTTTTATTTCATAATCTAAATTAAAATATTTGCATTTTTATATTACTTCAGGAAAAAAATAATGCTAACATGTTTAGTTTCTTAAAGTATTGATAATTAATGTTAACATAATGTAATTTAATTTTATTTATTCACAAATTATTATTTGATAGACATCATTATTTTATAATTTTATCTATCTAATTGAATATCATTGCATCAATCGCTACTTATAAACAAAATGTAAATTATCTGTGAAGCTCCTTTTTCCCAATTAAAGGCAGTTCTAAAAACCCCTTCTATTTTCTACCGTTAAATAAAATATTATTTTATTTTATAAAATGTTAATTAATGGCATCCGCTATTTAAAATATACCAACAATTCAAATGAAAAAAATATTTTTAACCTTATCTTCAAATTGAACTTCCTTCTAGTAATTGGACAAAAAGAAATAAACCAGAAAAATATTCCATTACATGATATGCATTCCAATTATGAAAGCAAATTCAGCAATGCATTTCTTTAAGCAATGTCATCTTGATAAAAGAATTTTTTTAATTTACAAATTTAACAATATTTTTCGTTTTAGATTCAATACTCTCAAATAAAATTTTTTTTATTTAGTATTTACTGCTAAATATATTTAAGAATGAAAGAATTTTTTAAATATGTCTTACAAAAAAATGTTTTCATTCTTAAATAAAATTAATGGTTTTTTAGTTGAATGCAGTTTTTTTTTTTTTTTTTATTTTTTTTTATTGGATACTGTCAAAATCAAGCTATATTACATCACCCTGGCATTTATTTAACTATGGAAATGTAAACACAATTTCTAAATTATAAGAAAATTATCAATTCATTTCATTTTTTTGCAATTAGTAACGACATTAAAATTTTAGTAAAACGGTGAATAAAAGAGCTATAAAAAATAAAACTGAATCATAGATGAAAAGTGAGCTGAATTTGTTAAGAATGAACTAGAAAACTATGTGGAAGCATCTCTGATAACCAATCACAAAATTGTAACGCCAAAAGCAATAAAATACAAAGGATTATTTGATGAATATGATAACGAATTAAGGAACTGTGATAATGAAAATGATGAAGAATTTAGGAACTATTTTAAATATAATGATAGAGCGAATCAGAGAATTATTGTAAAGAGAAATTGAGAAATTGTTAAATAATTAAAGAACTATGATAAATAAAATGATAAAAAATAATATAAGTCATAATAAACAGTATGATATTAAGTTAAGAAATTGGAATGAAGAAAGAATGATAGTGAATAAGAGCAATACTATAAAGAAAGAAATGATGAATTAGGGAAATTTGATGAAGAGGGTAATCATAAAGATAAGATAAATATATTTATGCCTATGAAAAAGAAATTGTAACTCCCTGAATGTAAACTCCCTTGAAAATAAATAAAACCATACATATATATTAAATTAAGAGAACCCTACATATACGTATTTGTGTTTTCTTTAAAAAATATGTAAATGTATGTTTATTCAACCCTCTTAAGGAAACACATACATGTGTTTGTTATTCAATTCTGCTAAATATGAAAATAAAGTTAAAAAAAATAACTTATCCACAAAGTTTTGAAATACCAATTTTCCGAGAGTTAACAATGTATGGATTCTGTAAGCTTTTATTATTTACATAAGCCTCATTATTATTATATGCAAATGATTAAACTGTGAATACATCTTTTTAGTAAATGAAAACATATTTTCCGTTAAGTAAACATCGCAAATAAATATCGACAGCGCTTGCTAAATGTTTCTAAAATATAAATTCTAGACTTTGCTGCATAAATTCAAAACTTTAATGGAAAACTTTAGTTATCTTTTCGTTTCTGTTTCTCTTTAATCTTTAGGATAAGTTTCCATAAATTGTATAAGGAGTTCCCATATACATGAACAAAAATTTTTCTTCTGATAATTATATGCTAACTTTTCTCATATGAATAGCTCTCAAATAACTTCACAAAGAGATTATAACGTCTTTCTTGCCGTTCAATGAATATTCAACAACATAATTAAATTTATGATAAGTTATTTTGGAAAAATAAATGAATAAATTTCCACAGTATCATGAAATATTATATTGAATATAAAATTAGTCACGAATATCTAGTTTATAATATTTAAAGTATTTCATTGAGATTAAAATTTAAATATTGAATATGTATTTAAAATACTGCAACATGGAATCTACTCTATAGAAAACATAATATTCATAGTTAAAGCTGCATTATTAAATGAATTTTAACTATTTATTAGTTATTTGTAACTTCATTAATTTATATCAATTCATATTGTAATGATTTCCACATTTTCTCATATTTGTTTATTTAATTAGATACACATGAATATTGAACGGAAGCAGAATAACTGCCAAGACATTATTATAATTTTTGTTGTATTTGGTTTAAATTCTAATTTCCGACATTTTTCTCTGTTTTATTTCCTTTTTGGAATATTCATTAGATTGTAAATTGTGATGATATATGTCTCTTCATTTCCTATTCCTATGATAGGATATGGGAGTTTTTTTATAGCTCTCCTTAATAAGTAGAATTTCCTTATTAAAATAGGGAAAATTTATTATGTGCTTTTCGATTACATATGCTTTCATTGAATTATACATACATTTAGCTCCTTTACTCAATATTATCTGCAAAACTATTTAAATATTTCAAACTATATTTTCAATTAAAAAAAATTAGTAGCTTGCAATATACCGTACACCGTATTTGCTTTACCATTCTATTATTTATTTCATTTCTTTTTTGAATTATTTTAATTATCTATTTTGAGTATTTTAGTGTAAATGTGAAAAAATATGAATTTAAAAGAATATTCAAAGAAGCTCTACTTATATTCGTTTTGATTTTACATATCAATTATTAGTTACATTTTTGATGTGTTGACTTCGAGAAGATGCATGAAAAACAGTGTTTCATGAAATTTAATTTAGCTTAATAACACTAATTACTGTTACACAGTGTCATATTTAGATCCTTATATTTTTGTGGTTGATTATCTGGTTGATTGAGATTTGCTTTTAAGTGAACATTTCCAAGACTGTATATATTTAAGAGGCTTAACTTAACATCTTAAATTCTCTCCTAAACTATACTAAACTTGCACGTTATTGTTGAGAAATGACCCGAGAGTATACTTGATTTTGTTGAAATATATACTCCAACCTATATAATACAGCATGTATTACATCTTTTGTTTCCAATAATGCTAGTATTAATAAAGTTATGAGATTTTTCCATCCGATTTTCCTTTGATCGGAAATTTTATTAACTATACTTGTAAAATATATATATATATCTTTACGATTTTTGTTTGATTCTTGTGATTCATTATTTGTTATAATTTCAGTGCTATAAGTGATTATTTAAATAAATGTTTTACTAAAATATCACCTCGTAATTATTTTTAATACTCTAAGAAATGTTGTTTTTGTTACTTACGATGCTTGGACAAGCCAAGTTCGCTATGCCGTTGGCTACACGAATTTAAGTCAGTAGGATGCACTTTCGTTTAACCAGAGCATTATATGAAGGTGAAAGTGCGATTTTTCTCTAAAATCCTCAGATAGATGGCACTATCGGAGGATTCAATCCATCAATTTTGAATTGATCTGGAGGAAAGGAAATTTCCTCCAAACCATTACCATGGTAACTGCTCAACGACTGACTACAGAGCTTTAGATTCTACAGATTTAAAGAACATGTATAACTCATATATTTGGTGGGTAATTGGTGGCACTGAGAATCGAACCCAATCCTTTCGGATGGAAGGCCGATGCCCTAACCACTACACTACCACGAAATGTGAAAACAATGTGTGTTTTTATCTGAAACGATTTACAATGTGACTCATATCTTTACTGCTTATGAAAGATAAATGAATGAAAAGATTATGAGAATTACGAAAAATATATCGATGGAAAATTCTGATGGACAAATAGATTCGGCAGTGGAATAACGCATGTTTAACACACAAATAGTTGAGCACATATTGTTTCACTTATACTTCAAATTTATAAACGGAATTGAAAAATTTAAATGACGAATGTAATGAATTTTTTTTATTTTCTCATATTCATCTTCTCTCTCGATAGGAATCTTCGCTGCCGATATACATTGTCTGTCACTCGGAGCCTCGTGGCCTTGGATATGAACTCCTTCGATGTGGACGGATTGAGGTGTGACAACCTGCTTCTCTGCTTTCCCAGACCCGTGACTAGAGAGAGCAGCGAGTGTCCTTTCGACTACGTCAAAATATATGATGGAGCGACAGAGGAAAGTCCTCTCATCGTTACGTTATGTGGTAAGACCATTTCATGAAAAAAAGAGTTGCTTCCAATAATCTGAGCGTCCATATATTTGTCTTAATCCTAAAATACGTGTTCTAATTAAATTTTAAATGCGTTAGTAATTTAAATGTGTTCACATTTTAATATGTACCTCAAGCTACGAAAGCTTATTTTTGCAATCATTTTACTGTTGTACAAAAATCTAAATGTTGTAAAAAAAATTTAATTCACATTTTAAACTCATTTCAAATATTCGTCCTTTCTGATACTTATGTGTGCGCGCTTTAATTCACTGCCATGCATATTCATCACGAAAATTGAATAACGTATATGATGATTGAGTCAAAAATTGAGAAACAATTTATAGCTCTTTGGGACGAAATATCCCATAGTTTAACAGCTGAAAGATTTCGTAAATCCCTTCAAAATCTACAGCATATGGATTTCTAAAAGAAGTTTGTAGATATCGTGTGGATAATATTAAAGGGGAAGATTCGGACGACTAAAGCATTCACCTCCAGAAAAATGCAAATAGAAAACATAAAAGATTAAATTAGGTTGTATGGTGTTGGTTACAATTGAAGAGATTTTTCATAAAATTTTACTACTGACGATTGTATCTGTTTTTCGTACCTTATTTCATAAAAAGAAATTTTTCTAAAAATAATAAAAATCGAATTTTGAGTTCGAATTGCATGGAGTATGGTATTTAATCTCCCAGTAAAATAACTCAATCAATGATTCTAATGTTTTTTCATATTCATAATTGGAAATCCAACCGATTGTTCATATGCCTTGACTGTTTTATATTGAAGTAGGAGGAAATGATAGAAATTTGTTACATTTTTAATGTAAATACACAATAAATATGTGTCGATATATCTGTTTCCTGGAATTTTTATATTTGATATATATATATATATATATATATATATATATATATATATATATATATATATATATATATATATATATATATATATATATATATATATATATATATATATATATATATATATATATATATATATATATATATATATATATATATATATATATATATATATATATATATAAGAAATCATGTTTATACCTAGAAGTTAACAAAAAATCCAATATATATATATATTCACACCAAATATTTTCAATGTATTGATATCAATATATTGTTAGATATTTTTCTTTAGAGTTTAATGTGGTAATACTATGGAAAATTTTAAGTTACTAGTATAAATATTTATTTATTTTATGCCTTATTTTGTGAATGTAGTTTATATTTATTTATCACCTCTAAGCTAAAGGTATTTTGACAGTATCTCTTAACTATAAAGAGTTAGGGAAATACTCTAAAAAACAAAAGTTATTCTTGATTTGTTTATATCATTAAATGCAAGTTGAAACTATTTGTATAACAGTTTGTTTTAATAGAGAAAATGTAAGTAATACATTATAAGAAAACTGGTGTATTTTGATTCACATTTCCTTGCTAATTTAAAATCACTAAGTATATTATTTACTTTATGATTTCGAATTAATCTCAAAAGTAAAAGCTGAAATCTGAGTTAAGCGTTTCTTTGAATTTCCCCTCAAACAGGGACCTATACTAAGATGAAGTTAATAAACCTGCATAAGCCTTTCCAATAAACCTGATTTGCTAAATGATGTCTAAATTTATTTATCTGACGGCAGAATAACCTCTTTCGCAATTAGTCTACTTATTATAATTTATACAAGGTGTGTTCGTAAAGTTCGGTGATTGGTCTCTTAATTAAAAAAAACCCCGCCGGTTAGGATCTTAAGCACTCACGCAGACGCAGTGAGAGAAATGTCATCTAGAGACATTTTATGGCAGTTAAGAAAAAACGTATGCTATGAGCAGTTTAACACAATCAGTGTAAGAAAGATTATCGGTGTGATATGGAGCAACGCATAAACATAAAGTTTTGCTACAAGTTAGGCAAAATGGCGACGGAGACACATAACATGTTAGTGAATGTTTACGGTCGGGAAGCAGTGTGTTTATGAGTGGTTCCACACTGCGATCCGTGTAACCTAATTCCTCCGACAGGCACCAGGTTCCAGTTTTGGATCACCTTCGATATTCTTCGGGTCTGACTCCCGCGGACTTTTTCCTGTTTCCCCGCCTCAAAGGAGTTCTGAAAGACCAACACTTTTCCGACATTACTGAGACCCAACAACGTGTGACAACTGTGCTTCGAGCCATACCGAAAGAAGCGTTGCAGACAGTTTCCAACAATTGTACACCCGATGTCAAAAATGAATTGTTGCTAATGGTGAATACTTTGAAAACCAGTAAAGCTATTTTGCTTGTTTCTCTTATGTTTCCTTTTTTTATGGCAAAATTCACCGAACTTTTCGAACATACCTTGTACATAAATGTATACAAATTTATTACAATGTGCTCAACAAAATTAATTTTATTCTTCAGAATTTGTTTTCAGTAATTGTTCATTGTTAACGCATTAAATAAGTCATATTTAATTCTTTAGTGACAATATTACTAATATATATTACTGAATGTTTTTTCTTAAAATTTGGACTGCGCGATACCGAGTGGAAGCAAAATATGAATTCACTGGATTTAGCAACTGGTTAAGATTAGGTAATAAACAGTTAATTTCTGAATGTAAATTATGAACTTATAAATTTTTAATTTAAAGTTACTTACTGTGCAATATAAATAATTCCATGATTTTTCTACTATTTAATAAATGAAACTTTTTTTTATAAATAAAAAGCTTTATTCAATCTTATATATTATTTTTATTCTTGAAATTCTCTTTCACAGTAATGTTATATTATACAAACTGTATAGTGATATAATTTAGTAATTTACACATCAGCAACTGGACAGCAACGGATTTAATTTTTATAGTTTAATATTAATATGTGTATTAATTTACATAACAAATTTTTATAAAATCCAGATTGGTACTTAGATTTAAATAGAGGAAAAGTAACTATAAATTTTAATTTTAAAAAATATTATTAATAGCGTGAGAATTACCAGTGGGAAAAGTATTCAAATATGTCCGATATTCTCAGCATTTTTTGTTCAACATGCTCTTCAAGCATATTATGTCAAATACCATGTATCTGCTGAAATACAAAATTATAATTTAAGAAACGCTGTTTCTATATATATTATACATCTGTTTTTGCCTTAAATCTAGGAAGAGGCAGGCTTAAGTCTCAAATAGTAGCTTCAGGCTCAGAGATGCTCGTCGAGTTCGTCACGTCACCTGCCGGGCCTTTATTGAACAAGGGATTCCACTTTAAGGCAGAGAGTGTTCATTCTGAATCTGAGACTGAACACCAATACCCTCGTCTGGACAGCAACGGAACTTGTTCGATCACGAAGCACATGCGCTCGGGAGATGTCGCCACCTTCGGACATCTCCGGTCCTGGTATCCCGTCAACACCACGTGCACCTACAGGTAAGAAAAATGGACGCTCGTGTTTAATTCTCTTTATGAATTAAAGTTTTACATTATTTGTCTAAACTTACAAATGTATATGTTTCATTAAAGTTTAACTAAATAACCTACTAAAGGTGATCGATATTAATATGGAAAAAATTGGTGAGTCTTCAGTAAAAGTACAAAAATTTTAATAGAAATTTCTCATAGATGAGGTTGATACAGAAGATAGTTGGTGCTATAGGCTGTACTCAATGATGTAGGCTATAAATAGTGATATTAAAGAGTATAATAACCTTCTTTTATGTAACCACCTGTGGTATCGAGGGGTCACCGATTAATTTGTGTTTCAAAACATTCATAATGGGTTTCTGAAACATAGATTGATCAGTCTTCCTGGATCATTAAATCTTAAACTCTGATCTAATTAAAAATTGTGTGTAAAAACAATCATAAATGGATAAACTTTGTACATAAATACAAGAATCACACACGCATAACAGATAATAAAATAGGGTTAAATTTTTTATGTGATCACATCGATTAAAGTGATTATGTCGCAAAGCATATTTTAACAAAACTTAGTATTTTCTAACTTTAAACGTTTTTAAGAGGGTACGAGTATTATACCCATTTTAAACAAAAAATAAATTTCTTGCGTTAATCTTTTAATAAAAAAAAGTGAATTATATTGTCGAACTGTGTATTTTTATTTGGGAAAACAAAAATATCTCCCCGTGCACCAAGGAATACCACACAGGGCCCGAAGGTACAACAAATGTACTACATAACAAATCCAAATAAATCATGAGCTGACAGAAAAGTAATAATAAAAGAAGGCAGAGAGAAAAAAAGAGATATAAAAATAAAAAAGGAGTTAGATAACAGCATGGATAAATTTTTTTAAAAATTAAAATTTCTCTTTCTTTACTAGGTCCACCAAAATCGGGGGTCACCTGTTATTTAAGTCTTTACAAAGCTCGCGTTCCTTTCTTCCGAAACAGATGGGCATTCAAGAAGAATGTGAGAAGGGTTGTCAATCCCAGAGTTGCACATGCACACCTCACTGTTTTTAATGTGGAAACGGTGAAGAGAGCTATTGAATTTCCCATGTCCAGTGAGGAATTGCGTTATTTTAAAGTCGGTGTAGAACCAGTAGTTCTTAATTCTGATGGGAACTGATGGGAAAAAAGATTTTGTCCACTTACAATCAGGTGAGGACACAAAACCTGAGTTCCATTCTGTGATAATCTTTTTGGCAGTCGTTTTGAAAAAAGACTTGGATAAGCTGGTATCCAGTTTATTTGAAAGTGCAAAAGACCAGGAAATCTGCTCTTCCATTTCTATACACACCACTATGACCCTTAACATGGCAGATGCCTTTTTTTACCGAAATTTTATTAAAACTTGAATTATTTTAAAATGTTAAAAAAAACTATGTTTTTTATAAGTTAACAAAACAGATTTTAATAATAATGTTCTTCCATAAAAAACAGTTCTTAAAATAAAAACTTGAACATTATATTAAAGTAAAAAATGATTTAACATTCTTCCACCATTTTGTTCCTCATTGCCAGCTGAATGATCAGCACTCTAGTTTAAGCGATATTTTTTCTTTGTTTTATTGCATTCCCACGTGAATATAGCTAATTAATTCTTTCCTCCAAAGTTGGCAAACTCTCAACCAACTTCTAACTTTATATCATGGCCAAAAGATAAAGTCAGTAAGTTAGATATCAAACAGAGAATCTACTTTTTCATCCAAACAATGAGGATAAAATGGGAATTATCTGTTAATATGACAGTCTTGACAGCAAAATTGAATAAGATCAATCTGGACACGAGAACAATGCCTTGCATATTTGAGGGCTTATTGTCTCACCATATTTGATGTACTTTATTCAATAATAAACTTATTTGCATTTCAAATTAAAAAATTATAATTTTCACAGTATATGTCACATTTTGTCACGTGAATAATAAATCATTTTCTTGAACATTAATTTTGTTAAAAATATTGAAATATAAAATTAAAAATTCGCATGATATTTTGTTACCTTCAGAGATGGAGTAAAATTTTAAAAAATCATATTAACTTTTCGTACTCGTGTTTAAATGATTAGTGCTCAAATCTTCAATTTATGAGACCGATTCTCCCTATAGTTGCGTATGGGGCTCTTTCTAAAAATTAGGAATCTATATTAAGTCCTATGTACTGTAAATTCCTCTTCTGGTATAAAAGTTGGGTATAGAGATACCATCCAATACAATCATTATATCATCTATTTGACAAATTTGATTCGATGCATATATGTAAAATCCAAGTTAAGTAACACGATAAAAATGATAAAATTGTCGAACCTATTATAATGTATTTTAAAGATTATTGGTATAACTGTTTAATTATATACGGACTGTTAATTGAATTAATATTCAGTTTTAATAACGGTGTTGTAACGAATAATCATATAAAAACTTTAATAAGATACAAAATATATTATTAAATCCTTAAATATTGTAAACTTTTTGTTTTTCAAGATCTTGTATAAATATCTTTTACTAATAATTATATTATGTACCAACAAAAAATAAGTTTATATTATTTCAGTTAAAATTTTAAATATTTAAGGAAAGCATTTATTGTAACCTTTATTTTTATAGGAATTAATTTTATATAAAATTTGTGTTCTTAAATTCAATTAATTTTTTGTCAAAACTAAATTAAAAATTAATGAAATAATTTTACCAGTTTAAGAAAATTTTGAATGACTAAAATTAATGAGTGGAATTTAGAGAAATGAAATGAAATATTGCAGGTAGGATGAAAAAATTAATCAATAACATAAAATGTTTTATTCCGCTTAGTGAATAGCCAAACGTCTAAAGGCCTTGTCGGCCACTTTAATATCCACTGTACAAATTGGCCTATTTCGGGTAGACTTTTCATCCATCATAGTCAGTGAGCGTTATTCACGTGTTGCAAGGCAGGAAGCACAGCAAACTCTCAAGCATCAACTTCACAATTATGTATATAAATGCAATAAGCCCAACACCCCGTTGCTTAACAATGAATGAGATCGAACGTGGGAACTTTCACTTCGAAGAGAGCTGTTCTACCACTAAGCCACCGGAAGTCCCAACACATTTTTTTTATAAATTCAAATGAAACGTAGTAAAATAACTCATCTCAAAATTTAAGGGAAACTGCTTTATTGATAGCTATGCCATTTGCATGATAAAATGAACACTATGAATTTGTGGCTTCAAAAGCAGAAATCTCTAAACTTTTTTGATTGAGAACCACATTATTTTTTTACTAAATCTCAAGGATCGAGACCAGACAAAGCAGAAAGAGAAATGGTCATTCTCCTTTTATCCGTTTTTGAAATTTAACTAAAACTTATGATTTATTTGCTTTGGATCTTATTTTTCTATGGTTTTCCTTTGTGGTTATTTTTTCTCGTTTCAGAAAATTTTGAAATGGAGCTTTTGTTATTCATTTTGTCACAAAAACCAAATACACTTGTAGCTTGTAACTGCCCAATATTTCTGTAATTTTCTTTTTTTTATGGATTTAATAAAGCTCGAACGATAGGGAATAAAATTACATGAAACTCTGTTATGAAGCAAATTTTACAAAAGTGTTCCATGGTTTTCATTGGACATGTCTTGATGAAGTATATCAATCAGGCAACCACAACAAGCTTTTAAATTAATATTAAAGTCACATGACAAATATTATTAGACAACTTTGTATAAATATAAATGAAATGTCTTTTCGTAAGGCGTAAAAACTCCACCAAAAGCAACACCGTTTTCTATTTACCTCATCATGCACTGCTGCATTTCGATTTACACTAACAATTTCGCTTCAGATTCACCAGCGACTCTTACACATAAAGTTTAAAAGATGGATTCCATTCCGTTCTCAATTTCGATTCGTACTGCCGAAAATTTATCTGAAATATAATACTACGTCTGCATATTTTCTCTGAAAATTTATATTACTCGTGAGCGTTTTCGGATAAGTTCTAAAAGCACGTGGTTCACTTCATCGGAGAGAATTGAAAGTTGGACAGAGTTGCCCATTTTGAAATCTGTGCTCTAAATGCATTATTTTATTTTATTTCAAATTTGAATCTTTTATTTGAATTTGCTTATATATAAAAATAGAAAGAGTATTTTATTGTAGAATCTAGTGCAGAGCATACAAAAAGCAGTGGTACGATTGATGTTTTATAATTTTTATTAATATTTCATATATAATGTTGATTCAAAGCACA
Organism: Latrodectus elegans; assembly: GCA_030067965.1. Taxonomy (NCBI): domain Eukaryota; kingdom Metazoa; phylum Arthropoda; class Arachnida; order Araneae; family Theridiidae; genus Latrodectus; species Latrodectus elegans. The sequence goes on from CM057820.1 coordinate 109,395,738, forward strand.
GGTCATTGCTTGTTATTTGCAATAAGTGATAAAATGCAATATAAAACGCCATTCAGGGGCTAAAGTCTTTCAAAAATAAAATTTAAATAGTCTGCGATTAAAAAAATATTGAATATTTTGAAACACGAATTGAGATCTCGGCTATACTTGTTCTAAACATTAAATATACAATATTTTGTGATGCATCATTTAGTTGTTTGTACAATAATCTTCTGTAAAATATTAAATATATTTACAATTTTAAACACAATTTATGTTGTTATAAAACGTAAATAATGGGTTGCGTATCTTAAATAGCAAGAATTTTAATAGGTTTTACAGTGTAAAGTTTAATGTGGTTTCTTTGTCTCTTGGCATTATAGTACAACATATTATAATATATCTAGCCATACCCTGAAATAATGTGAGTAATTTAAACGAATAAGTTTCTACCACTTCCCAGTTTTGCCCGAGCACCGTTCGGGTACTTGAAATGGAGCCTTCCCTGTTTTTCCCGAGCGTCGCTTGTGCGACTGATTTTGTTACTTCATTGCAATGATTTGCCCGAATATTTTCTTTCTTTAGTATACAATGTTTCTAACAGATGTCTCTGGTAGCTCAGTAGAAGTATCATTGCAAAAGTGCATTGTTCTTTTTTTGCGTGAGAAAAGGAAGTAGAGGTATGATTGCAAAATATTTTGGCGCTTTCCTTTTATGCGGGAATAGGCACAAATTTTATTTTCACTAGCTTAGTAGATTGCATTCTGCAAATTGAATTTCATTTAAATCTGAAGCTGTACTAAAGAAGAATGAGTGATACTGACAGGCTTATCACAGAAGATAACTCTAATATTGAATCAGATAGTGAATCTGAAATTTCTATAAATGATTCTGGGAGTGATGAAAGCTCGTTTTCGGACTTCTCTAGTGATGAGGAAACAGAGAGTTCGGATGATCTAACTCAAGTTCGGAACTTTTGTGAACTTGATATTAGTAATCCTCCTTCACCTCCACCGCGATTTCCTTTCACTGCAAATCCAACTGTTCATTTGAATATTGATCTAAGTAATGGAACTGTACAATTTCTTGATATTTTCTTTGATGACGATTTGCTTGAAATTATAGTTTCTGAAACAAATAAATATGCAGATCAGATTATTCGAAATAGTAATATTCGACGGAAAAGCAGAGCAAAAAAGTGGGAACCAACGTTAAAAAAGAAAGACAGATTTTCCTTGCATTGAATATTTTACAAGGAATTGTAAAAAAGCCTGGTGTAAAGCAATACTGGAGTAAGAGACATTCAACATCAACTCCATTTTTTTCAAAAGTTATGTCTTATCGATGCTTTCATCTTATTCACCAGTATTTACATTTTTCAGATGATACCGAATATGACGCTAAGACACACGAGTGTCCAAAATTACAGAAATTGTTGCCTGTTTTCAAGCATTTAAATACTCGATTCCGAGAAATTATAACATCTGAAAGAGATGTTACAATTGCTGAGAGCTTGATGTTGTACAAGGAAAAATTACACTGGAAACAATATATTCCTCTAAAACGATCACGGTTCAGTATAAAAAGTTTTACTTTATGTGAATCAAAGTCAGGTTATGTATATCAACTTATTACATACACTGGTTAAGATACCAGATACCCAAAGATATACTTTTTGATGATAAGTACCAGCATTTTTGCAAGTCCTCTCAAGTAGTGATGACTCTTATGCAACCACTATTGTAAAAAGGATATTTACTAACTACAGACAATTACTACACATCACCAGAACTGGCAGATATCCTTCTCAACAATCAAGCAGATATGTATGGCACTCTCAAACTTACCAGAAAAGACGTTCCAAAAGAATTGCAGTCAAAAGAACGAGAAAAAGGCGAAATCTGTGCATACCAGAGAGGAAAGGTTTGCCTAATCAAATGGATGGACAAGAAACCTGTATCTCTTTTATCTACAATACACAATCCTATAATGATTGAAGTACCATCTCACAAGGATGAGGCAAGGAAGAAACCAAAAGTAGTGATGGAATATAATAATACCATGGGAGTTGTAGACAGAATGGATCAACATCTCACTAATTACCCAGTCACAAAGAGGAAAGAAATATTACAAAAAATATTCTTCCAATTTTTGGATGTATCGTTGTGTAATGCTTTTGTTTTATACCAGAAGCACGGAGGTACACGCATCTGAGATTTAGACTTGATATAATAGATCGTCTTATCGAAAGACATGGGACAGCAAATGATAAAAAAGGACGACCAGAAATTTTGCTCAATCCCTTACGATTGACTGAAAGATAATTTTTAGAAGTGATTGCTCCCACTGAAAAGAAGTTGAGACCGACGAGGCAGTGCTTTGTGTGTTGCTCGAAAAGAAATGATTCTGGAAAACGGATGAGAAAGGAAACAAGATATTTTTGTCCCGATTGTGATGTTGGATTATGCTTGTCTCCTTGTTTTAAAATGTACCATTCAAAAACTGAATTTTAAAGAGATAATAGATGTAAGTACATTTGTACATTTTCTTTTCTGAATCCAATTCCTGTAAAGTATTTTTTTCCAGTCCTCTTATTTCACCGGGAAAAAGCAACTTTAAGTGAAAATTCAATTGTTTTTGCTCTGAATAAAAATTAAAGTTATTTCATAAAATCAATAATTGCAACAGTTTTCACTCTTGATTTAAGTTCATATAATCGATTTTAACAGAAATTTGTTTCTGAAAAATATGCTTATTTTTTTTTACCCAATTTGTCAGAAAAAAGACGCTGTTAAGTTGGTTAATTTTATCTATTGCATTGTTAACACTAATTGCTTCTTGATTATTGATTAAGGTTATCAATCATAATATTTATATTATATATTTTATAATATCGTAAAATTATATTATTGTATTTCATTGTATACTCCATTATAAAATAGTTAAAATAATGTTAACCTATTTCGGAATACCGATTACTGTTTTCCAATTTTCGTTTAATATTTAAAATAATTAATTTATTTTCCACTCTGAGTATTGTTGTTATCATTAAATATATATTGTTAAGTTTTCATTATTTATAAGCATTCTTTATTTTTGTTTGCCAGCTATCTAAATTCGCTTATTTGCTTAATTCCATATTATCACATATTCCTTCGATAATGTTCTTTTAAGGTGGATTTTTAATGAACATGGATTCAAATTAATATTCTGTCTATTTCAGGATTATTGCTAAATTTTAAAAGTTTTAAATTCATTTCTTTAAATGATGATTTATAAAATATTTTCTCTACAACAGGTTTATTGCTCCAGATGATGAAGTTTTGAAATTAACTTTTGAGTTCTTTCGAATGGAGAGGGTTACATTATGCAACGAGTCTCTCAAATTATACGACAGTCCATACAAGGACCCTTCCAAAATCATATCCAAGCTCTGTGATATCAATCGACCACGAACCGAGCAACCAAAATCTGTGTATGAAACTTCTGGACCCGGTCTCTTTGTGGAGTTCGTCAGTAAAATGGGGTATATTATCTGGTGTCTTCAATCATTTTAATTTATTGATATACGTGCTATTTATGCATTTTTGACGTATTTTGGTAATTTTATGTTTTAAAAGATATGCAAAAATCTATACATAACGCAATTTAGGAAGGTAAACAGGAAAACAATTCTAAGTTATAAATACAAGAAATATATAAATGAGGTTTAACTATATATTTATTCATTAACAAAATTATAAATATATGGGATAGATTTTGAATCAAAATAAATGCCATATTTTTAATTTCAAAATAATCCTAAAATTTTCTGAACTAGTTTCTTATCAGTAAATATAGTCAAAATTTATAGAACAGACTGATTTTTAAATCAGTCTTTCGCATTAAACTCTGAATGTCCCCGAAAGAGAATAAATAATTTGCAAGAGGAGTGCAAAAAATAACTTTGTTAATGCCAAAGTTTCATGACAAAATGAATTAAAAAGTGGATTATTTTTAAATTTTAGCAAGTGAGGATCATGGGTTAATATTTTCTCTTACATTTATTATTCTTGAAACTCATGTAGAATTGCTCACATAATGCGGTTTGCTATTTACACGTAATAGAAATTATTCCTTATGTAATCACAGATTTAACAGGATTGGGGTTATCAATCTTCCTCAAGTTACGATCGTTATGGATATCGTGACATGATTTGTTGAAAATATTTCACCTTATTATTTTTTTCATTTTAAAAATTTAGTAAAATGCATTTTCAGATATACAAGAAAAAAATTTTTTTAAGAAAATGTTTAAGGAAAAACCAAATTCCAGCTTGTATTGTGCGCAAATTTTTACTTTAAAAAGTAAAAAAAAAAATTTTATAATTTTTGAAGAGAAAACCTGTATCATATAAATTACATTTTAAAATATAAACCACCTTTTGAACCAAAACAAACGCTAAAATTAATTTTAAAGAAGAATGAACACACATTTTGTAAAAATTACTAAGACAGAAAAACTAGTTACCATTTTCATACAAAAATGCTAATTAAATATAAATAGCAGTAATGTTATTGTATATTTTTTAATGAATCCGTATTAGACAATTTCATTTTGTAAAATTAAAAAATGTATTAAATGATTAAATAATAATTAAGTAATAAAATGATTAAATAATAATTAAAAAATGAGATTTTATATAAGCTTAAATGTATAAGAAAACATTTCTTTTCATACATAATATTTATTTAAATTAACATTTTATAATTTTTTCAAAATCTGAATCAATACGAATTCATATTGTAAAATCAAATCATCTACTTAACCAAAACATTTAAGTGGAAGAAAATAGAAAGGTCTTATTCTGAAATAATTAAGATAAACAATTTTCTTCTTTCTAATGCAAAATTAACTGATAAAAGTAGTAAATTCATTGCTATATAAACATAATGCATGTCTATTTCTCATTATTGTCTGAAAGAACACATTACATAAAGTTAACAAATATCTATTTCAAGACATTCTGTGATGAACAACATTTATGAAGAATTTTAAAATTTCAGCTGTAGTATGTGCTTGAGTATGAAAAAATTCTTGATTGTCATTTTACAATAGTAATCAAAAATCTCACAAGAGGATTTCTCTCTCATTTGAAACTTATTTTGAAATTTAAAGATAATTTCATCAAATGTCTCAAACATCTAAATAATCAAGGAACTCTCTTAAATAATCAAGGAATCAGCACTAATTTGTATTTGGTGAAACTTTTCTTGATTCATTTTAAATGTATATGCATATAATAATTCCCTATATGTGTAAAAAATTAAAATTTAAATTTATCCAAAATTGTGTATAAGGAAGGATATTAGAATATAGAAAAGAATTTTATTTATTAGGATCAAAAGTAGGCAATAAGTGTTTCTAGCTTAGAATAAATTCTCAACGAATTGCCTATTTGAACCAATGCTTCTATGAGAAGAATATTGAAAGAATAAAATTAAAAGAATACATGGGCACAATAAATGAAATATACAGATAAAATTAAAATAAACCTTTACGGGAGAAGGGGAAATTAACTACTCAAAAGAAAAGAGTTTACCTGACCTCAGTATTGGTTACACATGCATTTAGTGCATTTAAAATACGCAAAACAAAAACATCAAGGCATTGAGATGCTTAGAACAATTGCAATTAAGCAAGTATTCAACTAATCAAAATTACTAGTACTCTGCTATAAAGTGAAGTATTTATTTCATTTACTTGCACAATATCTGTATTATGAGCTCATTGTCAATAGTTGTCTAGTATCTTGGTTAGCTATATCTTTTTCGTGTATTTTTGTCATTAAAAAATGAATAGATTAATATAACTAAATTATTTTGAATTCCTATTTAATTTTTGATTCTTGTGTTTAGATCTTTAGAAGGAGCGTCCATCAGTTATGCCTTTGAAGTGAGGCCAGTGAACATCGTGGCTCGAAGAAACACTTTGAACGGTGGCAGTTGCAGTCGCATTTTTACCCCTGAGGGTGGCATGACCGGACTTTTAACCGGACATTCCTTCGGTGAGACGAACATCTCATCCTTGACCTGCAACTATACCTTCGATGCGTCCCGTCTCTCCCAAGGCAGGATCCGCCTGGTCATCTTCACTTCCCTCAGAAAGTCCGCCAACTGTGCAGATTGTCGCCAAGAACCTTTGTATGCTCAAGTTTTGTTTGGAATCGGAGAAAAAGTCTGTTTCTGCAAGGTGAGTCTTATCCTTTTTGGACTTGATTCGATTGAATTCTTACTTCGTTTTCATCAGTACTTGAATATTTATTTTTACTTTCTTCGTAGCTAAAGATAACCTGCTCATATACAAACATGGAAATATGTGCATAAAATGTACTGTTAAGTGAAAATAGGCTGCTCTTATAAATCTTTTAAACTGAAATGTCTTGAAAATATGAACACTGAGCACTTAACATTATGTTTTTGTGAATTGCGGAAATTTTCATATTTTTGTCACTAAAGTCTTATAGTTAATCCTAAAATATAGAAAGCAACGACTAAATTTAAAGCAGTTCTTCCTTCTCATCATAATATTTTTCAGGTTTTTTTTTTTTCTAATTACTTATTCAAGTTAGTTAAGTCACTCTTCTTTGCATAAATTTATGAATGCCCTAAAGAAAAGTTTTTTTAAATAATGTTTCTGCAATTAGTAATCTCATTTGCATATGCTTCTAAATTAAGTACTTATAAAGAATTATCTTTAAAATGAGATTTTAATCACCCTTCACTTTCCATATAAAAAATAAATTTATATTTAAATAATTTAAATCAGGAAAACATTTTTTATGCATTATTTTTTATTCGTGTTTAATTCTAAAATCATTACTCACATGTTTAACAATATTACGAAAAGATTACCATTGAAAAAAGTTATAATAAAGATCATAAAAAATAATATTTTATTTAATAAAAAAGGAATCACTTTTTTTATTAGTGTTTCCAAATATTGCAGATAAAACAAATAGAAAAACGGTTAAATATTTTATGATGATGCAAAATTCAGTGATATGGGAAAAATCACATGATAATATTTCATATTGTATCTCAATCATAAAATTTGCCGTTCAGAGAAAAATTTAGCAATCTTTTGGCTTATTCGGAGAATAATTCCTCTTCTTATCATAAACGGATCGCCTTAAAGTGTATCTCTGTATATTGAAATAGTAATATAAAGTACTTTTCACTGTATCCAAATTAAATTATTAAAATAAGCATAGTACTTTTATAATTTCTTTAGAATTGGTTTATCTCGAATAAATTTTTCATTACAATGATAATAATAAGGAAAAATATTTATCCAATAAAACATTATTTGATCTTTTTACTTAAAATATAAAATATTTCTTTTCAAAAAGTAGCTTTTTCTGTGACTTCAGAAATGTATATAATTTCAACAGTATTTTTCAACAATATAACAGATTAATTCATATTCTTCATTCATTCAGATAATAATTTATATGTCGATTTTCTATTGTATTTCATTCTTCCTATGAAATAAAGGCATTTCTTGTATTTCAATTGTTTTTATTTAATAACATATTTTTAATGTTTTCAGTAGTAAAGACATCACTCTATTTGTAAATTTTATTGTTCCTTCTTTTATAAGAATAGTTACTGTTCTAACAATGTAACGTTTCTCGAATAAAAAAAGTTTTAAAACTCATTTATTTCATAATAATAAAGTTTACAAAACTCATTTATTTTTAGCAATTACAGATATAAGACTAATTGAATTTCCCACATCATTCCTCCTTTAGTAAGTATTGTTGGTTTTAATTCTAGCTACAGAAGTCTTCTTGGTGTTTCATCGTAATATATTTTTTAAATAATTATGAACGCTTTATGCATTAATTAGAATAAGACGGCTGAGATTTGCAGCCATTTATTTTCAAAAGCTCCTCTTTAGTTTTTATGAATTATAGAAATAGATAACTAATTATCAGTTTTTCCAGTGTTCTTTCTTTCTAAAATGTTCAGACTTTTTAAATAAGACTTGTAGTTTATAAATTCCATTTCATTACTGTAACTCATCTGTTTTTTTTCAATTATTAAGATAAGAATACTTTTGTAGTGTTTTATTATAATTCCGTTTTTTTTTTTTTTTTTTTTTTTTTTTCCAGCAAACGTAAGCACTTCTTGTATAACAATTACTACTTTAAATGAAGCGTTCAATGCATAATTCTATTAGTTTTGAGAATCATAGAGACAAGAGTTTACTTGTCAGTTTTCCATTGTATCTTTCCTTATACAAGAAATGTGAATGCTCCCTGAATAAGATTTCTTTTTATGCAGTTTATATTGTTTCATAACATAAATCATTCCATTCTTATAATCATGTATTTGCCAGTGATTCATAGCCATCTTTTATTCTTGCAATTACTATAAATATTTTCTGCATAAAATGTGTCGCCTCAAATTTTTTTAAAAATATATATTTACTTAATAACGAATTAAGAGCGTGTAAGGCCATGGTAGCCTAGTGGTTAGGGCATCGGTCTTCCATCCGGAAGGGTTGGATTTGATTTCCAATGCCACCAAAGACCCAACGAGGACATGCGATATACGTGCTTGTTAAATCTGGGGAATCGAAAGACCTATGGTCGGTCATTCAACAGTTTTCATGGGTGTAATGGTCTGGAGAAAATTTCCTTCCCCTCCAAATCAATGTCAAAATTGATGGAGTAAATCCTCTGGTGATGCCATCTATCGGAGGATTTAAATATTTATCGGAAGATTTCGTTTTAATCAGAGCACCTTCGTGGTGCTCTGATTAAAACGAAAGATGCTCCTTATTGACTTAAATTGGCATAGCGAGCTTGGCTTGTTCAAGTGTCATGTATAAGTAACAACAAGAGTGTGTATGAAAACTTTTGAGATTATTTTTAATCATTGTATATAGTCTATTTCTCTGTGCTTTATAGGATTTATTCTGGCAAAAGAAATATTAATCATTTCACAGTAGGAAATATAATTTCGACAATAAAAGACGTCATGATCACTCGCTTATGTCTCTCATTCATAAACACAAGTAATATAAACTTGAGACTATGTTTTCCTTATATTATCCAAAGCATATAATTGTATATTTTTTACCTTAATTGGTTACAAAATATTCCATGCTATATTTTTGATTTTATTTTAAATGTATTAATTAATCCAATTCATCTGGTTACTGCTATTTATTTACTTAACTTAGTCAATATTTTGGTGTAATTTACACAAATACCTGGATAAATTCTACATCTTGAGGCATATTATTTATTTCAAAAATATGCCTAGTAAGGAAAAGTAATTTTTAAGTAAATAATTTTGCATTTTTATATTCTCTTAAAAAATATTAATAATGAAAAATTCTTGTGCACAAATACTTCTTATCAAGTGTTATGAAATATAATACAACCATGCACTACAAGCATATTTGTTATTTCCATATTTCAGATTTTATGAGATTTTTTTATTATTTACCAACGCAGTTTTATAGGAAAAAGTTTTTTTTTTCAATCAAACTAAGTGTGAAATTTTATGGAAACGTTCAAATTTTATTTTCACTTAAGTAGGACCAAATAAAATTGAACTGGAAATTGAAATTTGAAAGTTTCTATCTCGCATTCTATGTCATTTATTTATTTATTTATTCTATTTTTATTTCCGATTCTCAAAAAAACCAAATTAAATCCATTTGATGTGAGAAAACATGGATAAGCAACGGCATATTATATTTTCTACAAATATTTACTCATCACTATATCAGCCTTGGGGTATAAGTTTTTTCAATTAGTTAGAACATTTTATTACCTCCATCTACACTTCCATACGCAGAAAAAATACTTGGAAGGTAAATGAAATGAAGATTAGTATTTCCAAGAATTTTCTTAGCATACACAACCTTTTCTAAATTATATATACTTTGTTGATTCATTTCTCCAAATTATTGAAGCTATTTTTAAAAAGATCCTTTTTTTTCCTTTAATGATAAAGATATAAATGTTTAAAATAATTGAGATAAAAAGTACTTTGATTCGTTAACTATATTCATAAATATTTTTAGCTATTCATTTTTTACTCTTATATTATCAAAATTACTGTAATTAAAAAATTGATAAATTATTTTCCTTATAATAAAATTACTAGTAAGTTTTTTTATAATTCTGAAAGTAATTTAAAATGTATAGTTACTAAAGAATTGTGTAATTTTATTAGCTATAAATTTTTAAATATTTCTAGAAAGTCATTTCAAATTTAAATAATAAATTGTGCCAGAAATTATATATATATGTATATATATATATATATATATATATTATATTATATTATATTATATTATATTATATTATATTTTACTGAAAATAAATGCACCCGTATTTCAGAAACTATATTTCCATTTCCATTCTTGCACTCTCTTTTGTAAAACTAATTTTTTGGAAACTTTTTTTTTTGTTACAAATTTATGAACATCATTGTGTTTATCTTAGAATATCTCAGACACACAAGCTCAGAAATATTCAAAAAGTGTGCAATTTAGGTTGTACTTCCTTAAAAGCAGCATTTCTAAGTATTTGCCTGCCTATTGGCGACTTGACAAGAAATAGATATATTTGGAAAAATTTATCACTTAAACTCTAGTACCAATATTTACCAAGATAGCCTGGATTCCTCCTGAAATTTGGCGAAATTTGTAGATTTCACGCCAATTCTGGTATAAATATGTCCGTCACAAAAGAGTGCGATTTCCATAGTTTTTTAGTGAGGCGCTGAGAATGAAAACGCTAGGCTACAAAGTTAGTGAAGATGAACAGTCTTGAATATTTGTTTAGTGATTAGAAGTTGCTGTCTGTCTGGGGTATTAGAGACTTCTGTGATTGATTGTGATTGTACCTCCCGTTGTATTAGCTGTATTAAAACTTTTAACTGTTTTTTCTACAACTGGAATTTCTTGCGTTTAGTTGAATAAAAGTTTTTTTATTTTTAAGAGATTGTTTTATCGACTCTCAACGAACACGAACCCCGAAGTGTCCGTATTATTTACGAATAGCTACATATTTGAATTTTCATTAGAAGAGATAATCATGTTTTCCAAATGATTTTAGTTTCTTATTACGAACAATATTGAGAACAAGTACTGTGGTTAACAGCCCAAACCAATTATAAGTCCATTTGATTTTCTAAGATTCGTTGCATTCCTTAAAAGGTTGTAGGTTAAATAAATACTACTTATTAGAAGTTATTAACTATTTATTCTTGAGATTAAAGAGATTCCCTAAAGATACTGTAATATTTATAACTTGTGCAGTTTCAGAATTTACTTATTGCTTGGAAAAGAAACCGATGAACTCACAAAAGAGTGCAAACAAAGCAAAAATATGATAACTAATCTTCTGTTGCTCAAACACTTATATCAAATCTAAAATTTTTTATCTCTTTTTTTTATCAATAAGAAATTATTTAATGAATAGCCTGGCTGCTGAAATCTGTTTTAAAATGTTCTTATTAAACATATGCTGCATTATTCTTTCCTGTACAACATTTCATAATAATGTTTGCATGCGCACACATGGTTCTGAAATTTTTTTCGACAACTATCCAACAAGTATGGATGCAAAAAAGCAGCTAATATCATTTGTTGTTCAACATTTACTCTTTTTAATTCTGAACTTTCCACTGTTGAAAAGAGTTCGAGAATCAATCAATTGCAAGATTATATTGTTATTCTATAGTAGTTTTAAAACAACTTTGCAATTTATTTTATAAAATGAATTTAGACGTTTAGTGAAACATTTTTTCTTGGTCTATATTACCATGTTTTTATGGGGAAAGATTATTGAGAAAAATATAAAACTTACGAAGAAATATTGAAATATTAGAATCTAAAATTGTAATTTTTATCTCGATTCACAGTACACCATGCATACTCTTCTGATATATATATTACACTGTATTAACAAATTACTGTTAGAGAACGAAAAAAGTGTAGCAGAATTTCAAAAATATAAGTTTAAAATGTCTCCTTGAGAAATTAAACAATTAATTTCGTTTGAAAACAAATTTTACTATTTAATGCATACCTAATAAATTCATTTTTTTTTCATTTTTGTTCAAGCAATTGTTATCGTAAATTTTATAAAAAAAAAAAAAAAAAAAAAAAAAAACACTTTAGAGATTATGAATTTTGTTCTTAAAAATTTTTGATTTTGAAAACTTCTAACTTCATAGTTTCAAAATTATTAAACTCTCTTTTATACAAAAAATCCAGTTAATCAAATTTTAACTAAGCAAAAATTAGTCATCTTGTACAAATAAAAATTTTAAATAATTATATAAATTTTAGGCAAAATTGAATTTTTCAGGTTTTGCTAGCAACATTTTTCATGTGCCTTTAGAATATGAAAACAAGAACTCTACAGAATGCATTTTCATATGAACTAAGCTAATTTTAAAAACATACAAACATTTCCTTTATAAATTGCATTTATTTTACTTATAAGAAATATGAATTTCTGAATTCTTATGAATTGAAACTGTGTGTATATATGTTGATTACATAAATTATTTTTAATAATCCTTACATAATTAATTTTATCATTCAATAATTTTCATGAAAATTTAATTTATATATTGACATTTTTTTATTGTAGGTTTCAACTCACAGAAGTCATACTTTAACATCATTAGGTCCGTTGATGCATTTGTCGTTACATGCTGAATCATCGTGGGAAAAAAAGCTCCCGCAGAAGCACGTTGTCAATGGAAGTTACGTCTTTTATTCGGAATCCAGGTGTGGAGCTGAGCGTCTTGAACTAGACATACAAGGTGTTCTGTCTTTTCCACCACTCATCTCGAGTGTAGGGAATTGCCCAGAAGGACTATGCCCGGACAGTCCTATCTTCTGCCAGTGGAAGATTCCGATTTTCCACAGAATGGACGTCCTTCTAAAAATAGAGGGACTGGCAGATGATGGAAATTGCAGTACTGATCACGCTGTCATCAGCAGCATTGTCCTTTGCCCCAGTGATGAAGTCCAGGAGATACTCCTCCACAAAGAAGACATCTTCGAGTCGGACGTGACGGTCAGTCTCCGATTGTCGGAGAAGTCATCCAACTTCACAGTCAGGTGGACGCAGCTACAGATGCTGCCTACCAGGACCAGTCCTGACAGCCTGGTGTCTCTGGGAAAAGACTGTGACTTCTTGTGCACAACTTCCATGGCCTGTTTGACGAGAGACTTAGTCTGCAATGGCGTCAACAACTGTCCTGGCATAGGTACCACAGCAGATGAGGACAGTACTCTTTGCGTTTTACCAAGAGATAGCTTCAGACTTTATTGGTGGATAATTGGATTTGGACTCGGTATATGCGTTTGCTTGACATTCTGTCTTGTTTTCACCATTTTCAGAAGATGCCGTGTTAGGCGACATCGAATTTAAATATCATCAAGGAGATGTTGTTTTTGTACCAATGTGTTCATGTGATTAAAGTTTTAAATATTTATTGCTATTGTTATTGATGCTGATATTAATATATCTTACATTTAATTTAACTCAAAATAGCTATCATTTGGCGATATAGAATCCTTTAAGTTTCACCACTCCGAATAACGTACTCCCTTCAGAGTATGAAGCTTTAAAAATAACATAATTTGGTTAAGTATTCCATAGCAAGTATCATAAAAGGTTCGATATCCTTTAATGATATACACAAACGCTCTCGAAATCATAAAGTCATATCTCGCAGATATGCACACTGTATTAAAAATTGTATCTCGATATCGTATAAACTACTTCCATCCACAAGTTTGACTATATTTTCTAAAGAATTATTTTTATTGCAGAAAATGTATAAATGTGTAATTTTATTTTACATATCTAGTTGGATCAACATAACATCAATATTCCGCATGTAATTTTGCTAAACGTTGTCGTCATAAAATCCAACTGAAAAGGAGTACTATATCAGACAATTGCATACAGACAGAATTCTCACTTGTTGATTAAGTTATTGTCTTACAACCTATTGATTGTGTGTATTAGGAGTTACTGCGTTATAATGTACATCTTGAGAGCAAATGAATTCATTTTAACATGTTTTACCGTAAAATCTCTAAACTTGATTGATTTTTTGTCTTTTAGTTAATTTCCTGTCATGAGCTGGTATATAGCAAACATATCACTGTAACATAAATGAAGAAGACAACAGAATTCGATAACTGCATTCTTCATTTTATTCATTTCACTACAATGGAAAAATAAGTTATGGAATTGAGTGAAATAATTAAGCTGGCCATCAAATTAAAGAGGAACCAAAACAGAATTTTGAAAAAGTTAATTAATATTAATTTATTAGACGGTTAGAAAAATAATAAGAAGTGAAATAATAGAAATTTTATACACAATCAATAAAAAAACGTATGAAACGATTATTCAATTCAAGGATTAAGAGGGATCACTGCTAAGCAATGATTTTGTAGTAAATTAAATGAAATTGCATTTGCATTATTGATTAAAAATCTATTGAATCTCATTATTAAGTCATTTTATTACGAATGTGAAACTCCATCTGACTTGTTATGCACTTACAAATCGGTGATTGGGTACAGTAAACAGAATATTTGCAAATGAACAAACTATATAAAGCTGTAGGGTAATCCTATGTGCAATGTAAAATCGCAAAATGTTGAGAATCCTCATTTAGTCCCTCACCAAGCAATTGGAAAATTTTGTGGCTATGAAAAGTCACAGATTCTTGATATTAAAAGAATAAAACTAATGATTCAATATGCTTCTGAAGCTTATTGCAAGAAATTAATATCTGGGATTTTTACTTTTATGATAATGTCAAATTAAAAAAAACCTATACATCGATATATAAAAGTGACAGTAAAGCTGTTTAATTAAGATAGTTTTAAGAAATCAGCTCCATGCTTTTCATTTTTTATTCGAGTATGCAAGAACAAAAGCAAATAATGTAAAACAAAAAGATTTTAGAAGCAATAAAGATTTTTGAAAAACATTTTCGCCAATGGGGAAAATTTGAATGATATAATGCAGCCGTAGATATTGTACTTCTTACAAATTTTATTTCGAGTTAATGTTTTTGATATTATAAAGAATTCCGTATTTGCCATGCAAAAATAATAGCATCTTTCCACTGCGTACTCTAAGGACGTGCTTTGTCTTCTGATCCATTAACTTTGTACATTTTCTTACTTTTATTATTGTGGATTGATTTCAATAAACACGTGAATTTTTTTTCTGAAAAATTATAATTTTTAGTGTAATGGCGGTTGTTTTTCTAACGCTAAAACTATTCGAATTATTATTTGAGAGAAATTATGAGAGCAAAAAAAATAACTAATGCCTATTTTAGTTTTCTGTTGTATCCTCTATATATATATATATATATATATATATATATATATATATATATATATATATAAAGGAAAGGTCTTTAGTAATTTGACGAAAGAATCTACTTGTCAATTATTGATGTTGCCTTAATCAGCATTTACTCAATTAATATTGCAATTAGAATGTTTTTATTGAAATGGTTAAAATTTGAAATTTTTAGGCCAGATGTCTGATAAAAATTCCGAAAGAATTACAGCCGTAAGTGTTGAAATTTAAGGTACAGTTTGTTTATCATGGTTAAAAGCTTTTAAAATAAAGTATCCTTGATGTAGAAGATACTATTTTGTTTTTAAGTTTTGTCTATAGTGTGTCAACCTTTAACACTTGATGTTAAACATCAAATAAACTTGAAAACTTACTAAATTTAGCTAATACTGGGTTGAAATTATTTTGAAAAAGTAGTTTCCTTAGATGGTTTGTTCAATATCAAATGAGGAAAAAAATGTGTGGGTTTGGATTTGCATGCAAGAAAAACTACATATTTAAAGATTTTATGGTTAAAGTTTGAATGAAGTAAAAGAAAAATAGATTCTAGCTTCGACTGCCTCCAAATCATGATTGATGTGTAAAGAGAATAATAACTATGAATTACTTGTTAACATAGTATAGCAGATATCTTAACAACTGAAAACCGATGTGAGGCATTTGTATCTCCACCGTGTGTTACCCTACGGGAGGATTTTTCCCAAATAATGGACAGTATTTTCCTGTTAATAGCAAAAAAAACCCAAAAGCTCCATAAACACTCAACACAATGGATGCAGGTGCTTATAATTGCTGGCAGTGAACAGAAGCTTAACACTCGTCGTGCATTATTCATTAGTGATTCTCCTTCTATTCTCAGCTTCTAAGAATAGTGTCTTCAGTTTTTTTGAGTTCTATTTTAGAAAATTGAGAGAAGATGTGTAGGAATAAACTAAAAGCTTTGAGGCTATTAAAATAACTTAAAAACTTCACTCTGATGTGAAGGTATATTTAATTCTCTGTAGTTAAATATATCTTCACTCCGTTCTCTCATTTTTGATCAGAGCCTCCAAAGGGGGATTTTTAACTGAAGATTGATACATAAGGTTCTGAAGTTGATTTCGTTGATTGACAAAACGCAGTGATATCCCAAATAGTTTATGCGGTAATAAATCATTTTAAACATATGTCACATCTTCCTTGTCGTATAAACTTTTTCATAAATTTGTGAATTATAATCACGTATCACAAATGTGAAAAATTGGATAACTTCCAGGCTATATCCTAGTAAATATACGTATAGAAAACATAAACTTAACATCTATATCTCTGATTGTTCAATAATAAGCGGAACTGAACCTTTTTTTACTTCCTGTCCACTAGTCCACAGAGCGTTCTTCCTACTATTAGATTATAGTAAGTGAACTATTACATGAATATTTATCAGATTTTTATAGTTCCTATAGTTATTCAAACAATAAAATTTACTTGAAAATTTCAAAATTTTAATCTTTAAGATGCATGTTTAAGAGAAGTTCTATTCTAAAAACAATTTCTCAACAATGAAATCTCTTGTGTTTGCTTTGATATGAATATCAGATAGGCTACTGTGTTGGATTTTACTAAGATGATTAACATCTTGTCGTCACTGTGATTTATGAACGTTTTGTGATTTAAACAGAAAATATAAAATGGACAAAGAACAGGATAAAAATTGACCTTTGAATTTAAAAATATACGCTCGAATTCATCCATATGCAAAATATTTTATGATTCTAAATTCCTATCTTTTATAAGGAAAACTAAAGCTAAAAGAAACTTTGAATATTTTTTTGTTAATACAGATGATAAAAGTTCTTCAATAAATCTTTGAGTTTTCAAAGTAAAGCATAGAATTTTCACCTGATTGCATTAAATCAAACTGTCTGAAATATTAATATTATTGATTTTCATAACAAGCGTTGTTTACTCGAAGTTAGTGCAGTGATTTTTAGAATTTATAGTGGATAATTCAATTACAACCCATTGCTCCCTGATTTTATTATGCTAACATAATTAAATGAAATCTTATTGCTGAAATTGTGCCCATAAGATATAAGAGTTCTACTTGAAATAATTTAATTTCTCAAATCCACTGAATAAAAGTAAATTCAGACCACATTCCACGGAAGGCGAAATGTATTTGGCTCCATCTCTTAGATTTGGCAAAAAATTCATCCACGTATGAAAGCAAACAACGATTATGTGATACGGAGACTATTAGCACGAAAAACATTTTTCTTGAATTTTGCATAATGAACTGAAGTGAAGAGGTATGTTCTCGAAACTCTTGGAGTAAATTGAATTTTACGCCCAATTTCTACTACTACGGCGAATTTAGGAGGAACAAAAAAGACAGAAATGCAATTTCGTCTGCAAAATAGCGTGATTGCTGGAAAATACAGCAATCAGTTATCCGTATAAAAATAAATTTTATTTATTTCTGAAATTTTTCAAGCGAAAGAGAAGATTACTTTCCTTCCGTTAACGGTTGATGTTCTAATTTTTATACTATTTTTCCTTTTGTTTCGAAATTATTTCCTTATCTATTGGTTATTCAGAGGATAAATAAGGAAAAGGTATTTGCCAGCGTGTAACCTGTAACTCAAAGTAAATACGTCGATAGAAATTTAATAAAAATTCAAATCAAGATGCGGTAAAAGTGTAACTATATGTATTATAGAAAATGAGTAATCGTGGAAATAAGAATTCCAATACACATTCCGAGATATATTTGTGAAAAAGAATATTTTCCAAGCGAATGCACTGAATAAGGAAATCTTTCCTTTCCATTTAAGATGTTTGAACCATTCAATTTTTTTTCCAAATTAGAGCAGACATTTATTTAAAAAAACAATTTGAAAGGTAAAAAAGAAAACCAACAATTTTTTTTTTTTAATTTTTGATATTTTCAAATAAATATGAAAGCCTTCAAGATACGTTTTCTGTCAGTGATGAAATCTCAAACTCTCAAATTTTTACTTAGAAATAATATTAAAAATTATTTCATCATAAAATATAAATGGTGACACATCATGCAGGCTTATTTAAATAAAAATTATTTTATTCCTAGCTCAAGATGATTTTAAGGTCATATCTTCGTAAACTTATTTTCAGAATATAATGACAAAAAAATGCTTATCATTTTAATTTTAAATTATATAATTTGCAAAATAGAACACAAATTTATACTATTTGAATATAGTTGTGGAAATATTAATAATCAGATTATTTAGTTTTTATAATGATTTGTTAACGTAAAAATGACCTTTATTAGACAATCAGAAGTGAAAATGATTTTAATAATAGTAGTTTTTGAAAATTTAGAACATAAGAAAAATTTTTATGAGAGAAAGCTCAAAATCAGAATTATAAATAATTTCTAAAAATACTTTTATGAAAGTAACCTTTTGCCTAGTACGTTTAAGGTACTAGATAAATGTGCAATTATAAGCTACAGTATGGTCGTATTGGTTGAGAGTCAATAAAACAATATTTCAAAAATCACAAGACTTTTAATCCTAGCAAATTCAACAAGATACAGGAAATTCCAGCTGTAGAAATCATGATTACACATTTCCAATTCTGATAATACATCAGGAAACAGCTTCTAATCTGAGAAGTTTCTAATACCACAGACTGACAACAGCTTCTATGTACTAGACCGGCATTCAAGACTAATCGTCTTCTTTAACTCTTCTATTCCAGCGGCGGTATTTATACTTGACTTGGTGTGAAAATCCAAGAGTTTCGCTAAGTTTCTCGAAGGTTCCAGAATATCTTGCTGAATATTAGTTCTAGAGCTTTGGTGATGGATTTTTCCAGAAATATTTATTTCTTGCCAAGTCGGAAGGTATTACTTACTTTCTTTGTTTTAATTTGTTACTTAACTATGTGAAATATTTAATTGAAAGGAAGAGCACTGCACTTAAGCACTGCTGTCTTATAGCATTTTATAACATAATATTAAGAACTATGTGACAGAAGGTTAGAATAAGCATTTACATGTTAAATTACAGATATACGTGGCAAGTTCAAATAGCTATTATATTAGAACAGTTAGCAATCAACCTAGCTGAATAGTACAGCTTATTTAGTGAATGAAATAAGCAAATCAAAATAAATTACACTTTGTTAAAAATGACTCAAGATACAAATAAAATTTTTAATTGTAAAAGATAAGATGAGATGTATGATAGTGATGTAAATACAAGTAAGGATAACATTTATATTAATTGAACAACATTGGTAATGGTATTTTGATGAAAACTTTAAGCGAACATTTATTGATCCGTGCGGTGATCCATTGATATTCATTAGGTAAAATCTTTTTTTTTTAAGTATTTCCCAACCAATTTATCTCTCTAGTTTACCATCTTAAAGGGATTTTTTCATCATCTGTATAATGTTCGGAATTATCAAGGCAGCATAATGATTCGATTCCTTTATTTGCTCTAAAATCGACTGCCTTCAACTAAGTTTCTCCAATTCTAAGACGTTTCTCAATGTGAATCGTCTAATTAGTTTCAAGTATAGATGAAGCTGACTTGTTGTTACGAATTATTTTACAATGTGTTTGCGGGAAAATTCTTATATCTACTCTTCAATCTAGCAAAAATTATTAAATCTGCTTATGATACCTAATCCAATAGTGTCATATGCCACAGATGTCTTACTCGGCCTCTTATACTTTGTTATCTTTCTGTATAAATTATACATTTTAGCATCATTTTATATTTGTAAATATAGAATATCACAAAAATTATAAATTAATAATTAATCTTCTCTTTTTTTATAATTCATACAAATAATCTAATGTTTTCTCAAATAATAAAATATGTAATTTGTATGCAAATTATATATATTATGTATACTGATAGTGCTGGAATAGAACTGACTGAATAAAGTGAAAGGCCATTGGGCTTAAATTCCTGTGAACATTAATTTTTATAGGACTTGATATCCCTTCCTGAAAATTGGAAGTTTGAAGATGAACTCACTAACTGAAAAATTAACTTTGTCAGTCAGTCAACTGTGATTCAGAATTACGAGAGGATTAACTGCATTTAAAAGCTCTGGTAAAAAGAGACCAAATTTGAAGTTAATATAATAAGCAAAAAATCTAAGTAAAGTAAAAAAAAAAAAAAAAAAAAAAAAAAAAAAAACTCTTTTTATGTAAATAATGTACTTAAGTCAGTTTCATACGAAAACTGACAGTAAGTTTATTTTCTTTTATTAAATTCCGTTGCAATATATATATCATTCACAAATAAATTTTTAAAAGGATAATTCAAATATTACAATTGTTTTTTGATTTCTAGATTATTCCTAGAGACATATTATAAAAGATTTGTTGGTAAGTCATATATATATATATATATATATATATATATATATATATATATATATATATATATATATATATATATATATATATATATATATATCATTATTAAAATGCGAAGGAAATTGTTTAAAATATTAAGCCACAAATAAAGATTATATATAAATAATCTTCAATTCCCCAACTTTCCTAAAATGTGCCATCACTATTTTAGAAAACATTATTACCTTAAAAAAATATTACCGAAATGTGAAGTTATGTCAAAAGTAACAAAATAAAATTCAAAAGTGGCAAAATGTGAACAATTTTCATGTGAAGCAACTTGGGTGATATTAGTATTCTGCAAAATAAATCGTTATTATAAATTAATTAAAATAATTAAAAATTATTAATTTAATTAATGACATTTATAAATAAAATTATAATAAATTATCAATTTTTTATTATTCATAATTTAATGTTCTTATCTTTATGAAACAGCAAATATTAATACTGAAATTTATGCAAAGAATAACACAAATGTATACAAATTATTAATTTAATAAAAACATGTTTATATTTTTTCTGTAGATCGAAACTGCAAGTAGTCAAAAATGCAAGCAAGGCATACATTGTGTACTTGCAACTAAAATAGAATTAACGATTATAATTGCAGCATAACAGTCAGGCAGTATAATTTTGCTATGCTGATAGTTTTTTAATGCGTTTGCAAAAAGTAAAACTCATTGCGTGTATTTGTTCCACACGATTTTCTTTTAAATGTAAAAACTAAGCAATTGTTTACCGCTTCTATACTTTGCGATTTCTCTACTGAAAATTTTTATTTGTTTAAAAGACTTAAAATCTCAATTAATCATCTACTTCGTATTGACATTAGTTAAACATCATGTATACATACATACATATTGTACATATAAATACATATATAATTTTTATTATATATACATATATATATAATATATATATATATATAATATATATATATATAATATATATAATATATATATATATATATATATATATATATATATATATATATATATATATATATATAAGCATCTATATAATATATATATATAATAAAAATACATACATTATAAACTAAAAAAAAATCGCTCTCATAAATAGGAAGGGAATCAAACATTATTTAGCGGGAATTCTTTTATTAAATTAGAGGTAATTCTCTTTAAATAGCATTAAATTTCTTTAAAAAAATGTTAACTGTAAAAAAGTTTTAATGGTGATTTAAGTTTTTATAGATGAAATTTTTTACAAACGGAAATATTTTTCATATATTATCATAAAGATATTAAAACTTGTTTTGCTTTTGATAAAAAAAAATAGTAATTTGTTGTTATACACTTTTGTAAATTTAAAATATTTTAAATTAATTTAAACCGAATAATATTATTTTACATTGCTAAGAATCTCACATCTTATTTTATTGCTTTCTTTTTTCAGCAATAAGATAACAGATGAGAGTATTATATTCAGTAATATAGAACATATTTTAATCGCCAAATAAAAAGAATTTTAAATAATAATAATAATTTAACAGTATAAATATGAACTTAACTGAACCTATTAAACTAATTACTTATTCGTTTCATTTCACTGCATGTAGAAAAACTAATAATAATTAAGAACCCCAATAATGTTAACTAGCAAATTATAGTAAATCCTCTTTCGTTGTAACCTTCTATATTGACAAAAAAATTAAGTTATGCATAAGTTTTCATTTGATAAGTAAATAAAATCGCGCAATTAACTTTTAAAAATTAACTACTTTCTTAATCTAAAATAATAAATATTAGTTCCTTAACTCTATTACTTTCTATTTTGTCCTCCAACATAAACTCTTATTCAAGAAATGATGATTTTTATTATATCTATTCATAGAAAAACAACAGATTACATACAAAAAATAAATTTTTAGTATTATTTTTATTAATATTATAAAATAATTTTAAAAGTATTTTTAAGAAAATGAATATATATTTTAAATGTATGATTGGGAATTTAGCTAAGAAATCGGGAAACTAATATTTTCAAAGTCAAAATCATTTTTTATGTCAGTATTTAAAATATACATATTTTTAGATATTCAATAGATTTTAAAATCTTCAAAACCAGATTATTAATAAATTGGTTTAAAAAGTTTTATTTCTGGAATTTTGATAATTTTTTCCAATTACATTTAAAAAATGCTTTTTTTTTCATTCTTATTCAGTAATTGTTTTTAATTATTATTGACTGCTATTTAAAATCATTGAAATATTTAGTATTAATATTTAAAAATATAACATACAAGCAATTTATTAAAAATTTTACTTGATGTCAAAAATAAAATCTTTAAATATCGATACAAAAAAAAAGTTGTGATACATATTTTATAGAAATAATTATACGTTTAGAGCTTTTTTACTCGACATTTTATAACGTTTTGCTTCATTTTAGAATAAAAAGCTTCCTTTATTATTGGAACATTTGAGAATAACTCATGAGTTAATTTCTATAGTATCAATAACTTATTGATATCGAAAACTATATACAATCTCCATTTTTTTAATTTGTCTTGTTACTAAAGACTATACTCCTAAATAAACAAAATGTAGCGTAAAAATAAAATCAACTAATATATTTTAAACAAAGATATTTGGATAGCATTAGTATTTGATAATTTTATTTATTCAAGTAAAATTATTTACACAAAGCTCCATTAGAGACTTGTGTGTGTGTGTGTGTGTGAATATTTCATTAATAAAATTAATTCGTCAAATTAATCCATTTAACAGTTAAATAAATAATGTAAAAACAATCTCTTTTTTCTAGTCACAGCTTAATTATGTTTGGTTACTCAACATTTTAAATTCATAATCCTTGAATGAATTTTTAGTAATCCTTTGAAAGCATAATAAGTTCGGATTTGAAAACACAACTACCTTTTCAATTTTTTTTAAAAATCATTCTGTTCTGCTTTGCCTTTGAATTTTTTTTTTTTTTTTTTTTTTTTCAAAAAAGGTGTGTTATTCTTTGTCGGAGAAACGGGGACTGCATCCCCTATTGACTCCCCTAAGGCAAACGGTGCTCTTTCATCTCTAACTGATCGATCGACAGGAGGCTGTCTCTCTCTCTATCTACATGAAACTAATGGAGACGTCAGACATGGCGGCATAAAACTAGTCGTTCGTTCTTCGAATACCTGGACTTTTTAATGACGTGAAACCGATTCCAGTGGAATTTATTCAGTACAATGGAAGGTAAGTAATTATTTTCTAATCGCGTTTACTTTAAGAGAGCATTTCAAAAGCATGAATAGCGAGCCTGGAAAATTTGTCGTAAACTAAAGAGGAAATAATTATGCTTATTTGATGAAGAAAATCCCTTACTCATCAGAGATTTACATATTGATTAGTTTCCTTAATAAATACGAAATGGCGAATTTTTCTTCTTCGACATATATAAAGATATCCTAATAATATGTGCTAAAACTTTATATTGAAAAAATTAATTATTAATATTGAAAGGCTTAAAATAATGAAAAATGAACATTTAAATTCGAATTATTAATATTCAATAAAAATTAATAATTATGGACATTTATTAACCCCCTTAATTATAAGACAAATGCTTTATAACCCTTGAAAATTAAAAGCATACACAAATTTTTCTCATTTAAGTCCTACATATGCATTTACGTGTGTGTGTATACATATATTGCGTTTTTATTTATATTGTTATAAAAATTGTCAAAAAGCAATATTATTTGTTTACTTACTTATATAGATATTTATATTTTAATTTACTTTGTTATACTATAAATAATTCATTCTATAGAAAATCTTTTTTTGTTGCATAAAATCTACCTTTATATTAATTTTTAATTTTGTAGCCTGTAATGCCTCTTCATTATCAATCTGGTCCAGAGAACACTGTGGTATTACAGTATCTGCATTAATTGTAAATTTTCATTTGTTATCATCGATAATTCGTTTATTACATGTAATATGAAAATTGTTTTATTGTTATTTTAAGCAAATATTTTATGTAACGCGACACATTTTATTACACCAGTCAAAGTGAACTTTTTCACGCATTGACTTATTTACAGATATAAAATTTGAATATTGTTCAATGAGATAGAACCTAATTATCATGACAAGACATTAATAAATTTCACTAAAAATATTGATAATATCACTAAACCCCAGAATATAAATAATATAATATGAGAATACTTTTTTGAATATTAATAACTCGGGATTGCTTATATGTGAAAAAGAAATTATGGAGTTAACTGTTTCAAGCAAGAGCGTCATACATGAGCGTCAGTAAGGGCGCGCGCTAAAATGGCATTTATGTTATACGATTAATTGAAATGTAACACATCAATGAATCGTTTAAAATTTTAATTAATTTTGTTGCCAACCAATTAACAAACTTAGTTTAATGGAAGACGATATTTTTTCTAATGTCATATCGCATCGCATGAAAGTAAACATTTAACCCTAAAATGTGTTCAACCTGGGGAAAAAAATACCATTGATTTTCAAAAAAGGTATTGGAAATAAAGTGTCATCATATTAAATGCTATTGAAGTGCAAAGTGACTATAATAGACACCAATGAAAGTGGATGCCGTGTAAGTATCAAATCAAGAGTTATTGATGTAAAAGAAGCGTTTAAGGAAATGAATATCACTCACAGTAATTTGTGAGAAGTGTGAGGCCATAATGCCACAGATGATACACTGGCGTCTACATTGAATGAAATCGGAGAATATCAGATTTGTACCTGTGACGATTGTGTAACTTACTTTATAATGTATGAATTAATGTACGCAATTTTTTCATCACACCATTATAATGTTAAAGGTCTTACCTAGGAATGCATTTATAATAAATATTTATTGTTAACAATATGAAATTACTCTTATTAAATACTTAGAGGTAATCCATGTGATACATACAGATGTTCCACAAATGGCTCTATGTTTTTACGGTTTCATATTTTACTGAACATGAAATGATATTTCTTTATTAGATAGCTAGTATTTTTGATAACTGAAAACTCCATTTTATAAGGTAGACCCAAAATTAAAAATTATGTTTGTTTCTTATAAAATTTGAAAGAAAAATTGCATATATTTTCTAGTTCCTAATCACTGAGAATCTTTACAATTATTATGAATAAACAACATTTTCGAGTAAGTAAGTCATAGTTTTAAAAATAAAATATTTGTCAGATTATTAAATGTAAGCAGATTAAAAAAAATATTAATGAGCTTACATAGATTGTACAGATGGGTGGAAATGTTAATATATATATATATGTAAGTAGATAGATAAACAGATATGTAGTTTTCAATTGGAAATTTGGTGTTTAAAATTATTCTAATAACCAACTAAAAATTAAAGGTTTTTGAAACATTATTAATTTAATTTTACAGAACAACTATTGAGTATTGATATTTGGGAATAGGACATAAATATTATGGATAGTATATTCATACGCGTATATTTATGCGTATGTATGTAATATACACATGAATGTGTGTGTGTGTGTGTGTGTGTGTGTGTGTGTGTGTGTGTGTGTGTGTGTGTGTGTGTGTGTGTGTGTGTGTGTGTGTGTGTGTGTGTGTGTGTGTGTGTGTGTGTGTGTGTGTGTGTGTGTGTGTATTACATATACATACAGGAAATATAATTTCTAGAAACCTTTTAACAAATAGTTAAAATAATCCATCTTTTGCATAGATGAAAACCTCATTGTAGTTAAGAGTCTTTTGCATTATTTTGCTTTAAATGGCAATGTTGTAGAAATTTCAAAATACAGAAAAGCATAGAAATTTGATGACACTTAAATTTTTAGGTCAGTAATTGGCTTCACTGCATGGTTAAAATTGCCCGTGCAGTAGAATAAATCGTAAATTTAGCATTTCAATAAATAAGTTTCATTTAACGAAGAACTTAATTCGATTATTTCAATTTAGTTTAAATTTAATATTATGTGCATTCTTCTTGAATGCCCATCTGTTTCAGAAGAAAGGAACGAGCTTCGTAAAGACTTCAATAACAGATGTCCCCCGATTTTGGTAGACCTAGTAAAATGTGAGAATTTTGTATTTTTTTTAAAATTTATCCATGCTGTTATCTAACTCATTTTTTATTTTTATATCTCCTTTTTTTCCTCTCTGCTTCTTCTTCTTCTTTTTTTTTCCATCTCATGATTTATTTGGGTTTGTTATATAGTACATTTGTTGTACCATCGGGCCCTGTGTGGTATTCCTTGGTGCACAGGGAGATATTTTTTTTACCCAAATAAAAAATATTATGTATATCAAGCAATTGAAGAAAATTTTTGCTTTAACTTTTTCCTTTTATTACAGAAACACGATGAAACAACCATTTGCATTAGAACTTATACGAAAATTAAATAAAGTAAAGCGAGATCAAGAAGTCCGTGAAGCTTTGGGACCCTCTCTGGATAAATTTAGAGTAAGTGTATGATATTGCTCTCTTTATTGATTATTTGTAATATCTTAGTAATTTTCTTTGACAAAGACATTTTAGAATTAATAATTTAAAAAAATTTTCTTAAAATAAAAATTAGCAATTGAGATAGCAATAGCTGTTTCACTAGTAGACTTCATAATATATCATTATGCAAATCCACAATACTTGTTGTGATAATATTATAATAGTGATTGTATTTGTAAAATAGCATTAAAATATTTTAGTCATTTTAATATCTTTATATATAAGTCATAAATATCCGAAAATATAAGACTTTTTTTTTTTTTTTTTTTTTTTTGCATATAATGTAAAGAGAGATAGTCTATACACCATTTGTGGGGCTGATTGCATTAATATTACTGGTATTTAGCGATGCAGAATCTGCAATAAACTATTGATTTTTTCTTGGAATCAGCTTTCATGTGTGAAATGCTCTTGTAGAATGATAAACCACATTAAATTTACTCCATAATTTAAATGCTAAAATTTCTCTAAGAATCTCAAAAATTCTCATTGAATAATCATAACTGTAAATTCCTTTTATAAAAAAAAATATCTCTTTACCAAACAAAAAGGAAAAATTCTCTTTAACATGTTCATTCCTCTTTTTAAAGAGAAAAATTTATAAATCATGTTCTTAAATCACAATTTTAATAAATGTCCATAAAATTCCAAAAGTAAATTTTGTTTTTAATAAACACGAATCCCTTTAATTCAAGAATAGAAGATGTCAAACGACTAAAGATTAATTAAAATCAAAAATCAGTCCGAAATTTGTAAAGTCAGTTTTAGAGGCAGGCTTTGAAAGCAATTTTGGAATCGGTTCATATGTCTGACAAACATTTACCATGAATGTTTCCCAAATTAATTTTCGAAAACAGATATACTTATTGTCAAACCCAGTTTTATTTTATCCATTTTTATGCATTTTTATGGGAGTATTTTTCGGTTCTGCAAAGGAATTTCAACAATATTGATATCGTAACACCGTTGCAATAGTTGTAATGCTAAATCATCAAACTGTGTGAAAATAGTCTTAGCTGTATAAAAAATGATAAATAATAAATTTTATGACTTTTTTTATAAATTTATTCTTAAAGAAAATGATATTACGTATCAGAATTAAGTAATAAAATTTCAGATACCTTTTTTCTAAAAATGCTTCTAACATTAATTTTACCTTTATGATCATTTTTGATTGAAATTTTCAATCATCTGTTGACGAGCTGCCTTTTGCAACAATAAATTGCAGTAGTTTAAAACTTTGTGAAACTTTATGTATATATATACGAAAGTATATTCGTATGTTTTTTCTTTCTTTTCTTTTTATTAATATATAGTTTAATAAAAGAGCCTGTTCGTTTCTATGTTCCAAGTGCAAACTTTTGCGTCACGTCACTATTATCAGTCTTCCTTGTTCCCTTTCATCCTTTATAGTCAGTTTGGTCAAAATGTAATTGAGTTAAGAAATTTCGAAAATAAAAGGTATTTCTCTTTATTTATTTACTTTTCAGCTCCTAAAAATTTTATTAAAGAAACGGGAAAATTAATTTACTTTGAGAAAAAACCAGTATTATTATTATGCAATGGTGTGAGATAGATGTGCAAAGAAAAGGTATGAAAAAAAGTGTACGAAATTTTAGGACTTAAACTTTTCGATAGACTTGACTTTTAAACCCAAAATGAAAGCTTTTTAGAATAAAATTCTTTAAAATGTTTCCAAAGAAAAAAGCACTCTCTTTGAGTTAGAAAAATTAAGATATTAAAAGAGTTAGATCTTAGAGAGATTTAATAATACAAGTATTGCAGAAATTACATTAAAATATGTTAATTATATCAATTAAAAACCTATTGCATAAATAATCTTAATTATATTCATTTAAAAGCAAAATTAAATTGTTAAATTTAAAGTTTTAATTCATAAATAATATATATATATTCTTAGAAAATTATATAGGGTTTGATAATATGTCATTTCTTTACTTATATTATAAAAGATCCTTGGAAAAACATAATAATAATATTTGTAAATAATTATACAAACAAACATTTAGTTTAATTTTAAAAAATTCTGCTATTCATTACACTGAGAAAATCATAATTTGTTTTCAAAATAATTTTTTGATACTCTGCAACAATAATATTTAAAATAATTTAAAGTACAGTGTAAAGTTTCTTTTTCCTAGGTAATCTACTCAAGAGTAGTAGAAACGCAACGTGAAAGACGATTGAAAAGCAAAGTAACTTCCTCCCCCCAGGAGAACAATCAATCCCAGAAGCCCATTTTAACACAAACAAATAATAAAACAGTTGATCGTTCCAAAGAGCGGTAAGTATAATGAGTTTTGAAATTGATCTTTGAAGATCATCTTTAAAAGAAAAAACTATTATATATATATATATATACATATTATAAACGTATGTTCTAGAAAGCTTTGTTATTCCTATTTATTTTTATATTTAGAATCATGTGTTTATATCTATAAAATTTTTTTACAGATCTAGAATTAATGACAAATCTTTTATCTTGTGTATATATATATATATATATACACAAGATAAAAGATTTGTCATTAATACTAGATCTGTAAAAAAATTTTATAGATATAAACACATGATTCTAAATATAAAAATAAATAGGAATAACAAAGCTTTCTAGAACATACGTTTATTTATGTAATTAAGATTTCACATCATAACATATAACAGTAAAGGCAGATTACATACAATTTCACACAACAGCTACAGAAAAGAATAACGTATGAACCACTTCATAAGCATCAGCGAAGTGTCTTATCTGGGAAGTTCACTAATTCCGTATAGCGCCTTCTACCCACTTAAACAAGAAAGGTATCTGTAATTATAACCGTTACATAGATATAATTAGTGCATGCAATTAATATTCTTAAAAATAGAAACTCTTTGAGGCAGCATGCTAGATGGTGAAAATATCGTCGAAACGATGATCTTTCAAACTTCTTCTGAGCTGTAGGAATAAGAAAAAAATTTCATAGCTCACATCAGGATTAAACGGTAGCTGCAGCTAAATTTCAATCCTTATTCACACACACACACACCTCCAATTGCTATTTCAGCAAAAACATATTTTTCTATTGTTTTTACCAAGACAAACAAACAAAAACATTTTTGCCTCCACTTCAAATGTTCACTGTGTCAGATGTTGAATTCGATTGCCTCCTGGTGCATTCATTATCAACACTTGAAGACAACCCATTATGGGGCTTCAGCTTCTTCAAAAGTTTTTCCTATTCCATCATTTTCCCAGTAATTTACCTTCAGTTTTTAATTTTAAGTTTAGCAAAATCCTCATTTAGGCTGTTCCTCCATTTTTTTAGGTCTTTTACAGAAATGAAGAGGCATTGAAGACATTAGGAGCGGTTTTCTCAGCATTCATTCTTAGAAGATGACTTATTCATTTCATTCGACTCAGTTTTATGTGCTTAATAATGTCATCATCTTTATAAATTCCATAGATTTCAAAGTTATATCTTATCCTTTAAGTATTATTTTCTAAAAAAAAAAAGCTTCAAAAATAATCTTAGTACATTACTTACCTCATAACTCCTACTACTATTCCGACTTTTAAGGAGATTTCCAGAAGAATTAACGATAGCAGTCTTATTACTTTATAAACTTAAAATTGTAAAATATATTCAAAAAAAAACATAACTTTTTTATTTTAGTTTATTTTTTGAATCATCATCTCAACTTCTGAATTCGATGAATTAGCATTTCATTATGCGTAACATTAAATTCACAATTTGATTTAACCTTATATATTTTAGTTTATACTCATGAAAATATTGCTGCATTTAAAGATCTCTTGAGGATTTATTATAACAGTAATTAATCCTTAATTATCCACACTAATACTTTAACAAAATTTATATATTATATAATTTCTAGGCAATTAGCATAATGTATATTCCATTCAATATTTCATCAATTTCTAAAATCTTGAACGTAAAAATAAACAATCACATTTCAGTTAAAATTTTAAATAATATGCTTTGTGTTTTATTTCAGTTTTTCTCTTTGCATAATGTTTTATACATACAAATTATAATTAATAACTCATGTTTTATGGGTTATTAATTATAATTTGTATGTATAAAATGTTATGCAAAGAGAAAAGTTTTATGATATTATAAAAGAAAACATTTTATATATTGTAAATACTGTAGATATTTACTGACAGAAATATTAAAATAAATGCAAAATCATTTGCAATGTGTTCCAAATCGATGCTACATAGAACTAAAAATTCATTTGTCTTATGACAGTTTTATAAAATTACAGGATCAATTTTAAAATAGAGTAATTTTAATAATTAATTCAAAATCAATAAAAGAATTGTTTTCCTATTTTATTGAAATAGCTGAGACTTGCATTTTATTTTTATAAGATGCTGTCAATTCCTTTTTTTTTTTTTTTAATTTATGTATATAAATTCAGTTTTTGTTTTCGTAATAAAATATACAGTTTATATAAAACAGCATTTTTCTATTTTAATGATGTAGTTAACTCATTTTAGTCCCTGTATTTTTACAATATATTCTTTATTAGTATAGTTAAATAACGCAGTTTTTTTTTTATAAAACGTTAATTTGAATTCTTTTAATGGGGTGGGTGATTAGGAGATTTTAAGATACTAAAAATGTCTTGTACCAAACTGAATCTTGTAGACGAGACTCTTGCGAACATTTTGATGTATTAATAATTAATATCCTATGGTTAGAATCATAACACTCCTCATTTTTCTAAAATTCGATCAAAAAGAACAAAAAATGAATTTTTAAAAAGGGGGGGGTTATTAGGACATTTTAGAGGACTAGAATTGTCTTGAACCAAACAGAATCTCTTAAAGGAGACTGTTGCAAACATTTTGATGTATTTATATTTAAGATCCCATGGTTGAAGTCGTAGCACTCCTCAATTTTCTAAAATCTGACCAAAAAGACACAAAAATTTGAATTCTTAAAAAAAGGAGGGGCTGATTAGGACATTTTAGGATACTAGAGATCTTTTTCATTTCTCAATCATTACTGCATCGTTAAAACATGAAATAAGCATATTTCATATCATAATGCTGTAGTTAATTCGTTCTGCAATAGTCTTATAAAATTCTCAACTTTCTTATTCTTTACTATTGCAGACAACTTAACTCAGTTTCGATTCTTCTACCGTGGTGATTAAGTATAGCAATAAAATATGATTTTGACCTATTTTAAGTCTTAATTAAGCAGTTTATCGCTTAAGCAAACTTATATCATGAATTTATTTTTATAGATTTATGATACCGTTAGTTTGCTGATCATTATATCCACGTAAAACACCACTTAGTGATATTGATCAACCAATTAAATTTCTTTCGATTCCTTTTGTACCATGGTTAACTATCGTTAACATATTTTGTGTAAATAATCTTAATCTTGCACACACAATCAACTTATTCTCGTATACATACTAGTGACGTGTTTCATAACAATGCAAATAAGTCAACTCCATTCCATTTTTTTATTCATATTAGTGATTATAATGTTAATTGTCAGATGTAAAATCAATGTCTTTCATTCCTCAATATTCTAGTTAACATTCAATATTCTAGTAACCATTCAAATCAACATAGTAAACTTAATGGTAAAACTAATATAATGAATTTAATAAGAAACAATGAACTTCGCCTGCTTTCTTCATTGTATTATCACAATATTCTTTAATAATTCAATTTAGCCAAGTTTCTTTTTTTCATTACACACAACTACATTATTAAAATATGAAATGAATATATTTTATGTGTGAATAGAACAGCTAATTTATTTTTCTTTAGATTCTCTCATATCATACTTTAGAAGTAAGTTTATATCTCAAACCGGTTCTTTATTCTTCATTGCAGTTGTCCAAAACTCCCCACTAAAAGTAAGCATGTGACTTTCAATACTTCCATTGGAAATGACTTCACACCTGTTGGTTACTACTTCCGCGGGGATATCGCTCCCTATTGCACAAACGTAAAAGGGAAAAGGATAACACTAGGGCAGTTCAAGAAACTCATTTGTAGAAAAGGAGATTTTAGGTAAAATTTAACTTTCCTTACATTAATGTATTTGTTGATCAAAATGGAAATTAAAAACTTATGTATTTTATGTTGGTATATACACATAGTAGTATTATTAAAAAATATGCTAAAAACAAAGTAAGTAAATTCCACAAATATCATTTTCTTGTAATTTACTTAAATGTGATTATATATATATATATATATATATATATATATATATATATATATATATATATATATATATATATATATATATATATATATATATATATATATATAAATATATATATATATATATATATATATATATATATATATATATATATATATATATTAGTTCCCACCAACATTTAAAGTGTATAAAACCTCATAATGATTAAGGAAAATTAAAATGGATTTCCGCAAATAAGAGAGGCACAGAAAAATGATTCCATGTTTCTGTGTTCACGTCTGTCAGGGTAAAAGAAGGGAGTTTTTCAAGTTTCCACCTGAACTATAGCCAATTTTCTGAGAAAAGTTCTCCTAGATGATAAAAATTTAGATTGAGATAGTTAAAAGCTTAGAATAATTTTCAGCGTTTAATTTTTATGAAAAACTAATGCGCCATTGATTTCCTCTCCGTCTAACAACAAAAAAAGTATAAGCTTCTACCAAATAAGTTTCCTCATAAGCATAATTTGCGAAGATTTTTTGAGAGAGTTCCAAATTCCATCTCTTGGAGCAAGTAAAATTTTAACTTTTTTTTTCCCCCTCAAAATTTCCTGATATGACATTAGAGGATAATTCACTACGTTAGGATGACTTCCTTACAACTTCAATCTATTATTAAAAATTTCATTCTGCGCAAGAAAGACATTTGGAATAATTTTCAGAGGAGTTAGTTGGAAAAAACATTCATGGGGTCCTCTCAAACTTAAATTTTATCAAATGATAATTTAATTTTTATACATTACTCAACTAAGCAAAAATTACAATGGCCTAAAATGGATAGTAGAATATATTAAACAAATTTCTTGAATAACAAATGATTAATAGCACAATAAAAATAAAATATTCTTATGATTTCTCTTTCATAAAATTAATATTTTTTCTTTATAATTCAAGTATACATCTCTAATATATATATCATATTACTTTTGTACCATATTTTCACGCTTCATAAAATCTCACTAAAGGTTCTATGGATCATACACCTCATCATTAGTCAGTTAATAAGACTGTTTTCGTCATATTATCAACAAAAGACATTCTGCACAATTTCAACTGTACATGATGTTTGATATTTTCTATCTCTTAATTATGTTCAAGTAAACTTTCCAAGCACATTTATGGTGTAATTATATTTTTCTCTCTCAGTAATCCTGAAATTTGTGAGATTTTAAATTTCTTTTTCATAATCACTTTTTGACATGATCCATTTTTCAGGCATTTTATAATCGTACACATTTAAAAATATAGTACTTTTAAAACCAATTTTGAATCGTTTCATTGGTTATATTTTTCTATTCATCGCTAAACAACTAAATTACAAGATAAAATTGCCAACTCGAATTTTTGCCTCCATCATAGATCAAATGTAAAATTAAAAAACATGCATTCTATTCTTAACTGATTTTTATTTCGTAGACGAGGACTATTAATTTTGAGGTTTAAAACGCATACGAATCAAAACAAATATCCGCGCTTAATGAGGAAATTGAATTCTCAAATTAAAGACAAGAAAGATAATTATTCAACTCCTACTCAGAACCGCCAAAGCATGTCGGAAAAAACATTTAATTTTCCATGACATTTTTTTTTCATCTATAAATTAAAGCAAGACGAGAAACAATTTAAAATGGATTTTGAACCATTATGAAACTTAAGTTCAAATACGTAAACTATTAAACGGTTATTATGTTTAATGATTGTTTAATATTTGTTTTTAATAATAGCG
The DNA here is from genome assembly GCA_030067965.1 of Latrodectus elegans. NCBI lineage: Eukaryota > Metazoa > Arthropoda > Arachnida > Araneae > Theridiidae > Latrodectus > Latrodectus elegans. The sequence continues at coordinate 109,431,030 of CM057820.1, forward strand.
CTGACCATTCAGTTACTTATGAAGAAAAGTTAAAAAACCTCGAAAGAAATAGTTAAGAAATTCGTTATTATTTCATGACCTATAAATTAAAACGAAACTAATTTGATATAGATAGATGGTATTCCGAATTTCAATGAACACTCATACTTGGAGGTTAGGAGTTATATTTGAAAGGAAATATACAAACTTATTTTTTATTTCCGTATATAATTGATGCCCATAAAAAACGAAAGGATTTAAGACACACACAAATAGAATATAATTTCTCGTAATTCAACAGTTAAAAAAAAATTGGAGATTTTCTATACTTTGCTATTCGGTGTACGAAGTTTTTACCAAACTTAAGTTATAGGGTAATTTTGCTCTCAGAAATTATCCTATAACTTAAGTTTGGGTATTTCGTTTTTGAACATATAATGGATTTTAAAATTAGTTATCCCTTGTTCAGATAAATTAACTTTTGCACTTAAAAATTGAAGATTCATTTTCTATATTTATCATGTATCAAACTGATTCATCTGGTAAAAATGTCACTTTCATCATATAAAATCTTTTTAACCTTTAATCTTTTTAAAATAATTTTCATACCTATGAATCCTATATGTCCAGAAATTTACGTGTAAATAATATTATGCATGATTTTAAATCAGTCGAGATTATTCTTAAATAAGGTGGAAATGTACCGAAAATATAACACTTCTCAAAATTCGTGATAACAAACAAAGAACGAAGAAGCGAATTTACATGATAGACTTGAATAGTTAAAATATATCGGAAGCGAGGAAAAAACACAGAAGCACATCGAATGATAAGCAACACAAGAAACCTGGCTCAAATCACTCATAATGAGAGGATGGTCAACATATATACTGCGATTAAACGTGAATTATCCTATAATAGCAACTGATGTTGCCTGGGTCAGAAATGAAGTAATTGTCAAGGTCATCATACTAAGGATACAAATTCGTCCAACTATTCGTGGGAGAAGATTCATAGCGTAAGGTAATTTCACAGCAAAAATAAATGGTGTAAGTCGTTTAATCAATTCACATTTTTTGAAGTAGGGTATTTTAAGTTTAAATGCCAAAGCCTGTTTACCGCTTACAACCGCCCACAATAAACCAACACCCCTCAGCATCTCACTACTCTTTGTGGATAGGTATTCTACTTCCATTGACAAAACCTTTATAAATCAATGATCGCCAAACCGTAGATCGATATTTACTAGTAGTTCATATTATTTTAAGCAGATAATGCTCTATTCCGGTTCACTAATCTTGCTTCCCGTACTGAACTGACGCTGATGACAAGAGGCAATGTCGATAGAAATGAGTTCAATAAACGGTTCCAAGCTTTCAAAAGGATGTCAGTTCGTCGTATCTTTTTTTTTTTATATAGAAATTGATGTTGAAGAGTTCTCTAAATTAGATATCCCAGTATTAAGATTTTGCAATGAAAGATTATGCAAATAACTAAATGCATTTAATGCTACTAAATGCAATGCTGAAAAGCTCCATATTATGTTTTTATTATTCTTCACAATTTGTAATCCAAATTATTTAATTTATGTGTAACTTTCACTTATCAGTATTATAGACAAACATTTATTATTTATTGCATTAATACATTTTTATAACGTTCTCAAAATGTAAGTGTATGCTTTATGAATTATTTTCTTTACATTTTTAATCTTGGTGTACTTTTGAACAATTTAGCGATTTCACACATAAAAATAGCATTTCATCTAATAAATGATTCTAAATTTCTCAAAACGAACTATGTTAGAGTAAATGACAGATTTCACTTAAATTTTTAATACAATTTCTCCATAAAATATTTACACAAGAAAATAATGAAAAAAATAAAATATAGAATTCAAATAAGTCAAAACTTGACGATTGTACATATTTTATTTTGAATTAATTTTTGAAATATGTGAAAAAAAATCGTGTCACATTTAATCAAACATTCTGCCATTAGTTTCCATTTTTGATGAGAAATTTAACTTGGCAGACAAGAATATATACATATTTACAAGACAAAAATATATTATTCTTTAAATCTGAACTGGAGAAATAATTATTTTTAGAATCTAATACATAAGTTTAAATCATTATGTTTTCCTTGTTGACTTATTATCTTAAATCAGTAAAAATATTTTTTTATCATGATATTTATGTTTTTTAGGTATTATTTCAAAAGGTTCTGCAATGCATTTGAGACAAGAGTAGTGTATGAAGAACTGACTGATGACACCCAATTGCTTCCACTTTTTGATGGGTACATATTTGCAATGATTGAAAGCATACCTTAGAAAATATAGGATATTAAAAAATATAGGATATTAAAAATATATTATAATAACTGAAAAAATTTTACATAAACTTCAAATTAGGTTTTGTATTTTTAATCAATACATTTTTGTTACACTTTTTAAAACGATATAAAATTGAACATCAAGCGGAAAGAGGAAATACATACATTTGACTCTCTTTACAAAAAAATTAGTGAAATTTAAGTTTTCAGTAAAATAAATCTCAGCAATTTAATCAATTTAACTTTTTTTAGAGTAATTTAAAATCAACAATTAAAGAAAAGTATGAATATAATAAGATTAAAAAAAATTTTTGATAAAACTTCTGTGAGTTATACCTATTAAAATTCTGATATTTGTAATCGATACTTATATTAGTTAATATTCTTTTTTAAGAAAAGATGTTTTATTCCTTTTATATCTAATTTTGGCTTCATATTCTGTTGTTAAAATATGTATATGATATAGTTCTCTTAAAATATGTGTTATATCGCAAAAGAACCATTAATGTAAAATTGTCGAAAATTGAATAAACTATCAATGGAAAGAACCAAATGTGATATTTTGAAATTTTAAATACTGCTGAGTATACAAATTTATTAATTTCAAGAACTTATATAAATTCCAAGTTCTAAATTTTACTAATCTGACTAACTATCACTGTGCAATTCAATACCTTTAAATAATCATTCAGAGCCCTGTGAGGCACACACATGAATATTTTTATTAATATTTCAAGAGAATTACAAAAAATAATTAATTAAAAAAATTATGAATAACAAAATTAAAATATATTTGATGAGAACTAATCTGAAAATCAATTTTCAATATTATAATAATTTAAGACATTGATATTTAAGAAACAAGTTTATTGCAAATCCTCATATGGTATATTACAGCAACGAAGATATATTACATTTCTTAATAAATACTTTTATATACATAAATTCATATCCACCATATATTTTCTTACATAAATTACAATCTTTTTGACTGAATTAAATAAATAAAATTATCAAAGTGCTTTTCCTTTCTTCATACGAACCTGTTGGGCTAATAATTTGTATCGCTCTATGCATTCTTCCTGAAATAACGAAAAAATACTTTAAGTTATACAATATCAATATGAAGAAATCAATACAATATTAATATGAAGAAAAAGGATAAATAACTGATTATAAATAGTAGTTTTAATAAACAGATGTAAATAAATTTAATTCAAATTTAACTTTTTTTCAATTCCTTGTGCAAAAAGTAATTCAGTATTCATAACTTTTTGAGAAAAACATTCTGCCATACATTTAACATCTAAAACGATGAAAAAATATTAATTCCTGAATACAACACCTATTATTGTAATATTCAGAAAAAAATGTTCACTTAAAGTAATGGCCTCCTCAGATTTTTAAAATATTTTAGCAAAATATTTAAATTAAAATTTTTTAAATTAAGATTTAAACCACCGACTGGAAGGGAATTATAATAACTCAAAACATGTATCCAATTCCTTATGTTTGATTTAAAAAGAAATTACTTAGATAGGAAATTCAACTTTGGAATCTAGTTAAACACTATTATAAACATTAAATAATTTACAATGAACTTTAAAAACAAATATTCTACTATCATAGTTTAACTTTTAATGACAACATTTATGTTACTATAATAGAAAACAATATGATAAATTTTTTTATGTTATGGACAATCAAAAAATTTTGACTACTGCCTTTCCCAAATTAAATACTGATGAAAACAATTTACATTGAAAAAGCTTAAACAAATTCATTTTGCTTGGGGATATAAAATAAATTTTCAACAATAAAAAGGCCAAATTTTAGAAATGAACAGAAGCAAATATTGCTAATGCAAATAATTTAATAATTTCAAAATGAAAAATGTTTAAAATTATAAATGTTCATACATAACATTAACAAAAAATATAATTTTACTTTAGTTTTAGTTGATATAAAATTGGCAATCTTCTCCCATCGAGCAGGAGTGTCCTTAGGAAAATTTTGCAATGCTATCTCCAAAGAACGTTGTTCTTCTTGTTTCCATAACTTATCTGATTCAATACTTGCAGAGCTTTCTTGTTTATCAGAAGCATTGTGATTTCCATTGTTTGAATTAATGTGATTAATTTTTCGTTCAGTCAACAGATTACCACCATTTTTTACTTTAAGGTCTTTAGGTTCATATAATTCAGTACCAAAATTTTCTTTTTCGGTTCCAGTAACCCCTAAAAATAAAATATAATAAATAATTGATCCATTATCAAAGTATTTTTTATTAAATATTTTAGATGTTATAGGAGCAAATTAAAAATTTTTGGTTATAAATATTGTTCTGATAATACATTACATATTTAACCCAATATATTTTATTTACATATTTTATACTATAAATCCAAAATACACACACGTAAAAATTTTAATTTAACCCTCCAAATACTATTAACATGATTTGAGCAGGGGATCAGTTTCATCCCCGACTACAGGTCACGTGAAAATCACAGGCGTAGAATTTTTTTTCCCTTATTGACTGTGCTATATAGATTAAAAAATGGATCATTTGATACTTATTTTCACTGTTAGATGGCACTAGAGAGTTCAGCTATTTCTTTTCTCCTACTTGAATTTTTTCCTGTGAATTTGCATCATTTTTATCATGGGATAAACATTTATTAAAGATATGTATTTGTTAGGTAATAGCAGCATTATAGGTGAGAATTTCAGTAATTTTTTCAATGCAAAATATTTAAAAACTATATTTATCTGAAAATAAATTTCATGAATTCGTTACATTAAGAGCCCTGCCTGGTGAAACAGCAGGTGTTATACTATATAATTTTTTAAACATAAAAGCTATTAAAATTTTTAGTAACATTTAAAAACAACTGATGGAGATATGATTTGCAACCTATGCTGATAAGAAAAATATAAAGAAAATCGCCCCATATTTCAGTACTGGAAAATATAAAAACAAAAATTTCATGGAGGGTTAAAGAAAAGTACTCATAATAATAAAAATTAATGAAGTTTACTCTAAAAAATCTATAAATAGACAATGCAAACTAATCATGATATGAAATATTAATTATTAATAGAAGCAGATAGCTTTCCTACCCTTTCCATAAGAAAAAAATATTTGCACTTGTCATACAGTAATTTTAAAATAAGCATAAATTTCTCTCATCACATCTATACTAAAATAAATATACTTTTATCAAGCCAAAATCTCAATATTTCCAGGTTATTTTGTTAATTTACAAGCAGCTTGCTGTGTGCTCTTATTAATATATATGCCAAAGTTTGGAAAATAATGAAAAATAATGATTAAATCAATATAAAAGAAATACATAATGATACAAATGAAGAAAATAAATATTCATATTTTTTATACAAATAGATCTCATATTGAATTAATTTAAAAAAAATTCTTTACCGAGCTAAAAAAATATAAACTGAACATACAGTAACAAAAATTTTAAGCTAAAAATATAACAGCATAACTTAGAATGGTGTGCTAGCTTGAATTAACAAGTTATTGTATAAATTTACTCGTAAAAATAAAAAACAAACTTATTGATAACAGAATATGCCTTCATTTTTATAGCTGATATTTATTATTTACACTTATCATTCCTCAGACAACATTGATTTCCATATTTTACACAATTTTTTTTATCCTTCAAGAGAAAGAAAAACATAAGTGTAAATAAACTCTCATTATATTAGTTTTACTAAAATTTTTCACTTACAGAAATATAAAAATAAATATAGAATAAATCACCATTTGGAAAAAGAGATTGTTAAAAGAAAATAGAGTATTGACAAAATGATACATACAATATAATTTTCTAAAAAATGATTACATTTTTATTTTGAATTAAAGAAAGAGCAAAAAAAAAATATTGTTTATTATATATACAAATATAATTTATATTTTAGTGATGTTGCTTTCTATCTAATAGACTGAAAAGTATCAATTTCTCATTTTACTATTATTTGGAGTCTAGATTAAGTAAGATTCTCATTCTAATCAAATCAATATTACTTACTTTTGAATTAAGTAAAAAATGATCTTCCTTCATTTTATTTTAATAAAAAAATGAGTTAAAGTTGAAATAAGATTAAATGATTTGATTAAATTATTGAAATTATTTTATCAAGTTATTTTATGAAAATGATAGGATTAATAATAAATTGATTTTAAAAAATGTTAAAGAAGAAGACACATTGAATTATCAGTTTAAATTATTCTTCCATTTTTAATACTAAGTATTTTGTTAAAATTGTATTTAAGTATTAAAATGGTTAAAATATGTAGAATATTACAATGGATTAAGCTTACTGAAGTATTGTGACATAATACAAACACAAAAATATCACATCTATAACCATAAAATATACTGTGTCCATATGTTTTATTATTATAGTTTGTATTAAAATGTTACATGCATGCAAGAACAGACAAGTTAATTTATTTATACACTGCTGGAAAAAAGTAGAAGGACAGTAAATTTTATAAATTATGCTTTAAATTTTAGAGTAATAAATGTAATTTTTCTTCATTATTTTATTAAACTAATTTTCCTTTTTTTTTTCCAGTGAATGAGTTTATAAACACTAAGGAAATATTTTAAAATAATACTTAAAGATTATTAGTCTATAAATGCAAATATTCTCATTTTGGTATCCGTAGCAGTTTTATATGCCGAAAACATCGTTCTTTTATACTGTCTTTCTTTCAAAAGATTGAAAAAATCCTAAATTTTCATACAGTTAAATTGCCTAGGGGCCTTTAAGAGAATTTGTAAAACGCCAAATTGTGGCATGTAAAGATGTAAGTAAGAATGTAAGAAATTTCAAAGCACCAACACATCAGTCCAAGCGCTATTTCTAACTTCTTGAAAATTCTAAATAATCAGAGGAAAGCAAAGATTGCCAAACTCAAAAAATTGATTCTCGAGGAAAAATCTTTAAAGAAGTTTAAAAAAACGAATGGAAGCAATGGAAAAGCACAAGAACAATCTTGAAACACATGTAATCAAAAGTTAAAATTAAATAAAAATGATCAGATACATTCATATTCAAGAAAAAAGGCATCCTAAATGGAACAAAAGGCACACTGAGCACCAACTACAGTGGGTCAATAAACAAGTCTTGGAGCTCTGAATGAATTTCCGTTATTTTTCCTGATGAAAAAAATATTCAATTTACATGGCCCAGACAGTTGTCAATATTATTCCCATTATCTAACTACAAAAAAAAAAAAAAAAAAAAAAAAAAAAAAAATTATTTTACTTGACAGATAAAAGACAGTTTAATAGTTTGGATATCAGTTGGCAACATTGGAAAGACCAATTTAATGTTTCTGGATGAAAGACAGAAACATACAGATTACATTCAAATTTTATATTCAGAGCTTTTTTCCTATGGTGCTGAGCTAGACAGAGGTAATTGGATATTTCAGCAATTTGGAGCAACAATTCACACGACCAATAGGGTTAAAAATTGGTTTGAAACAAATAATGTTCAGATTTTACTTTTGCCTGCTAAAAGTACAGACCTCACTATTGTTTAAAATATTTGGTCAGTATTTGTTTGGAATGTTTACACCAGAGGCAAGCAATATGAATCTTTGATTGAACTTCAAGAAGCTTTGTGTAAATTGTGTTTTGGATAATTTTTGTCAAACTAAAATTCAAAATTTATATGATTCAATGGCAAATAGAATATTTGAAGTAGTTAAAGCAAATGACAGAATAATTCCTTATTAACAAGACTTTTATTTTCATTATTATGAACATTCCTTCTACATTTTTCACACAGTATGATGTGGATAAAATTAATTTTTAATTAAGCATGTAGTTTTTTATTTCATGTTAAATATATAGTTATCTGATTGTAAAGAAGTTTTTAAAAATGCTTAAATTAAATTATTTTGTAAACATTCAAAGTTTTTTTCGTATTGGAAAAAAACCTAATGTCCTTCAACTTTTTTCCAGCAGTGTAAATTAAATACAATATTCCAGTCATGTGAGAATATATAATTGGAAATACATGTGTTAGAAATTTAGGAAGATTGGAGTTGTTTAAAACAATCTTGGGAATTTTTCTCAAAAGACATAGAAATTGAAAGCACCTTATTAGGAATAAAAAAAGATCATTGTACATATTTACTTGACTATTCATAAATACATTTTAATATAAAAATATTTTCAAGAATTTAATACTAAAATTTAGGATGTACTTTTAAATATCATATTTATGGATACTGACTTTACCCTAAGATGCCTCGTGTTTAATATGTGAAACAATATCATAAAATTTAAAGTAATTAATACCTTGCAAAGATGCTGGCACTCCATTAGAAAACTGTTGATTTTTAAGTTTTTTCACCATTGCAACAACCTACAAAAGAATCAAAGCAATAAGCTAAAAACTTTGTTTGGTAACACTAGACAGTGGTTTTCCACAATGTAATATAAAACATATAACTATGATACATCACAACGCTATAGAATTCACATTTTTAGTTAAAATTTTAAATATATATAGAAAACAAAATTTTCAGAATGAGTAATGGATTCTATTAATATATGCATTGCATATTTATTTGTTATTAACATTTATACAGCAAAAAACATATTTTATTGTACAATTAACTTGTCATTTTGAGGAGAAGAAAGAGAAAATGGTTTATTTCTCAAAACATTATTAATTCCTGATATTCATATTTTAAGCAGAACTAAAAATTTTCAGAGGAAAAAAACTTGCATTTGGAATAATTAACTACACACAGCATTATCAATGTAAATTTTCTTACAAACAGGTAATGGCTAAACATAAACATATCCAACAAAACAATCTTGGAAAAAAGATTGATTTCTAGTCAGTCACACCAATTCTAGTAAGTAAATTATCGCAGTTAATTTCTTAAATCAATGAATAAAAAAACTTTGTTTTCTTCTCAATGTAGAAAATGATTTCATTAATATTCCAATTTTAATACTTTTCTAATACCTTTACTTTACAAGTGATAATATCAACAAAAATATTTAATTATTTTATAAAATATTACATACAGGAACCACAATTTTAGAAAAAGTTTTGTTTAAAAGTATTAAAAAAATATCAATCAATTATGTCCATAAATAATAAAATAAAAACTATAAAGTATTTTAAACATTTTTATTATAGTTAAATTTAGTACATTTTATGTGTATTTTTCCACCCCAGACCTTAAAAAATTTACATTTTTACAAAGTTGATTTTTTATGATAAAAAAACATTTTTTTTTTTTTTTTTTTGATTAGTTTTCAAAAATTTCAACTTAAATTTTTTTTAAATATTATAGGAAAATCAAAATCATCCATGTTTTCAGAATGATGGAACAATTTGATTACCCTATCAAAAATTTTTTTAAATTTCAAGCTTAAGTAATTATAATTTATTTTCTTTATTGCAAATTTCAAAATTAAGTCAAAAAAGCTTAATGACTTACAGTATGAATGGCCTCTAATAAGTTTCCTGAAATCAATTTCCAATTGATGTTCGATAACGTACATTATTATATTACAATTCTAGATTATTATGTAACATTATTATGAAGAAATTGCATCACAATTTAGAACATTTTAAATTAAAATATAGCAATTGCAATCAAACATTGAATAAATAAAAACGCTTTTAAAATATAACATATAAAGTAGGCGTAAGAAAAAACGTAAAATGGAAAAAAAACTATTTTGTTGAAGCTTATCTAAAAGTCAAATTTTAAAACAATTTTAGCTGATATTTTTTCATCATAACAATTGCAATAATTAAATAACTGCTATAAGAAGAGCAAGAAAGAGAAACTTATTAAAATTGCTTTACAACTATTTGCTCTAAATATATATTTACACAATAAAATATGGTTAGCTTAATTATTTCAAATTTTCATGACAGGAGAGCAATTGAACTTTTATTTTTCTAGCAATAACATTACATATTCATCTCTTTTTTTTTTTTACTAAATACCAATAAAATGATTCAGTTTAATCATCTAGTTATTCCTTTCGAGATTTATATAAAGCAACATATTTAAATTAGTTAAGTAGAATTATTGCTCACAAAACAAATACATTACATCAATGCTTAATAATGCAAGCTACTTGGAATTTTCAAATAAAGGAAATTAAATGATGAACTCAATGAATTTCAACATTTTAAAGTTTATATGCAGGAATTATAGTTTGAATTAATTTTTGAAGTTCACAGCTTTAGCAGTTAATGATAAAAGCGGAAATAATTTTAATGAGATAAGATTAATTCAGAAAAATCAAAATAATTGTCTAATTATTATGCAAAATATTTATTAAAAATCCTATATTTTAAGCCTAACAGATTTTTTTAATATGTATAGTTAAAACATTGATACAAAACTATAGTAGCAATTAGAAATTTTCTAATAGTTTTTATTGTTTAAATAGTATTATTGCAGAGAATTTGACATTAGTATGTAACTGGAAAGATTGCATTAAAATGATAGTATCAAAAGCAGCTGGGAATTTTAACACATGCATACAATTAAAGACAGCAAATTCAAAGCAAATCTATAACTTAAAAAAAATTTCAGACCAGTAAAAGTTGGAAGAAAAAAATGGTAATTGAACAGCTAAAATAATAGAAAGACAAATTCAAGTGCTGATCATTCTGCTACCAACTCAAGTATATTTTTCATTAAAATGCATATTTACTCTTAATATACATCAAAATTTTAAATATTTTTCTAAGCTAATATTATTTCATGTCCTATTATATGCTATAATAAATAACTACACTGAGAATATAAACAGTTGGGTGTTCAATGAATTTTTAATTAAATCAAAATACGAAACTAAAATTACATAAATCAATCTGTCACGTAAGAAATATATGTTATTACTAAATTTATTAATGAAAACGAAGAAAATTATATTTTAATCAGTGTTATTGTTAAATACTGCTTTCTACTTAGTAACAAAATTTGATTTAAAAATACACAAAAATCTAATTCATACATAGATTTTAAGAAAATTAAGTAGACTATTTTTTTCATAAGATTGATATATGTGGAGGATTAGGAGTAATTCTGAATGAAGTAAACTATAAATAAAAAGACAGTAAATATAAAAACAAAAAGAATATAATGGCTCAGATATTTGGTGTGAATGAGTGATGAAAAAGTAAGAAAGAAAATATAGGTAAACTGTATATATAGAGAGTGAGATATAGAGATATATGGAAGACTATAGGTAAAAGAGAGAATGGATGTCTGAGAAAGAAATGGCTGGATGATGTGGAAGAGGATTTGGAAAAGATGAAAATCAAAAATTGGAAGACAAAGGTCAAAGATTGGGGGGGGAGGAACTGTTTGGTAAAGAAGGCTAAAATCCTGCATGAATTCTAGAACTAAGAACTAATTGTATTTTTTGCATGAAATTTAAAATATTGTTTTTTGATGGAGTCATAGACCTTTTTTAAATTACAAATATTAAAAAACATTATTTAATTCATAATTTTTCATGAAGGAAATGTATTTTTGATATTTGTTATTTAACTTATAATTTTTAGATTCAATGCACAATCTTATTTCAATGCAACAAAATTTCAAATGAAAACAAAAGTATGAATCCTCTATAAATGAAATTTAGCTTAACATTAGCTAACATTTACTTTACAATATACACTATTATAACAATAATTACAATTTAAATTAAACTTATATTCATACCTCCTTTTAAATTCAAGCTTTAAATAAATCAGTTGATTAGGTTTACATGTTGCTCTCTGGACATTTTTAGCATCTAAGGGCTGGTTTGAGTATAAACTACAATTTAAAGTGGATGCCAAAGGTGGGAATTGAACCCATAAACTATTTAACTTAAGTCAGAGAACTAAAAGTTAACGCTAACTGTTAACTCAAGAAAAGAAATCATTTATTATGATATATTAAAATAAAAGCAAATATTGATCCATTTAGAGCAACAAAATTTAAGAATAATTTTATTATTCCAAATGAATAAAAAATAACAAAGTTCATAACTAACTATAAATTCAATTTGGAAATAAATTTACCTCATTCACAGAGCATCCAAGACAAGCAGATACTTTTTCCCATCTCTGCAAAGTACCATTTGGAAATTTCTTCAAAGCCTTCTTAAATTCATTCATTTGTTGCTCAGTCAGTGTTTCAAAATTCCACTTGACAGTCTATAAACAGGTGTAATATAGTCAAAAAGAAAGTTCACAAGATTAAGAATTGCACAATTTAAATTTAAAACAAAATATTAATTTAACAGTATATTTAAATCTACTTTAATGTATTCACATCAAAATGCTTAAAAGTAAAAAAAATGTGGACATAATTTCTAAATACCTTTTACAAAAAAAAGAAAATACTTAAATTTTACAATATAAGTAACATTTTCAAATTACTTTTTTATTTAATTATAAATAAATTTATATTACACTTATGCTGACACATCTTAAATAATATGTTAAAAAATAATGAAAGATAATTTTTTTAAATATTGTTAATAAATTAATGTTATAAAAAATAAAAAATTTTAAAAACTAAAATGTTTCTTAAAACAATCAATGTTCATCTTGTGATCAATTATTTAAAATAGTCTTTAATTTCTAAAATTAATCAACACGGAAACTATTAACGATTTTTACATTAGTTTTTGTTTCTTCTTTAGCTGTCTCTTCTGTTGGTGAATGTGACACATTTGAAGTAGAATCATATGAAGGAATATTTGTGAAATCTGGAATCTTTGGCTTCACTGTTTTTCTGTTTTTAACTCTGATAACTGTAATAAATTATAAAAAAAAGTATGAGAATAAGATAGATCTCTTGCTTGCTTATATATTTTATTATCACATACACACACATATTATATATATATATATATATATATATATATATATATATATATATATATATATATACATAGTTTAAAACTTTGACACATCAATAATTTAAGATTACTAACTGTCAATAGTAAATGTGAGAGAATTCCCCACTATAATATAAATTCATAATAAAAATAACTTATTTTAGTTCCATTCTGTCTAAAAACAAGGTGAGGGAGAAAAATGAAGGATGTAAATAAAAAAATGAGCTTATAATTAGAATTCTATGAACTGTCTAAAATATCAATCAACTTGTTGATATATTTTTCACAGATAATTAAGTAATGATAGTTTAATTAATTATTATATACACATTTTATAAGAATTAAAATAATTGCTGTTATTTAAATAGATCATTTAATCATATATATCAAGATATAAAAACTACATATCACATGTAATATAATCATTAAACTATAAAATAAGTTTTTTTAAAAAAATAACTTCAAACATTATAATTTTAATCAATATTTTAAAAAAAATGATAATTTTTACAATATTGACTTCAAAACTTTTTAATGTGGTACTTCATTTTTAGCTAAATAAGTGAAGATTTTAGCATGCTTAGTTATTAAATAAGGCACTTCCTATAAAGGAATGGTAGATAAAATTAAAAATACTTTGTATAAATTAATTATGATATTGCAAAAACATGTAAGCATATATTATTAAAAATTTATATTTTACCATTTGTTAAACAAATTTAAAAATTCTCAACAGAATGTTACAACTTGTGAAACATTCTGCTCTTGATAATTTAAATAATTTCCTATCACATAAGGATCTTTTCATAAAAACTTAAGAAATCTGCATAAGGATTTGATTTCATGGTACCATTTTTAATAATATTCTGAATACATTACTGATTTTTTAAATTGGAAAAATTGTGAAATAGCATTACTATGAATCAAAGCACTTCATTTTTCTTTACTACTGATGTTCATATTTCATTTTAATGATGATGAAAAACTAACATTCACATAAGGCTCAAATAACATAATATAGATATGTATTATTTGGTATATATTTTTAAATTTCATGACATGAAATATGAGCTTTATGAGACACAATAAAAAAATTATTTACTGCAAATGGGTTTAAAAAATAAGACTAATTCGCAAGAGCCCATATAGTTATTTGAATTAATTTAAAATATATTGAAACATAAAATATTTAATTTAAAAATCATTATAGATCATTATTTACACAATCACTATATTTAAATTAAAATTAATTAGACAAAACGATCAAAAATGAAAGACAATAGAATAATAGTTTATATTTTACTAAGACTTTTTTGAAAATTATTTAAAAAATTACTTAAAAAATAACTTTTTTGAAAATTATTAAGATTTATTAGGTAATCAGAATTATAAATCAAAGTAATTATATTTTATCCTAAAACTATATTTTAAAAATAAACTGAAACATAAGCTTATATAACTTTCATTTTTTATAGAAAAAGCTTAAATTTTTTTAAAACACAATTACAATGACATAATTAAAGTGAACAGTTAAAATTGAGTAAAACAATTTTATTATATATTTCTAGATACTTGTACAAAAAATCCTAATTAAATGCTTTGACTAAAGAATGAGTAATATTTTTGGCAAGAGATAATACATATGCAAAAAATTATCTTAACATTAATTGAATTTTAGGTATATGCTGAAATCTACAGAGCAGAAAAATGAATCTAAATCATGTTCTAATGAGCAAATATAAGAATCTCTTAATGAGAAATTTTGAATAATACTTCTTCCTACTACTAACTTTCAAAAATTGTTGAAACTTAAATTTAAGAATAACTTTTTAAAAAATAAGTAACAATAATACTCATGATGAAAATGCTCATGAAAAAAGTAAATTACAGATTAATAAATATTTATTTTCCTTTTATATTTATTAACTTGCTCTAGAATAAAACTAGTAATATTAAAAAATTTTTAACATTATTCTTGAAATTAGATTAATTATTAAAATTAGATTAAAATTTATTCTATTACTAACAAAATTTTATCAATTTATTGACATAATTTTACATTCACTTTATGCACATTAACTAAAAAATTTAATGTTATCAAATAATATAAAATATAGCTTATATAAAATGGTTGTATAAGGATTTAGGAATAACAATAAATAAAGAGTTCTTAAACAGACATTTATATAATTTGCTGTATATATAGATAATGAAATTGAAATGTTCACCAATCTATTAAAGACCTTTTTCATTTATAATGAAAAAATTTAGTTATTACTAATTAAAGAATAATTAAAATGATAACAATCAAATTTTCATACATTGAGGTCGTTCATCATCTTGGTTTTCCTCATCTTCTATTTCCTGTACCTTGCGAAATTTTAAAATGTTTCGACAAGATGCAATGTAAGAAGGTGAAGATTTGATAAGATGAATAATAAAGTAAAATAATCGGACAGGAAATAAATCCTGACATCTGAAAAGACAGTTAGAAATCAACAATAAGATATGCCTTCAGCAATAAAAAAACAAACGATTAAAGTAAATACAAAATAAATTGCATAAAAAAGTAAATAAATCACTCATAAAGTATATCACTATACCCTGGCAAACTTAAAGGGAAAATAGACAAGATTTAAGAAAAAATATAATTTGCATAATTTTGAATTATAGAAAGAAAATTAAAGTACATAAAAAGTAATTAAAACAGTAAAAAATAATTGATATTTTACTCTCACTAGAGCTATATATAAAAATACAAATGTATGACATTAACTGTCTTCCTTGTATTTATTCAATAAGATATTTATCTAAATTTGAAAAAAATCATTTAAATTTTACATTGTAGTAAAAATAAACAAGCATTCATTAAAATCCTGTTTCAAAAAACTAAAATTATATTCATTGTCTTAACTAAAAAAACATAAGAAAGTGAATTAAGAATTTAAATCATAAAAAATAGATAAATTTTTATTAAAAAATGTTACTACAAATTAAAAAAGTTAACAAATGTATTTTAACAGAAAATTATTTAATCTTGGCACAGAAAATAGTTAAATTACTAAAACTACTTCTGATATTGTTAAAATAATTCATAATTTTGATTGATTCAAAAACATTTCAAAAATCATGTTCACTCAGATATGAATATTAAATACAATTATTTTCCCTATTTTTAGTTTGAAAAATAACAAACATTCAAAATTTCAACATTTCCATAGTTATTTTAAATTTTTAAGAAACTCTTATAACATTAATTTTTTACATTTAAATATAACAGTAGCTTTCTAATTAGGTTATATTTTAATCCAATGTATGCTAAGAAATATAAATACATATGCTTTAAACTTTAATATTTCTACAATACTAACAATACACCAGAAAGCCTTGAAAAATTTTAAAAAGTATAAACTTAAATAAATAAACAAGTTATAGATGCATATTCCTTATTAATAAAGATACATAACATTTTAAGAATTAAATTCGTTTTAAAGGATCATAGTATTTATAAAATTGGATAATTTTACAAACCTAGGTTTTTGCAAATCAGACATAACTTCAGAAACTATAGCTTCTTCTTCAATTTTGGCATTTTTTCCTTTCCGTTGATGTTTTGCTTTTCTCCGAACTTTTGAAAGCACAACTTCTTCCTGTAATAAAAATTTATGATTAATAATACAAATACAAAAAAAAGAAAAAACTCAAATAACTGTTTATAATACTTTTATAAATAACTAGGTCTATTATTATTAAAACAATCAAATGCTTAATACAAACTATACATTTTGTGAGTTTGCGTTTAAAGAAGTACTGCCCACATAAGTTCAACAATAACCGAAATTGAAAATTATTAAACTTAATAATAATTATTTCAAACCCTCGTGGAAGCAGAAATTCAATCTTTCTTTTGTCCATTTCTTTATTTGCTATCAAATTTTTGAAATAAATACATACTCTGTTGATAATATGATCTATAATTCCAATGAAAGTGAGAAATTTTATTAAAAGTATTTATACTACTTAATCATTAACAAATAATCAAAATAATAAATCAACATTTAAACCTTCCTGTAAAGACTGCTGTAAGTATAACCATATGTTGATCAAGGAAAAAAATATTTAGAATATAATTTAAAGTTAAATATTTTTTAATAATTTTTCCTTAATTGATACTTTTTATGAAACAATTTTTTAAAGACTATATGAAGGTCAGCTATTTTCTATAATAGGGAAATTTATAAATGCTCAATGATAGTATTTAATCCTTAGTCGAAAATTTTTATTTTTCAATTATTTCCATACTTACAAAAAAATTGCTTAAATATTATATTCATAACCTGTTTTGGTAAACATTTCAAGATTGGAAAATTTCAATATAAAAAGAATTGAATATAGTACCAACATATTGAAAACCTACAAATTGGAAATAGTACCTACATATTGAAAACAAACTGTTGAAAAGTGTTTTTAATAGGTAGGTACTAATAATTTTTTTATAAAATATGTATATTTATAAAAATATATTAATCTTAAAAGTAATGTCAGTATTTATTTCCTAATAAATAAATTTTGGCAGTTAATCAATATGTACTTAAAATGAAATTAAAAATTAAGTTATAAGCAGATTAGAATTTAATTAATATTTATATATTTTACATATGAAATAAAGAAATCTATAATTAGAGTAGCCAACTGATGGCTGATTGGTTAGTATTTCAGACTCCTAGGCTGTTGGTTCTGTGTTCAAGTTCCAGTTTGGACATGTATGTTTCTTTGTCCTTTCTTTTAAGATGATGAATGAATGTGACCATTTTAAAAACAGGTTTGTGATTGTATGACATGGATAATGCTACTTGCCTCTGTGACTTCATTCACAGGTGCCCACTGGGTAACGTTAAATAAGTAGTAATTTCCAGTCTAGTTGAGGCAAAGGATTAAACGCCCAAGTGCCGATTGAAATTTTTAAAAAATTAGAAAAATGCAGAAATTAATAAGTTTATATCATTAGTTTAAAAATCAAAAAATTATAATAAAAAAGATTTTTTCCAAGACTTTTCTTAATTGAAAAACTTTAGAATTAAGACAGTGTAACATTGAAAAAAAAACTTTTTTTTTTTTAAATTACATCCTTATGTTGGCTCTTTTGAGCATAATAAGTCTTGCAGTCCAATAAAGAAAAGAAGTATCTCCAGGTGTAGAGAGCATCTTGAAGTGTGAAAAAGTGCGGGCTTCCTGGAGGGCAGAACATTTCCAAAGATGCTTGCCATCCATGTGAACATGTTGCCTACATAAAATGCAGTCGAGTGAATCCACAAGCCCAATGTGATATAGATGTTTCTGGAGAAAATCATCCCCAGTAAGTAACCTGAAGCAGGAGACCCTTAGAGATCTAGGTAGATCTCTGGGGATACATAAGCTCAGCAGGGTCCTCCAAAAGGCATCAACTGCATTCTCTTTGTAATAAAATTTTTGCTGGTGATGCATAACCCGTTTTAGAAGGAGTTTGACATTTCTTAGGTCAGTAGGAGTATCTGGAGGGTTTAAAAAAGAAGCCTCTTTCGCGAGATTGTCTGCTTTTTCATTACCAGGCAAGCCGCAATGGCTAGGGATCCATTGTAAAGTAATTTCCTTTCCCGCAGACAGTAAAGTGTTAATGATAGTTTTACAGTTAAATTCTATAGATGTAGGTAGAAGAGTATAATTTGCCACTGTATGAATGGCAGCTTGACAGTCAACAAGAAAAACAAATTTCACTTTCGAGAAATCTAAAATTTTTTGGAGAGCCATGTAAATTGCATACATTTCTCCATCAAAATTGTCTGAGTTTTTTCCCAAAGGCTTTTTGAGTTGGAAAAATTTGGAGAAGACACCAGCTCCCACTCTCCTAGTACTTCTCTCAGCTGATCCATCAGTATAAATGTGCATCCAATTGCCAAGTGGGTATCTATCATTAATAGTAGCAAGAGCAGCAGCCCCGAGTTCTTGCCTGAGGGGAGACTCCCTTCTGGACAGGAAGGTCAAGGTCGAAGACAGGGGTAGCATATTTCAGCATACCTGGGAAGACAGGGGGTCTGGCTGTAAGGGCTATATTACTTGGAGTGCCAAGTGAGCTGGAAATTCTCTTGAATTCTGATAAAAATGTTTGTTGTGTTTTTAGTCTCAGAGTGCTTGGTCTGTAGTTAGTCCAAAAACCAAAAATAATAATAATAAGTTTATTTGGAATACAGATTAATTTAATTATAGAATGATTAAAATAAAACAAGATTCAAAAGAAAAATCTTCCATTTGCAGATTTTTGAAAATTTGATTATAATTGCTTCATGATCAGAAATTACAGCAAATGAAACTTTGAAATGGATGAAATATATAAAACTTATAGCAATTACTTTAAAAATAATTTAATATAGAAAATAAATATTCACCAATACTCCTTTGTAATTAATAATGGGACAATTAATGCACTAAGCTTTTGATTTGAGTTGTCGCTCAACAGTCATTTTTTATACACAAAGGGTAATTAGAATGGGATCTATAGTTTAAAGTAAATTTCAAATCACTGCAAAATTCTTATACAAGGTAGGATTCAAAATCACATCAGAGTAAAACATTGAAATATTGAATCAAAGGCCAGAATGCCAACTATTTGGCTTACTGGCTCAACAAATAACACATTAAATTAACTAGAATAGAATGCAAATTGTACCTTGAAAAATGTGTAACAGAGGAAAATTATTATAAATATTAAGATTTTTTAAACTGTTTTTAAATAAGTGAGAAGAATAAATAAAAAATTTTAATGCCTCTATTCCATTAAGGGTGGTCATAGACACATAGAAATTTTTAATATATAATTTCATAAAACCATCCAGTAGTAGCAATAAATAACAAAAAAGTATAATAAATAGTTTACAGTCATAATTTATGAATTATCACTTATTAACAAATTACAATCAATTTGGAATTACAGATTATCATTTGTAATTAAAATCAGGAGAGATTAACAGCCTTTCAAACATACTTATTTAAAATAAAATACATATATACATTTCTTAACATGAAACTAATTTTCACAGAAAAACAATATATGCCTGAAGATCATACTTATGAATTCCTATTAATTAAAAACAAAATTAAATAATTAGATATTACTAAGATTTGTGCACAGTCAAATTAGAGAAATACAATCAAATAAAAAGATAAATGGAAATATCAAACTGTCATTCACATTTTTGGGAGGAATTCTTTTCACACAAATATATTCTCATTTTAAGTTTCATAGTGTTTAGTTAATAATAATAACAACTGATTTATTTTAATATACATACA
Organism: Latrodectus elegans; assembly: GCA_030067965.1. NCBI lineage: Eukaryota > Metazoa > Arthropoda > Arachnida > Araneae > Theridiidae > Latrodectus > Latrodectus elegans. The sequence goes on from CM057820.1 coordinate 109,451,600, forward strand.
ATTTTAAGCATCTTTTATCTTGAAAAGTTTATATAAATCAAAATAGTTGATATAAATCAAAAAATATTTTCCTATTGTGTTCTCTATTATATTGCAATGAAAGTTAATGTTTTTATTCAAAATAAAATAGTTAAGTTGAAAATTGTTTATACAAATAGATATAATTTAATATATAAACCAATATTCAAAAAAAAATTATGTTACTATTTTCAGGGGAATTTTATAAGCTGTAAGGTGAATTCTTAGAATTTTTAGATCAATAGTAGTATATGAGATCAATTCCTCCCTTGAATATATTTGCAGAGGTCCACACACTTTCAGCCAAAAATCCCTGTCAATTAGCTCTTGTAGAAAAACAACGAAACTAAACTAATCTTTGATAAAACTTATTATATAAAAGGAATGATTTCAAATATTTGAGTCACAGATTATACAAATACTTATACATGATAAATTTTACAGAATATTTATTTATTAAGGTGCTTCACTGCAATAAATATCAATTATGCACAATATAAACAAAGAATGACTATTAATCTCCTTATTTTTTCTACGTAACACTTTAAAAATACTAACATACAGCAGATATACACTGTAACAAATTAAGTTTCTGCAACCTGAAAAGTTAGCTTTAAATACAAATTTAAAATAATAATATAAAGTAATGAGAGTATACAAAATATATAAATATTGGAAAAGTCATATAACAACAAACTTACTATTTCATATTTCTTTTCTAAATAGGATGACCATGCAAAAAGATACTGTCCCAAAGTAGATAAACACAATAAAAATATTGACATTTCCAATAATCCCATATTTCTCACTCGCCTATAATAATATATTGGAACACGCCAATCTGGTAATCCAGTCTTAAGGATGAGGTCATACCTTTAAGAAATGAGCAGATTCATTAAAAGCAAAATACATTAAAAAACTTTTGATTAAACATAAAAAAATATTTTAATAAAAAATATTCTCAAAATAATGAATTTAACATACTTTTAAATTTTTGCTCAAAATAATTAAAGAGAAACAATTTATTACAAAATATTTGTAAATTCAACAGTGGTTAAATTTAAAAAGTTTATGAGTTTTTTCATGAGTGATAGGAATCTAATATTTAATACATTTATATTTATATATATATATATTTTATATGTGTATATATATATATATATACAATGTATATATATACATTTATATATATATACATATATATATATAAATGTATATATATATACATTTATATATATATATATACATACATTTATATATATATATATATATATATAATATTGCATGAATATATTATATTAAACTCAATGGCACAACAGGTCCAATGCCTACAATATCTACATACATCTGTATATCTGTTTTCTTAACCAAATTCTGAGGTACAAAGAATGTTCCAGTTAAGTGGTTAACATAACCCCCATCCAGTATTTAGTTCCCAAGCATGCTTGGTACTCAGTTTTATCAACCCACTGAAGAGATGAAAGGATGTTAACCATGCCCAGCCTAAGGATCAAATCTAGAACAAATGCCTTAGAAGTTCTACTACTATGTCAAAAGGAATTTGAGGTGATTTAAAATAGAAACAAAAAATTTATTTTTAAAAATCAAAATGATCTTAAATAATAAAAAAATATTGAGAAAACAAATTACATGAAATTATATTTAGTAATGTATTAAAATATGGAATCCAATCTGAATAATCTAAATTTCAGTATTTTTCACAACCATAGAACATTAAAAAAATAACATATGTATAAGGACAGAACATTTTTTAAATTGATGCTATTATTAAGTTTTAAAGTCCTAAATTAAGAATTTATTAAGTTCTAAAACTTTTAAATATTTTGTACCTATTAAAAATGTAAATACTGATATAGAAATTTTACTTACATTTTTCTTCTTTCATCATTTCTCAATACATCTGCAACAGCTGCCAGCTTTAAAATAAAAATATTATTTTAATTCTAGTTTGCAAATAAGACAAAATATTTCTTATTAAGTTTTGTAGTCATAAAACATTTTTTTTTATAAATCAATATTACTATAATTAATTATATAAGTTTATAAATAATGTAAATCAGTATGATACAAAAACTATTTAAATATAAATATCCTGTTTAAAAAATATGCATATAAAACTTAGAACATTAATAGTTAAAAACACTGAATATTAAATGTGACTTAATATTCAGTGTTTTTAACTGAATATTAAGTCACATTTAACATTCAATACTAGCAGTAAAAAATTTATTATTGACAGCAAAGAAATTTCAATAATATGATGTAATTTTTGAATTGCTAGTTGTCTGATTCCGCATTTTAAATTAAATTAAATATATAATAAACATGCAATAAAATTGAAGCTACCTATTTTCTTTCATTTTTTTTTTTTTTTTTGTAAGTTTTAATTGGTAATAACTTTCATTACATGATGCATCTCAAACATCTAAATATATTTTTTCTAAGCCATGAGTTTTAGGAGTATGTTTAAAAGATTCTGTTCTTCAATGCACATGAACACAAAAATTCGTATATAAAATGAAATACAGATTTGTTCTTTCCTTTTTAAAAATAAAAAAAAAGTCAATTGTAGAGAGCTTCAAGTTCAAACTTACCAGTGGATAAGATAATGGGCAAGAATATATTTTAATAACATAAATTTTCACATAATTAAACATATAAGTAAATATAAATGTGAAATGCCTTTGAAGATACCAGAATTCCCTATCATAATAATACAATTCATTTTTAATACTCCTCATTTAGTGGTAATTACACTTTGCACATTACTTCATTTCTAATGATTTTTTAACAATTTCTCAAAAAATTTTAACAAAATCAATGAAAAAATTAAACAATGGTACCTGATTAATTTTAGTTTAAAATTTTGAAGAAATAATCAATAATTATATTTCTGTTATTTCTAAAGAAAAAATTTTAATCACCTTTGAACTTTAAAAATATAGACAACATAAATTGCTGCATTCTCTTCCATAAAGTTATTTTTATACATTAGCATATCTCAAATTACTAATCAGATATAGTAAACTGAAAAGAAAGTTTTTATATTTTCAGTCTAATTAGAGAATACCGTAAATTCCTATAAATTTATTGCATATCTAAGAGACATAATTTAAATGAAAATCATACAAGTTGACAAATATGTTTCCCTCTCACACTATATTGAGCTTTTGTCTAATATTTATACCCATGATATATGCTCTACTTACTATTAACATACAATTAAATAAAAAAAGATAAGATTGGAATACTTATAATAGTAAATTTATCGATTACAATTTCAATAAATAACCACATTCATTCTTTAAAATATATTACTAATTCTTCATTTTACCTTTATATAAGAAAAATTATACTTTTCATTTTTCTAAATCATTTTTGTATACTATTAATGTAGCATATTAATAATATAAATGATAACAAATATAATTAAACCATAATGAATAATAAATTACAGTTTGAAATTCAGTTTATCAAATAAAATGATATATTACTGTTCTAAAGGTTTCTTCTGCATTAGAATTTTTATTCCGGTCAGGATGATAAAGAGTAGATAATTTTCTATATGCTTTTCTAATGTCACTAGCAGATGCTTTCTGAAAAAAAAAAGAGAACAAAAAATCAAAATTTAAGCAATACATAAACTTAACCATATTAAACAAGAATTATATGTGATTAAATATTGCATAAGAATCTGAAACAATTTTGCATGCAATAAATTACTTTGCTAAAGCTATAGAAATAAAAAGTAATTGGTACTTTTTGGTAAATGTACATTCAAGATGCAAAAGCATTCAATTATTATCTGGATTTTGAATAAATAAAAACTTAATACAAATATAATATGAACTTTATGAATGTCCCTCACTAAAATTAAGCAATTATGCTCAAATATGTTTAATTTTGTCCTGTTTGATTTTTGAGCATATTTAGTAATTGTATAAAAACTGGTATGAAATGTACTTTTTTGGCTTTAATCCCCTATTTAATTAAAATAATAGAAAAAATATAAAATGTTCAAAATATTCCTTATTATAAAATATTTAATTTTCATTTCTTTCCAAAAAGTAATATTTAATGAGTACAAATAATTATTAGTTATAGTAATTAAATATTTTTTCATAACCTCTATAAATGAAACAGCTATAAAAGATAATTATAGATAATAACACAAAATATATATTTACACAGCATTAAATAAAATTCATAAACAACTTTTTTTAAGGAACTCTAATTTTAGAAACATGAATTCATTAATATACACTTAAATTCAAACAACAATATTTGAATCATATTCTGTAATCAATATTTGGCAGTGACATTTTCATGCTTAAAATGTATTACTTAACATTTATGGATATTAAAACTTATCCTTATTTCAAATGAGAATAAGTTTAATAAAATGTTGATAATGTTTACGCAAAATTTACTTCAATACCACTAGAAAACTTACACATTACAGATTATCAGTCTCATTAAAAAGTAACTTTGAAAATTTTAAATACATAAGCAAATGTTTATTTTTTATTTAATTGAATGAAAAATATTTTTTATTAAATTGAATAAAATATAAACATGTTAAGTTTGTTTTTTATTCAATTTAATAAATTACATAAAAAAGCAAATGTTTATTATATTAAATTGAGTAAAATAATAAATTATTTTATTTAATTGAATAAAATAATAAATGGTAAAAATAAAAAATTTTACTATTTATTATTTTATTCAATTTAATATAAACATGGGTTTTAATATATTGTGAGTGTAACTTTTTAACTTCCTACACTAGGGAAATTAAAAGGAATATTTCAAATCAGATAATTAAAAATATAATATGAAGATCAGCAAAAAAATTTTGGAAATAGTAAAATTTACATTAATACTAAAGATTTTCTCTATTTAACACTACATAAATATTTTTTTTCATTTATTGCATAAATTTTTTAAAATTACCTTAAGTATTCATTTTGAACATTATTTTACTACCATATTCTATTTTTTAATAGGGTGTGAAAAATTATTAAATCATAGCATTGATTAGTGATAAGTAATCATATAATAAACACATCTAACAATTCATATACAACAATCAAACATTGCATACCCAACTTTCTTTTAAACTTAAAAATTTTAGAGCTAAAAAGTTTATATGGCCAATACAAGGCAATCTTAGTAACTAAAATATAAAGTAATCAATAAATCATCAATTAACAAAACAAAAAAGAAAATTATAAGACATTGAAACAGGTGAAAGATTATAAGTTTGCTTCTTTCGCAACAAAAATACCAGACGCAACTTCAACATCTAAACAAACATCATGAAAAATAAACATTCCACAATAACAAATAACAGAACATTTTTTAACTGGGATATATGTTTGCACAAACCAGATGAAATCAAACCATTAAAGAAACATTGCCTCATTAAAATATAACTCATTAGTAACGTCAAAATAAGAAATCATTAAAGCATACTATATAAACAACTGTACAAACAATTTAAATATATATACATATATATATACATACATATATATATATATATATACATATATACATATATATATGTACATATATATATACATATATATACGAGGGTCACTCTGAAATTTTTGAGATACAACTAGGTTTTTAAAGTTATATTTACAAAATTTTAGGTGTGTTCATAGTAGTCTCCTCCAGCATCAATGCACTTATGTAGACGAATTTTCCACAGATTAAATTAGATTAAATGCTTCAAGCCATTCATTTCTTGAAATAGATGAAAAAATGCATTTATAGCAACATCTATCTTTTCTTCTGAATGAAAGTGATGTCCACTTAAATTCTTTTTTAGATTAAAGAATAAACCAAAGTCGCACATAGCTAGATCAGGTGAATATGGGGGATGTTCGATCACTTTAATTTGTTTTTGTTTAAGAAACTTAACATTTAATCCGGCTGAATGTGAAGATGCATTGTCATTGTGAAGCATTAGTCCCCTAACATTTAGTTCTTGCAGAATTTCTGGAAGACATTTAGTGGTATACCAGTTTGCTGTTATTGTCTTCTGTATTTCTAACTTGATGGCTTTGACCAACCCCATACTCTAATGAAAACAGCATACATCACTTTTTCAGTGCGCATTGTTTTTTCGCCATTGTCAGCATGTGATCATCTTCAAAGACCCATATTTTATTATCTTGAGCTGTTGGAATATCAAAAAATGGTATGTACATTTTATCACCTGTTACGGTTTTAGAAATGATGTGTTGGCCATCATCATTTAGCAATTTAAGAGTTTCTTTATTGATTCTGACACGCTCCTCTTTTTGGTGCTCAGTTAGATTATGTGGGACCCAATGGCAAAATAAGTTTTCCATATGTAATTCTTCATGAATGATTTTATGTATGGCTGCAGGTCCAATGTTAAGTTCCTTCTGTATTATTTGATAGCTACAACGATTATCATCAATTAACATTTTTTGTATAGCAGACACATTATCCGGAATTACTGCAGATGATGACCTACCTGTGTGTTCTTCATCCTGAAGAAAATTGCCACCTTTTCTAAATTCTCTAAACCATCTGAATACAGTAGCACGAGCTGGAGATTCATCACCAAATGTTAACTGCAACCTTTGAACGCATTCTTCTTGATTTAATCCTGCTTTAAAACCATAGCAAATCATAGCGCGAAAATGTTCTCGTGTCAACTCCATCTTCTCTTCTGTTTAAAATTTATTCTACGCTAAACAAGTTGAAGTAAGACAGTAAAAAATGTCTTCTGTGTTAAAATACTTTGTATTTTAAAATTAAGCCGTTATTTTTATTTTGTAAATTTTCATCTGTGCATACCTCAAAAATTTCAGAGTAACCTTCGTATATTTACATATATACGTATATATACATACATATACATGTACATATGCCTAGATATGTGTGTATATGTATGTGTATATATATATATATATATATATATATATATATATATATAATTGCAATTTACAAATATCAAAGAAAAACACAACATAAGTTAAAAGAAACAAAGTAAAATAAAAATTTTTAATAGATAAATTAAATATTAATCACAACACTTGATTTTGCATTAAAATTTAAATACATTTAGGATGAAAATAATTTAAGTAGTTGTAATTTATTAAAATCATAGAAAAATATAATTTAAATTAACAGTATCACAGAAAAATGCAGCTTAAACTAGAAGAAAACATATTATTTTAAGTAAAGTACTATAATATATAAAATATTATAAAAAGTATAATTTTAAAATGTACATATTAATGAAAGGCATCTCATTTGTGTAATTGACCTTAATATAAATTAATTTTCATAAGCTCACCAACTCAGTAACTAAATAGGCTTTAAAACAAAGTATCTATCATATATTAAAGTATGCAAAGATTAAAAAAAGGAAAATAAAATAGAATATATGGTCACAATAAAAAAACAAAGTAAAATACGAAACTAAATGAAAAAATTATGAAAATCAAGTTGTTTATGAAATAGCATGAAAGCTTAAATTGAAAACTTAACTTTAATGAAGAAATAAAACAGAAAATATTAATAAATTTTCTTAATGAAATAAAAAACAGCAACACACTTAAAAATTTTATTGAATAAAAATATACAGTTAAAATATTTTTCAGAATAGAATTAAAAATATCATTTAAATTTCGGATATAAGAAAGTTACTATAACCAGATTGTCTTACTTATCCTTATTTGCTTATATATTTCAATTGCATGCATCTACTTTACGAAGACTAAAGTTAAAAATATAATCAAGATTTAGAAAAAAAAGAATATTAAATCAAATACCAAGAATATTTATTTGTTTTATGTAATATTAAAAACCTTAAATGGGCTACATAAAATAGGTTGTAGAATTGATAGGAAAAAATACTGAGCATAAATAAAAAATATATATAGTAAAATTTTTTCCTAAATATTATAAATTTCAAATAAGTTTACATTAACATTTGTTTCTTTCCAGATACATATGTTATCATTAAAATGAAACAAGAATGTGAAAAGTAAAATTATTCCTCTTGTGGCTAGTACTATCTTTAAAATTTTATGTCTTTATAAATGCAATACACTCTGAAACATTCTAAAACAACTATTATATTCAAATAAAGTATATCAACAAAACATTCTTGCAACTTATGTTCTAAAATTAGGAATTTTTTTAGATATATCAAACCAATTGTAAATCGGTCAAAGAGTAACATAGAATACTTGAAAATTCTAAATGAGCAAATACTAAATCAACTCTCTAACTCAGAAAACTTTTTTCTTTTCTAAAGAATAATAAATTATATAAGTAATTATTTCAATCATAATAATAAATATAAATTGTAGAAACAAACCTTTTGTAATTTAAATTGATATAAAAGTTTCATTATTATACTTTAACTCTACAAAAGTTCTTGAACTACTTCCAATAAAATATCTATTTGATAAAAAAATTATTGAAAATTTAATTAATAGTAAAATAGCTTTGTTTCCACTCTCAAAAAAAATTTTAGATTCACATTGAACAAATAGTTATTACATTACACAAATCCTTTTTTTGAATTATTCAAACTTGATTTAATATATTCTTTACTTCTATAGAATTTTAAAATATAAGATTAAATAAAATATAAATAAATAAAATAAACAAAATATTTCAGAAAAGAAAGTTTTAAAAAAAGTCAAAAAATGTTAACAAAACCAATTAATGAAAGATTTTTTTTTACTTATTCTAATGAGCTACATAATGAACATAATTCATTACAGATGTGACATAGATTTATTTTCATCCACATTTTTTCCCCTGCAATTTCAGAAGATTCAATAAGGCTTTCTTCAAATGGGTCAACAAAATATGATTTTTTAAAAGAAGAATTTCATTTGTAACCTTTTATTAATCATAGAAGATAAGAGCTAATCTAAATTAAAATTTTAAATTATTTGTAATTTTATAAAGTAAATTTATAATTTTTAATATAAACTAAAATTATGTTAAAAAAAACTTTATTTTAAAACTAAAATAACTTCTGAATACTTAATAAAATAAAAAAAATAAATCACCAGTTATGTTAAAACTATTTTTGCATTCCTTTTCTATTAACTACAGATAACATAAGCTTCTAATTTTTTATATTCTGTTGATCACATTTTAATTTCAGTAGTAAGCACAAATGCAAGTGCAATTAATAGCACATAAGAAAAAATTATCTAACTGTACATACACATTTTATTTCTAATTAAAATATCCCTTTTTTAGAATGAAATTAAACTTTAAAAGGAAAAAGGAAAAATATCCTGCTCATTCATGCAAATTAAAGATTATTTTTAGAAATTTCATACATATATGTTATCTCAATTGCAATTTCGTTTATTTAATGATTTTTCCTCAACTTTAAGATGAAATATTATTTTTATCTTTAATTTTATTTAAAATTTATACATTCTATACCTCAACTATTTCCAAAATATTTAGTTTGAAATAGTCAGAAATAATAAATTTTCTGAGAATAAAATATAAGCACAAAATGTATTCTAAAAAGCCATAAAAAAAATTAATTTTTATAAAAAAATAATACTTTTTTATAATTTATTAATAAGCACATTTAGCATTTATCTTATCTCTCTCACACACTGTTAAAATTAAAACTAAAATTTGATCTGATGATTAAATAAAAGAAATTATATTACATTAATAAATTTAAGTTTACCTTTTGCTTTCAGAAGAGAATAATCTATAATTTTGCAATATATATGAAGCTGAGTCTGAACATTTGCTTTGTCTTTGAATAAAAAATTTGTATTTAGCCTGTTAATTTTAAATTTTATAATAAAATATATGCTTACTAAGTGTTTAGTATTAATTAAAAATTTAAGTCTTCATTTTAAAGATAGAATATTTTAGAAATGAAAAATAAAATGAATGTATTCAATTTTTAAATTCAATGTTACAAAAAACTTAATTAATCTTAAAATGACACTTTTGAAGTAAAGTTGATAATCATTTTATTTCATAAACTTTTCAGCATATGTTCATGATCAATACTTTCCTAGGTTAATGATCATACAATGCAAAAAAACTATTTCCTTAAAAATATGTGTAAATACTAAATTTAAACAGCTAAAATTACCTCATCAACACCCATCAATTCGTAAAAATTTTGAGGTGTATTTTCAACCAAATCAAAAAGTTCCATATCTTCTGTTGTCCAGCAATTACTTGCATGGAGTATACTTAAAAATATCAAAACACCGCAGATGATCATCTTCGATATTTAGATGCACGAATAAAACAAGACTGGTATAAAACAAAATCTGATTCTGTCTGATTTAGTAATAAATTTGTTGTCATGTCCACATTTCCTCAGAGAGATTTGCACACACTGTCACTACCATACACAATGATGTCTTCAAGAGGAGCACATTCCAAATAATGACAAGAGGAAAATTTTTTAACTTCCGAATGTGATCTGTGAGGCATGAATGAATGAATGCAAAAACGTAGCAGAGAAAGATAATAAACACTGAACACGTATTACAGCTACAAACGAATTCATCAATAGGTATTATTATAAATAAAATTTCCAGTAGATGACGCTACAAACGAATTTTCCAATCATCAAATTTTCTATAAAGCTTGTATATTTTATCAAAGTATATTAACAAGTTGGGGGGAAATAATTTGAAATACGAATTTATGTAAATAAGTATTATATTTATCTTTTGAGCACAAAATTAATGAAAATGTAATTGAAAATCATGCATATTAGCTGCAACCACAACTGTAGTTTGTAACTATTTTACTTATGTTTACTTTTATTACGGTATATCCGAAATCCGTCAACTGAGTAAATTTATGTGGACTTAAAAAATGAAAGATTATAATCATTATTTCTTTCTTAGTTTGCAATAAAGCTTTATGGTATTTTTAAATATATTACAATCAATTTAATTTCACTGTGTTTCTCTATTCGGAATTCATGCCGAGTTCAGTTCTTCGTAACTTGTATATTTAAATAGTAATAAAATATCGTGTCAGGTACTTATTACTGTAGTCTTATTTACTTGATATGTTTGTTTTACATATAATCTTCTTATGACGTTGTTTATTTAAAACATCTATAGTCTTATTTTAAATTGCTACTCCTTGTTTTAATTATTTTTAGATTGAAACTTCAATTTTATAATGAAAATATTCGTTGTAATTTCTTTAGTTTATTGATTATCATATTTTATATTGAAAAACAATGTTATGCTGAGCTCATAGATGAATAGTTAATGTTCTAGCTTTATGCGCAACACCTTATAGCTTTGAATCCAACCTTTGTTGGAAATACTTCAAATTCTTTCAATATGAATTTTTCTTAAACTATTGGTCACATTTCAACTAGTGTATGTGCTAAAAATATGTGTAGTACGACTAACAAATCTGTGGTAACAATGTTGTATACCTTTTCTTTAATGGTTAATCTTATTTCTATATAATTTTAATGATTCATTTTTTTATTCAGATATTTAAGAAAAAAGTACCATTGTTTTTATATTGGAAACAAATTTCTGATATTTTTCAAATTTGATATTTTGATTTTAAAATTGAGTTTTGAGAGAAATGCTTAGAAGAGTTTAAAATTTCCAATGAATCAATAATGTTAAAAATAGTTCATTTAAAAAAATTGAAGTCAGTTTTATTTATTTACAAATACAAAGTTTAGTCTCATTCATAATGCAACCTTAATACTAGTGATATATATATATATATATAGTTTGTAAAGCTGTAAAAATAAGTCTAATAGTATATGTAGTATGGAAAATTTTAGTTATTTCATCACTCATGGATAAAATTATCATTCATTATAATAAATTGTCATTGATTATCATAAATTGAGGAACATATCTAATCAAGAAATATTTATGTACTTTATGAAAAATTTAACTCTTTATAATAAATATTTTATTGTAAATTTCATAAAAATAAATTTAATGTACGGAGTGGCCTATATATTTAGAATAGATGAAGGTCCCACATGAAGAAAACTTCTTTTGTAAATTTTCTAACCTGCTGGGTAAAGGTAGAGCCACTGTGAGAGGGAGGGATACAGTGGAGACTGATTTTGTGGATATCAAGAAAACAAAAACTGGCACACAAATGTAAGAAGTATAATACAGTGGAACAGAATTTTGATGAAGGCACTGGTCCTCCCTGGGCAGTCCAGCTGAATATGATGATGAAATATTTGATTTTTTACATTACATCTGAAATGCAAAAACAAAACTACAAACTAAGATTTTGTGAATTTAGTTCAATTCTTACCTCTTGTGATTTTTGAAAAAAAATTAGCCTGTCTGCTTGAATCAGTGAGAAGTTGTAGAAGATAAAATGCATAATGTTAAAGTGTATATACATTGGATAGAAAATAGCCAGAATTAATTTAAATTAGTGATTTTGTATCTTTAAAATAACTCAAGATAGTGTTCTAAAATATACATTTTAACTGTTTTAGTTGTTGATTGTATTTTCAGAACTTAATTTACCCTTTTAATATTATGGATAATAACAATGATATTACTAATTACTGGACAGTATTAGATGTAGAAAATTAGGAATGTTAATTTATATTAACATAATAAGTAGTATTTAAGATGGTAAACCTTTTAAAGTATAAATATCTTAGTAATTCAAAACTTACCAATCTTTTCTGAAAAAGACATCAGAATTTGTCAATGCCTAAACAATGAAAGTGTATTTCAATGAAGAAATATTTTAATATCACTATCTATCCCTAATGCCACTTATAAACATAAATCATTTGAGAACAGAAAAGTATAAAGAAAAATTAAAATTTTGAGTCTAATATTAAAAGATTCAACTGTACAGAGCCTAAATTTGTTAAGGAAAAATTACAATATTAAAAAAACTTATTTACGATATAAATTAATCACACTGTAAAACTGCATAAAATTATCAATAATTATTTTGATATTTTCAGTCATGGAAATTTTTTAAAGTGGAAACTATTTATTAAGATAAATGTTGTATTGAAATTACAGTAAGCTCCTAATTAAAATTTTGTTGTGCATAACATTTTGTTTTAATTCTGTTATCCAAATAAGTGTCCCCCCCCCCCCAATGGCAGATTGTAGACAGTTACAACAACATAGTCTAAAATAAGTGTATATTAAAATAAGAAAAAAATTGTTAAGAATAATTACTCATTGCTTCTTACCAAATTAATAAAAAATTTGGAAATTTTGCAAAGTTGACAGTTTTTCTAATGGATTACTTTTCCAAATTTGTATGAACATAATTTTTTGATAAATGATATAATATTTTCTAGAGAAAAACAATTCTAATAAATTTCCATCATTCTAAATCATTTTTAAAGAAATATTTACAGCTAATTTTTAACAAAAATGATAAAATGTACTAAATTTTTTTTTTTTTTTTTTTTTTTTTTTTTTTTTTTAACCTAAATATGAATAATTACTTTTATTTGAGGGAAACATTTAATATTTGTTTCACTATTATATAGGAGAATAACTTTGGTAATATTCTATTTGGATGGCTAAAATCTTGCCAAACCACCATTTTTTATTACAAAACATGGAACTCAGATCAGAAAAATTAGTAACTGTTAATTGTAATAAATTTGTTTGAAAGTAAAATATAGCTGTTGTATAAATTAAATAATTCACTGTGCTTTTTTAAAATAAAAATGTTAATAAAATAATTAGATACATTTTATTTGATGGAAATGAAATTATTTTGTTACTTTATTTTTTGTGCCAGTAAAATTTGATATTTCCTATGTTTTACATTGCTCATAAAATAATATGTTGAATGTATAATCAGCAGAGAGAGTGAGAGAGTCATTTTATTTGATACCAATATATTTTATTAAAAAAAAAAATTGACTGTTTTGTTCTAGTCTTACTACATGATTTCAAACCAATTCCCTAAATTATTTGCATAAAAAATAAGAAATTTCTTATTATATCATCATTATTTAAGCTTATTACTACAAAGCTGTGGAAGAATTAATATTCATTTCAATTGGAAAAGTAACTTAAATCTACATAATAAATATTTAATACTATTCTAAATTTTTTGTTGATATAAATTTAATCTCATATTGTTACTTATTAAACATGAATTTTCTTTTCAAGTTGATAAAGTCCAACTTGAAATGAGTGTTGTTCCTATCAACCTGAATAGCCCTGCTGCTAAAGAATGGTTGCTGTCAAGAAAAGAGAAAATTCGACCATGGAGTCAGTTTTTGGATTTCAAAATGTTTCACTTGCCTACATCATTTCCCAAGTGCACCAGTAGAGTTGTACGAAATGTTGAATATTTCCAAAGCAATTATATTATTGTATTTATAGGTCTCATTGTGTATTGCATGTAAGTAATTTTCTGAAGTAAACTCAGAAATTTTCACCTTTAATTTAAAATAAGATTGTATTTTTTAATCATATATCAATTGAATTATTAAAGTGATAAAAGTTTAAGTTGAAATTAATTAGTTATTTTATCTTGATTGAATACTTAGTCGTCACTGCTATATATAATAATAATTTTTATGTAAATTCTGATTTTTAAAATTGTTTGCTTTATAGATTTTAAAATTAAAATTTCAAACTACACCAAATATATGCTTACACTTCCAAAAACTTGGGGAATAAATTTTTAACCTAACAATAATCATTCAGTGCGAAAATAATTTTTTAACTTTAATATAAAAATATTATGACATTAATTAAATAATGAATTATTTAAATATAATATTATATGCTCTACTAAAACCTAAAAATTTTCCTTTTATAATATAAGTTAATTTTTTTTTTTTTTCAATTTTTTTTTATTTTGTTAGCTCTCTATCACTTTCAGAAAAAAGTTTTCTTTTGAAATTTGATTATTGTTTCCCTACATTTTTTAACTATATTTTACCTAGAACAATATTATATACAATAAAATATTTTAAGTGTAGTAGAGCATTTAAAAAATAAGCCAAGTGATGTGTGATATGCTATAAAATTTCCTTTTATTACAAAGTTATTAAATATTGAAAACTAAACTCCTTTCATCTACATTCCAATCCATTTTATCTCAGCATAAACATGTTCACTGCAATAACCAGAAACATTACATTTTAAAAACTAAGTATTCTTAAGTTCTTTAAAAATTACACTTTAGGAATGTAGAAAGAAGGGAGGGATTTAATGTTATTTCCTGTAATGTAAATGTTTCTCTATCCTAGTGTTTTATACATAGATGACAATTTTAATTTATCAAAAGTATTTCCAACATATTTAACACAGCTAATTGTATTTAAGTTATTTCTTTAATATGTTGTAAGTATAATTAATTACTCAATAAATCTATATATGTATGTTTTTTTTTAGTTTAACCTCTCCATTACTACTGATTGCTATTGCTGCTTTACTGGGTTCTTGCTATATAATTAAATTAAAGAATGATTCTAGAGAAATTACTTTATTTGGTAATTATGTCATTTTTTGTATGTTTTACATTTCATTGAAGTGATCTTATAAATATGAGTTATTTTATCCTGCATAAAAGATTGAACAAAAAAATAAAGTACATGCATATTCTTGTTAATTTGATTATATTTTACCAAATTGGGAATATTCAATATGTATGCATTGAATATTCTCCCTATTTATTAAATTAATGTATTGCAATGGTTAAAAAAATAACCTATTTTAAAAACTGTTTTATTAAGTTCAGAGTCTTATTAAAATATTCTAGTTAATAAATTATTCAAGGTAGTTTGGCTCAGTTTGCATTAATGGTGTATAGAAATTGGTACTTAATCATGAAATCTGTCAAAAATTAACACAACCTGAACATTGTCTAGACCATAAAAATCCACATTTAATGACTGGATTATTTACATTGAAATGAAGACACAAATACATAAAAAAAAAAAAAAGTTAGGATAACAAACTTATAGAGGCTGGAAAGAGAAGGGGCACTTATTGGGTTGATCAATGCTTTTAAAAAAGATATAAAAGCTATATATAAAGAAGACTGAAAGAATATTGCTTGCTTAGAACCAAAACTGTAAGTTAATTGAAATGGCCTTAGCCAGCAGCAGGCTTAAGTCCAGAAGAGAAAGGAGTTTGTTAAAATATTAAATGAAAATATTTAGAATTTTGTAGTTTTGAAATAAGTTTTTTGTGGAATGCATTCATGGAATTTCTCACTTTGAGATGTCAATGTTCTTATGACATCTCAAAGTGAGAAATGTCAATTTCTTCACAAGTCAATGTTCTTATACAATTTCAAAATTTAATTTTAAGCTAAATAGCTTTGTTATGATTATGGACAAGATTAGGTATAAATTATATCTTCAAAGGCCACTTTTTTTTCTAAAATTTTGCTGTTTATATTACTTGCAAAATTTTGAATTAATTAAAATAATTATTTAAAAATCCTGAAAATGAATTCTTAAAACTTCATTCAAATATATTGAGAACATAACTATTTTTGATTTTTTAAACTAAAATATTTGTGACATTGTTATTTTACTGAATGATGAAGGAGTAACTTGTATTTCATGTAAATTAATTATTTACTAAACTATAAATTGAGAAAATTATTTATGAATTTATTTATTCTAATTAGGAAATTATTTTTTGCATCTATTTTTGATTTAATTTTGAACTGAAAAATTCTAATTGTGTAAAAAGTAAATTATTATTTTATAATAAAAAAAATTATCTCAATTTTATCAACCTGTGATAACTTAAACAAGGTTTTTATAATTTTCAGTAATATTTAAAAACTTAAATTATATCCCTTTAAAATAAAGCATATGCATACACTAGTTGTTTTACTTATTTCCCACATAAAATATTGATGTTAGCATGGAAATTGATTACTTGACTTAGAGAGAAATCATTTAAAAGTAATGCAGTAAATACTTCTTTTATGAACTTCTAGTTTACAATTACTTTTTTACCAACTGAAGGATAGTCCCTAACATGATTCCATAAGTGCAAATTTTTATTCTTATTAAAAACTGAAATTTTCAAAAATCTCTTTTTTGCAAACTCATTTTCATGCAATTTTTATTTGCATTTAATTTTTATTTTGTTCGTTTTTTATTATTATTTTATAATTGAGAAACTTGATTTGATTTTTATTAGAATATTGCAAATTTTCTGAATTGAATACTGCTGTGCTGATGTCAAAATTCCAGATATTTTTAAAGGATTCCTGTGAAATTTTAGTTGCTTAATTTGACTTTTTATTTACAATATAATCAATAGCTACCAGTACAAATATTGCTTTGAAAAGGAGAGATTATGGTTTACATTGCTTTATGAAATTAATATTCTTGGTGCAATTTGTCAATTTATGCTTTGAATGGTGGTTACAGAAAAAAACTATTTCTAGGTCATTTTGACATGCAGTATTAAATAAAGAATGTTAAAAGAATTTAACATTTTGCGCTGATGATTGTTATTCATTGCCCTTCAATAAGTATACAAATTAATATTCACATAATCATTGAAAAAAGTTCAAAATAAAATGAAACAAAATATGGTTTTTGTTAATAATGATCGAAGATTAATTAAGCAAATAATCTAATTAACGAAGACTAAATACTTCGGCAATAAATGCTTTACTTGTTTATTTAGCTATAGCTTTTTCAAAAACAAATTTTGGATATAAAAGTAAATATATAAATCTGACTTCTGACATGACAACTGATTTTTGCCTGATTGAATACAAAAGGATTAATGAAAATCTTATTGAAAATAAAAATAATTACATGTAGTATTTTTTATAGCATTCTACATTGGTGAAAATTTTTAAATATTTTTTATAATTTTTACATCTTTAAAGTTTATACATCTGATTCAAATATTTTTTCTCAGTTATCTCTACAAATCATCAATCCATACAAAACATCTACAAATATTTTATGAATATGTTGCTTATATAAACAGATTTTGATATTTTTATATCTTTATGAGAGATATGCTTCAAATTATTATTTTGTTAACAAATTTATGTGCTACTATATGAAAAAGAAATTCTATCATGATATCCTTTATTTGTCCTTAACTATTAACAGACAAAAACACAATTTTGTATTTCCCAAAAAAATCTTGGCAATCATACATTAGAAAGGAAAAAAATTCAAAAATTTCAAATATCGATTTTCAAGTATTAATTAGTTTATGACTATGAAAAATTATGTTTCATTGGAAAATGATGATTAAAAATATTTATTTCAATCTAGGGCAAAAACTGACTCTTGCACATCAATATGCTTTGGTATCAATTGTATCATTTCCCTTATTTTACCTGGCTGGGGCTGGCCAAGTTGTTTTTTGGATTTTAGGTAAATCAACTTTTCTATTTCAATTATTTGTGTATTTCATGTCTATAGACAAATGCTAAAGTACTATAATGTTCACATTAAGTGTGACAATAATGTTTATTGACTTAGTACATTTTGAAAATAATTGACACATATTTAGAGAATTTCACTTTTTATATTTATCTTTCCTGTTCTGTTAGTATTTCATGTAAAAATTAATTTTAAATCGCCATTTCAAGCAAATTTTAAATTTATTATAGAAATTAAATTTTATATTTAAGTTGTGTTTTTTTCCCCATATCATGAGTTCATAAATATATCCCTACTCAGTTTTTTTTTTTTTTTTTTTTTTTTTTTTTTTAATAAATTGTGAAGACAAGATTAGATTAAAAGGAATGGCAAGTCTATCTTATCTTTATCTTCTATCGAATTTGTTTTTAAAGCAGTGGGGAAATTTTGCTAAAATAATTTTATTTTTTAATATTTTTAGAAAAATATTTCTTTATTTGTTTTCCTTCTTATGCTAGGTACTTCATGTAAATATTGTAGTTGTGTATTTAATTGAAATTGATGAATTAGCTTCAAATTATCAGTGTTACCAAAGTTTTCACAAAATTTTATCATTATATTTTTTCAATTTATAAAATAATGCTGAAGAAAATACATTACATAGTAAAAATTAAAACTTTTCAAATATGCCAATGAATTAGTCTACCCAGGCTTCCATTGTAGTTAGAACTTTAGTTGGGATTAAAATTAGATAAATGAAAGCTGACTCATGGCCATTAGCAAAGAGTCATGCTCTTTGAATATAAAGTTCTATCTTAACTACTATTTAATAATAGAATATAGAGATCTCTATATTTGTTTCTTTCTGCATGTATATTGATCAAAAAAATGATATTTGAAAATTTACAGGATTTCAATTTTTGCAGTATGTGAATGCAGACCACTATCAATAAAAAAGTACCCCTTAGAAAGCAATGTCAAAATTGTTTCTTGTATAACTAATTTTGAATATAAGAAATATTTAGATATACATTTGTAAGTTTATTCATGGATGAAATTTTTGAAAAAAAGGGAAACTGCCATATTTTAGACTGGTAGTGTAAGAATATCTAACAGTTTGTTACTAGTTAGTGTGATACCAATTTTATGATTAAGTGTATGAATGAATGCAGTTCTTTAAAGTTTCTTTAAAATCTGATAAAAACTATCTAGAAAAAAATACTAAGAAAAGTTGACAACTGCTAATTACACAACCATGATAACAGAAAAAAGAAAGAAATTAAAATTTCTACTATTTATAAACATTATATATAGATATATGTGTGTATGTGTGTTTATTACATTTAGTATCTATAAACTTTAAAATATTTTTCAAAGCATTTGAATGAAATATATTATTATGGCTTATAGTTATTTAATAAAGGTTGTAAAACTTCTATTATTATTCGACTAAGATTCTAAAAAAATTGTTAATTTTTACTTATATAAATAATTTTATTTAACCTTTTGCTACATAATTTTGGAAAATGTTATTGTTTTATACATATTCTTTCATAAAATTGTATTTGGCTTTTACAAGAAGTGAACTATTTAAAATACAGTGAAATGATAATCAGTTAATGTGGCAAGTGTTTTCTTCTTGTCTTCAAACGAAAGTAAAATATGCACTTAAGTACCTAAAATTTGCACTAGAATTTATTAGTTGATATTGTTGTGTGATTTCAAAATATCTAAAATAAACTAGAAAAATATGAAGATTTTGTAAATTTAATAAAAAAGGGGGGGGAATTAGGTGCTACAGAAATAAATCATGCATTAATAAATAACCACTGTGATAACTTTTCATAAGATATTTGAGTAAAACTGTTTGAAAAAATAGTAGTTTACTCTTCAACTTTAAGATATTGTTTCCATAAATATAAAAGGGAAATGCTCATTTTAAAATGGTTTTTATATTTGCAACTATCTTCAAGCAATTTATATTTTAATCCAGAAGAAAATGCATAAAATTTACTTAAAATGATAATATATTAAGCAATAATAAATGAGACTGATTTATGTAATGATATTTTTATTAAAAGGAAAGCTGAAATTAATTTTTTTTAAAAAAACATGTCTTTATCTGCTAATATATATATATATATATATATATATATATATATATATATATATATTCAGTAAAAAAATAATAAAAGATTTTAATTTTAAAAAAATTTCATATATACTAATACAAATTTTCCCTGTCAATTCATAGACTACCTCAACAAATATCTCAGTAAAAAATATGATTCTTAAATTTTTTCTAATTGACTTAAATCAGTACTCTGTAAATTGTATTAAAATTAGAAATATAATTCGATTTTAGTGTTTACAATTTTAAACAACAGTTTTTGAAAAAAATACAGTGTGTCTAACTGAAAAATTAGATGACATAATCAGACTTATACTTTAAAGTATCAATTTCTTAATTTTATGCTTAAAGTTATTTAATACTTAAATCATACTGTTGCTATACATATTTTTCAATATTCTGCTTAAACTTTTATTATGCTAAAAATGAATGGCAGAAATTTCTCCTTCTGGTTAGTTATTTAATACCAATATTTTTTCAGGGTCATTTTATTAATGTAATTAGAATTTGCCCATACTAAATATATTATGTATAGAGCTGTAAAAAATAGTAAATATTGAAGTTATGTAAGTTTTTGATATATGTTCTTAAAGAAGAATAGAGAATTTTATTTTTAAATACACATATAATGCTCATTATGTGACCAATAAGTTTTATTAATGTAAGTGCACATATTCATTTATATTAATATAGATGAATAATATTTTGATTTATAATAGTTTTAAACTGTAAAAGTAATTTCTTTCATTTATACTATGTTAATTTGCTAATAATTTTCTTATTATAAGTAAAGTAATTTATTATTCTATAACGAATGAAAATCATCTTGATGTACAGTATCTCAAAATAAGTGATAAATTTTTTCTTAGCTGTCTAAAAATAAAAAAAATTTTAAGTGCAAAAATCATTAAAATAAAAATGAATATGTAATAATTATATTTTCCATCATTTTAACAACTTAAAATAAATTACTGCAAATACTAATGTATTTTTCAGGAGCTTCATTTTTCATTATCATGCTCCATGCAACATTATATTCTATTGAACAAACTCCTAAAGATGAAGAAACTTTTGATCTTCATATGGCTCCTGTTTAATTTATTTTCAATTTGATTATTTTTGCCTCTCACCTGTATGTATATATATATATGTATTTACTAGTATTAAGAAATATATCAATAGATGTGATTAGAAGATAACTTCTTTCAGGGGCTTCCTTTTTTATCATTATGCTGCATGCAACACTATACCAATTACCTACAGATTCTGAAGAAGACCTGAAATCTGTTTTGGAAATTGTGTGAAATCATAGTGCATGCAGATATTGGCATTTATGTGTGATGAATATGTTCATGTTGACTACAAAGATTTGAGTTTTAAAATAGAATATTTATATTTAACCATTTACACAGTAGATTAATGATTTTTGTTTTATCATAAATTATTTTCAAAAGTTTATATTGTAAGTTATTGCATGTAAAAAATAAACTATTATTTATTTTCTAAGTACTTTTAGTTTATAATGCATTTAAGTAAATCATGAAGATTCTATAAAAATCTAACAAAAATAATTCAGAAACAACAAGAAATTAGAAATATTAAAATTTCTAATGTATAAATTAATTTGTGAGAAGATAAAGTTGATTAATCAATCATTCTGTGCATTTTGATATTAAAAAATTGTTATAGTTACAAAACTCCATCATTATAAATACATATTCATTTCACATTTATTACATCATAATTTATTAAAATAAATATTTTCTTTTAAAATCCATTCAAGTCTGCTATAAACAAATTCATTTGCTGTATTACAAAACTAATCAGCATAAAATTTTAAGTACTGTATTTTCCTGTACATTTTTGTGCATATTATGTGCTGCTGCGGATAATCTGATAAAAAAAAATTATCCATCAGAAAAGCTTACAATAAAGGTTTGAAAGAAATACCATTTGTTTTTTTTATAAAATAAGTAATGCATGGTGCCATAACTCAACTGACTTATTTCAGCTATGTTTTTCTTTGTTTTTTTTTTTTTTTTTTTACCCGAGTTTTTTTAATCTGAAAATATTTAAGTTCATATATTGCTATTGAGAAGGCAAATAAAAAAAATGCAGGCAAATGTGGTAATGTAGGGTAAAAAATAAAGTATGTGCAGAAAGTACAAAAAAAAAAAAAATATTTATCTAGGGCATGATTTGATAATAATCCATTTTTTCCATTTAGTTACTAATGTAATAAATATATTTGATTTTTAAAATATGCATAATCTCATTTTAAAATTTATTACAAACTAAAAAATCAATAAGATTTACTAGAATCTTCTCAGAAATATCACTCTTGATGAACGATCTGGTGTTTTCATCTATCATACTTTGTGATTAAATGGATCTAATTAGATGTTTTCCATATCAATTGTTTTTTCTGTACAATTTATTATATTTTGAATCATACCATGTATTTTTTATTTTATGTGACATCACATTATCAGCAGTATATATTTTTGAATATACAGCAAAAAAATTGCTATTTATTGTGTGATGCTTTTTTTTAAAAAAGAAAAACTCAAGAGAGGTCTTGACAGATAATATACAGCAAATATTTTAATTCAGTTTGCATACTCTAGAAAATTTTGGTAAAAACTGAACATCACAATGAATTGTTCATATTTATTCTAATCTCAACCCAATTCTTTTTTTAACTTAATAATTATTTAAAAATCTGAAGATAGGAAATATGTGCTTATTTGGAAATTTAGCCCAATTGAAAGTATATATATTTATTTAGATACAAGTTTTTAACAAACTAAAATAATAAAACAACTACTGGTAGAGAATATTAAAATATTTCTATTTAGCTCAGTTAATTTTTTCTGGGTAATTTTGAACACTATCGTAATAAGCAATGATTCTTACATTAATAGTAATTTAAAGTATAACAAAGTTTGATTGTAATTCTTTTGATATTCACTGAGGAAAAAAAGTCACTGCTGAAAACTTTTTTATTTAGGATTTGCTTTTCATTCTCATAACATGTTAAACATTTTAATATATTGCTTATATATTTAAATAATGAATGGCAAGCTTGTTTTTATAAAGTGTAATTGGTATAACTTTCATGTACTTTATTACTAAAATATCAGTTAAGAGTTTCAGTTTTGAAGTAAATGTCACTTTTATGTTAATTTAAAAACTTACATTTTATTTGTTTAAAAAGAGTATTAAGTTACCATGTTTAAGACTAATTTGAATTTAACAATCTAAATCATCATAGACAATTTATTCTTAAGATAGAAGGTTAGGATTCAATATGAAAACTAACATTAA
Organism: Latrodectus elegans; assembly: GCA_030067965.1. Classification (NCBI taxonomy): domain Eukaryota; kingdom Metazoa; phylum Arthropoda; class Arachnida; order Araneae; family Theridiidae; genus Latrodectus; species Latrodectus elegans. Next base: position 109,475,470 of record CM057820.1, read on the forward strand.
ACAACTAATATTCTTTTAAAAAAAAGGGGGGGGGGGAAACGTTCATTTTTTAGCTTAAAATTAAAAACTAAATGATTTTACAAATAAAAGAAATATTAGTATACTTATTTGAAATTCATGTATCACATGCACATATCACAAAAAATAGAATTCTTATTCATTAAAACCATAATTTTATTAAGACTTCATGAAATACAAAATTGGCCCCAACAATAACATCTTTTCAGATGATATTCAGTAATACTAGCAAAACAGAAAAAGTTTTTGTATGCATAAGCTCTCAAAAAATGCATCAAAGTTTATAATTTAAAAAAGCTTTGTATAAAATACACATTTAATTACTTCTTTCATACTGTATCTATATACAATTCATCACATTATAAGTAGTCTCCAAAAATATTCCACTTTTAACAAGATTGATAAAAATTACAAAAACATTTTGATTTTAATGGATTTTTTTTAAATGAATAATACTCTTAAAGAAAACATACGTTATAAAGGAATATAGCAAAATATTATAACAGTAATAGAGTGACTAATGAATACTGGAAAGAATATTTTAAATGATATATGTCAAGCAAATAATTTTTTATAAATATGTATTATTCATTGTCACTGTTCAACAAGATTTTAAGTCTGAAATCAGTCAATTAATATATTCAAAAAATGAAACATAAATTTTAACAGAAACAACCTTTGCCTATTCTAAAATATTAAATATTTATCTCAGAAAAATAGTTTAACTCATCCTTACATTGTACAGTTATAAATTTTTCATTTTAACAGAAGTAATATACATAGCTGTTTGAAAGTAACATACTCAATGACATATAATGCTAAATTATATTTTACATTTTGTTCATATATACTAAAATTCAATGCTAACTTTTAAATTAACATAAAAAATTGATAAAATGTTACATTTAATGTTAATAATAATTCAAAATAACATCTGCATTTTTTACTGCAAAAAATGCATAGTGAAATTTGGTATTTTATCATTGTGAAAAGCCTAAAATAGTTTGATTGCAGTGTTTTAAAAATACAGAAATCCTCTTTTCTCATGAAAAATTGTGATAAACATTTAATATTAAAGTTTTTGTCATATTTGTTTTAATAAAATTACTTTACATTCAACTATTTAAGTTTTAATAAAATAATTTATAAATAAAATAAACACAGTATAAAAATGCTTGACAAAAACTTCCAAGGATATAAATAATTTGGCTTATTATACATATAACTTAAATTTAATAATCTAATTTTCAATAATAAGATAATAAAAATTTTTACAATATTTCATATTAAATGAAAACATAAATTTATACTTATTATAATTTATACTAATTTCATTAAAAAAATATTTTATTTTAATGAAATTAGTATGAATTTATTTAGATAACAGAATACAAAATTTAAACAATGTTTTAAAATAATAAAGATTAAACCAAATAAAAAAATTACACATTCATAATTTTAGCAGTCAATAAATTTACACTACACACAAATCTTAACATATTATTTAAGGATTAAAAGTTTTTTTAAGCAATAGAAAAAAGGGTAAATAAACGCATACTGGAATTTTTACTGTAACTACTTGTTTAACTACTAATTATTCTCAAAATATAAGAAGCATTTCTTTAAAACACAATTAAATAGTTGACAATTATTTTTACAAATATCCAATTTAAAAATGCCTACTACTCTTTCGAGGTAAAACTGGCATTTTTCCAAAATTATTTAATTTAATTGTATTAAAACTTATTTAGATGTAATCTATTGTTTACTAGATCAGTTACTGTTTATATCAGCTGGTCCTCAAAAAATTCCATAGATTTTAACATAATATTCAATTTTCATCAGGAAACTAAAGGATCTTCTGATAAATTCAATTTTTAATCAACACACTTTCAAAATATGTTTATTAAGAATTGGAAAATTAAAACACGCTTTTATCAACTTAATACAAGAAGCAAATACTGTGAAATTGATGAAAACTCACTTAATTTTAATCATGCTGAAGTACAACTTAATTTTCAAAAGAAGTTAGTTTTAAAATTTTTGTGAGAAGAAATTCAGGTCTGTAAAAGCCTAAAATGAATGCATTAAATATCACAGTAAATGAGAATTCTGAGGATATTTAATGTTTTTCATTTTTCTATTGAATTAAATTTTATAGATATTGATAAAGGAAACTTCTAAATCTCATCTTTATGAAGCAAAATTTATGATACAAATTCAGTATAGCATGTTTTATTTTAAGGTAAGTTTGTTAATGTTATAAAGAAAAGCTTAATGCCCAAAATATTCAAAAATTAGCTGGGGAAAAGTATGCTTTATAAATAAAAAACAAAATCAATGAATATTTTATAGTGAAAACATGCTTGTCTGCATATTTTGATTTTCTTAAAACAATTTTATAGATCTTCATGACTTCTTGAAAATGAATGTTTAGCATAAGTATTGAAATAATAAATCTTTGCAAAATATACTATTGATTATTTAATCTAACAATGATTCATCAATCCAATTCAAAAATAATGAGAAAAAAATACATTTTCCTAACAAAAATATAAATTCTTTTAATTTTACTTTTTTTTATTGCAATAATTGCACACTTCCCTTAATGTGCTACAATTTTAAAATAAAATTGTTCATTTGCAATTTAATTCAATAAGAAGGCAAATCTTCATAGACAATTTAAAAAAAAGCACCATTTTTCAGTTAGAAAATTTGTGAACAGATTTAATATTTCATTAACAACACAAAAAAGATTTCTCTTCAGCAGATTCATTAAATGCATCATGTGAAGTAGGTGATACTCGTATTACTTGCCCATTGTCAAATTTATTCTTTGCATTTAGTTTACAAATATTTCTTTCATACTGTTTGACTAGTTCTTGAGAAATATCTAAGAACACCCCTTCAACTCCTATAATTAATAAAAGATAATAAATAATATAATTAATAAATTCAATTGTATTAAATTAATTCTAAGACAGATATATGCATGTGGTTATTAAAATAACAGATATACTTTAGATTTAAAAAAATCCTTTGGTAGTATGGTGTAGAACAACTTTTGGCCTGTTATATTATTTGGATTCACCAATAAATTATTCACAAATGGCTGAATAGCATTTAGAGGAGTATTGTCCAATTCTTCTTAGAGATATTGTGACAGTTCAGAAAGGGATGCAAGTGGAGGATATTGATTCCATATTGAACACTTTAACATTTTAATTATAGTGATAGTGGCTAACTCTGTGCAGGTCAAAGTAAATATTTAACTTCATCAAATCATGATTCGACAAGTACCAACTGCATAGTACCATTGTGAATTAAGATCCAGGAAAATTCCATTTCCAATAGGAAAAAAATTTCAATAAGGACCTCACCAGCTAAAATTACTTGATATTTCTTCCCAGTAATCATTCCTCTCATGGTATAATTGGTCATGCAAAGAAGCATGACATTGTTACCCACATCATGGTAGAACTGCCTCAATGCAACAATTGGAAAAAGAATCACAATAATACATGTGTACTGATATTTTCCAAGCATGTACCAATCCTATTCTATGTAAAAGACAATTCACAACAGCCCATATTACTTTTTTGATTTATCAAGGGACGAAATTTTGTTAATGAAACAAATGTAGACAATTTTTGGCATTAACATCTGTAACAAGTAGCTAGGAAATTACTGTTCTGCCATAAATGTTCAATTTATATGTGTGCCACTGTTCACTTTTAGACATTCCAATACAGCTTCAAAACTGATAGTTTACATTTGGCTTCTCTTTCTGTCAATTATTTTGTTTTGCCCCACTGTGTGTATGCTGTCATGACTTTAGAATATAGACCTCAAAAAACGCCTAAAAGTTGAGATGTTTCAGTCTCACTTGCTACAACTAGATAGGCTCTTAAAATCTGACATTTCACCTTTTTGAAAAAAATCCAAGACTTATAGAACTTAAATAAAGCTATTACATACTAAAAGAAAATATGCATGTCTATTTATCAGGTTTATTACAGATAAAATAATGAGTAATTTTAGAGTTTTTAGACATTTCCAAAAGATTCTTTCAAAAACTTTTGCATCAAACTTTTCAACAATGCATGAAAAACTCCAACAATAAATTGCAACATTGGTATATCAGTTTGATAAAGTGTCAAAAAAAATTCTACTTCCCGAGCAATAAATATTAAAAAATTGCATTCAGCAGAAAAGAGTACATTTTTTGTACACTTCTGCAAAATATCAAAAGTTTTGGTACCAGGATTAGGACATTTTTTGTTTTGAACAAATGCCATATAATGTTTTAAGATACAGTAACATTTCAAGCAATCTATTGAACACACTTATATTTTCTAACCATCGATGTTTGCAAAACTTTAAAGAAAATTTTACACCTGGGACAAGTCTATCAAATCATCCCTATGAGTGGATCCTTAAATAATGAACAAATGAGTATAAAATTTCAGAGAATGCTTTGGGTTCACATTCTTTCACAGGATCAGCAGAAGTGAAATAATCTTTTAAATGAGTAGATTTTTTAACAGATATAGCTTGTTCTAATAAATATATATGCTTTTTCCCTTTAATATGGGATTTAATTGCCAATTCTCCCATATTTGAAATACAAAAGTCTTTCTTGTAAAACAGATAATGGGCATGTGTTTTTTTCTGAAGCATGCAAAAGCTAATCTTTGTATGGCTTTTCCAGAATCCACTAGTCAAGAAAAGTCCATTGAAAAGACACTTTCCATCAACTACATTAAATAATTTATTTCAGTCTTTATTTGATTAATAAACAAATTTATCCCGATTCAATTAAATTATACACAATTTTCATCAAGAGAGACATGCAAAGAGTAGGTTTCAACTCAGAAATTTTATATTTAAATATTAATATACAACGAATTTTATATAATATAAGGAAAACACAAGCAAATCGAAAAAGAATAAGTTTCTTCTTAATTGTACAATATATTGATTTTGTTTGGAGATTACTTCATGTGACATAAATCAAAATACTACGAATTATCATGAAACTATTGTAACTGAATTAGATCCTGAAACCATTAATAAAAGTCAACTTTAAAGAATAAAAAAAAATTGATATTGATCATGCCGCCATCTAAAGGCAATATTAAAAACTAATGCAGAATTAAGTTTTCTAGTAATTTTATTGAAAATATTAAAACAAAAAAATTCAAAAACTTATAATATTTTCTAGAAAAAAATAAATGCATCAAGGTAAGTAAAAATTCCAGCAGTAATTCCCGATTTTCAAGGAGTCAAATCGAAATTTCAGGAGTTTAAGGGGCCCTTAAAAATTATTTGGAATTTAAGGAGTTTCAAAGAGTTGTGCAAAATCTAATTTGTATATTAAAAAAAAAACTGGTAGCTATTATATTTCAATGCTTACAAAGTGCATTCAAAAATGTCACTTTTAATGATAAGTGTTTCCATTACCTTAATAAGCATTTATATATGAACCACAAATCCACTTTATCAAATCAATTAATTATGAATTATAATTAATGTTTCATTTTTCTTCTAAGTAAACTTGGAGTGAAGTTTGGCTTTATAATAGTGAGAATTAAAAAGAAATTAATTACTGTTTTTTAAATAAAAATATTTATTTTAATTAATTTTATAAATATAAAGCTGATTTTATTTAATTCAGACTTTTAATAATGTGGATAGAATTCTTCATGTATTTTTTAATAGTTGTGAAAGGCAAGCAAATTCTTTGCACTTTTTACATATTATTTAAATAAAATAACAAAAAAATTTCTTGCCTTTCACTATATATACTTTACATATTTTGAATTAAGCAGCTAAATTACTATCAAAATAATCATTGTCAAGATATTAATTTTAAAAGTGAACATGATAGTATAAATAAACATTGCATGAAATGTTTGCTTACTTTTGACTAGAAAATTAAATAATTATTTTTCTAAAATGATATAACATCATTTACACTTTATTAATGCATTTAAAACAGCAGAAACTTTAAAGCAGATTTAAGTTAATTGTTTTAGTTTGTTACTTATATACTATCAAAAAGGATTACTATTTTTTGTACAGAAGCTTTGATTCAAATGCGACTGACAATTTAAACTGTATTTCAAACTTGGAATGCCAATTAAACTCATACATTGCGGAGTTAAAGACAGTTTAACAAAACACATTTAAAATAAATTTTTAAACAAAACATTTTACAAATTTTTTTCAACAAAATTTGCACATACTATTCTTAACATTACACTATTTCAAATATGCATTTAAGAACTTCAATAAGTTGAATTAATTACATTAATATACCTTCACTACTGAGAGCAGAAGTTTCGTGATAGAGAGCACCAATAGAAATAGCATATTCAGATGCTTCACGGAATCCTACTTGTCTTATATTGTTCATGTCACATTTGTTGCCAACAACACACATTATAATAGATTCTTCTAATCGCACTTTTAATTCTATTAAAAAAAACAGCATTAATATAGATAAATCATATACCTACTGCAAATATTCCATTAAAGAATGGATTATTTTAAATAGCTCAAAATTACTTATTTTAAATGGCATTTACTTAGTAAAGAAATATACTATCAAAAAAGATTACATTTCAAAATCTAGAATTGCAAAAACTTTTAAGAGCTACAGTTTTCAAAGACAATTCAAAATTACACAAAATCCAAAATAAGCTTCATCTTCTAGAATTTTGATATTTTCTAATCCATAAACAGAGCTTTCAAGAGACATGAAAGTACCTGGCATATTTAGAAGAATAGTATAAACCAAGAAAAACGAAGAGAAATATAATCAGGAATTCTAAAAGCAAAATATTATTTCCAATAACCAGAAATATTATTCTTAGAACAAATACTGGATTAGATTCAGAGAACATTTTATGGAGAAAAGATAAAGCAACCACGCAAAAAATTATGCATTTAACAATAAATGCTATGTCAGATAAAAAATTAATTTGCTATTATAACAAAGAGCAACAACATTGTTCTTTGTTTTACTTATTTATTTGCAGTTAAAAATACTCTTTTATCAGATTTTTGCTTCTATATACAATTTATTTCTATCCCTTTTACATAAATAAAGTTTTTGCATTTAATTAATAAAAAGGTGAAAGTAAGCTGAAAAAATTATTTTCTCAAGAGAAATGTTAGGCTATGCAACATTAAAATTACTTAAATTTTTTAAACACTTACTTTTTTTAAATGTAAAGCATATCTAACTTTGCAACGATAGAATTTAAATAAATCACATGATAATTATTTTCAATCTTCCACAAACATTAAATAACTTATGCACTGTTAAAGTTAAAAGTACAAAAAATATTTATATACATTTCACTTTAACAAAATTATAAGTACTGATAGCTGAACATTTTATCTTAAAATAAATATGATAACTAAACGTTTATTGCATTTTTGTTGTTTATCATTCAAGTCAGTTTTTGCACAAGGGCTAATTATTCAGGGACCAACAATATAAATTGGATCATAAACCACTATCAACATCCAAACCTAAGGTTAGAAGCATATAAGACAAAAAATAAAGTATCTTGTTTGAAGATAAAATACTGTGTCATACAATTTAGAATAATTATGGCAAAAAAACAAAAAAAAAGAGTTTTAATATTTTAAACAAAATATAGTTATGATTTTTCTATTAAGAAAAATCAAAGGTTACTTAACCTACAAAAATCATAATGGTTTTCACATTTAATAATAAATTAAAACTAGATTGTTAGTTTTAAATACACATATTCTAAAGTAGCATAATAAAAAAAAGAAATTTTAAATTATTCCCATGGTGAAAATTAATTGAAAATATTCTATCAAAAATGTTTTAAACATATATCCATCTCTTTCACACAAAAGAGATGAATTATTTTTCTTTTTATATTGAAATATAATATACTAAGCTTCTTTCAGTTCACTTAAAATTATTTTTTATAAATTCATCACTTTAGAGATATGTAATTTTATTAACATGCAAATTCAAAATGTACTTCTTAATTATAAATAATACATTTACCTATTACCCAATCTTTCATTGATTCATATGAATCATAGGAAGTGATATCAAACATAAGAATAGCTGCATTTGCATTGCGATAATACATTGGAGCCTGTAACAAAATATTATTTAAGCTAATGCTGTTATTTTATACAGAGAATACAAATTACAATAAACACAGTATCTTTAAGTTAAAATTAATTATTTTTATATATAAATTCTAATTATATCAAAACTATATTCTTTATTCACCATATTTTCCTCTATATAAAAAAGGGTTAAAAAAATCCCAATTTTGTTTTGTCTATCATACACACAAAAGATAATCTGATAAAAACATTCATCATCAGAAAAGCATACAATAAAGCCTTTCTCTTGCATGCTTCAATTTTTGAGACTTTGATTTTGCGAAAGACTTTTGGAGAAATATTATTCAGAATAGGTGAGACATTCATATTAAAAAGATTTAAAGATAATTTTGAATTTGGAAGTCTTCAGCTTTCTATTTGGATACTACAAACTTTCATGACTTCTTTGACTACTTGTGAATAGCTAGTGCCTTATTGAGGGGTACGAGATGACACTGTATACCTGGCTTTGGGGTAAGATAAATTTTGTTTTATTTTCATAGTAGTAATTTCTTTTTCTAATATCCATGTTCAGCATGACTGGGAATAAGAGGGATGCTCACAACAGCAGTTGACACACTTTTCTGGTAAGTGACATGAACTGCTATCATGTATAACTGAAGTACATCAAGCACAAGTCAAACGCCCCTACAAGTAGTTCTTGTATGTCCAAAGCGTTGACATTTAAAGCAATGTAAAGGGTTAGAGATATAAGATCAAACATTGCAGTTTAAATAACCAATTCTAATAGATTGTGGTAGTATAGGAACTGCAAATGTGTGAGTATGAGGTATTTAGTTTTTATAATTGATCCTTCTCTCTTGATTGTAATGCATGTACATGTGGTACTTTTTGGTCAACAAGATTTTGTAAAATTTCTTCCTCTGAAACATTTTACTCAAATCATTCCCTGTGTAAAATTTTAACTTCTGTGGGGAGATACTATGACATCATTATTACCAAGACATTTAGTTTTAGAATGGTTTTGTCTGTTCAACTGATAAAATTTCAATCAAGAGATCACCAGATTTGATTTTTTATAACATTTTTAACATTTCCAACTGAACCAATAAGACTCTTATTAATTAAGAAAGGGAAAACATGATCAAAATTGTTCTCATTTATTTTGATGACAAAATATTTTTAATCATGTATTATTTGTTGCTCCACAGAGGAGGGAGTAAAGAATTAAAAATACACTCCACACAAAAAAGGTTGATTATTTCAAGGCCTGACTGCACCAAGCCTAACAGCAGGATGCAGAATAACTACACTGGTGCTATCCAGACACTATACCCTTTCAATATATCTTTGAAGCGGTCTCCACCCTTATTAAGTCACTCAGCAAATATATGATCTCTTGATCCATGTAAGTCAAACGAATCACTGAGGACCACAACACACATCTCATTTACCTGAAGCAGAGGCTAAAGTAGATTGTTGGTCTCTGGGAGCCTGAATTACCAGAATCCGTCATTCCAGGGACATGGATATTCACACATGGCAAACATGTGGGTGATTTAGTCACCAGGAGAAGCTAATAGCAAAAGGGTGGTGATAGCTATTCTATCAAAGAAAGCCTTCAACCTTTTTACAAGGTAACCACAATGAGGGAAAAAGAGAAGAAAAATCAAATAAGAAAATAAGGATAGATCACTCAAATACCTCAGGATAATGACACCTGTGTTTACTTAAAAAAGTAAAACCTGTGAGGGGAACAAATGAGGATGAGATAAATGAATACAATGTAGATGATAAAGAATACTGTGAACCTCCAATCATTGAAAAAATGAAACAAGCTATAAAAAACTTAAAAGTGGAAAGACATCAGCTGAAGATTTAATTACAGCAGGACTCTTCTGAAATATAGAGGGGAAGACTTATTAAGGATTTTACATGACTTCTTGAAAAGTGTGTGGATTAGAGAATGTATGGCAGAGTGCAATTATACGTCATTTATATATATATAAAAAAAGTCATATACTTACTTGTGAAAACTATCATGGAATTTTACTTTTGAGTATGTTATATAAAGCTCTCTTAAGAATTACTGCAAATAGATTATGAACCCTTATGTAGAAGAAAGAATTAATGACTATTAGTGTGCATTTAAAACTGGTAGGTTTTAATATTAGAAGTGTTTTGGAGAAGTTTTATGAATAAAACATCATATTATACTAATTTTTTATGGAATTTAAACAATCACACAACAGTATAAAAAGAAACAAATTCCATCCTATTTTGAATGAATTTGGAATGCTAGGATAATTAATAAGGCTTGTTAAAACTACTTTGTCAACCATAGAAGCTAATATTAAAGTATAAGAAAAGTTTCTAATAAATTTTAGAATCAATGCAGGATTAAAATGGAGATGCAATACATACAACACTTTTTAATTTCTGTTAGAAATATATCATAAGAAAAGTTCACTCTAATCAAGGGTGCACAATAATGAACTGATCCTTACTAATTTTTACCTTTTAAACGATGTGGAGGAATGTCTAGAACTCAAAAAAGTTTAATTAAAAACTATTAAGGTCTAAAAAAGAAGACAAATATTAGGGGACTTCTTGATAACATAAGAAATATTAAATATATTATGGACACACAGAGGATGTGGTTTGGCCACCAGTACAGAAAAAATTGAGCTTAGTTTTGGAAGGACAATTGAATTTAAATATCTTAGTTTAATTATCCCCAAAAATATTAAATAAAACCTGAGATAAAGGCTAAACTGGCTACTGAACAGATATCGTTTTTTAATGATTAAGTTGTTAAAAATTTTAGGACTTCTCAAGAGTTTTTATAATTAAATTATAAAACAATATCAGACCTATTCTAACTTATGCAGAATAGATTAGGACTACTACTCAGAAAAAGAAAAACTACTTTTTCTTATTTTGAAAGAAAAATTTTGTGTAAAATACATGGACCAATCGGAGGCGGATATAAATGGAGTAATTTAGAATTAAGTAAGTTCTATATAGAAAAAGATATTGTAAGTATAATAAAAAGAAAGGCTCCGACACCAAGATAGAATGAGTGATGAAAGAGTAATAAAGAAAATACAGAAAAAAAACTGGCAGGTAAAAGAAAGATCGGACATAGCAGAAAGAGATGGCTGGATGAAGTGGAGAAAAATTTGAAAAAGGTGAAGATCAAAAATTGGAAGACGAAGGTCAAGGATTGGAAAAAGTGTAAGAAAATGAATGTTATAAACTAGAAATAAGAATCACAATATTTCAATCAATCAGAATATCACACTCTGTAATTATTTTAAAAAATTACCATAATTCTGCAGATATGATATCATCTAAGCAGGCAAAATATATTGCAATTTTCAATGTTTAAAAATACCAATAAGTTACAGTTGCAATAAAAAATTTATAACTTTTTTTTTATTGAAATAATTTCTCATTAAATTGCATACTTCATGTGTATGTAACACATATATAAACAATTTACAATATTTTATCCTTTATAATATGATTTTAAAAATGTTAATGAGTGGTAATAACAAAACTAACTGATAACAAAAATAATTAAGAAAATTAATTTAATGCACAAAATATTTTTATAAGTAAAATAAAAATAGCAATTACCATTGAACGAAATCTTTCCTGGCCAGCAGTGTCCCATATCAGTAATTTTACTTCAGTTTCATCAACTTTCCTAAATATATAATTTTTTCGAAAAACTTGAAAAACATACAAATGTGAATGTGTTTGTTTCAATATGTATTTATATACAACTTTTAAACTATTATAAAAGTTATTAAGTTAAAAAAAAATAAAATTATGTAAATGCCAATAAGAAGAAATTTTTATGTTTTTAATTATTGAAATAATGCATTATTTCAATAGCATTTCAGATTATCTCTATTTTCTAAGAATTTTATTGCACTCACAAATAACTGTTGAACCAAGTCAATTGTGATGTTAATATGCAGCAAATATATATTGCAAAAAAATCAATATTTTTTTTAAATATTAAAATTTTTCACATTAAATTTAAACATTAGTAACAGCACAGAATATAAATGTCAAAAAAAAAATTATACATAATGCTTTCTAAATGATGAAAGATTTTTACGGTATTATTTAAATTTGGAATTATGATTGGGATAAGAAAAAATATTATAAATTCGTGAAAAATAGTTTTGAATAATACTGATATACAATATATCAACTAAAATTTTGATTTTTTTAATCTTTAAAAAAATTAGAGCAATTTTGTATTAACATTACAAAATTGTTACTTTTAATTTAACAAAAGTTTCAAATGGAATTGAAAGAAGAATTATCTTTTTAAAGACTGTAATACTGCAATTCAGCCTTTAAAATGTTAATTCATAAATTAAAATTCAGAAACTTAAGGATAAAGCTTTAATATATAAGGCATTTAAGAATAAAAAAATATCAAAAAACTCAAGACAATTAAAATATCTGCATAGTTCTACATTTTACTTACGTAGTACAAGAAAAAAATGAAGCTCCAATAGTTGGTGATGTATGCTGTTCAAAAATTTGTCCCACATAACGATGAATTAAACTAGTCTTTCCCACACCTAATATTAAGGAAACATAATTACTATAGATGAGTAATCAATTTACAGTTTTATAATAATATATTATTTTTAAAAAAATGAAATTTGCATGATTTCAAAGAATTGTAAATTAGGATACCAAGAACATATATACTTAACACATGAAATTAAATATTAAAATAGATAACCAACATGAATTTATTACTGATCAGTAGTCACTCTCTCATTAATACTTTAATAAACAATAAATACTTTAAATTTATAATTAAAAAAATAGCAATAAATATGTATATTTATTTAAAGGCAGCAGAGATCTGCATTAACAAGCTGACAATAACAGACTGTCATAAAGTTCATAAACTTAAAACAATAATTTATTTACAACATATATAATCTTTTTAAATATATATAAATTTATAAAATAAAGGACATCAGTAACTTTAATTAAAAGCATGGCATGCAATAGTTAGCATTAACTGTATCACATTTATAAGTATAGTGTTCATATTAACATTAACGTAAAAAATATTCTTTCGTAAAATTCAATCAATTAAATTTAGCATTTATGTAAATAGAATAAGTTGTTAACAATGAGATTATTAGCTGAATAATTTGTTACTCTTTCATCACTTTTTGCACATGAGATAAAATGATTAAAGTATATAGCTTAAAAATTATTCTGAACCACTACAAATAGCCTTGCCATGGAGAAAAAATCAAACAAATAAACTGAAGGGCAAAGTGTTAGTAATGAAGCTACCACTTTGTAAATATGGCAGACTGCAAAAATTCCTACCCTTTAAAAAAACACTTCATTGGTACTGTCTTTTGTTAACATAGTTTAGCATAAGAAATACATTTTTCTTTCAAATACAAAGTTATAAGAAAACAAATATATATTTATTCCCATCAAATTTTGTTAGACTATTTCTATAATTCTGCACCATTACAATTTTCTGGAAAACCTGCAGTGATGCATTTGATTATAATAGAATTATAGCTGCACTATTGCGTATATTTCTAATCATTACATATGGGTTCTAAGGCAATCTAATCTATAGAAAGAAATTGCATTTTAAATTGCAGAAAGTATTGCATTTTATACTGTCAATGATACAACTCATTAATGAACTGGTCTTTTATATTAAACACAGCTCTACTTTTAGAATTACCGATTATAAAAATAGCTAAACTACAAACATGCTAGAACAATTTGATATTTTTTATTCATAAACCAGGTATTGTCTTCTTACAAGGGTACATCCCTGGATTTCCAGAGCCAGAAAGCTATTTCCTATCAAAACTGTTTTAACCAATTTCAATTCATTTAACATTGACAAATATATATGTGGGTCATTCCACAGAATTTGAAACCAGGGGAGAAAAAATTTTTTTTAAAGATTAAGGTAGCAAATACTTCTTTTATACTGAAAAAAGTGTGATCTTTCTCATACTTAACTTTATTTTTAAGTCAGATGCTTGGTTTTAATAATACAGTGCATTTTAAATACCCTGCAAATATTTTGAAATCTTACCTTTAAGGTATGACAAAAGTTTGTTCTAATTAACTCATCAATATTTGGTTTAAAAAATCTATTTTGTATTTATTACTGATTATTAATTTATTTTTAATCAAAATGCACCTCATCAAATCAGAAATTGTGTTTTAATTATTTTTTTAGACATAAAATATCCAGATCATATTGAGTAGTCACATACATGACCAAGACATGAAAAAGTTTTTTTACAGACTGCATTTTTTACTTTACAAAATCCATATTTTATTTGCAAAAGTAAATCACTTTAATCTATCTAAAGCCCTAAAAAACTTTAATTTAATTCCACTTAATAGTAGAATAGACAATGGTCAGGTTTGTGACAAAACCAATGGTCAGGTTTGTGACAAAATCAAGTGATCAGGTTTGTGACAGTGTTAGTATGTTAGTGTTTGTAATTTTTCTCACTAGATGGCTGTTTTCTATACTGATCAGTACTTTCAAATATTCTAACCAGGTGGCAATACTAGTCTTGTTCAAAGCACATGTTGTTTATGTACTGAAATTCACATTACAATCTGCAAACATCAAATTTAGTCTGCATTGAAACAATATCAGAAGATGAACACTGATCAGAGAGCAAGAAAAGCTGAAAATCAGAGAAGATATTATGTGAAAAAAGGAATGATACCAGTTTTAAAGAGAAAGAAAAGGAAAGACAGAAAATGATAAGGAAAAGAAAGGCTATAAGTATGACCAAGAAAGAGAAAAAGAGACAAACTGAGGAAGCCAGAGAAAGACAAAGGAAATGTAGAGCTCTCAAAAAGGATCAAAGTATTTCTGGTTTATCTAAAATGACTTCTGCCTCTATCTCCCAAACTTCACCTTACAGAACACCACAAAGTCTTGGCAAAGCTGTAAAGAAAAGCTTAAAAGCATTACCAAAATCACCTAGTAAACAATTGGCAGTTGTCAGTGATCTGGTAGATAGAGTGGGTTTAAAATTACACAAAACCATGGAAAACAAACTCACTGACATTAACAGTAATCAAGATAAAGCATTGGTAGTAGCATTTTTATTTCGGCCTGACATTGTATATACTGCTCCAGGTATGAATGATGAAATGACTATATGGGAGAATGGCATTCGAAAAGGGTTCGTAAATATTTTCTTACAATGCATTTGAAGGAGGCATATGCTTTGTTCAAAGAAGAAAATCCAGGTTTATACATTGGATATTCAACATTTTGTAGTATTAGACCACAGAATGTTCTGCTTATAAAAGATACTCCTTGTGACCAATGCAAGTGTAAAATTCATGAAAATTTCATGTTCTTACTAAAGGGACTAAGGATAATATATAGCAATGACTTTTGGGAGAAAGTCTTGTGCAATTCAGTTTTAAATTCTGACTGTTGGAAAATGAACTGTGTTAAGTGTAGTAGTGGACAACTGCTTAATGAATTTCTGGAAGAAAGGGAAATAAAGGATTCTACAACTGTTCAGTGGCATGAATGGGTAATGTCAGAAAGCTCACGGTTATATAAAAACTCATGAAGGATGCAAAGGAGAACTAACAGAATTGATACAATCAAACTTCAAGAATTTTCAGCAACATGTCCATGTAAAAAGAATTCAAGCTGCAGCATTCCAGTCTGATATTCATCAAACAGATACATTTGTGTTACAAGTTTATTTTGCCATGAATTATTCATGTGAATGGCAAGGGGAAATACAGTCAGCACTTTGGAGCAGACAAAGTGTGACTTTATTTACAGCTGCAGTTTTTGAAAAAATGAAAACTAAGTGTTATCTAATTGTATCCGATACCAAAGATAAGTCGAAACAGACTGTTTCTGCTTTTATAACCAAACTCCTTGAGAACATTGTGTTCGAATCTATAAAACCTAAGTTGATAGTATGGAGTGATGGTCCATCAAATGAATTTAAAAATAAGTTCATATGTTACTTCATTCATATTTTATCAAGCACCGAGGAAAGATTTTCATCAATTGAATGGAAGTATTCAGCAACTTCTCATGGAAAAGGTGTAGTAGATGGTGTGGGTGGTAGTGCAAAGTCTCGTGTGTATGCAGAGGTCATGGGTAGACGAGCTGTTGTGCAAAATGCTGATAGTTTTGCAGCAGTGGCAGCAAAAGTAATGCCAAATGTAAAAGTCATTTCTGTAATGCAACATGAAATTGATCAGTTTCAGATTATGTGGGATCTTGCAAAAGAGGTGTCGGGAATAAAAAAGGCCCATGTAATAAATTACCAAAATAAGCACATATATTTATTTGCTAATGCCCAGTCAATAGATACCCCAATACAGCAAGTTTGTTATGGAGACATTTCCCATGATTGTGAAAGCACACCATCACTTCAATCAACATCTGTTTATGAACAGAATGCCAATATAATAACAGGCACATTTTTGCTTGTAAAAGTATGGGGCAAAAAATCATGGAAACCATATGTTGCTCAAGTATCAGCAATTGAAAACTTTGATCTTAGTGTTGTTTTCTTGAAAACAAACTGAAACTAATTTTATATATCAAGAAAATGATGTAGCATATATCCAGAAATATGATATCCTTAAAAAACTGCCTGTACCAACAATTAATAATCGTGGAGTTGTTGTATTTCCTTACCCAATAATGTAAAAAGAAGCAATAAAGACATGTTAGTTCATACTATGTCACATACATGACTACCTGTCACATACATGATACACAGAGTTTTCTTAAATTTATCCATCAAAATACAATTTTAAATGAATTGTGCTTATGTATATTTCTTTGGTACTACTTCAATAATTATTTTTACAAATCTCACTAAATTTGACCCATATGATTCACAGAATTTTAAATAAGAAGCATTGCAAGTGTGATCCAACTTCCATATTTTGTCACATACATGATCATACATATTTGTTTGTTTTTTAAACTTAAAAGAAAACACAGAATATCTATTATTTATTATTATGTATTGTCACTTCATATTTTACTTCAGTTAAATATATTTTCACCTTATTTACTACATTTATGTCTAGAAATACCATAATTGTATATGTATATATCCTATGATTGTCACATACATGACTGTGGAATGAGCCATGTGGTAATCCTGAAACTACAGCAAAATTTTCCTAGAATGCCATCTGTGTAGGCAAATAAACAATTTCTTCCTCAGAAATTTAGTACATGGCCATTTATCCCTTTCTTATATTATTTGTTCATAAATTTACAGAGTTTATGAAATGAACCAAAATGTTTTAAGCAAATATGTTAGATAATTTTCAATAAAATTCACAATCAAGTTCCTGAATCCAATAATATTCCCGGTAGTTTCATCTGCTTGAATATTTATAATGAAAATCTTTCTATAACATTATTTAATGTGTAAGTCGATTTACTTTTTTATTTTTAGATTATTCAAAGAAACATCACCATGCATATTTTCCATTTTAAAAGTGGTAGCTTCACTAGTAAACCACTTTTGTCTAAAAATTTTACCATAAATATAATTTGTATACTTGTATTAATTAATCAAAATGTATTAATAAATGTTATTTTTAATTGATGTGAGATTAAAATGTTATTATTAATCATTTTGTTACAGAACTCCACAAATATTTTTAAGTATCATCTAATCAAACAATTTTTAAATTAATGTTAATAATAAAATAAAAATACATGGTAATATTGGTAGCAGTAAAATATATTTTACTGTAACTTAAGATGCTTTTGCAAAATCATATTAAAAGAATAAATAAGCAAAGTCAGTATATTAAAAATGCATTACAATACATGCTAATTCTACAACTATAAAGTGTTTTCAATCACATTAGTATGCACTTTATTCAATTTATGGGCTAACGCACAGATTACTATTATTTATAACAAATTTCTACCAGTTCAAAAAGCTGATGCATATAGAGAATACATATACATTGAGTAATTAATTGTAAAATGCAGACTAAAATATCAAGTGTAACAATATCATGAATCACAGAATCATAAGAAAAAATCAAAGGAATTTGCTTCTAACCATCTTTAAAGATAATAAACATACATAAAATTAATTGACAAACATCTAATCCAAAAACTCAAGAATTATTAATGATAAATGATATTATAAATAAACAATAAAATACAATCATATATATTGTAAAAACAGATATGAAAAGACTAACCTTGGGAACCAAGTATAACTACTTTTGCTTCAGGAAAATACATTTAGCAATTTCAATAAAACATGCTGAACCATGCAAACACAAAACTAAAGATACGAAATGAATAAAAAATTAATTACAGAAAATATGTTATTAGTGGATAGTATATATGTATTTAATAAGATAAACATGAATAAAATAACATATTAATTTAGTTTCACTTTCATCAATCAAATTTAATAAAATCGCATAATATGTAATTATGGCAAAAAATTTAAGCGGATTATAATAATAAAATAAATTCCCAGTCTAATTTGCTTATTCATGGCGAAAAAATAAAGTATATTGTTAAAATAAATAATCTAACTGACAAAGATAGTATGCAGTCTATATCAATTAAATGCGCAACAAATATAATTCCAAGTTTTAAATTTACACTAACTCAATCATACTGATTTCTCTTAATCTTACCTCATGAAGCTATTTCCAATGTATTATATAGATTATGAAATAGTACTTATTTTAATAAAAAAATTACCAATTGTTTACTCAGTTTTGGTTGTTTCACTTTCTTTGTTTACAAAACAATATTTTTATTATATATTTTTTATCAGTTATTTTATCATTTTTCTAAACATTTCGGTCGCAGTTACAATAATGACAAAAAAACAAGAAAAATAAAGATATCAACAATATACAAAAGTTAATAAAGTCATCTAAAATTTCTGTGAAAGAACATTATTGAGTTCCATTTTATTTAAATAAAAATTCTACTAAGATCCTTTTCTAGTAAATTCAAATATTAGTTATTTCTATGGTATGTAGCGCTACATATGGCAACAACTATGTAAACTGACTAACTTGTCTGCTTTCACGTTAGCCGTTTGTTTTTAGGTACTTACTGTACAAGTTTATTAACTACGAGACATTTATTGTTGTCATTATGTCTTACCGTCGGAAATTAGAAGCCTTGGATTATATGGACACTAATAGTTTTAATGTATTTTCTGATGATGATTTCCGTAGTCTTGTTGTTTGGTTAGAAGATCAAGTTATACGACAATACCCTATAGAAGATCGAGCACCTCTTCGTAATATAAGAAGTGAAGCATGGGAAGATGCATTTAAAGTTTATTTGAAGGACTTAGCATGTCCATTTATTGACAGAGAAGAAGTTTGCGATTGGCTTTTAGGTTTAGCTGTTAGGTTAGAATATAGTGATGACGATAATTACAAAAATATCACTCCAGAAAATTCGAATGCTGTTCCTCAGGTATAGTATATTCTTCGGAAAGCATAAAATGAACAGCAATGAAATTTAATTAACAATTAGAAACAGCTATTCATTATCTTATCCCTTTATTAGTAGTAAAGGTTGGAATATATGTAAAATTCCGACGACCTGGAAATTGTTTTACATTAATTTTAGTTCATGTTTAAAAAAAATGTTAAAACCAAAGGCTAATATTTTCTAAAAAAAGTGCTTAAATTAATGCCCTAAAACAAGCAATTAAAGAAGATTATGGCATAGTTTATTTGTAAAAATAAGAAGTACTGTAAATTCATGACACTAAGCAAAATGAAAAATCGATGAATTCCTAGGAGAGACACCATTGTCAACAAACTGAAAAAAAAGTTCCATGCCAGAATGAAATTACAGATATAATTAGACTTACCATACCTAGTGTATCAAAATAGAGTTACCAAGATTGGCGCAAGCCACAATTATCGCCAACCAAAATCATTCACGCCAAGGGTGTAAGCTCTGCTAGAATCGAACCTTTAAAGAACAGTAATATTATATCTATAAATAATAATATAAGTCTAAAGTTATACCTAAGCGCTTTAAAATCAATACAGCTAATTTTTTTTTTTTTTTTTTTTTTTTTTTTTTTTAGAAAATGGCACTGCACAAACTTAAATCTAAATTACTTCAAATCTTATTTAATCTGTACTTTATGGCATACTATTGGTATAATCTCAATGCAATTCATCTGCCTAAGTAAAGGAAAATATATCGGAGTATCATCACTTTATTGTGCTAGGAAAATCATTTGTTCTTCCCCTTTATTTTTCGCATTTGTGTTGCTTTATAAAACTTATACATTAAAACCAGAAGCATATTTAAATATTTTTTCAAAGCAGAACAATCAAAAAAAAATTTTTCCTGCTTCTGATCTAAGGGTTTCCGATTTGAAGCCAAAAATTATAAATATTAATCATTCTAATTACACACAAAACATGAATATTTCTCTTTTTATTTGTATGAGATTTGAAAGATTTTAAGGTCATGCTTTCAAGTAGAATCATTTTTCATAGATCTGTAACCATCTTGTTAGTTCTCAGCTGTCATTTATTTGCATTTGTAAGTAATTTAGTCAGGAATGGGCAATTTTAAGTATATTATACATGTATTTAGTCTAAATCTTGAGATTGGCAATCCTCATTAATGAAAGTGTCCTTATGACAATTTATTTTTTAAAACTGCCATAAATATAGTATTAGTAAAAAAAAATTTATGCACTTGAAATAGCTTGATAAAAAGCTAGATTCTTACAGAACTTTGTATTAATATTTTTGTAAATTAAAAATTTTATTAAAAAACATTTAAGCATATCAATTCAGTTTCAGAACTGGTTTATAATAAACTTAAATTGCAATCAAGTTAAATATGTTTTAAAATGAATCAGAAGTATTAAGATTCTGACAATGGCACCTTATGGTTAATTACTTTACTAGTTTTTCAGCTTTTGAATATGTACTTTACTGTCTGGTTACTATTAGATATTTTCATTCGACTTTACCTCTCAATAAACCAAATTATTGATTCCTCGTGAAGGATAATGTCACTAATTCTCAATTTTTTTTTTATATATATAAAAAAAATTTTCGGAAATGTTTTCTTTTTAAAACTGCAAATCTTATATGTTTTTTGATATGTAATACTAATAATTTTGATTTGGTAACAAGTTTTTCAAAATTTCATTAAGCTGTTATCTCATTAAGAAAACAATACTCTTTGAAACTGTTGTTAGAGGAAAGATATACTTAATATAGCAGAATTGTATAAGAATATTATGAAAATAAATTTAAAAATTTGAGCACAGTTAGAAAGATTTAATTGTGCTTAAATTTCTTTTTTATAATTGTAAGAATTGGAGCATAAGAAATATATTAGTATTTATTGATGTAATAAGTATTATTTAATTGACTATTTTAATATTTTTTTTTCAAAAAAATCTAGGTAAAAGTTAAGAACCCATTAGACAACTTGGATTTTGAAAGTGAAGAATTTAAGGGACATGTGAAATCATTGGCAAATATGCTGAATGTTACACCTCATCCTGACCATTTGGAGACTTTGAGTGCTGTATGTACAGTCATCAAAAACTCCTTTTCAAAAGCAGCCATAGAAAATAAGCAAAAGAAAAAGAATGTAAAAAGGAATTCCCTAATGGAGACTCCCCTTGGTTTTGAAATTAACGATCCTGTGCTAAATAAAGCTGTGAAGATTTTGAGATTATGTTTTGTGCATGATTTGCGAGATTTACAAACAAAAATCAATGAAATAATCGTTTCTGTTCAGAATATCACAGCAAATCCAAAAACAGATACTCGCCTGGGAAAGGTTGGACGGTAAATTATATTAATTATACAAACATAGAAAAAATTTCAATATTTCTTAAGGAATATACATGTTTCTCTGGACTAAGCATGTATTTTGTCTTGTTTGGATACAATAAAAATATATGCTACCAATGACTTTTGTTTTCATTATTTTAAAAAATGTTAATATCATCTGGAATGTATTTTTAATCTGAAACTTAATGATTGATTAAGCTCTTTTCAAAAAAGTAATATGATTAAAATCAATTAAATTATTTAGCTTGGTTTAAAAAATAAATATATCTTACCACAAAATAAATGTATAGAAAGGGCTAATTTATAATTTATTTAGTTTATAAGTCTGGTATTGTTACAGCACATAATACAAAAGAATTGGTTTAAAAAAAATTTTATTTATATAATAAATGTCACACAAACATGTTTTCATCCCACTTCATAAAATCTATTTCCCTACAAAGAATGTTTAATATTTTGTTACCAAGTTTATTATTTTCTTGTGAGAAAAATAACATGTATTTAAAGTTTATTTAATACATTAAGTTTGTGTACAATTATTCAAGTAGCTAAAATCTTGATGTTTTTATGTAGACAAATTACTGAAATAAGTTCAAATTCTAATAGGAAAATAGCTTCATTTTGAAAGGACATCGCAAAATAATTCTGGTTTCTTGCGCTCTAATACTTAAGGAATCAATTTGATATGTTACTTAGCAAGTATAGTAGATATAACAGTGAGAATACTTTTCATAATTAATTGGATTGGTGATTTTATTCGGAAAATCATTCATTTCTTAAAAGTCGTAGTGGAATATGGTTAATTCTCCTGGTACTCCTTTACAAGTTTGAAAATAGATTTTAAAAAAAAAATCTTAACATGCATATAATTTATTATGAAAGGTTTTTAATCTAACAGATAAGTCTGGATTCTACCAATATTGATAACCATTTATGTTTCAGTAATGTGCTAATTTTTTTAAGTAATTACTATAATGTATAATCCCTTCTTGCTACACCTATATGCCACCATTTAAATTTTCGAAATTTTATAGAAATGATACTTTATGCTCTCGCACATACCAATGCACATAACATTTTCAGTAAAATTTGCTTAGAAAGAAGCAACTTTTGTATTTTATTAATAATAAATATAAGCTATAATAAGCACAGTACAAAAATGTCATTCACAAACTTAATTTAAATCTTTTAAATTATCAAAAGTATAACGCATAGATATAATTGAAAGAAAATGAGAACTAAATAAATATTTCCTGCATTTTAGGAAAACCAAAACACAGTGTTATAAAATGTATTTTTTTATAAAATATTTAGACATACAGGAAACTACTGAATATTTTTCCATTTAATTTTCAAATGATTATCGGTGACGGAGTTATTCTAAAAGCCTAGTTACATTCTTTGTCAATGTTTTTAGTTAATATTTTTTTTTTAATTTTCTTTACAGAAAGCGGTGAAATTACAGTTCAATTTAAAGCGGTGAAATTACAGTTCAAATTTAAAAGATCGCAGTGCCCTGGTTAATTCGGGTGTCATTCTCATAATCAGAAGATTGTAAGTTCGTATCCCGGCTTACTCGAACACCCGTCGTGTTCGTTAAAACTGGACGTGGTCACAATGTCCTCCAAGTGAAATGATACCTCTGAGGTCAAGTATCGAGGGTCTTCTCTGCTTGATCCCTGCTTCAAAATCACGAAGAATCTATCTGGCTGCTTTAGCGAGAGTACGGATGGCATCCTGAGGAATGGCTCTCCATTACCTGTTCACCATTTTCCAAAGTGCGTCTTCTGAAGGAGGCAGTGTCAGGGTCTGCCAAAAGCGTCCAATCATATTCCAAACGTCCGACTGGTGATGGCTATAACGGTGGCCAAGGAAGCAGCTGTACACCTTGTAGGGTATGTTAGCTGGTGCGAGCAATGTGCGGTTGGGCATTATCCTGATGATATAGGGCATTGGGCACCCCCTGAAGGTAGGGGAGTGTCACAGGCTGTAGCAAATAATTCACCCAAGTAACGTTGGGCTGTCACAGTGCCGTGAATACGAACTAGAGGTGACTTGGAATTGTATGTAATGGCGCCCCAAACCACGTTGTCACTCGGTGGATCCTTCCACAATTGCTGCAGGATTGGACCTATCTCCACATCGACGCCACACTTGTACGCTGCGACTATCATAAATAAAGCAGAAGAAGACTATCTTGTGCCACTCTGTCGTCCGCATCGCTCTAATCCAACACCATTTCAGACATTGGCGTCTATGCTGTGGAGTCAATGGTAGTCTTCTTAACGGACGCCAAGAACGCAGGCTATTAGAAACCAATCGAGGGTAAATGGTTCTGCTCGACATGCGAACGTTCAGGGTGTCTTGCACATGTTTCAGAATTTCGGTGGACGTGCTTTGCGGAGCCACCTCCCATTGGATTACTTGCTGACGTCAGTCTGGTAGCACCGACACCCCGCAAACGTTCCACAGTTCCTTGCTGTGAATCATTTTCGCCACAGCCGGTGCATTGTGGACGCGTCTAGGTGTCTATCAGCTATAATTTACTGTAATGACCAACCTGCTCTTTCAGTCATATCAACATGTCCCTCATAAACTCGTATGTCAACTGGAACTGACTCCGTCGACGATGGAGTGGCATTCTCTGCAATTTGACACATCCTTTGCGACAAGAACTAACTTTCAACAATTATTTTCTAAGCAACAATAAGGGCGTGGATGTTGCCCACTCTGACCGTTCCTTATGTCCCTTCCTACGTACGCACATCATTTGCATAATTCGGTAAGGTGCGTCTACTTTGAAACTTGCATAATTTTCCGGCCACTCCTGCTTAATGTTGAATTTTCAATGTCGGACAGTGTATTTAAGCACTATGTGGGACATCATATTTCATAGTTTCTGATCAGGATTTAAATATTCATACTGTTTCGGAATTAATCATCATTAAATAAATATTAATTCATGATTCCCTGAAAAAATTGGAAAAACAGTGAAATAATTTACTTTTTAAATTAAAATACATAAAAAATTTCCGAAATACGCATGGCTTTTACTGATAAAAATTATAATTTTATTTGAGGTCTAAATTTAATTGTATTTCATAAATATTATAAAATATTTCCCATAATTATTATACAAGTTTTACTTTTCAGTGAAATTTTCAAATTAAATATTGTGTATTAATTTTCCTTATATGAATTCAATTTGATAAATAAATTTAACTTTTATAATGCAGTATTTCTAACATTTTCACCACAGCCGGTGCATTGTGGACGCGTCTAGGTGTCTATCAGCTATAATTTACTGTAATGACCAGCCAAAGGAAACATTAGGAATTTGAATACAATTTCCAAATGAAATTCCAACAACCACAGTATTAAAACATAGTTATGTATTTTGGGAAGAATACATTTATTCAAGATTTTTTAACATTTACTTTAAATAATATTTATCAATCTTTATAAAATATTAAGTGACTACTCACAACCATTGGAAGAATCAAATTAAACTAAATGTAGAACAAAAATGAAATAAATTTGCTCCAATTGGTCTTAACTGTAATTTTTAAAAATAGAAATACAAGTCATTAGAGAAAGAAATATATAATATTGTAATAAAAGTGTATATATTGTAATAAAAGAATTATTATAAAAATACGTAAAATTACATTATAAAATTTTTTTAATTAAGAACTAGATTTTATTGTATTTCAGAAATGTTATAAAATATGGGATTTTCCATACTTTTTATATAAATTTTACTTTATATAAAAAGTATGTAAGTAATTTACACAACAAGTTTTACTTGTCATGTATCTAATATAATCTTGATTAAACATAATGGCAAATAATGTAAGCGTTTTCAAAACTTCAGAACAAATAAAATATAAAAAAAATTTAAAGAATTATGAAGAAACTGCAAAATTTGTATTTAAACCAATTTGACAAAATAATAAATTTGAATTTTACTATGTACCACTGTAACACCTCACAATTCAACCCAAAGCGTACAATCATACTCCACAAGCTTGATGCTATACGCAACTAATAGCACAAACCTTACGAATCAGAATTTCTAAGTTACTTGATTATTTGGTGGCAGCATCTAATAAACTATATCCGTGACTGATAAGGCATTTGTTATCAGCTGTTACAACATTGAAAAAGAAAAGATTACAATTGAGAAAAAGATGCAAATAATATTTTCTAAGCAGTAATTTAAACAGCTTTACTTTTAAAACAAATATTTTGTTTTAGCAGTAATTTTGAAGAAATATAATTAAAAATAAGAAATTTAGGAAGTGTATATTCTCTGATTAATATTCTTCAGGATATTTAAAAGAAATAGTTATTGACTGTATTGTATTATGACTGGAATGCCTTAAATAACATCAATGAATTATTGTAAAAGATCTGCTACACTTAACAAGAACAATTTCCTCATTAGACAAAAATTTATAAAACATACATGAATAAAATGTCCAATTTCTTTCAAATAACTGTCATATCTAGCAAGCTAGTATAAAAAATTAGAACAATATTTCAAACGATTTCTTTACTCAAGATTTAAATCAATTTTAATTAAGTTAACATATTTCATTATACAATATTCCCAAAAATTCTTACAAATGAAATTGATAAATATTTGGTGAGAAAACGCACAATAGTAAAAGTGTTAAACATAAAATTTAAATCCTATCAAAACCAGTTGAAATACTAGTTTAAAATTCACAAAGGTAATTGTTTGATTTGGATTTATCAACTTTTAATATTGTTTGATGTTTTGTTAAAAGAGAACAACCATTATAACACTGTTTCATTTTGTGCACTCATTTAATTAAGTTTAAAAAAATTACTTTTTTGACAACAGTACAAGTTTGTACACTTGCCTTTCAAACATTTTAAGACTGAGATCGTGAAATAAGCAGATACATACTAGAAATCGCAGAATTTTTACTACTCTGTTAGTTAAAAAGTATGAACTTTTGTTATATTTCTAACTTATACATCAAAAGGGAATTTCAGCATTAATTTTATAAATTTTAGAGCTTTAAAAACGAAATTCATAAACATAAAATGTATAATGAAAAAATGAATGAAGAAATGCATAATTTAGATCAATCAATCATGTCATGAATGATAATCAAAAGGAAAATATTCTCACGTTTTACATTTGTTAATAAGTAATTCTAACTTATTAACAAATGTAAAACGTGAGAATATATTCATATTTGTTAATAAGTAATTCTTATTTCAGAAAAAAAAAACAAATACTGTAATAAAATTTAAAACTCATTACTTAATTTTTAAATTTTCTTTTCATGTTGAACTGGTAACTGAAGTATAACACTCAAATATTTAGTTCAATGGTTAAAGTGTTTGACTACAATTTCATGCATGTAAATGAGTCATATAAATATAATCCCTTTTAGACTGCAAATTCTGTGGTTAAAATGGATATCACATGATAATGACAAAGGAATGATAAATATCAAACCTTATTAAATACAAATATATGTAGTCTTCATTCCTACTTATGACCAAAATTTAGCAGTGTGATATTACTTTATTACTTGTAATGGAAGTATTTTTTTAAAAACTCATTACTACTAACTTTATTCCACTAAAAAAATTATTTCATTATATATTATAAAGCACTGTTTTGATAAACTTAAAAATTAACGTAGAGACTGGTAATTCTACAAATAACAAATTCAAACTATTTTTAAAGCTTCAGTAGGAAACATAATAAAAATAAATATATACATTGATTATTATTATAACAGATAAATGGATAAAAAATGATATAAAATACTTTGACTAAAATATGAAATACTTAAGATTTTTTGAGATAAGTAAGAAAAAGTTTCAAGATGAAATAAATTTAAGCCCAATTATTTATTTTGCAGAAAGCAAGGTACCTTGAAATTTATATTAATTTTGAAGTTACATTACTATCATAAATTATGTCTTTCTGATCATTGCCATTTTTAATTTATATCAATTTATATATTAAATAAATGTATGTGGTGCAAAAATTTATATTTAACCAATATAAAAATGATCGTTTTATTTTACTTCAATGTTTAGTAATTATAATAAAAATAAGAACACAAAAATTAAAATTATTTTTTTTAATTTATTATCACAGTTAGTCCCATAAAACATGAATTACAATAAAATATCCAGCACCTTAAACCAACATCTGCACATACTGGAATTAAATAACAAAATAGATTTATTCTTCTCTATATACATATATAAAAACATAAGTAGTAATATTCCTTTTTAAAAACAAAATAAAGAATTTGATACATAATACTTAAAAAAAAAGAAACATAAGCATTTTCTAATCACATTTAAAACTAAAGCTACAAGATATTAAAGACAATTCACTTGATGATAGATAAATGGCAATCATTAAAGTATTTTAATACAAAAACAGTATGATAAAATATATATATGCTTTGGTTCAATCACTCACTTTACAATGTACTGATATAATATTCAAATAGTAACTTTTGTTGCCAAATAATAGAACAAAGAAAAAAATATTTTACCCACCACATAGGTACAATATTTTTTTAAAGTAACATTTTACATATTTGATAGCACACATTTATTTTAATTATTTAGCAAATAATGTTAAAAGCTCAAAATGTAAAAAATAGTCATTTTCTCTGAATATATTTTATCATTAATTACATGTGGAAAGGTTAACAATTTTATGATGTTACCACTACAATGTGATTGAAATTTTTATATTTACTAATTACATTTAACATCATTCCAAACAATTAGGTTTGCAGTGGCTAGATATTGTATTTTTAACAAGAAAATACAAAATAAGGAATTTTAATATAAAAATATTATATTTTAACACATCAAAATCATTTTTAACTAAAATTTATAAAAAAACAACTAGTGGATATAAATATTGCTAATATTTGTGTATGGAATTATCTCAAAATAAAGGAAGTAGATTTATGTAAAGTTATAATTTTTCTGATATTCCTTTTTAATATCAAGAATATTGAAAAAATAAAACTTCATTTGAAAATAAATTATTCATATACATAATACACAAGTAAATATATGATTGGATTATAGTTTGTCATTCAATGGCCCTTTTATTGCATATGAGAAACATCCAATTTAAAATGTGGATGTAATTGTAACTTAAAATATTCTCATACTATATTTCAATTTTTTTATCTTAAAAATTACAAAAATTAAATGGCATAGCAATCCTATAATATTTAATATTGAACAAAGCATATTTTTATGTATTTAAATAATTTAAGTCCTAGATGTATAAATAGATATGTAAATATATGATAAGTATTTTGAGGCAAATATTCAAAAATATAATTTAAAATAAAAAAGGTAAACAAAGAGTATAAAAATTTACTTAGAATGAAGAATTATCTTTGGAAATGAATTCATTATTCATATTCAATACTTCCTTAAAGGATATTATTGAATTACACTATACAGACAGTATCGGATAAATCATAAATACAAAATCTGATTTTAAACTGTTTTGTTTTACTTAAATTGTCAAGCAAGATTTCCAATTATCACTGGAACTTGAAATTCTAATATAACTAATATATGTTGCAATACAATACATATATATATAATCAGTAGGAAGTTTATCTTGCAATATTTAACTATAATTACTAATTATGAATATTTATCATTATGCATGCAGCAAAATTGGCAGATAATTTAAAAATAAAATTAAAACTATTTAAAATAAAATATCCAACAGATATGAGACAATGCTGTAAAGTAGCCTATAAGTTTCTAAATAACTGAAATAAAAAATCTAAGTAACTAATACTTAAATATTACAATCCACACCGGCCTTCTTTTAAACATCAGTCATAGATAAAACTTTTATCTATATCTTAAATCATTGAATGGCATAAAAAAATTCAGAAGATATTTACATGTATGCCTTTGAAAAGAAAAAGATCAAATCATTTCCTTATACAAATAAGTTATAAAGATATGATTGAAATGCTTGAATTTAAACTTTGATAAAATACAGGACTTTTTAACATGATGGAAGTCAATCACACTTGTGTTTTACTGTGATCATAATCAAATTAGTTTGATGAATTAGGCAAATGGCACTGAGAAAAACAGCTTGTGATCTAAAAAAAAATTAAAAATATAAATTACAAATTTTATAAACCAGTTTTTTTAATAAAAGTATTATAAGAAGTTTGCAAATTATATTAATATTATCTTATAGTTTTGGGACTTCAAAATAAATATTTCAATACATAATTTTAAAAAATAATGAAAAGAAATTAGAAGCCAAATTGTAAATAAGTCACAGAAAAAATTATATTACTTTTACATTTTATTATGAAACAATAATTTTTAAATCAACAAAAAAAAAGCACATTATCTAATAATTTAATTTATATAAACCTACAATCAATTTATGCAGAAAAAAACAGTTTGATAGATATCAAACATAGAAATATTGAACCAATAAAACTAAAAGTTCAAAGCTCAGTAATAAAGAAATAAAAGAAATATATATACTAATAAGTTTCTAAAAATGCAACTTTAATAATCTTTTCTTTATTCTTTTAAAAATCTTTTCTTTATTATATTATCAAGCAAAATTTACTTACTGTCCTTCTCGAAAAAAATCCTTTAAAGTATTACTGAACCTTTTAGAATATTTCACAAATTCTCTCTTCCTCTGATCCAATGCCTAGAAATGAAAAGTTTCTTATGAATTCATCAAATAAAATTTGACATAATATATATATATCATTACATATTATTGATATTATTTGACAGCATCATACATAAAAATAACAATTTTATTTCATTTGAAAAGAACAATGGATTGTATTGATTTCCACGAATCTAATTCCAAGAATTTTCCAAAAGTCAAATCAAAAATATCCAGAATGTATCGACATTCATGTTAAATAATTTATTTTATTTTAAAAAATGCTCTTAGTCAGCATATAATTATGCATATGCAACTTTTCTCAAAAATAATTGAAATAAATTACAGCAAAAATTAGTGGGAATATCTTACTTAAGTTAGAATTATATTTATTGATTACTTAAAAAGCCTTCAATGAATTTACAGCTATAACTGAAAATTTAAATCAATTTTTTTTACATCGCTGAATTATATTTGTATAAAATAATGGGTAATTTTAGAGTTTTTAAACATTTTAATCATTAAATAGATTATCACATTTCTTGGATATTTATACATAGACAATATTGCTATTAGAAAATGCTAACTTTTGATCTCTACGGCTTTTACTTTTAATTCATCATTAATACTGAGTAATAACTTACTTCTCAGAAGCAACACACGTTTGATTTATCAATTAATGTTAATTTACCAATTCTTTCAGCTTCCTCAGCAATACCTACTGCAGATTTTTCAAGTTTATATATGTCATCTTCCAAATGATTCATTTTGATTGTCAGTTCATCAATTTTTTCCAAAAGTGACTTTTGCTTTCCTTCTGTTAACTACTGCATTTTCTTTTAATTTATCTAATTTATACTCTTGGTTGGTATCAGCAGCAAAATTAAGTAGGTCTTTGCAAATTATATTGCTGCTACCTCCTATGTTTTGGATGTGATCAACACTAATGCACATAGCCAGAATTATTTAAATTTCTTACCATCAAATTTTTGTTCCCAGAAAATCCACATTCAACAGATGTTTGACTATGAGAGAGAAGTAAAAGTAAATTAGCTACTTTCCATTAAGTACTTCTATTTGAGAGAAAGTTATAATAAAAGTATCTATTCAATCTTTAGTATGTTCAAATTTCTCATCAAAACAACCTTGAAATCTTACAGTCAGTTGTAATGATTTAAGCTCTTTTACAAAATAATGAAATTTTTCATTTCCTAAATCATGCAAATCTTTGTATAGCTTTTCCAGAGTCCACTGGTTACTGTGAAAAGACACTTTCTACCAGACACATCAAATAATTTATTTCAGCCTTTATTGCATTGATAAGCAAACAAATTCATCCCTTTACACTGAAATATAAGCTTAAAAAAACTGAAGAATAATTTTCACCAAATTTCATGGAAAGTATATTTTAGCTCAAAAATTTAATATTTAAATATTAATATTCAGTGAAAGTTTTACAATATAAAAGAGAGAAAATAGAAAAATAATCAGTTAAAATCCCCCCTTTGATTGCACCATCTAACGATCTTATAACCATATATGTTAGCTATTCTTCACTTCATTTTAAGCATATTAATCTAAATACATTCAGTCCTGACTGAATTGGATCATAATGAAACTAATGTGGATGAACTTAATCTTTATTTTAGTCAACAGTTATGAATACAATCTAATATTAATCATGACACCATATAGAGGTAACATTAATAGCTAATACTCAATTTGGTTTTTTAACATTTTTACAACTTGAAAATATTAAAATAAAATAATTTCTAACAAAAAATAAATACATCAAGGAGAGTAACAATTCCAGGAGTAATTCATAATTTTCAAGTAGACAAGTCAAAATTGTACAAGTTTCCAGGATCCTTAAAAAAATTTCAACTTTCAAAAATTATACAAACTTTGAAAAACATTAATAATTAATTCTATTTTTTCATACCATAACTATTTTAACAATTATAAAATTGGACAAGCAAATGTGTATATTTATAGAAATTTTACTTTAAACACATATTTTGAATCACAATGAAAACAATAAATTTTCAAAATCAGAATGAGTAGAAAATGATCAGTCTACAAGTTTATGAATAATTTTAAGAAATTAATTTTTTTGTATTTCTAGATACACATTTAAAAACAAAATTTATTTACATCAAACAATCCTTTATTAATCTTTAGTAACCTATATGAAATTATTTAATAATTGTCAATCAGACTCAAAATAAATTATGAGGATGAAAATAGATTTTAAAATTGAAGAAATCAATTTCCCCTTCTTAATATCTTAAAATTAAAGAAACATACAACATTTGTCTCTTTTTATGACTTTTGAAATGTATACAATATATATCACACAATCAATAACCAATCGCTCTCATAAAGTTTAAAATTATAAACTTTCCTTTCCAGCAAACTTGAAAAACCATACAATTTTTATCAATATAAGAATTTACAATTCATGAAAAAATAATATGTATGGAAAATCCACACAGGTTGGCAGTTATGTATTGTACTTACATATTACTATATATACAACTACTTTTTTGTTTATTTTTTGTAACATTATCATAAATTTTATTTTAAAGAAAATGTTTAAATATAATTTAAAATGTAATAAATTAAAAAATAATTAAGAATTTGGAAGATGATTATTAATATCCTTAACTTATAATGCAGATTACTATAAAATATCTTTTCTTACAAAACTAGCACACAAATTTAATATCAATGAATTTGTTTGCAAACTATATATATATATATATATATATATATATATATATATATATATATATATATATATATATATATATATATATATAATGATATTATATTCTCATTTTCTATTTAAAGCAATTTAATGATATTTTGTATTGTGAAAATTAATTTCACATGAATTAATTAGTTCAATATTGCTTAAGATTTCAAACTAAAATTACAATAATATTAAAGTATATTTTGGATAGCAAAACTAATAGGCTGTGTTAATTTTCAATTACCATAAATGTCAATGTAATTTTAGTATTTTATAAATTTGTTTTAAATTTTTAAATCAAAAATGTTAATAAAAAAGGTAAATTGTTTAAAATATTTTATAATAATCAAAAATGGTCAAAACTGTAACACTCTTTTTATAAACAGTTTCAGTAACTTTGCA
Organism: Latrodectus elegans; assembly: GCA_030067965.1. NCBI lineage: Eukaryota > Metazoa > Arthropoda > Arachnida > Araneae > Theridiidae > Latrodectus > Latrodectus elegans. The sequence continues at coordinate 109,509,372 of CM057820.1, forward strand.
ATTTTTTTTTTTTTTTTTTTTTTTTTTTTTTTTTACAAATTTCCTTTATATTTTTTTTATTAAGGTGTTTAGAAAGCAATTGTTATTCTCCTATAAAATAAAATTATTGATTTTGTAATCCTTTTTGATATTAAGTTAAGATTGAACCCCGAGAGCTTGCCACATTTTGTGCGCTGCTTAAAGATCAGCAAATTGAATCAACACTTGCTAAGTCAGCAACTGAGAGAGTGATCATATTCTTCCTTAGCGGAGGTGTAATTGTTAAACTGTTATTTTCAAAATCCTTCCATTGTTAAGACATAAATGTAGAGAGGAAAGTACCAGCTTAGGTGACCTCAGCACCTGACAGACGGTCATAGGTGATTATTTCAAACCTATTAATCATACGCAGTTCCGGGCTTGCCTACAATGCCAGGTATGTATTTAGAGATCAATAATGTTGCAAATAATGTTACAAATATGCAAATAAATATATATATATATATATATATATATATATATATATATACACATATATATATATATATATATATATATATATAATGATATTATATTCTCATTTTCTATTTAAAGCAATTTAATGATATTTTGTATTGTGAAAATTAATTTCACATGAATTAATTAGTTCAATATTGCTTAAGATTTCAAACTAAAATTACAATAATATTACTTTGTTTGTTTTTATTACTTTATTTTATTTGTATTATTACTTTACTTTATTTGTAAAATTACAATAATATTACCTTAATAAAAACAAAGTGTGTTAACTAACACACTTTGTTTTTATTAATTGTTCTATTTAGATATTTTTTAAATTACATCCTTATGTTGGCTTTTTTGAGCATAATAAGTCTTGCAGTCCAATAAAGAAAAGAAGTATCTCCAGGAGTGGAGAGCGTCTTGAAATGTGAAGAAGAGCGGGCTTGGACATGATTTTGAACTCAGAGAACTTGTCCTGAGTAAGGCCACCAGCATTCCAAAAAATTACTTTTAGGCTGGTGTCGTCGCTAGTCTTTCGTCTGTCTTTCTCTATTTAGATATAAACTTTACAACATGAACCTTCTGAATTATAATCACAACATGATTTACTATTAAACTTCTATATTTGGACTTAATGATGAATTTAATAAAACTTTTACTTATTAATAGTGTTGAATATTACTAAACCTTTTTGATTTCATGTTTGGTTGATTATTCACTATGTGGTCACTTTTTGCACAAGAAAAACAAACTGTTAGTCTTGATCATAGTCAGTGATCCAAACTAACAATTTGTTTTGAATTTATAATTAAGGCATTTACCAAATTCACAATCACTGAAATGAAAAAGCATAAAATATGATAGAATGATGAATGATATACGCATTGTAGCATAAATGTTAAATTACAAATATATGAAGGCATTTAGCTGAATATAAATAATACATAGAATATAATATTTAGATTATGTTTTTAATTATGAAATGCAAGAAATAGAATTTTACCTGTTTGCCAGTTGGAGACATAATATAACCAGAAACTTCATTTACAGCATCCAGAAGTTTCTTTATGGCACTTGCAATTTCTCTATATAAAATTTGAAAATTATATAAATCTTCTTTACATCACTTATAATAAAATTACATCTTATATAGTTTGAAAAATTGCATAGATTTTAAAAACAAAATTTACAAAAGCATTGAGTCACTATTAAATTTAAATAATCAGCAAAATAATTTTCTCTAGTAAAAGTGTTTGCATAAAAAAATTTGTAACTCAGAAGTGCACATACTTATTGAATTTGGAAAAGTAAAATAAAGCCAAAATTTGATTAAGAAAAATGAATTCTTATCCCATTTATTAAACCTTATATAATTAAATTTATATTGTTTTAAAATATTATATAAACCTTATATACAACTATAACAAAGTAAAAAAAAAAAAAAAAAATAATCATAATTTAAATATGATGAAACCAAAGACCATCAAAAGAACACATGCACACTTCCATTTTCTGTTACTTTTAAAATATGAGATTTTTATTTTCTTTCAATATCACATGTGAAAATATTGAAAAATAACATGTATTTCATTTGAAACATATGCAAGCACATGTTAACTGTTTGCCTGTTTTTATCTTTTCAAAATTTAAGATTTTGTAGAATTTTTAGTCACTTTTTAAAATTATAATTTTTTGAAAAACATGATTAATTATTTATACCTTTGCAACAACTAAAAACTTTTATATTTACTTTTATAGCAGCACAAATGTTATATTTCTATGTAACAAACTTTACATATATGATATGAATGCACATTTGATTCAAATAAATGATTTTGTTTGTTATGAGGAGAGACTTTATTATATAAATACACAGATATTTTAAACATAACTACTCTTTGAGCAATCCTTTTATTAAAAAAAATAAAATCCTTAACATACAAAGATGAAGCTAAATCAAATACAGTACAAAAATTTTGATTATAAATGTTAAGTTTGTTGTCAAAACTTGAATAGTAAAAGAAACCCTAATATTTAAGGAAAACATAATATTTTAGAAAAATTCTTACACATATTTTAATCACTCAGCACTGGAGGAAGAATAATAATCAAACAATATAAAGGCATTCTATGAACTGATATGCTTTATATTTATTGCATTATACAAAATCAAATTTACCTTTTTCTTCACAATAAATATTTTTATTAATTTATGCATATTTCTATAACAGATAATATGATATGACACTTAAGAATGTTCATTATAATTTTCACACAAACATATAAATATTTTCTACAATATTAATTTCACATTGAAAATTTAAATAATAAAAATGGTAATTAACAAACTGAAAATTTTTGAATTTATTTTTGTTTGATTTCACCTCCTGCAATAGCACTATTGTTCTTACAGAAATACTAATAAAATTGCTCCATTTTCTTCTATAGCATCTGCAACAGCATATATACAGCAAGAGCTTTTCCAAGTGGCATATAAACTGCAGCAATTTTTTCATCGAATAATCCAAAATACATACTGCTGATAATGTTTTACAAAAAAATTTTAAAATATTATAAATTGTGATAAACATCCAATTCAATTCTATTTATATACACTTCATTACTAAGATGATAACTGAGATGAAATCACCAGATCCATTGCAAATAGCAGCATTAAGAAGAATCTCGTAAAACAATTTTTAACAACTTTTAAAACAAGGCTATACATATTTTAAAAATAAAATATAACTTTTTCAAAAAGAAATAAAGACAAAGATTTTTTTGGAGTTGCACATTTGATAAATTTTTTCTTTTGTCCTAGGAATGCTTTGTGTTCTCATCCTAAACTACTACATTCATGAGCATTTTATATGCTTTCTCTTTAACTTTTACCATTAAAATCTGTACCTTAGACATTTTTGCTTCCTTGTAATATTTGAACTTTAATATTTTCAGGAGAAAAAAAAAACAACTCATTAAAATAAACCCCTAAATAATACCAAACAAGTGTAATTTACTTGAGGAAACAAATTCATTCCTGAAAATAATTGGATAATTTCATTCTTGAACATAATTGGAGAATACTGGTTATAGCTGAAATAAGTCAACTGAGTAATGAAAACTTTTAGAGCCATCTGATACTTATTTTAACAAAACAGCATTTCTTTTACAACTTTATTTTAAGCTTTTCAGATGCAGAATGTTTTATCATATCATAAACCATTCCTTTCAAGAATACTTACCAGACATACCATGTGCACAATGAATTTTCCAAGGATTACCAATACATAAATCTCAACATATTTATAGGAAAAAACAGCACAGACAATTTATAAACTAATATAAAAAATATACATTAATAAACTTTTACTGTTATTTTGAACTTAAATTGTTATTGTTATAAGTTAAATAAAAATTTACAAGTGAATTAATATTTACAAAAATTTTTCCTTATTTTATAAACTATTTTCAAATTGTCATTTATTTCACACACAAGTATATTAAAAAAAAACACTATTTGCACTGACTAAATATGTATGTCTAATTAATTAAAAAAATATAAGAACAAAGTTATTAAAAATTCTGATAAATCATAAAAAATTATGGAACTGCAATGAAAAATTCATGGAAGTAATTCATAATTCTACAATATTGAATATATAAAATATGACAATTAACAAATATCAGATAACCCCATGATTCTACAGTTACAGAATCCTGAAAAGATTGACATTCATTTTAGATATTTATTATTTACTAACATAATCAAATGAAATAAAATCACATTTAAATTTATTCTAATTTATGTGTTACAACTTCAATTCAATTTACTTTAAAGACATTGAATATGTTTAAGTAAACATCAGAGAGATTCACACAATTTAATAATGAATATTTTTATGTGATAAGTTTAGTAATTGTGTCTCACATTTCCAATAATGTAAAAATTAATTTAAATAACTTCTTTACTTGATTGTTTCTAAAAAGGTTTTCCGATCATTGATCTCATCAGGAATTCGACTTAAAATTCTTTTTAATGATGATGATTTCTTATTTAATTCCTGAAAAGCATCTTCATGGCGTGTTGATTTATAATCTGAAAAAAATATGAAAAAATTTAAATCAAAATATTTTATAATTTATATATTTTAAAATTTTCAAAATTTTACTATAAACGCCCACAGACGTTTAATAACTAAAATGCACTAATCTACAGAATTTCACATTTACATGAAACTTACTTAAAAGAAAATTATTGTTTACTTTTAAAAAGATGTAGGATAATATACTAGTTTGAATTATTAGCAAAACTGTATAAAATTTAAATAAAATTGTTGTTAAAGAATATTAACAGTAAAAATTTTTTTCATAAGAACAGTAAATTAAATATCAACAATAGGTAACAGTAAATTGTTAAACATAATAAATTTTAGGTAAAACCAAATTTAATACACATATTGAATAATTCAGGTAATGAAATTAAAATAATTTTGTAACTTATAAACAGAAATTTTTACCAGTGTTAATTTTTTTTTTTTTTTTTTTATTATGACTAATGATTGTAGCAGTTAACCAAAATTTTGAAAATACATAAACATGACTAAAAGTATTATTAAGTTGTGCACATTAATCTCATCTTGATCACTTTGCTAAGCAGGAAGGTATAGTTACCTTCACAATCAGGAACAGACCCTTGAAGTTTTAAAAGGCTTTCTGCCATATTCACAGAAAGATCTGCTTGCTTAACCAAACCCATAACTAAATCATATAAGAATCCAGGATGTACACTTTCAACCTAAAAATATTGGCAAAATTATAAAAAGCTTAAAATAAAAATTTCAAAACATTAACGTAAGATTCAAACACAATTTTTTTACATCAGATTTCAAACAAAATAAGTCCAGGAATTTTATGAAGTTTTCCAAAAATCATTATAATTTTTTTATATGGTGCCAATATTCACACGTCGAATATTCTAATATTTTTGCTTGCCTAATATATAATTTGGATAATCTTAATAATGAATATTTAAAAATGACATGAAAAACACATTTTTAAATTAACATGAATGTATTTAAATATTTAAAATTAAGGTTTATTTTGGAAAGACTAAAGATGAATAGTTTCAATTAAAATATTTTTAAGATTCAATTAAGTACATTACTTACGTATTGCATATAATAATTTTTTGCAGCACTTTTAATGTGTCATATTTTGATGTAATTCAGATATAATAGTGATAATAGTTGTAACAGAAAAAAAATTGTAATTACTGTTGTAAATACTCCATTTGCATCACTGTTTATAAAATTTTAAGTTTAGGGAAACTACTAAAATATAGTATAACTATTTTTTACTAGTTTCCATAAACTTAAAATTTTATAAACAGTGATGCAAATCCATAAACTTAAAATTTTATTTACATTTTATAAACTAAATAATTATTATTTACTGATGAAACTTGTTTAAACAATAACGTTTATTTCTGACAGAAACTGCTGAACAATTGCTTTGTTGAGTTGAATGAATCTTTTCCATTCACTATATTTTTTTCATACAAATTAAGCTAAATGTTTTCTGGCAATAACAGTATTGTTGCTTTTTTTTGTGGATCCCCATAGACATTCTATATGAAAGTTGGTATTAGGATCTCCAAAACTGATGATTCACTTTGAAATGAGAGAAGCTAAGCGTTCAAGTTAATCAGCTCTGTAACATTTTCTTCAATGCATTTTAGCCAATACTTTGCACCTATATTCTCAGTGGAAACAAGGAATGTATTTGTATTGCAGCAACTTCCAACGAAAATCTATTGCGGCAAAAATTATATCTATGTTTATTTTCCTTTTGGTGAATAGACTATTTGCATGATTTGCCCTTGTTTATCTTTCACCATTTCTGGCCCAAACCATTGGAATAAATTTTTCTAAGATGTTAGTTTCAATCAATGACAATAGCATGCAACATTGGAAGTTCTTTTTCATAATGTTCAATGGATGTCAATTTCATGGATCATTATATATCTTATGGGTATAAAGAAAGGGGGACTAAAATGCACAAATCACGCACCCTTACTGATTCCAATTCTTTTCTTCCACCTTATCCTATATTTGACAGATAAAATATAGTGCAGATTGAAACATTTTTAATCTGTAAGAATAATTCTCCATCACTGAAAATACACTATCAAATCTGCATCATCATAAAAAAGATGAAAAAATAAATGCTGTTTTAGCAAAAAACTTCAAAAGCCAACTAAAAAGAAGATACTTATCACAAAATAATGAGCTATAATGTTTACAGATTAAAAAATTTTCAGCTTTTCCACAAATACAAAGATATTTTTAAGATTATGAGGGTGTAACCAAACAGAAAATATATATTTTATTGAATAGTATTATGTTTTACAATGCATAAAATTTATTCCTTCATGCTTACAGTTTTTAGTTACAAGAATTATTGAAATTTACTAGACTGAAAAGTTTTATAAATTACTGTAATAGATATCAAGGATAAAAAATTTATAAAAACTATTTAATTATTCTTTAATTATTATAGTCATTTACAATTATTAAATTAAAAAGCAATTATGCTTTACAAATAAAAGCCAAAATCTTAATTACATTCTGAGAACTAACTTTTTCCTGTATACTACTTAGATATGAGAAATACATATCTAAGTAGTATACAGGAAAAAGTTATAAAAAAAAATCTATATAATCAAACTACAACTAGACATAAAAATGTTATTTTACAAAATCTTAAAAAATATTGTCATTCATTTTTAGTCCAACTATTAAAAAAAATAAATAATTTCTTAAAAACTTACTTTTGAAACAGCAGCTTTTAAAGTCTGGGCTGCAGTTATGTCTTTTCTTTCCAACTATAATGGAAACAATTTTAAAATTATTGCCAAGAAACAGCAATTAAAGGAATTGATACACATTTACAGGATTTTTTACATGTAAAACTCAAAACAAGATTTAAATAACTTAAAATTTTGTGCTGAGAAAATCAGCAAGCAATATCCTGAATTGAAAAATTGCTGTAAAAAAACTTCACGATTCAATAAAGTACTTGAGACAAGATTATCAGGTTTTCTTCAGAAAAAAACAAATTTCATATTTATTTGACCATGTTTAACAATTGATTTGGTAAATGAATCGTTAACATTTAAATGCTTCTCCTATGCTGATAACATCTCTCAATCATTCTAAAAGTATATATGCTCTTAATATCAATGCAATATGAAATTAAACCTCTTTAATTATATAATTTATCCATTAAATATTACATTTATTTTCCATTTAACATGTTTTACTTACTTCTTACTTCCTGGAATTATAATACATTAAAGGAAAGTAAACATATAAACACAAAAGTATATGAATAAAATAAAGAAATCAAATTAAAACTCATTACATAAAAATTGTTCCTACGCTTTTTAGCAACCTGATTTACCTCAGGTAATTTTTTATCATGGAATTAATTTACTATTTTCATTAATTTGGGTAGTACACAAATTAATTTCTTTATATTGGCTCCACAATTATATTCTCTGAAGATTTATTAATATTTAAAATTTTGCTTTCAGATAAAAAAAATATCTCAAGAAATTATTTACATTTGATTTTTGAGATACTAATTAATTTAAGCTAATAATTCAATGAATAAATAAAAAAAGTTAGCAGAATTTGAGGAAATGCATCTTTCATATCTTGTTACAAATATTCAAAATAAAATCTCAATGATTAATATCGCACATTTCCATTTTTTATTATACATTATTCTTACATTTATCACAATCTAATAAAAAGAGAGAAAGGACTAAGTATTCTCTTAACCTTCTGGTATTAATTTTATTTTCAATCAGATTATCAAAACAAAACATTAAGTCAAGATTTCCTTTTCACTAAAGATGTGTGTGAACTCTAGCACTGAATATACAGTACTCAGGAGCAAGATGTTTTTACATAACTTATATTTGAGAAGACATATGTTATATTGTTTCATAAATATCAATTTTAAAAAGTTCCATCTTGTTTTGAAAAATTAAGGTAATTTTTTTCTTTAAATGATTTATTGTTCCTGCATTTTAGCAGCTAATATTAAATTTATAACATTAAGGAGATTGCTGTTGTCAAGCTTCTTTCTTTGTTGTAAAGATTAGTCAGATAAAAGCTAGGTATTTGGCCGTATTTCATTTTTTCCCCAAATAATATTTTTTTTCCTTATTTTGAGAGCACATTAGACGCAAGAAAAATTTAATGCCAAACTTATCAGGATTTTTAGATTGATAATGAAAATTTGGCATCAAATTATGCAAGAATTGCCTTTATTAATAGCTTGCTCTTTTATGATTTTAATTCTATACATTGAATAAAAAATTCAAATTAATGAGAAATAGTTAAACTTAATGAAAACACATTACTTTAATCCAATTTATAAAATATAAACCAGTTCCTTACACTATATACAAAATAACTGAAATTAGGTAATACAAATGGATCCATTTACAATATTTCAGATTTGATTATGTTGAACTGCAAATGCTTTGTAATTTCCAAACATCTTTTCCTAGGAATTTTTTTTCAAGAAGAATGTCAAACTACAAGATTTTGATAGTAGATAAAAACAAAAACATTTCATTGCAAAGACCTTGCAAGCATTTAGTATAAATGTCAAAATCCTAAAATGACAAACACCAATTATGTTTAATTTTGATTTTGGAGTTTCATATAAATCTTACAAGAACGCCTTTCAGTCCTCTTCTTGCCTATAAATTATTTTTCACAAAATACAAAATCATCTGTATCGCAGCCATTTTTTCACATTCTTATCTATTAAAATGCTAGAAATAACTAGAATGTTTTAAAATTATGAAAATATATTTTCCTCAATGATTCTCAAAATGTGTACGTGACCAGAAACTATAATTTAAGACATACAGAATTTATTAACAAGTATAATTATTTTGAAAAGAATCAGATTTAGATAAGTATTAGTTTTTTGAAAAAGTAAAAAATATCAAATTTATATATAATTCAAAGATTATGCTCAGCTAATTTACATTTGTGATCGAAATTTCATTGAAATAATTCCAGAGTTAAATAATTTTACTATAGAATTTTTAAGGTGATTTTTATGAAAAATTCTTCAGAAATTTTCTATAAATTGTTTTAAAAAGAAACAATTACTAACTGTATTAAATATACTTTTATTGCTATGAACCACAAGAACTTCTTTTAGGCAGAATATGAAAATTTGTGAAATATTATAAAATTTAGTTTTTAAAATGGTTAAACAGACAATTTAAAGCTATTTTCTCTAGTTACCTAAGAACTGTAAATTATTAATTTTAATGTTTAAATTTTTATTGAAAATTCACAAATTTATATTATAGACAACTTAACAGTTCACAAATATTGCACATATTTTTTAAAGCATATATTTTGCTGGGATGATATTTTAATACAAAGTAAATATATTCACAGTGAAAGAACTTTGAAAACTCTCAAGCTATGCTTTTATACAAACAATATACTTCAATTGCTTTGAAAGTAACTTGCTTTGCAGATGTAAAGGCAATATACTATACAGAAACAATTGTATTTTCAATAAAAATGTATCTAAAAATTTATTTCTAAAGTAGATGATATTATGAAACTTATAATTATGACTGAGATATTAAGCATTACATCAGAAAAAGTCATTTTATTTGGAAATATCTCACTGTGAAAACATTATATATATATATATATATATATATATATATATATATATATATATATATATGAAAGCTTGTATACAAAGCTCATCAAGTTTTTTTTTTTTTTTTTTTTTTATTTAAGATCTTACTATTTGGTCACTTTCCAAAAATATAAAAAAAAATTATATGCAAGTGGAAAACACTCAATTAACTATTAGTGCAATTCAGAATTCAGCAATACTTGTACACACATCTATTTCTATTCAATGAATTTATAAATATGTATATTAAAATTATTGTAACATTAACAGTTAATGATATGTTAAACACACTATAATAATTGAACCTATTTTACAAGAGCAACAACTTTTAATATTATTAATTTTTCAAAATTATTTCTTTATCTAAATTATTTTAAGGCAAAAGTCAAGTTAATTAAGTGATTACTCCTTTATGAAGTAGAACGATACGTGGAAGATTTACCTGGAATAAAATAAAACTTAGTGAATGCTAAATATTTTGCTTGCTTAACAAAATTAAGGGCTAAATTAAGTTTTATCAAACCAATCATTTACATAAAATGCAATAAGCATTACATTGATTACAAAGATATTAGCTAATTAGACTATATAACCTTGACAGCTAGTTACTGTAAAACAAAAGGAATTATACAATAAAACAAATTCGTATTTATGGAACATGAACTGCTTTAATAACTGAAATTTTTACTAAGCAAAGGAGATTATATCTCCAATTTAACCAAACATATCATATAAAACATTACACCAATGATTCGAAAATAAAATTACATCAATTTATTTAGATAAGGAGTCAAAATAGCTTTATAATTATTAAACTGCTTTAAAAGACTTAGAATAACAAAATTAAATTCGTAAATTTCTATATACAATTAAGGATTTCCTAATACCTTCTCTAATATAGGCCCAACAAGTATAGGCAGCACAAGTGCTGAAACAGGAGTATCTTCTCCCATTTTCATGCTTATAAGGTGTACAACCTATTCAAAACGAAACTTAAAATTACAGAAAACAATATTAAGCGAATAATGTTAAAAGAAATATAACCATGTCACGTATACATCAACACTTTAATATTTATCACTCTTTCCGTTCTCAGACACAACACAACAAATATTATATACAAACATATATAGTGTATAAACTATAAACTCAAGAGCGCAAAATATTCGTGATTGAATGAGACTAAAGTTTCTATAAATTTCCACCAGAGGAATGCTCATTAAAAAAAAAATAAAAAATTATTTATTTCCAGGCAAAATTTAGTGTTATAATTTTATCATTGGTGTAAAATACTTTATCGTTTTCCTTTATTTTTCTACTATTATTTACTTTAAAATTTAAACCACAGTAGTAAAGAAACATCTCAGCAAGATTTTGTCATATTTGATGTTTTATTTTTGGTTTTTTTTCTGTTGTTGCCGTCGCTGATTGAGCGCTAAACGCGGTTTGCGTTATTGTGAGACGTTTAATTGTGCTATTTTCATTAAATTTAATATAATTTATTTCGTTATGCTGATTTATAGGTATTAACAAGGAGAAAATTCATTTAAAAGAAATTTGTTGATTTCTTTTGAAGGTTCAAATAAATTTTTTGTATATAATTTATTGCAGTTTTAATTTCTGTAATATGTAAATCATATGTTAACAGTTTTATTATGTAAATGGATTTCTTGATTGTATAAAATACTTTAATATGAAATCAGAAATTTTCATGTTTTATGTAAAAAAATAGTTTTAAGCTGTTTTAATGGAAATGACATGTAATTTTATTTTTATTCTTTAATAAAAAAATTTTAATCTTGATCATTAAAGTGGATTGTTTTATAAATATTCATTATAATTTATATTATGTATTTTAAAATGTCAATAAAAAGGTATTTGATTTTAACTTCTTGATATTAAATTTTGCAGCTGTCTCATGATATGTTCTTGGAAAAAAATGTAATCTTAGTTCATTGAGTTCACATATCATGCTTTCAAATATTTCTCTTTTATAATGATTGAATTTATATTTCACTTTATTATTTTAATATCTTAGTGAACATATTTCAAAATTTTTCTAGCAAAAAATCTGCAACTTTGTTTTAAAGGCTTAAAAAAATTAATTTATCCTCCATATTTTTTTTTTTTATTTTATTTATCTCTATGTGTTTTTTTTTTTTTTTTTTTTTTTTTTTTTTTTAGTTTTTAAAATTACACATAGGTTTAAAAGAATAACTGACATTTTAAAGTTGTAATACAATTTTAAATAAACTTGTTATGTTAGTTTTTCCATTATTAAATTTGTTACGTTTAATAATTTGCTTATATAAATAAAAGCAAATTTATTATATCATCATTATTCTGATAAAATCTTATATTTTGTAAATATCAATATTACATTAAAGTGAGTAAGAACTATTCATCATTCAGTACCAAATATTCTAATTTAATTATGTATTGCTTTAAAACATAAAAGTTAATACCTTAAAAAATTATTTTTAATTGTAACGGTAGTAATAGCATTTGTTTTAGGTAATTAAAGAAATGATGCAAAGATATGTGAATAGTGTGTAAGCTTAAAAAGCACACTTATCTATGTGAAAAGTATTTTTAGGACAAAAATATAGAAAAAAAATTTTTCTGAATAAAAAATTTGAAAAAATTGAAATTGTTTTCCTCTGTATCTTAAATGTAATAGAAGTACACAATATAAATATTGATATATTTTACTTAAAAATACATAATAAAAAAGAAATATCTAATAAGAACTTTTTTAAAAATTATAAAAAACTGTGAAATTGTAGTAAGATAAATTACTTCAGTGTAAAATATACTGTGATTTTTACTTTTTTAGCAATTGTATTAATAACAATTGAAAATGATTATTCATTTTCACATTTTTCATTATTCATTTTTAAATTTAGCAAACATAATTTCAGATGATAAATCTTCATTAGTTTAATTGTTAATATTGAAAATTTGCTACCCTTCTGCAACTAGATCCATTGCTATTTTTTTACATTGTTTACATGTCATTTATGCAAATAAAATTTAATGTTAAAATATTTCTGAAATTATAAACTTATTTAAAAATATTTATATTTTATCTTATATCTTTTGTAAAGGTATATGTAGTTTAATATAAATAAAAATAATTATGTAAACAAAATTAATTTAAAATGTCCAAATATAAAATTTCATCATCATATCTGTTCCTTAAAACAAATGACATTGTTTATAAAACTTTAAATAATACTACCTAAACTAATCAAATTTATTATTAAAAAATATTCATTCAAACTGCATTTCTCTTAGACGGGAAACTAATATATTTAACATAATCATTTTCCATGTAATTAACAATTTAAATTACCTAATTAACATCAGAGTATATTACGATGACATAAATTTGTAATTAGAAGTTAATTTATAAATAAATTTATATTGTTAATGTTATTCTGCAAAGATGTATGTTTTGAAAAGTAGCAAGCATAATGTTTATTATGTATTTTTTAAGTTATAAAGCACCTTAAATGTGTTGCATTTGCTTTCATATCTGATAAACATTTTATTTCGATGATATTAAATTAAAGTTCTGTAATGTTCTTTCTATTTGCAAATTTGATTCAAGAATTCTAAGAATAGATGTAGGCAAATTTTAATTTAAGGATTCTAAGAATATTGTCTAAAGTCAATTTCAGAATTATGCTAGATTACTTTAACTAAAATATTGGATCATATAATTTCCCATAAAAACTGAAATATTTCATTTTTTAATATCTTTATCAAGGAACTAAAATTTTAAAAGCAATTAATTTAAATTTATCATTGCAAGAGAAAGCAATGATTTATATGCCTCTTGGAGGACCCTCTGACCTCATGTATCCCCAGAGATCTACCTAGATCTATAGGGGTCTCCTACTTCAGGTTATTTACTGGGCATGATTTTCTCCAGAAATATCTATATCACATAGGGCTTGTGGATTCACCCAACTGCATTTTATGTAGGGAACATGTTGACATAAATGGCGAACATCTTTGGAAATGTTCTGCCCTCCAGGAAGCCCGCTCTTCTTCACATTTCAAGATGCTCTCCACTCTTGGAGATATTTCTTTTCTTTATTGGACTCCAAGACTTATTATGCTCAAAAGAGCCAACATAAGGACGTAATTTAAAAAAAGAAAATTTAAATTTATAAATAAAAATTTTAATGAGTCAACAAAATATTTACTCATTCCAGAATTATCTTCATTTTATTTTCATTAAAGAAACTCGGATAGAAGATATGCAACACACATGAATCAGCCATCAAATTATTTAGGTGTAGTTTAGCGTTTATATTACTTGAGTCGAGGTTACTTTTGTGGGCCACACACACTCTAATTATAGAATATTGTTATTTATAAATAATCAATTGATTCCAAGTTATGACGACATAACAGTTAAAAAAAATTTTAGTAGAATATGTTTCTTTTCTACTACTTCTTCTTCTTCTTTTTTTTTTTTTTGTAAAGTGGGAGGGTAAATAATGAGTGCTGATAATCAAATTATAGCTGGTGTAAGTGTTTGATTTATAATATAAAATTATGAATGATTTGTTAAAGTAGCATTCTAAAGTTAAAATACATTAGAAAAAATTTTATTATATCTCACTGTAATTTTATACAATTGTATAAAATATATAAAAAATTTATAATTCAAGAATAATTTCCATTTACTGGTGTAAAAGTAGTGAATGTAAAAAAAAATTTCTTTTATTTTTGGTATAATGATTTTTAAGAAAGCCTATTTTAACTACATTCATTGAATAATAAAACAAAACTTAACTATTTTTGCATGATTATGGATTAACTGCTTAGTTATAAATATTTTTTTTCTGATTTTTATTTTTGAATAATTTAGATTTATTCTTAATATATATAATGTAATTTATTTGATGTCAAGAGAAAGTTCTACTGCAAAAAAAAAAAAAAAAAAAAAAAAAAACATCTAATTTTATCAATTTTAACATCTTTATGCTAATCCCTGAATAATAATTTATGTTTGGATGAATATCTTTTTGCCTAAATAAGAGACAAGATTTAAAAAAAAATTCTTTTAAAAATTTAGTCATTGCTATGATTTTACAATAATTTAAGCATAAAGCTAAAATTATTTCAAAACCAATTTTCTTATTGGTTTTTTAATTTATGCTTCATGAATGCAAAAATTATTTTTTTTCAGTTTGATGCTCTTGAAATTGAAGTTGGTGGTCTTTTTTTTTTATCAAGAACCATTTATTACCCACTTAAAGCACCATTTATTTTATCATTATTTACAAATAAATTTTAATGAATTTTTAAATTAATTTTTGTCATTTAAACATTTATTCAACATTTAAAATAAGAACTATCAATCAATTTTATAAACTATTTTTTTATATATTGTCACAGTTACACATTCTAAAAAATTAGTTCAAAAGTTTATAAATCCCATTTAATTTATTAATATACTACTGAGACTTTACAATGTAATTTATATTATTTAGTCTAACTAATTATTAGTCCAATATTATTTATTTAGTGCAATATTAATTAGTTTACTTCAAGCCATTTATTTAGACTAAAATTCCAATATCGAAATTTTCCAGGGTCTATTAGTCTCAGCTTATATATATAAAGCATTTTCCATTTTGTGACCTACTTTTTGCAGCACTAAAATACATTCAATTTATAATTGAAGAGCCATGTGAATAGCCAGAAAAACCATTTATTTTCTTCTATTACACACATAGTGTAGTTTTATATTAGTTTGTTGATTTCAGATGTTTCTACTTTTAACCAAGAAAATATTACTGATTTTAATATTCTTTCCCAATAAATAAAAGCAGTTTTTGTTACTGGTTGTTGAAATTTAAAAATATAGTTGATTTCAGTTAACCAAATTTTGTGTCTATAAAAATATTAATATTGTAACTTATAAATGATTTAGCTTCAATTTATTTATATTCCTTGTAAAAATAAATATCATATAATAATTATTAATAATAAATGTTTTTAAATGATTATAATTTAACTATCAGCTATAAGATATTTAATGTATTACTAAAAAATAGTTCATCATGAGAAAAAAAAATTTTTGGCATTTAGGATTTCTCTACTATTATTCTCTATATGCATGCAGCTGCTCTAGAATGTTTCCCTTTACCTAGCCCTGAGTTGTGCTCTACTGTCACCACCCTCCCTAGATGCATCATTTTACTTGGAGGACATTCAGACCTTGTCATTGCTCGGCTCCCTTCAGTAAATATGACACATCTTTGAATAAGTCAGGATTAGAACTCACAAATCGATAATGAAAATGAAACACTAATAAACCAGTAGCCACAGTGGCCTATTTCTATAATCATGTAAGTAATTAAGATTTGCATCCGGAATGACAAAGCTGTTAAAAAACAAAATTAATTCACAATATATCATTTCCATCCTTTTTTTTTTATTTTTGCATTGTAGAAAAATAGTTGTGCCCAATCATTTTCATTAGTTCAGTTAAGCTTATATTATTGAATAACATTTGAATTTGTTGATTGTCATGATGAATCACTGAAATGTCTTATGTTCATAATTTTGTCAATTACATAACAATGTTCTTTAGTGCACTTTTAAGCATAAGAAATTTATATATATATATATATATATTATTATTATTTTTATTACAATTAGTTTATATATCTGTTATACTTTTTAAACTGTAAATTTTGCTTTTTTCCCTTAAACTTTTAAGTAAAATGCAATTTTGAAAATATGTATAATTTCTAATCACTATTTTCAATTATTAGTGTTTACTAATGACCCAGTGAAGCTTTATTTGCAGTATGTAATGAATTTTATTTTAAATAAAAAAAAATTTAGTGGTGTAATTTGCAGATTTTTGTTTATTTTCTAAGCAGTATAGAGTAATTATTCAAAATTTATGGATATCATATAAATGTTTTTGGTTAAAAAAAAAAAGTCAATTTTTATCAATATACCTTTAAGCATAAGTTTTATGATGTTGTTTCTAATAGTTAATTTAACTTTTCTTTATATTTACTGCCCATTTTTCATTAATAGTTCTGAGTGTGCCTTTTTCTGTTGAATGCATGGATCACAATGAATATTTGTTTAATAATAACACTTTGCATAACATAAGTATATGATTTCATTTAAAAAAAAAAGAAAAGAAAACCTAATTTAAGTGTTATCAATTGTTTTCATGTGCCTGCTAGGTTGGCAAATTGGGGTGCGCTGCTCCACTTTTTAAACTGAACCTTATTTGGTATTGAGTCCGACTTCTTCAGTATGCACACATGCCATAGGGACCCGTTTATATGGTAGACAGCTATTCACACCTCATTTACACTCAAGGAAAGGACAAAGACAGGATAGAAAGAGAGAAAATACATCCATGCCTGAGCCGGGATTCAAACCCAGGACCTGCCTATCCGTTGTCAGGCATGCTGACCACTAGACAAGTTGGCTGGCAAATGCTATCTATTATTTTGCTGAAGTGAATTTTAAAGGAATAGCCAGTAATTTTTGGCCTGTTTTTTAAATCGTATTGAATATTTACTTTGAAGTATAATTAGAGATTTTCAAAAAACACTGAAAGACATTCATTCTGTTAACCAGACTATAGTTACTAATTAAATTTTGATCAATATAAAAATTTGGAAGTAATTTGTGCTCAGTCAAGTGTTAGTGTTTGATCATTTTAAATGTTTTACAATGAAATCTTATACGTATATTTAAAAATTTTCTCAATCAGCATTCTGCTATTCATATTTTTTTAAATTATGAATAAACTTAAAAAATTCTCTGGAGAAGTATCCAAATTTATATTATATTTAACATAAGGATGTAATTTTAAAAAAATATTATATTTAAAATAACATTCCAATTTAAAAATAGAGAGTTAAAAATAATTGGTTTTAGTATTATTTATCTTGTCTAATATTTTTTAATATATTATTTTATTAATTATAATATATCTTTTTGATTCATATTCATACTGTTTTCTAACTTTTACATGTGTTTACAAAATGGAAAAATTCTAATTAAAATTTCTTGAAATTGGGTGACAAATTTTCTTAGCACTTTCTAGAAAAATTCTTTTGCATTAAGTTTTAATTCATAGAAAATAAAATTTTAAAAATGACATTGTCTACACAGCTTTTAAGTGAAGAAAAAATTTTTTCACTTTTTGCACTAAATGTTTTAAGATAATATTTTTCCATCAGTGTAGACTTTTTTTAAAGAAGTTTCTCAAGATAGACTCCTCAGTTCAGAAAAATTTTAAATTAATAATTGTTTTGATTTTTCAATCATTTGTTTTATTAACTTTTGCTTGCTAAATCAAAATAATTATTTTGATACTTGTGTATATAAATTTCTACTGTGTCTATTTAAATTAATTATATTATTTAACTATTATATTTGTACTTAATTTGGTTTATAGTTATTATTTGATAATTGAATACTTAGCATTTAAATATTAAAGTTAGTTAGAGCTGTTGTTTTAATTTATACAGCAAAATAAAATAACTGGATAATATGAAACAAAATCTAGGGCTTGAAATTGCATATTTCTGTATAATCTGTTATAAATAATAATATAATGTAACAAATTAAATTGGTTTTTACGTCTTTCTAAACTCTAATTTTTAAATTTTGATGTATTAGCACTAGTTGTTTCCATGCATTCAACTTTTACATAAAATATTTGGAAATTTTCTCCTAATGGCTAGCATCATCAATTCATAATTGCAATGTAGAGTAATTAAATAGTGATTAAAATCTTACATGTATATTTTTTTCAAAAATTTTTAATGCAGTTTAAAAAATGTTATTTAAAGTATATCTTTTTTATACATAAAAATATAAGACATTAATTTCATAAATGTTTTTGCTAATATTTCTTTTTATTTTTAATTACAGAAATTTTGATTGTATCGACTTCATTCTACAGTCTGCTGCAAACGAATAACAATTTTAATTTGTGTTCATAATTATTATTAGTTTGTAAATTTGAAATGAGTATTTAATAAATGATTATTATTAAATGATAAACCATCTGTAAAATGGATTAAATAACGAACTTACATATTTTGAAATCAAATTTTGTTTGAAATCTTCTTTTAATTGAATCATTTGAAAATGGCATCTGGCAACGAGTATCTTAAGATGATACCCTTATTTGATGGTAGTAAAGATAGTTGTTCCATAAATAATTTCTTTTGCAAATTTGAAGCAGTGGCTAAGCATTTAAAATGGACATCAGATGAAAAAGTATTTTTTGTAAAACTTCGAATGCAAGGGGCAGCAGGAAATTATGTGCATGGCATAAATTCCAAAGATTATGCCACTCTAAAAAGTTGTTTAATTGAACAATTTTCAGAAAAAAATGATAGTGATATAATGCAGTTATGCGCACTAGCAAGCTTGGCTCAGCCAGCTAATATGCCAGTAGAAAAATTTATAGAGAAAGTTGAATCTTTATCTCTTATGATTGCTTCAAAACAATCATTAAATTCAGATTATTTTGAATCCTTCAGATCAAAAATTGAACAAGATGTTCTTTTGTCAAAAATGAATCCACGAATACTTGAAGGAGTTAAACAAAGAAATCCTCAGACTTTAAAACAGATTAAAGAATTTGCGATCCTTGAAGAAAAGAAGATTAATGCAGCAAAGCATAACCAAAAAACAGAAATTACAACAACAATAATACATCCACAAATACTTCAAGGTACTAGGCAAAGAAATCCTCCAACTGTAAAACATATAAAACAATTTGCTATTCTTGAAGAAAAGAAACTTAATGCAGCTAAAGATTTTGAAGAAGCTGAAACTTCAAGTCCTACAACTCCAGAAAATGACAGAGGAGGCGGTACTATTGAAAGCTTGAATATGAAGTTAAAAGAATTAGAAGCACAAGTAACTGTTTTGACAGATAAGGTTTATTATTTAGAAAGATTATTGAATCCAACCTAGAATTCTTATCAAATGTAGTGATTTAATGCTATGATTAAATCATGATTTTGAAAACATATTTGAGAATTTTCTATTTCTTTAATGTTGATAGTACATTCCTAACAATTTCTACCAAAATCTAGACTGTTTTGGAGATGAAATTCACTGTGTAAATAATGCTATATCTTATGAGTGTTATGTTGTCCAAAATTAAATTTATTAAAACTTTTTCAGAATTTTTTTTCTCCCATTTTGAAAAAATAATTCTAAAATCACATTGAACTGGAAGATTTTTCCATGTTTGCACTAAATGTGATTACATGCATGAATTTCTATATTATGTAGATTTTTATGGATATTTTATTAAATGTATTATTGTAGACATATGTGTTAAATGTTTTAGAAGATATTCTGAAGCTCAAAATAGGATTTTGTACATTTTAAATTTTTACTTTGAATCGATGAAATATTCCCAGAGTGAATAAACTATGCTTTATAAATATTTTGCTTAATTTGTGAAATGAGAACTAATAAGCTATTGTGAAAACTAATATTTATTATTTCTTCAATTTTGTGGGAAAATGTTATGCTTAAATGAATATCCTACTTTTTTCTATGAAAAAAATTACTGATTTATGTGGTTCCTAGAATTAAATTTTCCCTTATTTTCTGCGGAGTTCTGTTATCAATTTTTTTTACTTTACGCATTCAAATAGCACCTATTATATTTATAGATGATTCCAATAATTTGTAATTTGGAATCCACTTTAAAACATAGATCCTGATTAAACTAGACAACTGTGTTTGGCAAAAATTAACTAAACATAGTTGTAAATGATGTGGATGTTATTTAGATCCTTTATTTACATATCTTTAAATAAATTTCTATCCAGAAGAGTATGTTATAATCTCATGTCCCGCAATTATACAAAATAGAATAAAAATTAGAGAATTATAATTAAATGTTTCATAAATTTTGCAAATTTCTCTTTTTGCCTATAAGCTTATAAATTTTCTCAATCATCCCTTATTAAATGAAAAATATATGCATTTAATAAAAATTAATTTATATAATTTAAAAATCCATAACATTTACAAATTAAAATAAGAAAATGTAGCTTTTCTCATCACTTAAAATATTACTGTAAAATTTTTGTGATTGTGTGTGTGTGATTTGTATTCCTAATTTATCATTCTAAACTCTTAATTAAATTCAAAATTAGCAAGTTTTTTTATTAGTTTTCAATTAAGAATAAAACAATAATGAAAAATTGGGGTGTTATGTTGAGTCATTTGTTACTTAATGTATTTATTATTCCGCTTTGAAATTGCAGATTATTCTATGTTACTGTTTGTACATTTGAAAATTTTTTTTAAATATTACCATTTGGTGAGACATAAAATGGACTTGATTTCTGAATGTTTTGTGTAATGTAAATGCATTTTCTAAATGTCACAGAAATTTATATGCATGCTTAAATATGATACACATTTAAAATGTTACTCATCAAGATAGATCTTTCTTTTAAGTACTTTTGAATTTATGTGCTAGTTTGTCTACATTTAATTAAAATTGTTATTCAAGGGCACAAATTTTGTAAAGGTGCATGATTATTAATCAATCATTAGTATAATTTTATTAGAGAAATTTCATACTTTCTGTGTTTTGTGAATTCATTTTTTGTATTATTTATGATTTTTTATTTTGTAATTAAATAAGTTATAAACTATAGATATGGCCTAATTATTGAACTTTAAAAAGTATTTTAATGTATACACATCTAAAAATATTAATCTTCTGACTGATAAATTTGTGCATTAAAATAACACTGATTGATTTATAAATGTCTTTATGGAAGCAAATAAATAATACATACAAATTAATATATTTATGTACAATATGCATAATAAATGCATGGAAGTGAAAGCACTAATTGGATTTTTAAAATACACATGTATCACAACATTCGTATATAAGTATTTTAGCTCACTCGGAATAAATTTAAATGTTTGCTGAAGTGATATTAAAGTACTTGATGAAAATCGTATAAAAATATTTTGAATTCAACATTTTAAAAACTGAAGTAAATAGTTCCTGAAATTCTGGAGTTTGGCACTTATTTCATACAACACACATAAAACTGAGATAATTAAAATCTACATTTGCAATTATTTTACTCTACAACAGTTTTGTGTTTTCCCCAACCATGGAAACATTTTGTGAATCGTTTTGATTCTTTTCCTTTCAAAGTAAGCATAAGCTTGCGTGGCTGTCCCTGCTGTTTTGCTCTTAAGCTTTGCACATACACCTGTAAGAAATTAAAAGTTTGTTAAATGTCTGAAGAATTAATAACTCACATTAAACATTTGTAATAATTTTTATTAAATTGAAACATTGCATAGTGAAATCTGCATTATTGCCTTATGTAATTCATTTTGCTTTGAAAGTAATGGACAGCAAAATACTTGTGAAAACAGAAATTAAAATATTAAATCAGCCTTTTTTTTTTTTCTTTTTTTTTTTCGCAGCACACAATGAAAAAGACATGTTTAAAAGTTTAATAAATAACTATTATACATTGTGAAAAAATAGTTTATGATAATAATTTTGAATCCAAAATAAAATAATATAGCATGTACCACAAAAATAATAGTACGTTTATAACTTAACTCATAATAATAATAAAAAACCCAAGAATTTTTACTAGATACATTTCTAAACCTTGGCGACACACATAAGTGCTATGGCACAGTTGTTGAGAATTAATTAGTTTGTTAATTATCATATTTGACTAGGCAATCCAGAATGTGCCAATACTTTCTTCTGAACTCTGTTCCACTGCAAACTGCTTATATTTCTTCCCTACTTTTTTTTCCTTGATATCTTGGAAGTCAATCATCACTGATCATTCATTTCATTTCGGGTTAATTCCTTTTCATGCTTATTAGGTTTATGCAAAAGAATTTTTCTAAATGTAGAATCATCTAATCTAAATATAAGCTTGACTATTCCTGATTTAGTTTTTATGGATTTTATTATATTTGAGTTACATAAAATATAAAGAGAGCCAAAGTTTTTTTTCAAACATTGTTGACTTCTATCTCACCAAGAATGAAAATGTTTCTTTCAAAAACGACTATTTTGTTGTCTCCAGCTTTGGCTAGGGTTTAGGTCTCTTAGCTATAAGTATTTGTTAAGGTTTCATACAATAAAATTTCTCTGTTGTTATATATTTCTTTTCAGTTTGAATCACTCTATTATCTTTTAGATTTATTAAAAATTTACTATAGCTCAATCATGTAGTTTCATTCATTAGCTAGCAAAAAGTAAAAACCAAGTGGATAGAAATTAACCATTAAATTTGTTTTTAAAATTGAAAATTTTGTTATGTTTGATTACTTTTTATTATCAAAAGCAACAAAACTTTCAACATTATTTTTCTGTCAGAAACTGAAAAAGAATTCTATTTAACTACATTCAACTTTTTAATACAAATGCAAACTTTATTAAATAAAAACAGAACTATCAATAAACATAAAAATATGTTTATTTCATAAATACCAATTAATAAATTGACTTTTCTATAATTCATCTTTTGATTAAAACTCACCATAAATTTAAGTTTCTCTTAAAATTTTCTGTTCTTTGCGTATAATGTAATAAAAATTATTTTTATTATAAATTTAAGTTAATGTAAATATGATCTAAGAAGTGTCTTTGGAAGACAAAAATGTGGAGGATATTTATAAAGCAATAAATACAACAGAATTAGTTATTAAATTATCTATTATGCAGAAGTTTGGTTTGTTTGTCGATCAACGGTCATTTTTTGTACACAAGGGCTAATTAGACCGGGACCTACGCTTTATAAAGTGGATTCCAAACCACTACAAACATTCATGCCCAAAGTGGGATTCGAACCAAGGAACTGTTGAACCGAACTATTATGCAGAAGCAAAGAATAGGGCTCACTATAGGTAAAACTGTATGTTAATATACAGGTCACACTCAAGTTTTTGGAATGGATTGTTTCATCAAACCATTACAAAAATAAGGTAAATTGTTCAAAATAGGGCTTGAAATTTTGTTGAATATAAATTTGTCCTGTTAAAATAAATTCCTATAATTTTTTTTCTTTTAGATATACAAGAACAATGCAACAACCTAGAAAATTGTTAGGTTGTTTATAATCATCATGACAAGTTTAATGAGATCTATAATATGAGTGCTATGTGAATCTATGAAATCTATAATATGATGTGGACAATGAATACACAACTATTTATACCCTTTCAATTACTTTAAGCTGTGTTATCTTGTAAGTAACTCAGTAGGTTAAATTAAAATATTTAATTTTCAGAAAAAATAAATAAAATATTGAAATAATTAAACAGAAAAGTTTCATGATAAACACTTAATAATTATAACAGCAGTTTATCAACTAATAAAGAAAATATGTAACAAAATGTAAAGGTATTCTTACTTGAGCACTTTTGTAAGCAAGTTTTATTTCCACTTCGCTACATTTAGCTCCTACCCATATAAATACTTGTGTCCCATTATCAAGTATCATGATGTCATCATCAGCGAGATCATCTTGACAAAAATCAGAACATTTTTCCGAAATGGAGAAATAACCTTTCTCATTTGAGCAACGGAAAAGCCGAGTATGATTCATGAAATCAGCATCCTAGGTAAAAAATTAATATTTGTACCACAAAAATTTAAATTTTACAAAAACCAATAACACATTAAAATAAAAAATTCATTTTACCTTATCATAAGGTTTACGACCACCAATTCCAACCCAAAAGAAATTTTCAGGTTCTTCTCCTTCATTCAAAACTTGAATACTATGTGTTTCCTATAAAAAAAATTATTGGACACTATCATTGAAATCAAATTAATAATCATACTTAATAAATACAAACTTCATTACGTATTATTGGCTGTAATGGGTTTTGAAAAAGGCTCACAAAATATTTCAAGCAACTATAATTAAATTGAAAATTTTAATTAATCATTAAACAATTCTAAATTGAAATAATATATTTTTGTGTAATGTATTTTTAATGAGAACATTTTTTTTCACCAGATATATTTCATTTAAAATATATTAAGCAAATCGAATATTTTAAAATAATGTGAAAATTTCATTATTATTTAAAAACAATTTTTATGTACATTAAATCAAATGAAATACAGATAATTTATAATGGCTAAATTTTCTTGTTTGAATAATAATAATATATCAATTCATGAAGATAGAAATTATATTTTTATGAAATTATTTAATTTTTTATTGCTACATTATTTTTACTATTAATTTTTTAATTGCATTAAATTGGTATTAAATTTCATAACAAACTTTTCAAATAATAATCTGTCCTTAGAAAATACCTTTCTCCCCAATTTTAAATTTGCAATGCAAATAATTGTAATTTATTTAGAATTTAAAAGTGTCAATAATTATGAACCAACAAAATTATGTTTATTACTTGCAATATTCTGGCAAAAATATTAGTAAAAATGTAAAGCATTTTTATTAAAATTACTATAACATTCATAAAATTTATAACCCTTTTTCCCCCAAGTAAAAATAATCCAATTTGAGGATGTGCAATGTTACAAAATATTACAAATTTAAAATATTTTTTGTGAAAAAATTTTTGCATAATGCATTTTTCTTAGATTGAAATCAATTATTAATATGCATAAAAAAGAATCTGCATAACAAAATGATTATTAAATCATAAAACATAGAATTCTATTAATTGAAGTACATTTATTTAAAGTTATTACTTTTCATTAATTATGAATAACTAATGAAAAGCAATCACTTTAAATGAATGCACTTCAATTAATATAAAAGAGAACACAATAATGAAATTTCAAAATTTTTTTATCCTAAGGTGAAAGTATACTATAATTTATTTGATTCAACATAATATTTATTTTAACTTACGGGGTTTTTCTTTCTTAGGAGAATAAAAAATACAAAACATTTAACATACAAGATCAAAAACAAGAGAAATTGAATACAAAAAACATAGTTTACACATATAATTTTTAAAAACTTGCTGATATAAAAATTCAAATTTTTAAAAACCATAAATTTTATTGAAAACTTATAATCATTTAACATTTTGATATCATATAAAATAACTTAAATGTACAATAAAAGATACAATACAAAAAAATCCTGCACTAACTGTATTATATAATTTGTTCGCTAATTCTTCTGCTAATTTTGCTTCATCTCCATCACTTTTAGAGCCAATCCAAACATATACAATACCGGAGTTATTTTGCTTGTCAAAAGGAACTTTCAATAAATAGCTTAAAAGAAAAATAACATGATATATATTTAAATAAAAAGAAAATATAAGGAAATTTACAGTATATTTACAATAATCTAAATTTCAATTAACAAATTACTGTATTTTGGTATATATAATCTGCAAATTATGTGTTAAAAAAAGTTTCAAATTTTACTGTGTGTATTATTTGAGGAGGTAAATAATTTTATAAAAAGTATTCTCCACTAGAAAAGCCAACATTAAAGTTTTGAAAGGAATGCCATTTATGTTTTATAAAATACATAACACATGGCACCCCAGCCTTATTTCAGCTATAATCAGTTTTGTGCAATTATGTTCAAGAATAAATTCAATTAATCAGAAAGGCAAGTATATACTATTAGATAGAAATTTTGTCTTGATTTGAGTCATTTCAATCTCAAAATATTCAATTTTGTACATTGTTATGTGGAAGCAAAAGCATTCAAATTACACAGTAGGTTTTTAACTAAAAGCTATAAAGAATGCAAATAAAAAAGGGCGACAAATGTGTAAGGTAAAAAACAAAGTGCAAGCAATGCACAGTTCAAAAATAATAAATTTATTTCATTTAATTTTTAAAATAACAAATGTATTTTATTTTTAAATTATGTCTAACCTTGTTTCAAGAGTTATTAAAAGATAAGCATTCATAAGTTTTAATAGAATCTTCAGGAAATTAAAACTCTTGATAAATCTAGTACATTCATCACAGTTTATCGCACTTTGCCATGAGGTGGATTGAATAAAATGTTTTTCATAATTTTTTCCTGTACAGTTTATTATATTTCTAATCATACTGCATACTTTTACTGTATGTGACACAATGTTATCAGCAATATCTATTTTGGGCTATACGCTGAAAAAAATTTCTGTGGATAATATGGCTCTGCAGATTATGCAAAGTTTTCTTTTATTCAAAAAAGGGTCTTGCAGATAATATGTAGCTGCAGGTTACACACAGGAAAATACAGTATTCATAACTAAAAAAGAGCAACACACAGAAACAAAGAACAAATTATTATAATCTAAAATGAATATGTTTAACCTCAGTTCTTTTTCCTCAAGTCCATATGTCTTTCATATTAAATCATAGATATACATAAGCATTAAAATTCGTTGCACATTAAACTAAAATAAGTGTTAAAAATTTTCCCCTTTACTTTGCCTTATTAAATTAACTCCAGTTAATACAGTTAATATAAGTTTTTCATTTCAAGGATTATCATAAGCATATCATAAATCTACTATATTTGTTTCATAAGTATTTTGTGCTAACTACTTACCAAAATGCAGAATTCAACATACTTGCATCAGGTATAATCTGAAAAAGAAAAAAAACTTTTTAATAATGGAAAACAGTTACAAAAATTTCAATTCAAAACAGTCAAACATGCTGTATAATACATATAATATTCAATAAATAATAAATTGTTTATACTTCCCAAATCATTATAAAATAATTTTTAGTTAAAGAATTTTTTTTAAATTAAAGGAAAAGTTTATTTGAGACTAAATTTAAACCAAAAACCCTTTTCAATTATAAAATATGAACTCCTGTTAATCTAGATAATTATGTGCTACTAAAAATGTTCTTGTAGCTAAAATCATTTATATGATTTTAAAATAAGAACACAAATTGAAAGACTTGTTCAAAATTAATGATCAATATTTAACATAAGACAGCAACTGAAAATCACATATATATTATTGTACCCATATTATATTAATAACAAATAAAATCTCTAAAAAATTAAAATTTAATAATGAGTTTGTAAATGAGACCCTACATTAAAACATGATATAAAAACACACTGAGAGAAATTCTGTTAGATTTGGAATTAAAATTTTATTGCAACTAAATTTTGGTTGAGGATTTAAAAATCATTAATAAGGAGAAAATCTGGAAACACAATGACAAAATTTTAGCCTGAATATATTTTTTGACTCATTAAACAATGAAATAATAAATTATTACCTCTTAGCTACTAGATCATGACACAAACTAACAAAAGTTATTGCAGTATATTCTATTTATTTAGAAATTAGATTTTAAGCTATAACTTATTATAAAATTAAGAAATGAAATTTTAATTAATAAAATTTAATTACATACAAATAACAATTAGTTTTGTAAATGTAGAAATAAATTACAGAGCAGTAGTTTAGTATTTGAACAACAATAAATTTTTCCAATATTACGACAATAGTTAAAATATACTCTATGCACATTTTTTTTAATAAATTTTTTTAAGACTTAAATAACTGAAAATTAGCAAAAGCTTACCATAAATATCTGTAAAATTTATTAATTCCTTAATTAGTGATATGTAAATTTAAAAAAAAAGATTATTAAAATAAATATCATTTATGTTTATCTTATTTTGCATCATACTGGTTCAAATTATCTATGAATTTTGTGAATACACACTGTTGAGCATTAGAACTGCTACATCAAATATTTTACACATGAAAAGATATTGTGATATGCAAATGGTAAATTTTTCAATGGATTCAGGTAAAATAGGTAGAGATAATTCCCCAACCAGAGTTTGAATGAAGTTTTTCATACACAAATAACATTTTATCATTGTTTCCTAGTGAAAAGTTGATGACTCATGAAAGGAAAAATGCTTATTGACACATTTCTGATTTTGATAGGGGATATATTTTAAAGCACAAGAATTGCAGTTTATCATATCAGATTCCTTGTTCATGTCAGTGAAGTTCTCCTAAGCTGCAGAATATGGCAATAGTTCAATGAGTTCAAGTAAGTAGTATTAAACATTGTGCTAGATTTCAGAAACTTACTATCACTAGCAGCTGAAAAAACAAGTTACTTGTATGACCTAAATGGATCATCCAGACAGGTCATAAACCCTAGCCAAGAAATAGGCTCATTTCAAAGGCAAGTATCCAAAAACACATTTCATAGATAATTGATGATGCTACCCTTGATGATATATAATAGATACAAGCTCCTTTCCTGATTTTACAAATGACAAACCTGAAAATTGGTGTTAAAGAACATTGTATTTCCAGATGAAAATCACTGGTGGGTTTACAATATCATGATTGCCCCATAGGTATTTGGCAACATCATAGACAATGCAAATAGCTAGCATACATTCTACATCATCATACTGATCTGTCACATGGAGTGATGATATGATTTAGTCACATTTTACTTATTTCTTGTTTGCATTAATGTATTTTGAATAGTGGCCATTATATCTAAATCATTATTAAAATATATATATACTAAGGTCTTTAGCCTTTATTTAAGCCTTGCAAAACATGACATTTTAGCTGTATAATGTATGACACATGTTTCCTGTATCATGTTAACTTATCATTATAAAGAAAAGTGATGATAAATACAATATGTTTGTAACATCAATATCCATTGTGATTTATGACTTCCTAAAAGTTTTATAAAATGTTTAGAAAAAATTTCGCATAAAATATTTAGGAAATTAAATAGTTTAATAATTTAAAACTCTAAGAGAGTAAAATTTTAATAAATGATTTCAACTCAATTACTGCTCCAATATTTACATAAAATTACTCTACCTTTGAAAAATATTCCAATTAATTTATCTTACTGATATTTAAATGGGCTAATCAACACAACAATATTCATTCAAATAATTTAATATACGAAACTATAGATTAAAATTATTTTAAAATATTAAGATCTCAGATAACAAAGTAAAGAGAATAATATTGAGTATTAATGAGCACACAATAATAAGTAGTCCTACTTCACAAAAACTATAAATTGAAAATTTTTAATTACTTGTATACATCGGGTACATATCGGACTTCCATTTGATCTAATATGAAACATTTCAACAGCTGTACTTTTCCTTACATCTTTTCTTTTGCCATTATGAATGATGAAATGTTGTTTAAAATGAGATAAGAACTTCAGATTTTCTTGTTGCTGAAAAAGTAATAATTCTACATAAACATGATAGTATCATTACTTCTAGTACATATAATAGCACAATAATTACAAAAGATAACATTTTTAATGAAGCTAAATACAAAATTTAGAAAAATAAAATGTAACAAAATTCTGCACTGAAACTAAGTTGTTAATTAAAATACTCATATTTAAAATAGTTCAAAGCAAAATTTTAGAACATAAAAACAAAAAATAATCTATTTTGTCAAACTTGAATTATATATTATAAAATTCTCATAATTTCTTCTATACTCGAATTCCATAAAGACAAGTCTTAATATTTTATAGAAATGGTTTCATATAAGTTTCCTTGCTTTTTTAATATATCAAAAAATACTTTTTAGCAGTATTTTTAACATGACTTTTATGAATATATTATAATGAATACTAAAAGCATTTTCATTAATATTTTACCATTTAATAATATACAATTAAAATACTTTTATAATGATGAAATGAAAATATGCAGACCAAACTGATTACTTTTGAGGCAACAATCTATTTACTTAAGAAATACACAGTTAAACATCGGATAACAGCTATAATAAAACCCACTAATCTAAAAAATCATGAAAGTAGGGGTTAATTTTCTTTACGCTTAGATATATATCTTATATTTTATTAAGATGAATTTATATTTTAAACCTATTAAGCAATCTAATGACATAATACTAATTGCAATTTTGATACATTTAGAATAAATAAGCAAGTAACAGCAATGTAGTATATTAATTCAACTATAAAAAATTTATTGTGATCTTAGAAATAAAATATAGTTTGTGATTCTACTTGTTTGCAATTAATCAAGAATCATTGATTCATAAATTTTAAACATTTTTAATGAAGCTAAATACAAAATTTAGAAAAATAAAATGTAACAAAATTATGCACTGAAGCTAAGTTGTTAATTAAAATACTCATATTTAAAATAGTTCAAAGCAAAATTTTAGAACATAAAAACAAAAAATAATCTATTTTGTCAAACTTGAATTATATATTATAAAATTCTCATAATTTCTTCTATACTCGAATTCCATAAAGATAAGTCAATATTTTATAGAAATGGTTTCATATAAGTTTCCTTGCTTTTTTAATATATCAAAAAAGCAAGGAAACTTATATGAAACCATTTCTTTCTTCATTAATTTAATTAGTAATTAGCCAATTTGCCTAATAATAAATATTATACATGTTGTTTTTGTTGTTACCATATTTCTGTGTTATTTACTACATGAGACATGTTTATTTATTAACAAACAATAGGCGTTTAGATTTTTTCATTTCCACAGTACCAAACTGAATACTTTAAATAAAAGTTTGTTTAATTTTTGAAATTAATAAAATTATTTTATATGGAAAAAATAACTTTAAAAGATACATATGCATTTATATTGGCTACATATTTAAAATATTAAATTACTTACAATCAAAATATAGTGATAAAAATTGTAGTGACAATAATCTAAGCATTTTTTTAAACATTATTTAAAGATAAAACTTAAATTAAAATTGCTTGATAAAAAAATTAAGTAATTTTAATTAAATTAAAATTTAAAATAAATGTATCAAAATATCAAACAATGCTAAAAAAAATTAACTAACTTGATAAGTCCGAACCACTTCTAGTTTATCACCAAACAAGGATTCAAACTTCTTCTGTAAACTATAATAAAAAATTATCATTGCAAAAAAGTAATTACAAATGCATTAGACTTCAGTAAATTGTTTAAATATAACAAATACTAAATGAGCAGGGGAAAAAATTATTAACCTGAAAGTGAATGTAAGCCATCCCATATTCCCCGCATCTCTACCTTGCCAAAAATACACAACACATTGAAAACCATCTTCTTGAATTTCTTCTTCTTCTGCTCCATCTTCTGTCTCTGGAACTTCTAAAGGAACCCAGTATCGACATAAGAAAACATAACAATCTTCACTGTAAAAATGACCTGTAAAATATATATTTTGTTAAAAATGAAATTTTATAAAATATTTCAAAATCAATTATTATAAAGAAACATGACAAATTATATCTTTTCTCTTTTACAAAGAATTTAGTTATAAATTCATTTATTTGAAATATAATGATATATTTTTAAATGATAATAAAGTTTTTTTTTTTACCAATTTCTTCTTCTGGTAATCTTACAAATTTTTTGCCTTCTAAAACGAATGACTCCATAGCTTCTAAATCCTCATTCCATTCTTCCATCAAAGTTTTCTAAACAATGTGAATTAATTAAAAAAATTAAAACAATAATGTTATATCAAGTTTTTAATCAATATTAATAAAATGATTGATTATTGTTTAACAATAACAAATTATTAACAACAAGAATATTCAAATTGAAGTACATTTAAGAAAATTAAATCTTAATAATTATAATTTAAATAGTAAAAAGATAAATAATTTAAGTTAACTGCAAAATGATACACAAACTTAAGCATTATAAAATGACAAAATCAATCACAAAAAACTTAAAATAATAACATGGAATTTGAATAAATATATAAATATGCAGTAAAATTTAAAAACATATTTATAAATTTTTTCAGTATTTTACTCAATACTGATGTCAAGTAACATGTATTTTTGAAGTAAAATGCCACATGAAAATAGCCAAATTGACAGAACTCTGGCTTGCACTTAAAAAGCTCATTGGTTTAATTCCCATTTTCAGTATGTTTGCAGTGGCTCAGAATCCACTTTAAACTGTAAGTCCTGGTCTAATTAGACCATGTGTGCAAAAAACAATTATCATGCAACAAACATATAAAAATACAGTTAAAAAAATTACCAAAATACATGGTTTAAATGAAATTGTGCAAATATATAATAATAATATAACATAAAAGAACATAAGAAAATTTTAATGAAAAAAATCAAAGTTTATGACTTCAAAAATCAAAAACCAAACACAAATTCAAAAGTCATATCCTATATTTTGTTATTCTCAGTTTAATCTTCATTCATGGCCGTCCAAAAAATTGTTTTCAATTTTTAACTTGATCGTCTTATTTTTTATCAATAAATTCAAAAACTAGTTAATGCAGTTATGAAAAAAGGATTTTAAAATAATTAAATGTAACATTGTGTATCTTGCCCATGAAAAATTATATAAAATCATATTAACTGCATTAATAATGAACTTTAGAGAATTTTTTCTTTGTGTTTTAGAAATCAAAATAAGAAATTTAAATTTTGGAAGTAACTGAATAACAAGAAATTTAAAATTTCATTGTATCACATAATGTTATGGCAAATAAGGATATCACTAACAGCTTAACATACGAGCAAATTTTATAAAATTTAAAGTAAATATACATATAAAGTAATATGATAATAATCAAATTTATAAGATGTATGATTCAAAAAATATTAAACCGTCAATTATATTCTTTTGAAATCATCATAAAACATTCAGTACAGAAAAATACTTTAAAGTACTTTAAAGTACTTTAAAGCTGAATGTTCTGTAATCTTATTTTTAATTACAAAATAATGCTTACTAGAAACACAAAATTATTGAAACAACTTTCTCTAAAACAAAAGTAATAAATTTATGCAAGACTATCAGCTATCTTAGTTTAAACCAAACAATTAACCAAGTTAAAATTTTGCATTATTCTAGTTGATCAGATCTGTGAAACATATTAACCCTTTGCCAATGTCACCTGAATCCAGTATGGGCAACCACCACATGCAGTACTCGTGATTACAATTAACCAAGTTAAAATTTTGCATTATTCTAGTTGATCAGATCTGTGAAACATATTAACCCTTTGCCAATGTCACCTGAATCCAATTTGGGCAAGCACCACATGCAGTACTTGTGATGCCCGAACTGACTTCGGGCAAAAGAAAAATTAAAATTCCTATTTTGTGAAGCCCAATCTGGGTTTATTTCTGCTTTAGAATTCTTATAATTCTCTATTTTCCTAATAGATGGCTCAAGTGCTTCGATTTTTTACCGATTCTGACATCGGATGGGGGAGGGAAATGGGGGTATCAGCTGCTTAGATAAACAAACACGATTGGGTTGATAAACAAAAACAGAGTTTCGCTTTCTTGTTTAGTTTTGGTTGCTTTTTGTTCAGTTTATTTGGAAATAAATTTCTTTTTCACAATGCCTGATTCAGATACTGATGAGAAGTATAGCTTAGATTCTTCGGAATCAAATACCAACATATAAAAAAAGTTGACAATATATGCTTTTCTTCAGTCCATAATGTGGGAATGATTTAGTTTGAAGATAAGAAAAAAGAAAATATTTTGAAACTGAAGGTAGTCAAAGACTAAAATAACACTATGGGGGTGTTGATAAAATCTATCAACATCTTACAAACTGCCCGGTTTCTAGAAAACGAGGTAAAAAATATTACTAGAAAATATTTTTCCATCTTCTGGACCATGTGTTATATAACTCCTTCATTTTATATATTTCAGCAAGAGGTGTGAAAAATAATATAAACTTCAGAATATCAATTGTTAAACAAAATAAATCAAATGATCCACTACCAGGATCAAGGCTTCCTAGTGGAAGCTTACTGTGCTTCACAGGTTGACACTTTCCAGAATACAAAAAAATATACTCCAACCAGGCCGTATTTTATATGCTGTCGTAAGACCGATGAAAAAGGAAAGAGAATAAAGCTTGAGACAAAAATATATTGTAAAGATTGCGATATATAGACTTGCAAGCAGTATCATTTTTTGGTATATACCATACTTAAAAGATTTGTAAAATTTATGTATTAAAAATTATATTCTTTTTTATATTATACCAGTTATATTATATTTAGCTTCAAAATGTAACTTAATTTCTTCTAGTTGAATAAGATGTATGTGTAATTTATTACTGTTTTATGTTTAAAAACTATAAATATATTAGTTACTGTATTTAAAACTTTATTTTTGTTATAA
This sequence comes from Latrodectus elegans, assembly GCA_030067965.1. NCBI lineage: Eukaryota > Metazoa > Arthropoda > Arachnida > Araneae > Theridiidae > Latrodectus > Latrodectus elegans. Next base: position 109,544,810 of record CM057820.1, read on the forward strand.
AAAACTATCTTCTAACTTTTATAATAATAAAAAAAATAAAACTTCCATTTTTCTGAAATATGTCACAGTTAAAGGGTTAAAAAAGCAATATATTACACTTCTAAACAATCAAATGCTATTAAAAGTCACATACTAAATTTGAAAAATTTGTTATAATTTCAGTTGAAAGCAAATACTAATTTTTTTAACAAAATGATTTAATATTACTCACCGCTTCTTCTTTACTCATTGGTGGTTGCCTATTCATAAATAAAGCAGATAAATCTGCTTTTGTTTCTTGTTTACTCATCCATTTCTAGATAGGAACAAGATAAAAAAAATAACACTAATTTTATTATATTTCTATATCAAAATTATTTTTATTATTAAAAATTTACCAAATTTAATTTGATGTAATAATGATAAATGTAGTAATAGAAATGCAAACAACTTCGTTTAAATTTGCATTCTATATGAAAAGAATATAACATAAAAATGTTTAAAATTAAATTACAAAATTTCAGTTTCTAACAAGAAGATATAAAAAATTTTAGTTAGTTCAGAATAACTTTTAAGTTTGAGATACAATTCTCATATTATTTCAATCATTTTTCTCTAAAATATATTAGTCTTTTTAATCTTTTATATGATACATAAAAACGTGATGTCATTTAAAGCTACCAGTTTTACACAACAATTAAATTGAAGAAAATTTTTGAAGATTTTTCAGAAAAATCATTAACAAAAAGCTTATTTTTCCCAAATAATTTATGTTTTCTGGGAATACTGTTCTTTTCCACACTGATCCTCAAAGAATATCAAATTCATGCTGAAGTATACAATTTGCTTATGTGTCTCTCAGTTTAACTACTATATCAAAAATAAAAAAGTTGTATAATATTATGCTTAAAAATTTTATGCATCAAAGAGTTTAAAAGTATATACATGTTATGTAATTTATATGCATAATTGGTAAGGTAAATTTTTAAATAGCAATATAATAAAAAAAATAATTTAAGCTTAAAATTATATAACCCATTTCTGCCTTAATAAAAAAGACATTTATAAACGAGTACCACATTTATAAGTAACATTTAAAATAAAACTAAGATGGGTATAAATTATAATACAATTTCCTTTTGAAGCATTAAATTTGAAAAAATTATACTTTAATATCAAAGAAAGATTTTCTGGTTTCTACAGTTTTAAATTAGGAACATATTTTATCACTTTTTTTATTAGAGTTAAGTATTTTAGTAAAATTGTGTAAAAACTATTTTAATTCAATATTTATTTATTACAAATACCTGGAAATTTGGCTATTGCACTATTATTTATCTAGCCTTCCAATATTTCTAAACTCTGCATTTAAAAACACAAATGCAGAGCACGAGTCGAGGTGAGTAGCATCAAAAAGTTGATGTTGTTTGCACAGGGTGCATATGAGAGAGTCACAAAGTCCAAACCTATCCAAATATGCGGGAAAACAGTCATGGCTCATAGTAAGGCGGAAGTGAGTCACAGCTCATATTCTAGGGAAATCAGAGATGAACTATGCATACTTAACTAGCAAGGCCCATGGCTTACTAGCAGAGTCAAGCAACACTTTCTGCTTTATCTTGGATGTATATCTTCTTTTTATCAGGAGTTTCATTGAATGAAAAGAGAGGCTTTTCAAAGGTCTTTGGAGGACCCTTGCAGCCTTTTTGGCCAAAAAGCCAGCAGCCCCCGTGTTCAGGAATCCTGCAATGAGCTGGGATCCACTGAAATACAACAGAGATTGATGTTTATAATTCTCTCCACTCTAGTATATGGGTATTATCAGTATATTGCCTGCTTGCAAGAGATTGAAGGACAGACTGGGAGTCTGACAAAATAATCGCTATGCAGAATGACAAGGGTGAATAGCCAGTTGCTTTAATGTGATTGGCTATTTGCCTCTTGCAATAATTCCTCATTTTAATTCAATATAAAAACATAAATTTCTAATATATACCAAACATCTATACTAATTATTTCATTATTAAGATAAAAATTAGTCATGGTAAATATTATTGTCCTCTCAAAATTAATATAATATTATATTTTCTTATAATATTATGTTATACTACTAACATAATACTTTCAAATGTTTTTTATGATTTCATTTTTTTTAACTAATTGATTACTTTTTCACTTAGATGAAATTTTTTGAAATTATTAACTTCCAAACTTTTTCCATTGATGTTGAATGAATTTGCTTTTTAAATTTGTTTTCTCATTCCTTCAAGATTGAGTGATTTGTTGTTAAAGATATAGCAAGATTGAAGTTAGCTTATAACACCTCTATAGTAAAGAATTATTAATGCTGTTTTATGACTTTTTACGTCCTTTTGAGTTTATATAGTGTTAGCCTAAGATTTGTAATGTTACAAGCTGCACTAAAATTAATGAATAAAAATGAACTTTTTCAAAAATTTAAGACTAAATTTATGAAAAAAAATTTTATGTATATTTTTCTAAATTTTTATAATATACATACACACACACATACATGAAGCTCAGTGGCTAAGTGGTAGTACTTTGCGGTTCTAAGGCACAGTCCAAGGTTCGTTCTTTGGGCTGGGCAAGATCAACTCAGTCTTTTATCCCTAAAGTAGATCAATAAATTGAGTACCAATCATTCCTGGGAATTAAACACTGAGGGTTTTACATGATGCTGACCATTTAAGCAGGATATAAGCTTTGCACTCCAGGGCCCTTAGTCAAGAAAGCAGATATGGGTACTGTAGGCTTGGCTCACAAATAGGCTACAATGCCACATGTTTAGTAATTTTAGTATATACACATACATAAAACATTTTGTTAAACATATTTTTCCTTATATGTACCAAATTATAAAAATGTATGTATAATAGTATATATATATATATTGAAAAATATCAACTCACCTTCAAATCAGGTCCAGTTCTTGCTACAGATTGAGCAGTTCTTGTAAAATCTACAGCAATAACATCATCCCAACCATAAAATTTTGATTTGAAAATTTGAGGTTCAGTCCTAAATTCATAAATACATAGTTAATTTCTCAATATATGTAAGTAGATTATAGTACTATTATATAAATAGAAAGTCAAATTCAAAAGAAAATATTGTTATTATAAATGACACATGGTTACAGTGTAAGAAGATCAATTATTAACAATCTTTATTGACAGCACACCAGTGATTATAATTACCTCTATGAAAGTGTGCTAACACTGAATGCATATTCTTGATGAATAAACATTGACAAGAAAACAAATATTTATAAAATAACAATATAAAATCTATTTAATTTAAAATATAATTACTTATATTAAAAGTGAATACAAGTAAAGGTGTAAAAATTTATGTTACTATACATATTACAAACCCAATTAAGCCAAAAAAGAAAATGGATTTGTTTAGTTTAATAGTAATAATAAATATTGGTAATTTACTTCAGTAGATAATAGATATGAATGTCTCAAACACTAATTAAAGAAAAATCTACAATCGCTAGAATACAGTAAATATATCAAACCAATGAAGTAGAATATATGATCAAAAAAAAATCAGCATAAGTCATATAAACCTGAACATATACTTAAGATATTACAGAAATCTTATAATGCTTGAACATCAGATAATTTATACAACAAAAAGATTGCTTACTATTGTAAGATTTCATTTAATATTTTTAACATTTCCTGTAAAATTTAAAAGGTATAATTTTTTTTTTATTCATTGCATTAAAATTTAGAGTTTCTATGAAAATTAAACATGCTAATTAAAAAAATATTTCATTTGAAGATTTTTAAATATATTCGCTTGTAAAGAGAAAACTTAAATATATTCTGATTTTTTAAAGGTATTTCATTTAATATGTCTTTTGTAATAAACTTACCCTTCTAAGACTCTGCTTACAATAGCATGTTTTGGCCTTTTAAGCATGCTACAAAGTTCTTGAGATAATTTTAAAGCAGCAGCTCTAACTAAACGTGTAGATTTTTGTCCAAGCCTATAAGAGTTTAAATATTAAAAGCCAATATTTTTTAAATGTGTTTTAACTTCAAATTAAATACATGAAAGTAAGAATTTAATAATAAACAGAAAATATCTAAAAAAATTTTTAATAAATTTCTATAATTTAAAGTAATGGATAACAAAGATAATTAAATATGACTTTACATTTAAATAAAAATGTTGTAAAGTTGTTACTCAAAACTTTCCCAGCAATTTGAATTACTTTTAAAAATTATCAAAAGCACAGGGGCAAAACAAAGAAAATATATAATTTGCAGTGAAAAGGATAAAATAACATTCAGTTAACTGTTTAGTTGGTGATGCAGATGCTTTTGCAAACATTGATAAAAGAAAATAAAAGTTTTACACCTGTATTTAGTTGATTAAATAACGAAACTCTAAAGCATATTTTGATCAAGCTGTGATTGGATATTAAAAATGACCTTTTATGACAGATACAAAAAACAATAAAAGGTTTTCTCTAAATAATACAATATAACACTATCTAAATAATGGATTTACACTAAAAGAATCCAACATTCTATTTGGCAAAACAGTTAGTATGTGGTACATTTTAAGATGACAGAATAGAATCAAACCTCTCCACCGAATAAATTGTCTATTACTAATTTTAATTGTTAAAGAAAACTCTCATTAACTGCAATTTACTGACGAAATTTCAAAAGGAATACCTCCAAAACAATATAACAATCATTCTCCAAAATGACAATACAAGAGTATTTTTTTCAGGAATTCAAATTTAATTAAAGTGCTGTTAGTTCTTTCATAAATTCAATTTAACTTACAATGCACTAGAATAAAAATTTTAATTATTGGAGGATTTATTAGTTAAACCCCTTTTCGGTTTTTCCAGAGTTGAGCTTGGCTAGGTAAAATGTACCATCCTGGCTCATCCTGAGTGTAGCTCAAGCATCGCGGAATTTCACACAGTGCAATCCGTCTTTACCAAATTATTTCACATGTGCTTTTTATGGTTTTGCATGCATTTGTTTACTTTTCTGGCTACTAGATGGTATCACTATCCAGAATTTTCAGCTGTAGCTCTAAAATAAGAGCAATTATAACTTTCTAATGACTGTTTGAATGTCTATTTTGTGATGTTTTCTGACATCACTTGTTTGCCGAAATTTTGCTGGTGTCAGTTTCCCGGCGAATTCTTGCTGGTTTGCATTCAACCTTTGTCATGAATCATTGAGTGCTTGCATATAATATATTAATTCTGATTCCAGTGGTTCCAATTCAGATGATGATTTTGGAAATGAATACCGTTTAGATATTTCAGAATCTGATTGTTCAGATTTCAGAGCTTTTGAAACAGAAAGTGATTTCAATTCAGAAAGCTTGAGTGCTGCTTGTCAGTGGTGTGAACTAAATACGGATACACCAAATCCTGCTTCCCCAGAGTTTATATTTCAAGGAGACTCAGGACTAAATTTTTGTCAAGTGACAGTGACAACATTTTGCAGATTTTTGAATATTTTTTTGATGATGGAACTCTAGAAATTATATGTAATGAAACAAATCATTATACTTCTCAGTATTTGAAAAAAAAAATGAATTGAAAAAGGAATCAAAGGCTCAGAAATGGTATCCAACAAGAAAAGATGAAATCAAGATATTAGTGGTTTTCACTTTACAGGGCATCGTGAAAAAGCCTGAAGAAGATTTATATTGGCGTAAAAAAGAAATAATGAAATATTTCTTTTTTACTACAGTATGAATGAAGTTTCCCAAATATAGGTGTATGAAAACACCTATATTTGGAAACTTCATTCAAACAGAAGATACAAACCCTTGTGGCAATTTTTACATTTTTCGAACAACAATGTTTATGATCCCGAATTGCACCCTAATCCCAAATTGTGTAAAATATGGCTTTTGTTTGAGTGTTTGAATGGAAAATTTATAAGTACATATTCTCTAAATAAAAATATTTCTGTTGATAAAAGTTTGATGTTGTATAAGGGATGCCTTGGTTGGTTGCAATATATACCACTCAAGAGAGCTTGTTTGGCATTAAATTTTACATATTAAGCAAATCTGAATCTGGTTACATGTGGACATGCATAATCTATACAGGAAAAGTAACCATTTTGAATGAACAATTCAAAAATGTGCCTGTGTCATCACAAGTCGTGATAACACTATTGCATCCCTTTTTGAACAAAGGACACAGTAACTATTGATAAATCTTATACGTCCCTAGAACTGGCAGAATTGATAACATCATATTAAACTGATATTCATGGCACAGTTTGTCTGAACAGGAAAAATATGGCTATTGAGATAAAAAAAAAAAAAAAAAAGAAATTGAAAAAGGAAGAAATTGCTGCATATCAAAAGAGGAAAGTCATGGTCCTGAAATGGAAGGACAAAAAGGATGTCGCATCACTTTCCATTGTGCACAACACAGAGATGATTACAATTACAGGAAGGAAGGAAACAAAATGAAACCAAAAGTGGTAGTGGATTACAATGAAACTAAAAAAGGGGTTGACCGTGTAGACCAAAGGTTACCAAATTGGTCCAGATGGACCCCCAAAGGATCATAGGAGACCACACAGGGGTCCCTATAGATGTGAATAGAAAACTGGGGTTCACAAGTTGTAAGTGGAGGTCCACGAAAAATTTTATGGTTTTCATAATAAAGAACCAACATTTTAGTTTGGATTTACCTACCAACGTAGGCAGATAGCATCATTCACAAGGTAGTTATTCAAAAATATTCGAGATTCAGTTCAAACACCGAATTGAATAGAACAATAGATAATAGTATAAGTGTACACCAAATGTCGAAACTTGCAAAGTGCTGCCTGTGTGCCATCTCATTAAAAGCATGACTATTTTTTATTGTTGATTAATGTTATTTTGATTTTTTTATAGTTGATTCAGAGTTTATTATTGATTTTTTGTAATAATAAATGTTTATAATTTTGCACAACCACAAATATTATTTTAATAAATAGGACCCAAGAAAATGTGCTACTTTTTTTCCTTCTTAACACCCCCAATTTAGGGTGTTTTTTTTTTTTTTTTTTTTTTTTTTTTTTTTTTTGGAATTTTGGGAATACAGTAGAAATGCAGCAGCAGGGGTTTAGTGAAAATAGTAAAACTTTGAAAGTGGTCCACGAGAAAAAAGTTTGGGAACCCATAATGTAGACCAAAGACAAAGCATTTACAATGTCACTAAAAGAAGAAGGAAAAAATATTACAAGATATTTCTCCATTTTTGGATATAGCACTGTGGAATAGGATGTCCTTCTGCTGATCACCCTCCTTCACGCCAGTTTGAAAGACATTTTGTTGACCACATCCCACCAACAGAGAAGAAGACTAATCGAACACAACAGTGTATTATTTGCTGCTCAAAGAGAGACAGTAGAGGAAAGAAGGTAAGGAGAGAAACAAGGTTCTACTGTCCAGATTGTGATGTTGGACTCTGTGCAGTACCATGTTTTTGATTGTATCATACTCAATCAAATTTTGATTAATAATTTCTCAATCATTTATGTAAATGCATAGGATATAAATAAATTTTAATTCGAGATAAAAGCTAGATATTCTAAGCTTTATATTTATAGTTAGAGTGAATTGACTCCAAAGTCTAATGATTTCTGCCATACAGAAAGCCAACTATACAGGTAAATTACTCATTTATTTAAATTGATTTTTTTTAAATTAATTTTTAGGAAATTTTGTATGTGAATGATACAATTATGTTTAAAAAACTATGTATGTATGAAAAAAAACATTAAAAAAATTGACATTTTTTATCCATAATCCCAAAATAAAATGAACCTGGAAGGGGTAAAAAAAATTCTAAAATGCCTTTATGGTATTAAAAAATCGATTATCTAATATTCTCACCACTCTTTCTCCAGCTGATTAAGATTGCAAAATTTGCTCAGCAAGTAGCAGAGAGATTGATTAACACATCCACTGCCAGTAAAATTTAAATATCCATCCTCAGAAGCGGAATGGACTGTCTGCCTTTTTCAAAAATGTACATAAAAAATTCAAATACAATATTTCAGGCACCTCATTAAAATATAAAAATAATGCTTAACTAATAAGTTTCAGAAACTTCTTCATTCAATCTTCATAGCAGCAGTAAAAATAAAGCATATAACTTATCATAGTCGATTGTTGTTCCAGAACATTGCCAGCATACATTCCAGGACATATGTGGCAGCTAATGTGTTAATTTAACCTTTTCACACCTTTGTTTCAGCATGTCTTTGTTTACAATGCTCCTTGAGGATAAAGTTGATAAAAAAAAGGATTTGTGTTTTAGAAAAGGGGTCTTACACTGTTAAGTCTAACTTTATAAAAAATTCATTAAGTTTAAGTTCTAATACCCTAATTTTTGAAATTGTTTAAGATTATTACATAAAGTGTGATATACATCAAAACTAGAATATAATAATGTTTTCCTTTAATTTACAGGAAAATATATAAATAATACTTAATATTACATAACTAACAAAGTAATAATACTTATCTTGAGAAATAGTTTCTGAAAGTGCTATTCAAAATTTTCCAAAGTTTATAATTGATGGAACACATTAATAAAGTTTGAAATTAAAAACTAATATGACAAAGGGTATTTAAAAAAAACAAATAAAATTAAAATGACTGAGTGTCAAATACCTTGAAGCATGGAGAAACACAAAGTTCTATTTTGTATTGTTTGGAAGCATAAAATGTTTATTGCATTTTTCTTTGTTCAGCACTGTTTTCAAACAAATTATGCACTTTCTCCAGCTTTTCTCAATCATATTGTTTATGTTAAGGTTAAGAAAATGCCCACAAGACAAACAAATAGATGCTAGTACACATCTAACTGTAAACTGACTGTTTTTCTTCTTGTTTTCATAGTTCTCCAAAATTTTGTCAACTAGCTTAAATTAAAATTAGGTAATTACCATTTTAGTGCCATGTTTTTTGTCAAAAAGAATGCTGGAGTTCAGTGTTGATGCATACATAAGCCCAAAAAGTAATTTTTAGTACCACTTCACAGATTTTCTAAAACATAAATGATGTGTCATAATTCCATCTACACTACACATGTTTTTGTTGTAAGCAATGATACACATTAAGGCTTTAAAATGTCCTTGCTAGTTATCTTATCATTTCGGCAGATTTAACCATTTCTGCCTCATGTACACTTATTGCATAAAAATGTCTTTCCCTTTTTCTTTGCATGCAAAAACATTCCTATTGCGGATTTGCAACACATTCAATTTCATTCTTTTTTAGTTTCCTTCAAGGAATATCTTTGTGTGAGCATCCTTTTCCTTCTTTTGAAAACTGTTCAACAAATATTCATTTTCAGGAATGCATATAATCTGCAATAGATGGGAAACTGAAAAAGTGATGCAAATATAAATTATACTCTTTCTTCAGTAATATCTACATTTTTTTCACTATTTTTTCTCAGCAAGACTACTCCATGCTTAACATTTCTGAGTTTTTACTACAGTAATTCAAAAAATTCCATACACACATAACTGGAAATTCAACCTCATATATTCTTATCCCATAAAACAACCTTTTTGATAGAATGTCCTTTCTAAACAAAAAGAAATTCATCAATGCAAATATTTTTCTAAAACATATAGTTTGTTTTAAATTTATTTTTCATATTTTCAACAATTTGTTCCAGTTTTCTCAACTTTTTAGCACTCTTGTCTGAAGTGCAATGCAAAAATTTTAATATGCATAGAAATTAATTTCAGGCATAACTTTGTTTTTAAAAAAATTGAGAAGCAAACATGACATTTGTAGTTAAATACATTTTCAAGTTGGGTTTCTTGACGATGCTCATCAATACTATCATTGCAAAAAAACACCTTTACATTTTCAGTAGTTAAATTTAAAAATTGGGTTGATTTGGAAACTAATGGAATACTTCCTTCAGCATTTTGAGGAAAACTTTTAAGTTCTTAAAGTAATCAAATTTAACAAATAATCATCAAAGAAAAGGTTAAAGAAATCAATATTTTTTCTGCATTCACAACAGAATTCGTTCCCATTCCAGTAAATGTAAGGACATGCAATTCCACAAGCTTTCTATACTAAAACAAAGCTTTTTGAAATCAAACATTTGTCAGGTTTTTACGAAATAAGAAGCACAGTAAATAAATCCAAAAAGCAACAAAAACTGAAACCAAAACCTTAAAAGACACCACAAAGATTTGAGAAATAGAGAAAGTATTTGGAGAGCTTTTAGAAAAGTGAATGCTCATATCACTTGAAAAATTAAGAAGCTGAATTCTATTTGTTTACAGTAAAGTTCCAAGAAATGTAAATGCTTACATTATGTGAAAATTTAAGGAACTGAATTCTATCTTTTTACATTCTGATTCTCAACCTCCCCCACAACAGCTGGCAATCAAAATACCAAACATGGGCAGAATATGAACAAACTGAAGGTCAGGAAACTAAAATTAAATTTATTTCAAATATAATGGGCACAATGTATCTTCTAGGGGTTATTAAAAATTGCTTCAGATAAAACTGTACATATGCACCAGACACCCACAAAGCCAGATCTTCCAGAATGCATGGGTGATTCTCCCTACTTCGAGAAATGTTCATGTAATATAAAAATATGATTCCTCCTTCATGAAAAGGTTAAAAGATAAAAATAAAAATATTTCTTTTGATATAAAAAAGATTAATTAAAAAAAATCAATCAAAGCAATTTTTTAAAATTATAATATATATATTGTTTGCTAACTAAAAAAGATTGTTTGTGACACTAAATATTATTTTACCATGAAATACAATAAAATATTAATATAAAAAACACTTAATTGTATTATCAAGTTCAAATATTGAAAATTTCAAAAATTTATTGGGGTTATTTTTATGAAAATGTAAAAATATAAAAAAATAATTATTTAAAATTGCTTACTTACCAAACAAAAACATCAGAAGAACAATCCAAAATATAAACATTCTTTGTCTCTAATATTGATTTCTCTAATCTATTTTGTTTTATTTCCACTGAAAATTGAAATTAATAAAATTATATACCAAACAGAAAATTAAAACTGATAAAAATTTAAGATAAAGAAAAAAATTTTACATGAAATATTTGTTTAAAACATGATCTATGTATTGATAATGAAATTATGTCATCACTGAATAAATTATCAAGTAAGTTTTTTTTCAATATAAAAAATTAGACTAGCAATTATCATTTATATAAAAGATATATCTTTATAATTTATGCTCATCTAAAAGAATAATAAATACATTTAATCATTAAAAGAAAATAAAGAAAGGCCATATTCAGTTGCAGTTTTTATCAGGATAAAGTTACAGATATCATATTTCAGTTAGAATACAAAGAATATCTAAATATTCTCAATTTTAGTTTGGTTATAATATATTGTATAGCTAAATAATTACATTCAACTGCAATATAATTATGTATAACTTTAATTTAAGTTAAATTTAAAGGTATGTAAGCACTAAAACCAATTAATTGCACTGTAAAATTTTATAAGCCATTAACTAGAATTTAACTTATTATAATAGACACATATCTTTAAAACATTAAAACTTCATATCATTTGATTATTTCTTTGCAAATTTAAAAACATATTTTAAGACATTTCTTTGTGAATTTTAAAACAAAAGCTCAATTTCAAATTTTAAGTGATATGGAATTTTAAATTGCATTTTTCATATTGAAAAGATAATTATATGAAAATTTATTTCTTTTTTATGAAAACAGAAACATTCTCACCATAAAAATAACTTTTTATAGAAAAAAAATAAAAAGTGTTATTTTAAAATTTTATTTCAAAAATTAATTTTTATAAACTATACATTCCAAAATTATATTTAAGGCTAATCGGGGTAAATATCAATTCCAATAAAATTGTAAATGTTTTCACTGTTCTCTTGAACATTTACTTATTTAATCAATTTTAGAAATTAATATAAATTCTATTTTTTAAAAGAGTATAAAGGGATTATCATTGTAGAATCAGATATAAATTTTAAAGATTATCAATAAACTTTCTCAAAAAGTAAGCAATAAACTACAAATAATGATACAAGAATAAAGATAATTATAAGATGTTTTCATCATATGAGAAAAAATAAAATTACCACGATTCTTAATGCTTTTTGATTCATGTAGTAGTTTTATTAAAATTGGTAAATGAAAATTTCAGAATCAATTTAAAATGTGATAATTTTAGATGATTTAAAAAAAAAGTGATAATGTCAAATGTTTTTTTACATCATCATATTAATACTAGACCTTAAAATTCAGAATTTTTGTATCATGCTTCCAATAGGTGAGCAATTCAATGTTTTGTCATAATAATTATAACAGAAAAACATAAACTAACTAAATTTACAATTATATTATTATTCAAACAGTAAGGATGTCTTGCTTATTTAATAATTTCTGCAGTCTAAAATGATAATTTAATTCTGAGTGCATAATAAAATTCTTTTTTTATCAATCTAATCTATTAATATACTAAATCATATTTAATTACAAATTAATTAAGATGAAATTATTGTATTTTCCTGTATATAATTCATGTATTTTGTGTTAAAAAAATTATGAATTTTGATGTATGTATTATATGGCAGCACGAATAATTTAACAAAAAAGTATTCTCCATCAAAAAAGCTTATGGTAAAACTTTGAAAAAAATTCCATTTATGTTTTATAAAATAAATAACAGATGGCATCACAACCAGGTGCACTTATTTGAACTATAAGCACCATTGTTAAATTGTGTTCAATAACTAATTCAGTTTCTTGAAATGATATTACAGTTGCAATTGGCTAATGTCATTTGAACATCTGCTATATCTGAGACATCTCGCTTTGGAAACATCAAATTCATACATTGTCATGTGGAAGCAAAAATGTTTAAGCTACACGGCAAATTTTTAACTAAAAGTAACAGGGAAGGCAAATAAAAAATTGGTGACAAACATATTAATGTAAGGCGAAAAACAAAGAATGTGCTACACAAAAGAAAAATGTATCTAATACGCATTTTGAAAATAATCCATCACTTTCATTTAATTACTAATGAAACAAATACATTTTATTCTTAAAATATGTCTAACTTCATTTTAAAAGTTATTAAAAACTATAAATCCATTAGTTTTACTAAAATGTTCTCAAATTTTAATTGATGTCGCACTTTGGTTGATGTGAATCTAAACAGATCTTTTTCTATAATAAATTTTTTTTCTGTACAATTCTGTATGTTTAATCATACTGTATTATTTTTTATTTGATCTCCCATCACAATAGTTTACATTTTCAAATATTCACAGAAAAATGAGAAAAATTATGAAATTATGTGACTTTTTTTTTTCCTTTAACTTAAAATTAAAAAAAAAGGAAAAAAGAAAGACTTGTGGATAATGCGCTGATGCGCTTATATACAGGAAAATACAGTATTAAAAAGAAAAATCCTGTATAAGAATACATGTCCTAATTTATTAGAACATATATATTATACATTAATAATATTTTAATTAAATAAATTAAGCATAATATACACATCAAAATAGTAAAATATACACACTAATAATATTTTAATATTATTAATAAAATTTCATAAGCACAGTTAAAATTTATTTACCTTGAGGCAATTCTAAATATCCCATACCCAAACCCACTTGATATAGTTTAGGATGGAATAATGTGAAGGTATCATCAGAATTTTCTGTTGGTGGATCAAGTGATGCGTAGTTTTCAATGCCCAAACATTTTAAAAATTCAGGAGTCTCTTGGCCCTGAGTGAACGTAAATATTTCAGATAAATTTTTTCTTTCATTTTTGTTCATTTTCTCTGCTAAAAGCCTGAAACAAATATATTTTTAAATAAATATTTTTGATACCACAGAAATAGTTCTTTTTTTTTTTTTTTTTTTAACAAAATCTTAATATTTTTGAAATTTAAGGCAAGTAACATTAGGGAAGTAACTACTACCTTGCTTTTGACTGGACAGTGTTTTTTGATTTTTTTCCATACCAAATATAAATTTTTTTACCAGCATCCAGGAGAAATACATATCGAGGATCCAATGTATCATAGCAAACAGGAAACTAAAACATAATTATGAAATGAAATAAATATTGCTCACATACCACAAGAAACATAAAAAATAAGGTAAAATTAAACTCACTGATTCAATATGCAGAATCCTATTATTTGTTTCTAGTCTATATAATCTGGATATATATTCCTGAAAAATTGAAGTTATGTAAATAGAGGTAAATATAAATAGATTTTTATAATTGCAAATGATAGTTTACAAAAAGATAAAAAATAATTGCAATTAAAACCATTGAGTAAAATTGTATGTTTAAATATAACAAATGTTTAAGTACTAAAAGTCATATTGCGATTCACTAAAAATTTTATGATCAATAAAAGTTGAGATAATTGAAAATACTTTTTGAATCAATAGTTTCATCTAAAATAATACAAAATTACTTTGGTACAGCTAGTTTTATTTTCCAGTAAAACTGGATATTAACTAATTAAAAAATGCAGTAATGTAATTTGATATTCAACTAAAGTTATTATTTTAACTTATACTTTTTAATTTATTTATAAAATAACAAATGAAAAATAAATTAGAATGATGAATCTCATAATTTAATGCTGTGATTTTTCTAAATAATAACATTAACAAGTAACAAAAATTGAATATCAATTATAAATTAGATTAACAATTTTGCCAACATGTATCATAAATTGCATTAGTTCATAACACAAATTTTAAAAAGTTAATGAAGTATAAACTTGAAATAATATTTTATATAAATGAAATAGTATCATATTATAATTGTATGTTTAAAAACTTGCTGCAAAATATCAAAAAAAATCTCATTTTGAGTACAAATAAATTCACAATATGCAAAACATAATTTAAAGCAAGGCAAATCAATTCATACAAAAATGTGAATAAAAAATAATTTTTAAAACTATAAATTTATTTATCTTAAAAAAAAAGTAAAGTAAGGCCTAACTGTCTGTGGCTAAGTAAAAATTGAATTACTTTTAATTAAACAACAGTTTATATCTTATATAAATTATACTGCAAAAGGGGAAAAAAAAAGATTAGCTAAACGTTTAAATAAACACTAAAAAAAAAAAGAATTATTTGTCTTTGATTTAGATTATATTATAGATATATTACTTTGTTTTTATATATTTCTAGTTTTAGAAAACAAAAACATTCTGAACTTCTTGTTTTTTTCTAAAGTATATACAGAAAACTTTAAATTAAATATTAATACTATTATAATCACTATATGAAAAATATTATATCTTAAATTCAACTTAATATGATAAAAAGTCAAATGGATATTATTAAAATAAGAACAGTATATTTTATACTTTACTACAAAAACAGAGTTATTAGCAATATTAAAATTTATTAGAAATAAAGAATTATACAGAAGTAAGAATACGAAATAAACACTAGCAATTATAAAAACTTTCAATGTCATTAAAAAAATTTTAAAATAAGAGATTTAAAAGCAAAATGAAATTTGGTTTGAAAACATAAAAAATTTTAATTAAGAAATAATTTTATCCCACCAAACACTTTTAAAATCTATATTTTTTATTTAAAATTATCTGAACAGATATGCATTTAGAAATTAGAGATATAGAATCCATCTCTTACTGCTCATGAATTCAGCCACTCTAAAGAATGCACTATAAAGAATTATAAGGCATATATTTCTTTATAGTGCATTCTTTAGATTAAGCAAAAATGAGATATGTTCTTAAAAGCTTCATTTAAATGGGACCCAAAAAGTTTATAAACATACCACTTCTTCAATGGTGAAAAATCCACTAGCTGTTCTCCCACCTTCAATGTAAACTATTTCAGAACCAAATAAATCTAAAAATTCATCACTTTCATCCCCCTGTTCCTCTCGTATAGTACGGCACTGAGCTCCCAAAAAATTTCTCAAATTGACAGCATGAATAGCAGCACAAGCTTTTTTATCCAACTATGATAATGTACAAATATTAAATTACTTTTATTACATTAACATAAAATAAAATTAATTAGATTGCTTAATATTATCTAATACTTACAGTTGCTTGTGATCCAATCCAATAAAATATTTGCCAATCTAAACTTTGATTATCATCCAGAAAAGTTTTCAAGATAATGTAACAGTCTCCTTCATAGAACTTACCAATTAATGCTATGAAGATAAACCAAAATGTCAAACAATAATATTATATTTTTAAAAAAAATGTTGTGAAGTAATGACTCCCATAAATACCTTCATCTATCTGATTAGGAACAAAGTTTTCGATTTCCCAACAAGACAATCCTAAATAATAAATCAAATGAAAATGAACATGTGACATTTATGAACACAAAATAAAAAAGCTTATATATAAGATTTGTTTGAAAACTCAATTTTTACATTACATATATTTACATTCGGTAATTTGTGCGCTAAAACAAAAACAAAATACATACACATGAATGCTTTTCATGTTATTTTAAATTAATTGGAATAATATTATAAATGTAAAATATCTTATTGTAATTTTAAAAAACAACAGCTAAGGAAATGAAAAAATTATTAATACCTCTGACAAATTTTCTCAAGCACCCGATCTCATAAATAAAAGTATTTATTTTAATTTCAAATTTTAACTTTAACTTCATTATTTAATGCTTAAAATTTTTTAATCAATAATTACCTCTATAAGTTTAATAGTAGTTTTAAAAAAGGCTGAATCTGCTACAAGTTTGTTAATCTCTTTACTAAATATTTATGTATATCAAAACTAATTTTAAAAAAAACTTTTTGATATATACAAAAGTATGCTTTTTACATAGGGGCATTTATCTTTTCTAACTATGAAATATGCAAAAATAATTATTTACTTTTGCACTCTAATTAATCTATTTTGTTTTAATATAATAGTGTTTTTATATGTTGAGTTTTGAAATTCTTTAAAAATAGAATACAATAAATTTTAAAGAAGTGCTAAGAATAGTATTAAAATGAAAGGACATCAAATACTATAAATTTTTAAAGCAAAAATTGTAAATAAAATGGTCTTCCTCTGACTTAATACTAAAGTATAAAGCGTATAAGCAACATTTTTTGAAACCATCTTATATTCAAAAGTCCCTAATTTCTTCTCAACTAATGTAAAAAATATATATATATGGTATTAATTTATTTACCCATATTTAAAGATGATAAAAGTAAAGCACAAATAAAATTATTTAAACATTTCTGTAATATTTTCCCACAAAGAAAACTAATCTAACAAGTGAATTCCAAAACTTAGACAAACAAAAATTTATGAAAATAATAAGTTAAAAGATTAAGTCAGTAAAAAAGAAAATGAACAAAAAGTGAATTTGCTTGAAAAAAATCCCTTCATAACTGCAGAAATAAAAAATACAAGAAAAAATAATGTTTTAGCATTTATTTATGGCAAGATTTTTATTTGTAGTTTAGTTTTATTAATATATAATGCACAATACATTGTTAAAAATTTGAAAAGTATAAATTAAAATATTTTTTAGAGGTATAGCAAAGAAGCAAAGTATTTTCAATGGAAATTTTGCTATCTATTATACAGTAAGATAAAACGAATATTTTTATTTTTACTACATTATAATTTTTTCATGGTACTATGAGTTGCAGATATACTGAATGGAATTTTAAGTTAATCCTAGAGCTTGCCCTTTACAACCAAAATAAGACATGTAAATAAACTTATTTTTTTCTCTTTAGAAAAGCAACTTATTCATCATGTGGAATGTTACACTATCCAAACCAGATAAGAAGTTATGAAAACAAATATTTCTTTAATCATTTAATATTTAGAGCAACTTGTTGAATACCACATTTTCTGTTGGATGTGATTTACAACTTCAGCCATATGTGGCAAAGAGCTGATTTGATTGGGAATTAAGATTTAAAATACATTCTAAACAACTAAAAATACTCCAGAAAGAGGGGATAATTGAGCACAGGAAATACTGATAAATAGCCAGAGAAGGATAACAATTTATTTTCCAGATTGGTAAACATTTCTTATCAAATTGGTAACCATTTCTGCTTAACTGATGATAAAAATATGCAGCTGTAAATGAATGTGTAAGCTGTAAGGGAATGTTTCACAAATAAATTTATTGTTTTTCACAAAATGTTTTATCAAAAAATGAATATTTAGTTTATTTAAATTAGACTGTTATTTTAAGAATTTAATTATATTGTAAAAAATAACAAAATTCAAGCTTTACCTGGTATATGACCAACTTCATCATCAAAAAAGTCACTGTAATCTAAGGGTGGTTTTTCTAAAGCTTCATCCCAACGTTTTGGCCTAAAAATGATTAAAAATACTACACTAACACTCTTTAAACAAATAAAGGATAAAGCACTGATTTATAATATGATCTGCAAAATAATTTTACTAAAAAGATTTCATAAAATTACAATATAACAAACTTTTTTTTAAGAAGACAGTTTTAAAATAATATCTTTAGCAACTAAAATTTATCTCAACTCAATACTTATTTAAATAACTTAAATTTTAATAAATGTTCTGAGTTTGAAGTTTTGTGAAAACATTTAAAAAATAAGATGATATCTTACACAAAATTTAATGAGTTAAACTGTAACAAATTTTTTCATAAAGAAAATAAAACATGGATCAACTGAAAAATGATAAAGGAATTCCAAGAAAATAAATGTATGTAAAAAATTTTATGAAGAGTTTAATTCTTACACTCTGGCTTTAATGAAGCAATTTCAGCAAATGCAAAATGTTCAATACATATAATAAAAGCATTTATTCTCTTTAATAAAAATTCTCTGAAAAGAAACTGTAATAGAGTCAAAGAATTTCTTACTTAAGAGACACATTTTTATCATCTAAAGTAAAATCTTTGTTTTTATCTTTTGCTAAGTCACTCATGCCTTTTAATACTTTAGCTTGATCACTATCAACTTCATCATCTTTTTTCCTTCGAAGCCTTTGTTTTCGAGCAATTGGATCTTTGCTGTGAGCTGCAAAGTAAGTTAATAAAAGAGAAAACTTAAAAAAAACTTAATACTTTGAAAATGTAATGAAGTTCAAAGCACTTACTTACAAATTATTGAAAATTTAAAAATGTAGTAGGAATTCACAATAATAAAATGAAAATATTATGCATATATTTGAACATATATTACATAGAACATTATATATTTAGAAACAAATTATATCTTGCAAATAAGATACTATATAATTAACTAAATTGCTTAATTATTCTTTACCATGTTTAATTGTATTTTGCATAAAGCAATTTAATATTAATAAGACTCAACAACATTGAAAATTTAAGGGTATAAGCAACTTATTAAATATCTTATTATTAAAAATCAAATAAATTAAAAATCTTAGTTACATGTTTTACTTTTTAACTTTAAAAAATATGCTTTTGATGCAGCAAAATTTTTCTTTTTTATCACATTTTTTATGGCTAGGCAATTCCAAAGGACTATAAGGTTACACTAAGAACAGAACTCAGAACAAAAGACAGAAGTCATTACCTTTGGACTTTTGCTCTGAGTTCTGTTGTTACATTACTGTAACTTTACGATTTTTTGTAATTGGCGGACCATTGTAAATAAATAAATGAAAAAAAAACTTTTTAGCTATATCAAAAGCTTACTTTTTAGACTTTAACTTATATTAAAAAAAGTTATATACAGATATCTATATCATATATTTCAACTCATGCCTTATATAAAATGATTTTCAATCTGCTAAATTATGTAAGAAATAAATAATTTATTATCTCTGCACATGTTATTACACTGATTAATTTTATTTATATAAAGACAATATATATGTAAATATCAGATGGATGAACCTACAATATCTTTATTATGACAGATTGAATAAAAACAACTCAGATAATCTATAACTCATTTAACAAAAGCCCATGAAAGAAAGGTATATTTTTTGCTAATTCTTTAAGCAACTTTTATTAATAAATTTGCATATCCCTGATTAAATAAAAGTTTAATGTAAAACATAGGTAAAAATAGAAAAGGTTCGATGAAATATATTGTTACCAAAGATGTTATATTTCAAATACTCCTGTGTCCTATTTTTCATTAGATTATTTTGTTTTTTTTATCTTGAAGACTAATTGGATCAATCTTATGGAACCACAATTTAAATAATCCGAAATTTAATATAAAGTAAATTTTACAAGTGTATAACAATGTAAGAGAGTTCAAGTAATAGATTATGACATTTTCTTATAAAAAAATAAACTGCATGATTTTATAAATGTGTGATTCTGAAGTGGAATTTATAATATACACGAGCTTAGGTAATAATGTAAAAAAATCATCGAAATTTAAGCAATACCTAAAATTGACACTCAAAGACCCATTTAAATTTATAAAAAATTTTCATGAACTCAATATTACAACAAATGGATAATTAGTATACAGTAATAAATAACTTTCATTTCAGGATGAAAATTTTCAATTTTTCTTCCACACAAGAACATGAATTTTACATGTTGATGCAAAATTGAGCATGATGCATAACTTTATGATAAACTGTTGTTTAACTTTAAATGCAAATTTAAAAAAAAAAAAAAAAAAAAAAGCCAGCACCTAGAACATGTTAATTACTTGCTATATCTTTGGACACAGGTTACCTTTCTTTAATCACAGACACCATGTGAATGATTTAGTAGACACAATAAGATAATTAACTAGATTATAAATTTACAAGAATCAAATTAAATTTAAATAGCATTCAACTGCTGCTATTGGTATTCAAATAAGTGATATGTTTCAATTTATTTTGGTATATATCATGTACCCAAACTAAAAAGCAGTTTAAAAATATTAAATGTAAAATTAAATAAATGACTACAATTGATTGATTAATTGTAGTCATTTATTTAAAATTGATTGATTAAATGAAAGAAAGTATGAAGAATATTCGCATAATAAAGCTTAGTTGGTTTGTTTATCACTTCACAGTCATTTTTTGAACACATGCGCTAATTAGACTAGGATTGACAATTTAAAGTGAAGTCCGACCCCACAACAAACATCCAAGCCCAAGATGAGATTTGAACTCACAAACTGTTGTTAACAAAAACAAGCTTATACTAATTAAAATAACCTCAAAACTACTAATATTTTGAATAAATTAATGTTTGACTTTAAAGAAATCTGCAATACTTATAGATTAAAAGTCATGCTTTCTGAAACAGTATCTAACATCTGAAGACTATCTTATTCTATTTAGTATAAAAACAGGTTTATAATAGTGTCATCTGTTTTCATTAAAAATCTTGTTAGGAAATAATTTTGAAGAAATGAATAACACCTTTAACTTAATAATTCAGAACACATTAACATATTTTCTGCTTATTTTTTTAATAAATACTTTGTAAAATAATTCCACATTTTTTATTACGGAGCAAACAATAACTAAATAATATATAACTTAATAGATTTAAATCTATTAATAGTAATGAAATTAAATAAATGTTTTTTTTATAGAAAAAGGTATTAACCTGGAGCAGCAATTGGATTATTAGCAGTAGCCCCAGCAAGTCTTAACTGTGTAGCCAATGAAAAATCAATATTATAATATTCTGATCCACTGCCTAGAACAAGCTCATCTGGTTTTGGTGGCATAATGAGATCAGGATTGCCATGTAAATCTAAAACTTCTATATCTGTTAACAGATGGATAGCTTCAGGCAATGTTATCAAACGATTATTTGATAAAACAAGCTTCTTCAATCTACCACAGCTATTAAAAACAAGAAAATAAGACTCTTAACAGAGATAAAATATTTTTAACAAAAATATAACAATAAATCTAATCAGAGAATGTTAACATTAAGTTTTCAAAAATGTTTTTTAATATATGATTGACTTCAGGTATAATATAAATTTAAAACAATATTATAATATCCAATTTTTTGAAATTTCAAGGAACATAAAATTACATTAATCTTGTAATAAGTTAAGTAATATATGCTTTGCACTCTACAAATTACAAAACAATCATTCAATCTAGTTTTAAAAAAGCACTACTTTTTAAAATAAAATTAAATGATACAATTTTATACTTTTCATTAAAATGTTTTAAAGCAAAACTTCTTTATTTTTCACATTTTAATTTAATATATTTGAATTCAATTATTCTAAAACTAGATAATATATTTTTCATATGATCCCAAAATTTCATATATATATGTATTGACAAGTCATGGGATATTTCTTAAGATCATAGTCAGAACTCCTTTTGTTCACCAAAGTACAACAATTCAACAAATCAATGAAAGATCCTGGCTGAAATATTTAGCCATGCTATATATTCTATTGACCATTATTGCATAAGTGTAGCCACAGAGAGTATGATTTTGATCATGAACTGATTTCTTGATTCTGCCTTATAATAATTCATTGAAATTCATAATGGCAATCTATCTGGCCAAATTATCCCATGTAACCATAAAAAATGTTCATCCAATCAATTGATTGATTAGTTTAATCAGACCAGAAAACATAGTCCATTTTATGTAAAAATAGTCTT
The DNA here is from genome assembly GCA_030067965.1 of Latrodectus elegans. NCBI lineage: Eukaryota > Metazoa > Arthropoda > Arachnida > Araneae > Theridiidae > Latrodectus > Latrodectus elegans. The sequence continues at coordinate 109,567,465 of CM057820.1, forward strand.
AACATTATGAAATCATATCAGTTCATCATCAACTCAGCACTCATCATCAATCCATCAACTTATCATTACAATTTGCCTTGTTGGAAAATGGATCCATAGTTTCAGGGAATCTCTCTTACACTAATACCCTCTTTCAGCTCATAATTAAAAGCATGACTAAATTTTCCAATCCTCTAAGGTCCATTGAATATGATCATGAGCCCAGGGGATGCACTACAAATGATATCATGGATTTGATAAAGGCACTCAATTCAATTTTCAGCTGTCAAAGCCTATAAAAGACATTTGAATAAACTGTCCTAATAAATGTCCATTTTACATTTCATGATGATTCTTGTGATTATTTCATGCAGTCTTGCTTGTCTATTCAGACCGGTAATGAAGGAAATTGTTGGTATTGATTATTTAGGTCAGCACATTGCATTGCATTATCTATGATTAGAATTTATGCCTGAAATTAAGGCTTCATTACATATTTTAAAATGTGGATATCAAAATTCTGACTTGAAAGAAATAAATCTCCTATTTCATAACTCCAAATTTCATATAATCCTAAATTGCTATATCTTGTTTAACAGCTTTCAAATTTAAAATTTTGTGAATTACTACTTATTTTCAAACAAATGTTTAATGGAACAAAAAATTAGAGTGATCAAATAATATCCTAAGTTAAAATACAATTTGTAAGAAAGTTCATATACAAATATCTCAGTTAATATGAATAATAAAACTAAGTAAGTTGGGTGTAAATTTAAAAAATACCACATAATTCTATTGAATAATTAAGAAATCTAATAAAACAAGATTCTAATGAAACTTTTAATTATAAATAAAATATTTTAGGTGTAGCTGAATTCTAACAGTTATATCTTAGAAGAGAACATAAGTAAAATCCATTACTTGGTTTTAATAATGAACTTGTTTAAATGAACCTGAACAAAAATTATAAAGAGAGTTTGTGATTTTAAAAAGCATTAAGCATGAAATTAATAAAATATATGTGTGATAAAAATGAATGAAATAAACCAAATACTAAAATGAAATAATTATTTCAAATAATTGAAACTAATAAAATTAACTTTAATTATTTGAGGTAGTTAACTATAAATTATTAAAATATGAAGGCTTTAAATTAAATGATGAAATTAATAAGATGTCTACACCAAATAAATTTATCAATAACATATTTTTTTTAAACAATCTCAATGACATGTACCTTATTTAACATTTTATTTCATGATATAAAAAAATATGAATAAAAATTTAAATGTATAAAAAAGCTCCTTTTCTCCTTTTAAATTTTAGTAAAAATAAACAAAAAAAAATTATATTCATGTTCCTTATTTGGTGTAACAAGACAGTATTTTTCAGTATAATTCATTCAATTGCATTTTTTGTTAGGTCACTATCATGCTTAAAAAACAATGCAGCTGATAACTATCATCTTACAGTTGGTATACTAGAATATTATTCATCAACAGTAGCTCCTTCTACATTTGAATAATTTATATATTAATATAAATATTTGATTTTGATTAGCATTTTGAAAAATTTCATATTTCAACCCTTGCTCTGAGTAACAATCCATAACTTACATAATCACTCAAATATAACAGTCATTATCTAACCTTAACAAATGTAAAGTTTTCATGTAATCAGTAAAAGCTAATAATGTAAAATACAATGTTCACTGCAAATAGAACTGGATATAAGTAGCGTTTTATTCACAATAATTACATTATGAATAAAAAATGTTAATATCTTACCGAACAACTCCCTCAGGTATCATTTCAAGATTGTTATTAGAAGCCATAAAAACTTCCAAACTATATAATTTTCCAATGCCAGATGGAATTCCATCAAAATCAAACTGGTTATCATTGATATAAAGTCTTCTCAGTTTCGACAGCTTACATATTGTTGCCTAGAAAAATATCAAATAGTAAAAAATAACAGATAAGTTTTTATTTTAATTCCTTAAACCATAATCTTCTTGTATCTATTTATTTAGTAAAATGTAACATAATATTAAGGTTAACTAGAAAATGTAGAATGGTAGATACAAAGTTAAATAAATTCTGCCAAATCAGCTATTAAAATTGAGTAATATTAAAAACATAATCAAACAGTATGATAGAATGAAAACTGATAATAAGTTATTACATTTTAAAATATATAATGTATTACTGATCACAAAATTAAAAATTTTAGAATAACAATGTTTAAATTTAATTTAATTTTTTTTTTAATTTTTCCATTACTTTGTGATAATATTTCAGCATTCAATTATTATAACATTTAGTTGAGATGTTACAGTATGAAATTTACAACATTTTACTATAAATGATTAAGCAGCAAGTTTGGTTTGTTTGTAGCTCAATAGTGATTCTTTGCAAATGAGGGCTAATTAGACAAATTAGATAATAAGAAATAATAGTTTATGGGTACACGCTGTTTGTCACTCAACGGTCATTTTTTGCACACGAGGGCTAATTAGACCGAGACCTATTGTTTAAAGTGGATTCTGAACCACTACAAACATCCATGCCCAAGGTGGAATTCGAACCCATGAACTGTTGAACTGAAGGCAAGAGTGCTAACCATTCGGCTGCCAGCTCAGTGGGTGCATGCTGTAATAGAACTTGCTGCAACTATACCAGTAAATGACATGGGTATAATTTAAATAAAGTACAGTAGTACAATTTTGGTACAAAAATATGAATATTTGTATTTCTAATGACATTTGATATCCAGGAATGATATGAACTCATTCCAGCATATGAAATACCATCAGTTCAGATATAAATTTCAAATATAATTATTTGGTCTGTAAGTATCACTTTAACTCATCTTATAAATGTTCTATGTGACTTAGATTGGCAAGGATATTTTGCAAGTAGGCCATAAAAATTCTATGCATCTAAAATTGCAATACCAATATTTAACACAGATGCAACAGGACACAGTACATAGTCATCTTGAAAAGATATGTTTGTCAATTCTATTCATTTGACATAGCATAAGAACAAAATTCTCCTAAATATTCATAATGACGTTCAATTTAAATTGAATAATATACAAAGGTTCTAAGTGATATCACAAAAAAATTCCCAACATGTACACAACTACCACACTTGACATTTGGAATAGTGCACTCAGGTAAAAATCATTTTCTTAAATACATCATATCTAAGCTTAGCTTGCTCATCTAAATTGAAAAGCACATAAAGTAACTCACTCCTCTCTATAAAATAGTTTTCCAAAAATCAACAATCCAATTACCATTATGCAAATGAATGAAAAATGGCTCTTCCAGCTTTATTGGAAAGGTGAAATTCACTTTGTTTATGACAACACATAGGAAGACATGGAAAGTTCAAAGAACTGAACTTCGCTATAATGATTCTGCCTGTTGATAGACTATATAGATGATTTAGGTGTTTCATCTGGCTTTTATGGACTTCAAGAAATCATTTCAAATCAACAAAACAAATCAGTTTAGGTTACTGAGAGCAATTTGTGTCCCAGCTTCCATAACCAACTATTCTTTCACAATGTATTTAGATGATATTTAGAGGTGATAACTTTATCACAACTGCATCAATAAGGAGACGCAACTAACAATATACCTTTCAAAATTACTCCCAAGATACTACTACCAACATCTTTCAAAATTACTAAGATCCTTTTATTTCAAAATAATATCACAATTCAACTCAAAGATAACATTTCTATTATGCATAACAAATTTAAACTTAGCAAACTATATACAAGCATCTGATTTGCATAAAACCCAACATACAATGAGTGTTATGCAAATTTGCTAGTAGATCACTAAAAAGGTAATATATTTATTGTAAAATAATATATATATATATATATATATATATATATATATATATATATATATATATATATATATATATATATATATATATATATATAATCAAATTGTAATCGTACATCTTATTCAATAATTAAATAGATTATCAAAGAACACTTACTATGATTGAAATAGGCATAAAATTAAATTAAAAACTGTTTTGAAAGCAATTGGTACATTATTATTAAATAAATAATGCAGTACACATCAGTACAAAACTCTTAACATATTACTTCTATAAAAATATTTTTTCATCAATATAAAAAGTTATATATAAATTAACTTTTTGAAACATGAAAACAAAATAAAAATGAAAACTTACAGGCAATGATTTTAGTTTATTTCTTGAAAGATTAAGTGTTTCTAAATTTTTCCATAAATCTGAAATTAAATTATATTAATTAATCAAAGTAAAGAATAATTAATTTAGTGAAATCATTTACATTCAAATTATAATACATTAAATTATACTTATCTGACATAAAATCAAATCACAAAAAAAACCCTGGTTATAAACTTCTAGATGTTTTACATAATCATAACTTAATACCTCGGAAAGCTGATATGCTAGTCTCATTCATTTCAATACATGATAAGATAGTAAAATGGCAAATTGATGCAAGAATGATGTTTAATAAAAATGAATCACTTTTACACCAAATTAAAATTTATTTAAGATAATATTTTTGATATATAAGGTTACGTGTAAAATATTAACCTGTATTATAGTAAATAGAAATAGTAAGAACTAATAAGTGAGTAAGAATTTACTGCAGACCTGCACAAATTATATAATTTTTCATTATTAAAATCATGTTGTTAAAAATATGAAAATTATCAAACTGTATCTAATAGCTATTAATAAGCATGAAGACAAAATTCAGTTTTATTATTTCCAGATTATTGAATTTCTAGAAATGTAATCAAAAAAATGCTTTATAATTAAAAAATTAAATAATGATGGTATTTTGACAAAGAAAAATATCATGTTAGTTATGTGTATTAACTTAACAGATTTTTCATTTCAATTACTTTTACACATAGCTATGCTAGAATATTTTAATAAAAGACTGCAGCTGAATAATAAAATAACAAATTCATTGAAAATTATACTTAGCTATGAAATGACTGATTCTGATAGTCAACAATCATCAACTGTTCTTTTTTCTATTATTCACCCTCTAGTGGTGATTTTACATTTTTCGCAATCACAAGGGTGTTCACATATTGAATATTCTTATTTTATTGTGCTACATATTAAATATCTTTATTTTTATAAAATTAAGAAATAAAACTGCAATTTAAAAAAATTAGAATGTACTGAAATGAAAATCAACAACAAATATACCCAAATTAAATTACACTATTATTGCCAATTTAAAGGGATAAATTTTTTAGCAATTAACAATAATTTTTTGAATTGAAAGCTAAGGATGTAAAATTAATGAACAAAAAAAGAACTACAAACATTCATTAATTATCTGCAAATACCCCATATATTAGGTAAAAAATAATTTTAGAATTAAATGCTCAAAACTGCTAAATGAGTAACTTTCTTACCTCCAACATCAGTAGAGATATCAATAATACAGTTTTCACTTAAATTAAGGCGCTTTAAATTTGGAAGAGTATATAAGGCATCTGGTACTCTAGGTAAACTATTTTGCGACAAATCAACATCTAAAATAAAGGTATAACAATATAAACGTGAAATTTTTTTCCTTTTACAACTAAAACTAAAATGTAATAAAAAAAGTATATAAAATCTTGAAATTTTTATTTCATAAGCAATAATTAGTCAATCACAGAAGTTAATTACATATAGTGCTTCATAAAATAATAAATGCTTCATAAATCTAAAAATGAAATATTAATAATTTTATACAAGTTATTTATAATATCTATAGAAATATTAATAATTTTATGACAATTGCCTTGTTTTCATAAAACAATTTTAAAATTATTTACCTTGTAAATTTGTTAAACTATCTAAAGATGTTGGGATATTTGATAAACTTCGTTGAGTGTTAGAAAGATGCAATGTTTGCAGAGCAACAAGAGCTGGTAATTGCCTAAATCAGAAGTAAGAAAATTAGAACATATAATTTTTAAATAAGTAAAAAACACACACGCACACACACACGCACACACACACACGCACACACTTTATAATAACATTTTTTAAAAAAATTTTAACATAAAAATTTAACAAATATTTTTTAAAATTAAAAAGAATTCTTAAGTATATGATCATATTTTCATGAAAGAAACTCTGACAGAAATAAATATTGAAAAACAATTAAATAAAAACAAAGATCATTATGTTTTACTTAAAACAAAAAGAGCTTTTTCACATTTTTCCTTAAACTAAATAAATATACATATAGGTAAATGTTGTTTATAAATTTGAAATAGTATTTCTACATCAGAAATATCATCCTTTGGAGTGTTTATAGCTAATCCAATTTATATTTAGTACATATATTTATTAAAAAAGATATACTTTTATCACACAAAATCAATAATATTATTAATCAAAAATCTGTAAAAACTCATGTTAGAGAGATTTTTCAGATAAGTGTTAATTTTAAGTATCCCATATTGAATATCTTACAATAAATTATATTTCACCTTAAAAAAAATTTTTTTTATCAACAAATCATAAAATCCCTTTGCAATGATGATTTTTTTTTAAGCATTCCTTTTATTTTTTAAATATAATAATGAAAGAAGATTAAAAATTACACAAGAACTTTTTACAATGAATTAAAAGGAAACATTATAAACAATTTATATTTAAATAAAAATTTTTTTAGTAATGTTACCTTAATTGGTTATGGCCTAAAGGATTATTATTTAACTTCAAAGTTTGTAGATTTACAAGTCTACGCATTTGTGGAGGTAAGGATTCTACGAAATAAATCAATTAGTAAATTAAACTAAATATTATTTAATGAAATAACTTTAAAAAGCACATAAATATTGTACATAATTTAAACACAGCAAAAGCAAGAAATATCATCTTACCTAATTTATTGTTACTCAAATCCAAATGCAATAAATCAGTCAAGTTAACAAATAATTGATTTGGTACATTTTCAATTCTATAAAAAATAAATTTTCTATTTGATTTCAAAATTATCCAATGCAATTAATATATATTACAGAAAACTTTTAATTTTAAAATTGCTTTACTTTTAATCATAAATATCAAACCAAGTAATTCTAATACAGAAAAACCATAAAACAAGCTAATGATACCACATTTATTTTTTAATGAGCACAACAATTTTAATTTCTACAACAAACACTTTTTATAATAATCATAATTGTATTTTTCAATAATTTTCTTGGCCTATAGGACTAAATCCAACAATAGAATTTTTTACTATATGAAAAATGTTAATCAGTTAAAATAAGTTTACATGTACTATTTTGAATATTACTATAAAAACAGCAAATCTTTTATAGAAAAATCAATTAAAAAACTAGATATTAAATTTTATGGTAAAATATTTATTACATGAAATTCGTCATACAAAATTTTACATTTATATAAAACTAAACACAATACTATAATAAATATAAATTAGAAATTACAAAAAAATAACACTAAAAATTTTTTTTGAACATTAACTGTTCAAATATAATTTTTTGAACAATTAATACCACATTCACCACAGACGTTTTAGATTTAATAATTTTATTTCGAAATATAATACAAGTTTCAAATGATACCACTTAATTGAAAATTAAATTCATTATTTGAGTCCAATACAAAATAATATAATTTATATCATACACTAATTATAATCTGGAGTTAATCTGAATAATCCATGAAAGTTATTCAATTTCCTTTTTAGCAATCAACAGATCAAAATATTCCTCTTAAGACTAAAAGCAGTTTCAGGGTTAAAGATTTTAAATATCCTTTTATCAAAATTCATTTTAATTAAGAATCATATTGCAAACTTATTCAAAATAATCTTTACAATAAGCAAAAAACAATGGTTTTCTTTAAATTCCTTTAGTTTGAAAAAGAGTTGACAAAATTTTAATGGATGACAGTTAAAGCTGGTTTAAACAATCAAATAAAAATAATTAATGAAAAATGATTAAATATTTAAAACGAGGTTTTTCTAAAATAAAAATTACTTTTGGTGATCCCAAACATATATATTTTCTACAGAAAATATTTACTAAGGTCTAGAATTTTTAAAAATGGATAAATTATAAAGTCATTAATAAAAATATGAAATGAAAGAAAGAAATGAAAGATATGAAAATCTAGTTTTTATTAATAAGTATAAAAATTTATCAACCCATAAAATAGAATCTAAATAAAAAAATATACACATAATTTATATATAAAACTAATTTAATTTTATTTGTAATGTCTATAAAATAAAATATTAAAATTCTAATATATAAAAAGATTGAAATAGTCCCATAATTATACTTTTTAGATTAACGAAAAGAAAACAAAAATTAGGAAAGAGAAATGAGTAAAATGTAAAAATTTAGAGAAAAAAATAATAGTAATAAATTTATGTTAAAAAATATCTTTAAAAAAGCATTCATTTCAGGGTAATTTTTTTTACTTATTAATATCTGTTAATAAGTATGTTAAAGACTTGATTAAAATTCTATATTTTAAAGGTTTTGATATTTTAATTTAATTGGTAATTTAATTCTGATTTTGATAATTAATTTGAAAAATTCCAGTCCTATTTCTAAATTTGCTTCAAAATAAAGTTTTACTTTATTTTGAAGCTTATATTATATATTGAATTATCATATTTTACCATGCAATTTAATAGTGTAACATTTAAATAATGTATTAAATGTTAAATTTTAAACGAAATTGTAAGAAATACTTTTAATACAACTTACTTTAATTAGACATATAGTTTATGTACTAAAAATGTATTAATGAACTAAATTTATATAATAAGAGCTAAGTTAAATTCAGATAACTAAGTATACAAAATTTAATTTTCTGGCAGATAGATTTTTCCTACACCATTTTAAAAATGTACAAATTTTAGATAAATCTTAGATGTCTGTTTTTCCTCCAATAGACACAAGTATTTAGTCATAATTAAATGTTGAAAAGTAAAATTTATCATACATTTCACAGAAATTAAGAAATATTATAGAGTACAAATAAAGAACAAATAATTTCTTTCAACTGCAGTAAAATTTTCTGACTAGGATAATATATGTAAATACACTATACACTCTTTAAAATAAATAGAACCAATTTTTCCACTGTTAGATAATTATTGAAAGCAATAAGGAATATCTACTGTGATTATATTTTCCTAAAACATATATATTTTTGTATGTATTACATAAAATTCCATAACAAATAAATAAGCTTTACAACATTTAATTTTTTTAAAAAATCCTGAAATGAATTTGATTACAACTTATTCCAAACAAAAATGAAATCAGAAAAATATTTTAAAAAATAGACTTACAAGTTAAAGCTCAAATTCAGTACAAGCAATCCTTTAGCATGTTCTAAGTCACGAGGAACTTCTCTTAAGCAGTTATGACTAAAATCCTAAAAATAATAATGAATATAACAAATTTGTTCTTAGAATTAATATAAAATGAGAAAAGTAAAAAAATTTTTTTACCACAACTGCTAAATCTTCAAGATCAAATACATCTGTTGGTATACCGGAATTTTTTAATTTGTTATATCGACAATTAACATATCGCAAACAAGGTAGTGTTGAAACCTCCCCATGAATTGTTACTAAGTTATTACGAACTAAAGATAACACTTCCTAAAATTGAAAACAAATTATTAATGTAAACATTTTATTATTTGATATGCAGTTGCAATTTTTTTTAATTTCTTGTATAAAATTAAACATGCATTTCAAATTAAGGAAACTAAAATGCAACATATCAATCATTTATAAATACACAATTTATTTATTAATAACAATACTGTATACACTAAGAAAAATTATTATCAAAGACAGGAGGTTGTTATGCAGTTTGAATCTTCTTACTCAATTTGAATGGGAGCTTTACAATTACTTTGTGTTCACAAAATCTGTGATTCAACCAGTAATTTATAATTTAAAATGGATTCTGAACTATTGTATTTTTATCCAAGATATGAATTGAATTTGCAAATAACTGTACTAAAAACCAGAGCACTAATCATCCACCTGTCCACTCTACCCTACCCACTGTAATATACTTTAAAAAATTATCATCAATATTGATTCATTTTATAAATATTTGATATATAAAATTGTATTTTGTAAACTAGTATGAATTTGTAAATATTTCTTAATAAATTGAAAGAATTTATTAACAATATGGTTTATTGAAATGTCCATAAACAGATGCAAGTAAAATTTTATTTTAAAATTACCAAAAACATTATAAAAATTTTATTTTGTTTTTATACTTGTTAATATAAATTATATACACATATATGAGCTCAGGTACAGATATGCATTGGAAGTATAACAAAACCACTATGCATATAACAAATACAACAAAAATATAGCTTAATAAAAATTATTAACATAGAATACCCAATGAATTCTCATTTGCTTACATAGTAGAGTATATCTCTTGAAACATGGATACTGAACATAGGTAATTAATAAATTTTGAATATATTTGTAATTTGGTTTAAAATTAAAAATATAAAAAGAAAGCAAGAGCTATTTTATTATATATAACATTTGGTATAAAAGTAAAGGAAAAAGCACCAAAATAAAAATTTTGATATCATACATGGTATTAAAAATGTATAATATGGTAATCTGAAAGCACTCACAAGTTTCTGTAGATTACTTAATTCTTCAGGTATCCAATCCACTTTTGTTTTGTTGAGTTTTAACCATCTTAGGCCAGTCATTTCAGCCACAGCCTTTGGAAAATAATCCTCCTAAAATATTTATGAATACGAATTAATATTCAGATTAGTAATAAAAACTTAGTAACATACATTTTTAGATTAAAATAACTGATAGTTACAAAAAATATTGAGAAGTATATAAGAATATATAACAAAATTATATCAGGAAAAAGACATATAATCAAAATATAAATATTTATACAGAATATATATTTTACTCAAAAAGTTCATTTATTTGATTATAAGATCATTTGCATAGAAATAAAAGTAAAGTGTAAAAAAAAATTATTTATGTTTTAAAAATATGTTTATTTTGATCAGAAATAATATTCAATTTTTATACTTTTTTGCAATAAATGATTATCTGAAAGCATGTATTATATACATACAATCAGATCCCATACAGTAAATTTATTAAATATAAACATATATAGGGAAAAAAAGAATACATCATACAAAAATAAACAATTAAAAATATTGATATATTATTTATAAGAAAAACAAAATTAAAGAACTGTTAACATAAACAAAGTAATCATATTCAAATCAAAATAAATCAAAAATTTCTTTTTCTGTATAAAAGTTTTGATAAAAGTGATTAATCCAGTGATTATATATAATAAATAGTGATTATTCATAATGATTATTGAACTTATTAAATGTGATAAATTATTGAATATTCATCCCATTTGTGCCAGTTTATAAAATTCTCGCCAATGTTCTATGTCCGGAGCCGCGAAAAGTCGCCAGATCTAGTTCTTGTTTACATCGCCAAGTTTAATCGCCAAAAGTGATTAAGCGCCAAATGTTTCTCCATGAATGTTTCACCGGAATTTCATGGTGTCTCCCCATAATGTCTTGGAGGATGCCATCCGTCACTTGTCACCCCAATTTCTTGGAAAAGCAGGATGTCATCCATCAATTGTCAACTCCAAACCTGGTAAAAACTTGCTTGTTTTAGCCATTTTCATTTAGCAAGGCTGTGAATTAGTTACTTCTCGCTGTTTCTCCTGATCATAATCAATAGCGCTTTGAGATGCAGGCTATGAATTTGAAAGAATTATTTCTTTTGAGTATAAAGGGTGAGAAAGAAGTGATTACATGGTGTATGAATGTTGGTTTAATTTCAAAAAATTATTTATGTTGTAAATGTGGTGTGGAAATGAAACTTGTTGATAGAATGGATGTGAGTGATAAGTGTGAATGGAGATGTAGTGTGAGAGGTAAGGATAAGCATGATGTGAAAAGAAGCGCATTTAAAGGGTTCATGGTTTTCTCATGGACGATTGCCTGTGAGTGTGTTGTTGCAAATGATGTATATGTGGGTGAAAGATTTTGCAAATAAAAATATATGTGATGAGTTGAAAGTATCTAGTCATGCGGTGGTTGATTGGAAGAGTTTTTGTCGTGAGGTGTGTGTTGAAGTGTGTCTGAAAACGAATGAAATGGTGGGAGGACCTGGTGTGATTGTTGAAATAGATGAAAGTAAATTTGGAAAGAGAAAGTATAATAGAGGAAAGAAATTTGATGGAAGGTGGGTGTTTGGAGGGATCGAAAGAGAATCTGGAAGGTGTTTTATGAAAGTGGTAGCGAGCAGGTCGAAAGATGTATTTCTAGGAATTTTGAAAGAGAATGTTGTGCCTGGAAGTGTAGTAATCTCAGATTGCTGGAAGGCTTACGTTTGTTTATCAGATGAAGGCTTCCAGCATATAAAAGTAAATCATAGTTTGCATTTCAAGGACCCCGAATCAGGCGAGCACACAAACACGATAGAAGGGACGTGGAGTGCTATAAAAAAAAGCCTTAAAGGAACTTGGAAGGTAGGAGATCAATTCGATTCCTATCTTTCTGAGTATATATGGCGTAAAAAGCACTCTGCGTCCACCGATATTTTTAAAGATTTCATTGAGGCAGTTATAAATGTCTACAAACCTTTGAATAAGGATGCTGAATTGGAAGAAACATGAAGGTAAGATTTAGTTCCAATTATTTTTTACGTAATGCTATTTAATTTATTTCAGATTTGTTTGTTTAATGTGTACAATTTTTAATATTAAGGAATTATTTTTTGCGTTATACGTTTTAATTTACTTCAGATCTGTTTGTTTAACTTGTAAAATTTTTAATTTTAATGAATTATTTTTTGCGTTATATGTTTTAATTTACTTTAGATTTGTTTGTTTAATTTGTAAAATTTTTAATTTTAAGGAATTATTTTTTGTGTTATACAGTTTAATTTACTTCAGATCTGTTTGTTTAATATATAAAATTTTTAATTTTAAAGAATTATTTTTTGCGTTATATGTTTTAATTTACTTCAGATCTGTTTGTTTAATTTGTAAAATTTTTAATGATTTGTATCATTCTATCTAAAATCAGTGGATTTATCAATAATGTTTTCCCCTATATATATTTATTAACTTAGAATTTAAATTATAGTGTATAAAGTTAAGTAGTGAAATCGTAAAGTTAAGTTTTATGTAATATTTTTTGGTATCAATCTATTTAAAAGACAAATACTATTTTAATGTAATGTTTCGCTTAGCAATTTTAATTGAATGCTTGTTATGATTGTTATATATGTTTTCTCATTATAGTAAATTTAATTTGGGAGGACCTCCCTTCGTTTATGCAAATATCCTCGTTTCGCGCGTTTTCATTAGTTTCACCTCCCGCCGTTTTTCTGTCGAATATCTCTCCCATTGGCGCATTCTTCAGGTTGCCAATCACTTACGGCAGCGACTACCTCACCCACTTGGCGAAAAAATTTTTCGCCAATTTCGCCAAAGTGTGACCGTAATATTCAGTTTTACCATACAATGGTAATAAATAGTTACTACTAGAATGACTATGAAAAATTGCCGTTTTCAGGGTTTTTTTTAGTTGTTCTGCATAAAAATATTGATGAAAATTAATTCCTATCTAATGTATGAAATATAATATGTAATTTAATATAAGGATTTCATATTAGAAATAGTTTATTTTGGAAAGTTCTCATGATCATGAAATTATATTTAATTTATGAAGTTTCAACATTACTAATACTCAAATATATTGAGCAGTCAAAAGGTAATCTCCCTAACATATTTACATAATCTTACTAAAAGTTACAGACTTAAAAGAACTCACTTGAAAATCATTTCCAGTAAAATCAATCCCACGGACGAAAGGTAAGACACCAGTGACAGCCATGTTTGTTTAGTAAATAAAGCATTAATCGGTCAAAGTTAATGATTGACGGAGAAAAATATTTTTTTATATTATTATATTACAATGACGGTTTGTATTATATTACAAGTCAAAACCAGACAGAATATTCATTTTTTCCTATTAATTAATTTTGATCTTTATTGAATTACAAAAAAATTTATATTTCATTTTTCTGATTGTATTTGGCTTCATAATTTTAAGAAATTTTAAATCACCAATATTACATTTTTAGGGCCAAAATTTTTAACTTGATGGGAAAAATTGTAGTTCTAATTAATCATATAAGTTCTAATATATATCCAATTGAAAAGTAGGTTTTCCAGTAAAAAATCAATGGACCATACCAGTAAATAAAAAAAGATACACCATCAGAAATATAATAATAAGCATACATCCCTGAAAAATTAATTTTCTAAAATAATATTTTAAAGTAAAATTTCTGAACTTCAGAAACAGTTATTTATAAGTAAGAAATAGGTTTTTTTAAATTTTTTGCTCACAGAATATCAAAAAAAAATTTGGAAAAACTACATTAAAATGATGAAAATCGCTTTAAAACAATAACTTAAAATTGAAGATTATATCATAATATTTAAGACATTTTTTTTCGAAATTATGGTAGAGTATTTGTTTCGATGATAAAAGGTAATACTTAGTTTACACTGGTTCAGCCAAAAGGCATAATTTTTGTATATATAATTTTTAACACATAAATTCCCCATTAAGCGATTGTAGATGATGTCGAGCTCTATCATTAAATGAAGCTTCAGTGAGGGGTATCGCTCCTGGACGATCATGATCGACAAAAGTTTGAAATTATCAAGATTTGTGTATAAAAAAAAACAAATCAGTTAACAAGCTAATTTGAAAATCAATGCAACAAATACAGATATCAGGAGGATATTTTCATAAATTAATTATACTATTCATTTTCATTTGGGTAAAAACATATATTTCGAGTTAATTCTGTAAATAAATATTTTATTGTATAAACTAAACATAATTAGATTTTTCGAATTGAATTGCGAATGTATGCGTTTACTATGTTGAATAGTAATCTCTCAAAATCTCACTATTCGATAACCGGGCAGTCCGAATAACTCGGCCACACTTTGGCATTGAGAAAAAGACCCACGTGCAGATTCGTTCAAGGTTCATCATTCCTTTATCTTGTGTCACATTCGTACTCCTTCAGAACAAGTCTGGCACCACCTCTACCTTTTTGCTGTCTTTGCATTTGTAATCTGTCGCTTAGACTTGTTTCAATACTTTTTGGCGCTGGACAGTACTCTATGAAGATATCTTTCACTAAAATAAAGCAAAGTGAACTTATCTTTGGAACGAAGTTCGAGGTCATTAAATAGCATAAATAAAAGTGAAGGTGTCAGCGCAATGGATAAGGATTTGGAAATCGGTAAAAACAATAACTGATTGCAAACAGAAAAAAGATGTAGATGAAAATTAAGTTGTATTATGTTAGGAGAATGTATATAGAAGCATTGCAAGAAAGGAGAGCGTCTTTATAATAACGTAAATTAAGCACGTTTCATATGAGTTCTCCAAACAAAAGAGGAAGAGTTACCTGTATCTGTTTCATCAGTTAAGTAGTTACTAAAATCTAAAATCTTGCCAAGGATGACTATTCTGAATGACGACAACTGGTCATCACTACCAGATATTGAAAAATTAAGAAATTAAGACATAACAGCAAGGAATTTACCTCCCAGAGTCTCACCATTATGTCAGTCAATGGACCAAAGAGCTTTGGCTTGTCTCAAGAGACTATATAGGAGCAAACTCTATGATCAGAAAAACGAAAACTCTCTGATCCGGATGGAAATGAGTTTGCTGAACATGATCATGCAGAAATTGTAAACTTCTTACTCACCTCCTGAAAAAAAAATTCTGGCTATGCTGAAGCCGATGAAAATGACATTCAAAAGTGGTTCCAGAATGATCCCGAACAAGACGTAATGTCCAATGCAAAAATTATTGCTGCTGTTATATTTAATGAAAAATTGACATGATAAGAATATTGATATATCTACCATACCAATTCCTAAAATATTCTATAGTAAGGGACAAAAGGCTGTCAACATCGCCTTTCAATAATGTGAACAAAATGGATTTACTGTTCTTCGTGATGAAGCAGCAAAACGATCAGATTGCAGGACGAAAGCCAATAGGATAGCGCATATTTTCTTTAAAAAAATGTAGCCATTTTTTTTATAAAGTCAGATAGTTAATTTTTCACTTATACTACTTTACTACTTTATGCCATCATGCATATTTTTCAGAGGACTGCCTTAGCAAAAAAACTATTGTAATGTTTATTCTTTAATTTCCTTTTTCCTATAGGGTGGGCTCTGCGCCTTCATAAGATTCGTGTTTTAAACCACTTCGCGATAACCTCGCTTTTCACAACGTCCGTCATTCTTCGGTCCACATTAGGCCGAGTTTTCCAGATTTTACTGAATTACTTATATTTATGGAAATTGCATTTCACTAAATTTCATGCTTATTCTATTATCTAAGTGTATAAACATCAGTCACTAAAATTATTTACGATTATGACATTCTTATCTAAAAAAAAAATCTAAAGTATATCAGATTCTTTTTGGAGAAGAATATCATGTTTCAGGCTATAAATTATTTGGTAAAATTTAAAATGTTTTTGCTCTTAAGCTTTCTTTTTATTTACTTATTACATTGTGAAGTGACAACATATTAATTATGAAGAAGAGTTAGCATATTTATCAATTCTCAAAATTTATTGAATCTAGAATATCTTGTATTAAGGATGTTTCTCGCAGACGCTGAAATACAATAATGTACAGAACTTCGGGTTTCGTGTGGATTGAGAGTTGAAGAAAGCAACTACTCGATGAACAAAAGAATTTTTTTCGTGAAAAAATTCCACTAGATATACCAGCTGCAACAATCACTATTATACAGCTCCAATTCGTCAGATACAATAAGTAACAGCTTCTAATCACAGGTCTCAAATACCTCAGTCAGAGAACAGATTCTCTAAATAGCAGCCACGACTAATCATCTTTACTCACTGACGGTCTTCACAAAACTAAATTAACTATGTTGGGCTGTGGTATTTATACCTGGCTTGGCGGGGAAATCTACTAATTTCTCCAAGGTTCTGGAAGCTTCTAGGCTATCTCGCTAAATACTAGTCCTAGAGCTTAGGTGATGGATGTTTCCAAAAGTATCTATTTCTCAATAAGTCACCAAAAACTTCGTCAAGTCACCAAGTTTTCTCACCAAGTCACCAAATCATTAGAAAACCCTTTTTAAAATCATTAGAATCGCTTTTAACGGATAACACGTCTAAATACCACAATTTTTGCCCAAAATGTGAGTATTTCCGATCTGTCTTAGATATTTTAAGAGATATACAATAATTATTTATAAATTTGTAACATTGCCCCCCTCTCAAGGACTGCACGTCCCGGGCAGTACAATCCCCTGATAGGAGGCCAAATTTAATATAAAAGAATTTACATTTTTAGAGGATACAGAACACATTACATACACAAACAATTAAAAATACAAATACAAAAAAATAGAAAATATTAAAATTATCTATACTATTTACAAAGAGATTATGGTATACTAATTTTTACTTTACGATAAGGAGCTAATCTATCTTAATGTACTACCTTTAGTTTTGAAGAAGATGATTTCCTTATACGAACCACGACATCATTCAGTCTTTTTAGGACTGTGTAGGGACCTTCCCAGTTGGCTTGCAACTTTGGAGAAAGTCCTTTACGTCAAATCAGGTTCTACAACCAAATTTTATCACCTTCCTGAAATTCATGTCCTGTCGCTCTTGTGTCATACCTTGTCTTCATTCTTTCGGTCGTCAGGTTGATTCAGTCTAGAGCAAAGTTATGGACATCTTCAAGACGTGCTTAAAGGTCTAGAAGGTATTCCACTGGCGATGAAGATGCATCCTGTGGACGACCAAACTGAAGATCACAAGGGATACGAAGTTCGCGACCGAAGAGCATTTGTGATGGGGTGTATCCGGTAGTCTCATGGACAGCACTGCGATATGCAAGCAGAAACAGCGGTAGCTTCAAATCCCAATCTTGCTGATTTCTGGAAACCATAAGTGAGAGATTATTTAAGATGGTACGATTAAACCTCTCTACCATACCGTCCGATTGCGGGTGTAATGGCGTGGTCCGCATCTTGTCTATTCCGAGAATTTGACACATTCCTTTAAAAACAGCAGAGGGAAATTTGTCCCTTGATCTGAATGATTTTGTAAGGGTGCGCCGAATCTGGAAACCCATTGCTGCACTAGGACCTCGGCTACTGTAGTCTCTTCTTGATCAGGGATTGAAAATGCTTCAGGCCACTTAGTAAAGTAGTCCATGACAACTAGCATGTATTTGTTGCCATTTGAAGATCGTGTTATAGGACCCAAAATGTCCAATGCTATCCGCTCAAAAGGTGCTCCTACATTATACCGCTGCAACCTTCCTCGGCTACATTTCTTTGGTCCCTTACGTGCCGCACTGTCATCACAAGACTGGCACCATTTCTCTACATCTTGTCAAGTTTTGCTCCAATAGAAGCGTTCTCGAACTTTCTGTAGAGTCTTCATTACTATGAAGTGGTCTCCTGTTGAGCTGCTGTGCAATTCTTTCAAAACTTCTGAAATTCTTGATTTTGGAAGAACAAGCTGCCATTTGAAATTACGTCCATCATCGGACTCCCATTTCCTGTATAACACGCCATTTCTAATATGGAGTGAGTCCCAAAGAGCCCAATATTGTTTAGTAGCAGAACTGTAAGTGGAGATGTCCTGCGAACTTGGTCTCATACTGGAAGATTCTTTTAATTCAAAAATTGGATTTATATCTGGGTCTTCTTTTTGGGCTTCTCTAAGTCTTTCATCATTCCATGTGTCTGATTTCGATGGTGGTGAAACAGTAACTTGGCGTACCGAATAATTTACTAATTGATTGTTCTTCTCTACTCTGGAACAATATCGGCAGCTTCCATTACACGCTCTCCTTGATAAAACATCAGCATTTCCATGAAGAGTGCCTTTGCGATGACGTATTTCAAAGTCAAACTCCTGGATTCGTTGAATCCATCTGGCTACCTGTCCTTCTGGATTTTTAAATTTTAAAAGCCAGGTTAAGGATGCGTGATCTGTCCGAAGCAAGAACTTTCTTCCATAGAGATAATGGTGGAAATGTTTTAAGGCTTTAACGATTGCTAGCAATTCCTTCCTGGCTGTACAATAATTTCGCTCCGATTTCGACAAACATTTACTCCAATAAGCAATAACATATTCTTTATCACCAATCTCCTACGGCAAAATAGCTCCGATATTTTCGTTGCTGGTATATGTGTCTAAAATTAATAATTTTATAGGCTGGGGATATGCAAAAACGGGCGAAGATGTCAACAGCTCCTTCAGTTGTTTAAAAGCTTTCACACATTCATGTGTACATTGAAATCTCTGTTTAACTTCTGTCAACTTGTGAAGGGGTCTGGCAATACTTGAAAAACCCTTAACAAATTTTCTGTAATACGTGCGTAGTCCAATAAAACTTCTTAATTGGTGGTCATCTTCTGGACGACTTCAGTCCTTAACTGCAGATATCTTTTCAGGATCTGTTTTTACACCTTCAGCAGAGATAATGTGTCCCAGATTGCTTACTTCACGCCGAAATAAATTACATTTACAAAGATTCAGCTTCAGATTGGCCATTTTTAATTTTTCCAGCACCTTTCGGATGTTTCTTAGATGGTCTTCCAATGTGCGCCCTACAATGATGATATCGTCCAAGTATACCTCACAGGCTTCGTAGGAAAGTCCTCGTAATACTGTCTCCATCAGGCGTTCAAACTTTGCAGGTGCATTGCAAAACCCAAATGGCATAATCTTGAACTGCCAAAATCCTTGTCCTGTGGTGAACGCAGTCTTTTTCTGATATTCAGGATGTATCTCTACTTGCCAGTAACCACTTTTTAGATCCAAAGTCGAAAACCATTGATTTCCGGATAAAGCATCAAGTGTATCGTTAATCCTAGGAAGAGGGTAACTATCTTTTTTAGTGATGTTGTTTAATCGACGATATTCAACGCAGAATCGGGTTGAACCATCTTTCTTCCGAACCAAAGCAATAGGTGAAGCCCAAGGACTCTCTGATGGCTCAATAATATCATTCTGCTGCATTTCCATCAGAAGATTATCCACCTCTTCCTCCTTATCGAATGGTAATCTTCTCGGATGTTGTTTAATGGGTGGATGATTTCCTGTATCGATTCGGTGCTGCGTTATTTTAGTTCGTCCAAAATCATCTGACTTCTTGGAAAAGAGATCTCCGAATTCTAATAATAGACTTCTTTCAACATTTCTCTGTTTATCATCTAACTCTGCATTCTGAAGGAGTTCATTAATTAAAGTGCCAGGAGGCTCAGATAGTGTGGCTTGACAATTTCTGTTAATACATGTCACTGGAGTACAAGTCGACAGCACTTCTTCTTTTATTAATTTTGCCTTATCGCTTAGATTAGCAACTGTTACCGGGATTACATTTCGTGATAGGTCGACGAGTGAAGAAGCCACTAGTACTCCTTTAACGCTATTGTCAGAATCTGGATATTCAATCAATTCATAGTGAAAATTATTATCTTCTGAAAGAGCTCCGGAAACAATCGTCTCAATTCTTGATGGTAATGTTGTTTCACTCTTTGCAGTTATATGATGGACTGTTTTAATATCTGAATATTTCGTCTTAAAAATCGCTGTCTTCAGAACACGAGTGTAGTGCATTATTTTTAAAATCTAACTTGAAATAGTTTTCATATGTATTTTTCTTGTGACACGCTGCATCAACTCTTCAACCCTGCTTCTAACACCAGTTGTACCGAGCTTCGGGGTTCGTGTGGATTATAATAGTATCTGATATAAAAAAAATACAGCTTTCGGATTCAACCAGCACCAGGCGTATTGAAGACATTTCTAAATTTATTTCCGATGATATATTAAAAAACCTAAGAAGATGCAAGTTTTTCAGTTTAGCATTTGATGCCAACGCCGATATTTCACCAACATCGCAGTGCTCGGTGTTTGCTAAATATTGTACAGAAAACAATGAAATTCATGAAAACTTTTTAAAATTACTGCCAATGAGAGGTCAAACCCGAGGCACGGATTACCTTGATACTATTTGTAATTTTTTAGAACATCATGAAATTGATGTGCAAAAAATTGTGTGTTTGTGTACAGATGGTTAGCCTTCAATGACTGGATCCGAAAATGGCTTCATTTCATTATTTAAGAAAAAATATAATTGCAGCAATTTAATAACATTCCATTGTATTATCCATTAAGAAAACTTGGCGGCCCGTGCTGTACAACCAGAAATAGAAGCTGTAATGAAAACAGTTATCAATATTGTCAATTATATACGAGCAAAAGAACTGAGCCACAGAAAATTTAAAACCCTTCTTGAAGAACTAGGAAGTGAAGCACAGCGACGTTCTTTTGCATACCTCGGTGCGATGGCTTAGTAGAAGAAAGGTTTTTTTCATTACGCCATGAAATAATCCTATTTTTAGAGCAAAATAATAAAGGGTACCCAGAATTACAAAACGATGAATGGTGGTGTCTTTTAGGTTTTCTATGAGATATTACGGAAAAACTAAACAATCTCCATCAGAGTCTACAAGGCGAAAATAACATAGTGTCCAATATGGCAAATAAAGTGTTTGCATTTGAGGAAAAGCTAAGTATTTATTATAATGAAATACAGAACAAAAATAAAAAAAAAACAGCTGCACAATTTTCCAACTATTATAAAAACCAGAGAGGACGGTATTAACATTTCAGAAGAAAACTGCTCCAGAATTTCAAATTTTATAACTGCACTATTAAACGAATTTCAAAAAAGGTTTCAAGATCTCAGAAAAATAAAAAATTGTTTGTTACTTGTAGAAAATCCATGGCATTTAAAGACACCAACTATTTCTGAGTTGGCTTCAGTTTTAAATTGTAATTACTCGGAATTGTTTGATGAATTTATTGATTTTAAAAATGACACCAACATGGAAGTAATTTTCAAAGAAAAAAGGGAATTTGTGGAATTTTGGAGCATTATTCCCCAAAAATATAAAAACGTGCAAAGATGTGCCCAAATAATGTTAACACTTTTTGGGTCAACGTATGCGTGCGAATCATCTTTTTCAAAGATGAAATACACAAAGAGTGTGTATAGAAATAAACTGACAGATTTCCATTTGGATGATATAATAAGAGTAGCATGCAACGACAAGCCAGATATTGATAAAGTTTTAAAAAAATGCTCTCAGTTCCAAAAGTCTCATTAGATATACATATAAGTAAGTAAGCATCTTTGTTAAAAGTTCTTTTTTACATTAAACTAAATAATTCATTAGGTTGATATTAATTTTTCATTTATACGCCTAATTATTTTTTACTTGCGGCCCTTGGCTACCGTGACTGAAACGTGTTTGTGGCCCCTATTAAAAAAATGTTGAGTATGGCTGCTTTAAAGATAATTTCATGTAAATTATTTGTGATGCAAATTTACTGAGAAACAATCGGAATGCATGTAACATGTATTTAAAATTTGGAAAACTCTTTAATTAATTGACAAAACTTTTTACTACAATCTAAAAAATCTAAAAATACATCTTACTTGTAAAAAAAATAAAAAAATAAAAATTGTAATTTTAAGTTTATTAGATTTAGCATAGAATATATCGTATGAATAATTCAAGATTGGGAATTTGCTTTAAAACGCATTTTTGAAATGCATTGATTTTATGAGCTTCTCTCATCTGTAATCCTACTTCATTAGTAAAAAATAATTTAATAATCATTGATATATTATTAAATATTTTTGACTTTTTATTATTTTTTGAGTATTATCTTTTAAATTAATAAAATATGAAGTGCATGTTGTAAATTGTGATTACTTCTTTCATTATAATCTTTAAAAGTTAAGATTAAATTTCAAACATTACATTGAATTTTTGATGTCAAGTGCTTAGAATGTCTGTTACGTCATTTAATTAAAAAATTACTTTCAATTAACCCAATTATTTATCTCTATTTTTAATCAAACAATTATTAAGAGGAATAAATGTTAATTTTTTATTTGTATCTTCATGTTATTCAATGCGTATATGTATATATTTTGAAATATCAATGTGCTATATATAATGTTACAAATAATTATAATTCCTCTTTTTTAAAAGTGTAAAACTGAAAAGTAAAAGGATTAAGTAGTAAAAATTTTCATAATACTAATATTCAATTTATATGAGTTCGAAGCCAAGGTGGGGAATTAACAAACAACAATTAATTGTTTGATTGAACTATATATATATATATATATTGTGTGGTTATTTTAAATATTCAAATGCATGGGCTGTTTTAATTTGATAGTAAATTTTATTATAAAATATTGTAAGTTTAAAATTAGTTTTGTTGGATTCTCTTTATTCAAACGGATAATATTGTGAAATAATGCATAAATATGTGGAAATAAGTTTTATGCATGAAGTTTTGTCTGATTCATATAAACATATCAATTCTATTTTCTTTGTTTTTTTTCATGGGCTGTTATTGATAAATATCCAGTTGGTTCTATTTTTGTAATTAAATTGAATGTGTGCTCATTTTTCCTTAATAAACTTTAGTCTTCTAAATGTTAAATAGAAATATTCTTTCCTAAAATATTGCAAAAAGATTTTTTTTTTTTGGAATTATAAATTTATTGTTTATATATATATATATATATATATATATATATATATATATATATATATATATATATATATATATATATATAATATATATATATATATATATATATATATATATATATATATATATATATATATATATATATATATATATATATATATATATATATATATATATATATATATATATATATATATATATATATATATATATATATATATATATATATATATATATATATATATATAATATATATATATATATAGTTTTGTATTCGGGTGAAAATCTTCTGTGAGTGAAGAAATTTGTTCCAGGTTACTAATTCGGAAGGTGGACCAAATAAATGGAAAAAAACTTATATATTTGGACCTTTTACTTTCTGAATTTTAATTCCAAAGCTATGAATAATGCATAAATAAATATTCAGAACAAATTTCTCTTAAAAATTAACAAATCTTATGTAAGTAATAAAAAATGTTAATCTTAATATTTTTTCCCCATTTTTCTCAATTTCCTGTTTTATGGAGTTAATTGATTTGGCAAATGAAATGTTGATTTAATATACAAAGAAAATATATATGTGTTTGTGGTGTGTGTGCCTTAAAATATATATATTTCTATAAAATTATTATAAAACAATTGGAATTATTTTTTTACCTTCAAATTCAAATTTTAGAATTAAATTAACATTTGTTTACCCAAGTATATTTAAATAAACCAAATTAATAAATAATAAAATTCTATAATAAGAAAAAGATTAATTTAAAAATAAATATAGAATATAAAATTATTTAAATAAAAATAAACTGTAAAATTTGGATAACATATTCAGCTTTCTAAAATATGAGTAAGTAATTAATTTTTTGATATCTTTTAATATAAATAAGAACTAAAGCGCCTCCTGTTTACAGGACCACCCATGACCATGATATTTCTAATTTATATTTCTAATATCTGCTAATTTATTTTAAAGAATTATAATTGAGGAAACAGTTATTAATAAGTATTAATGTTTAAGCACTTATAAATATAAAACAGTTTGGTAGATATATTTCATATCTTATTAAATGCATAAATTTTGGTATTTGAGTATTAAGTTAAAAAAAGAAACATTTATTTTAGTATTAAATTTAAGAATTATTGTATACGCACATAAATTATGTAAAAAAAAATACTATGATTAATAGGTAAAATATCTGTTAATTCCGAATATTATATTTGAAAATATCTCTTTTACAGTGAGATAGTGTTTTAAAATTAAGTATCAAAACAGAATTTATTTGTCTGATGAAAGCGCATTTTTCATAGGATGATACTTTTATTTTGATTTAAAACACGAAACAAGGCGCCTCAAACGACCGTTGTTATTGCTTTCATATGCGCCTCATTGTCTAGCCTTTCAATATTTATGAAGGCTATGAGTTCAGTATACATTAATACTTATTTTTATTTTATTTTTACGTCATTCTCTCTTTTGCTTCTTAGAATCTTTGAGTTTTATCATTTTAGTTTTTGGTATCATTGAATAAAAAAAATGATTTTTTTTTCATGTTTATTTAAGGAGTATATTAAGATAACAAAATAATTATAATATTTTGGTAAAAGGAATCAGAATTGATATTTTAGAAAATTGAAGAACTTTAAAGTTAAAGAAATAAAAAGTCAATAAAACATTTTCTGTTATTTATGTATAAAATATTCTTTGATTGCATATGATTAACAGTTATCTTAATTAATATATTTTGATATATTGAATGTTGGTATTGAAGTATTTATATAATATAACTTATAACTACAGATACATTTATTGATTATATATGTAGATATTGGTAATTATGAAACGAAAGTAAAGAATTATGTATGAAACGAAAATAAAAGCTTCATGGTAGAATTTTCAGATGTTTAGTTTTGGCTTTGTTTAATTTGAAATATAATGAGAGTAATTTCTTATAAATTTAGTAAGATTAGTATAATAAAATTGGTTTAATTATTTTATGGTGAATATATCATATGAATATTTAAGGTATTACAATAATTAAAAAGTTCATTTTCATTTTTTCTAAATGTTTGAATGAATCTTAATAGGTTAAAGTTCACTTACATTTAATGTTAAAAGGTTTATATTTTCCCATAATACTTAAAGACTGATTGTGACATACTACACTTAACATAACATTTAAGACTGATGATGTTTAAATTTCGTTTTAACTAAAATGAAAAACCATGTAAAAAAACACCTAAATGATGTCATTTTTTGGAAAAGGTAGATAAAAGGATTTGAGAAACCTCGCTACAGAAAATTGGGCTGGGGTAGCAGATGATCTAAAAGTAATTCAACTGAAAGATATTGTAACCAAATCAAAAGATTATGAAGAATTAGTGAAAAATATGAAAAAAAGAGGCTGCTAAGGAAGAAAAACTAGCTAAAGAAAAAGAAGAGGAACAATAAGATTTTGAAGAAGAAAGAACGTATGAATTGCAACGTTTAAAACTTCAAGTAGAAGCTCAGAATATACTTTCCTCCACTGCCATATCTCCAGAAAAAAAAACAGAGAAAACAAATTCAGATCTGAATCGAATTCTCGCAAAATTTAATCATAATGAAGATGAAATAGGACTTTATCTGACAGTATTTGAACGTCAATTAAAATTAGTGAATAGTCCTGAAATGAATCGGATGCTTTATTAGACAGGCTTATTGCCAGCCGAAGTAAATTAATTAATATGATAGAGTAAATGAAACTGTTAAAGACTACTCAAAGGTGAAAGAGATGCTCTTGAAGCGTTATAGACTTACATCAGATAGGTTTCGCAACATAGAAAAGGTGCAAAAACAACATTGAGATACTTTTATTTTGAAATTAAATGGGATTTCGAAGGATGGGTAAAAGAATTGAATATCATCACTTTTGAGAAATTGCAAGACTTAATTATAGCAAATCAGTTAAAGAAAAAAACACCTCCAGAGGTTAGAAAACATTTTGTTCATCAATGATCACAGCTGAATGATCCTTTAGAACAGAGCTTCCCAACCTTTTAGATTGCGGACCCCTTTTTCATGCAAAATTCCACTGTGGACCCCACTCAGTCAAGCTCACAGTAACTAGTAAAATTCAGCTCGAAACCCATCGGAATTGAAAACTTCATAATGAAAGTACTATTTTTTCAATAACCCCACGACGAATCCAGAGTCTTTGATTTAATGATGAATGGTAATAACTTTAAATTAACTACATTTCCATTAGTCTGAAATTCCACACTATATTAAGATACTTGCTGTTGGATTTACTCACATCTTTCAACACACTAGGTAGGCCATATTTCTAATTGAGTGGAGGGAATGTATTGCAAAGAAGAGCAACATTTGTTGGATAACATTTTAACTTTAAAAACAAAAATATTAATACAAACAGAATTCAATTAATTATTAATTTATAGAAAATACAAACAAATGCCTACAAAGTTATAGTCCAGGAACATTCAATGCTCATCGACGAAACACAATGCGTTCTTCTTTATTAGAGATGTGTCTGCAGGAATAATAATCAAATTTTAATGTGAAGGTTGAGATTGATTCTGGTGACAAAATTTTTAAAAGTCAGGCTCAATACTTGACAACTGGAGACGGATTTCAGTTTCAGCATCTAGATAGCTTCAGTACTTAGTTTTGGTGTTGGCATAGTCCGGATTCGCACATGTATGTTATGGCAAACAGAAGTAGAACACGTTTTGCTTTTTCCAACAAGGTTGTGTGTGTGTGTGTGAGAGAGAGAATCGGTGGAAATTTCTATCAACAACTCATATTCATTCGATGGTAGAATGTTTGGCTTTTTGGATACAACGAATGGGTTGACTATCCATTCGTATTCCTGCAGCTTTCATCTTGAGTTGTTGGAAAACAATGCTCCAATGATGACGTCAAGCTTCGGAGTTGCTTGAGGATTTCATGAAACAAATTTTCGGAAGCTACAATGTCTTTTCTTTCAAAAAATCATTGAGAAAGGGAAACACTCGACCTCACCCTCCTACACACTTTCTGCCCAATAATTGATTTTCCTCTTGAATGCTCGAGCTTTGATGTTTGCAGAACCGTTGTTATAGTTTTCCACTGTAGTGAAATATTAATTTCGTTCAATTTGGAGATAATGTTGGCCAAATAAGCAAACATACATTTCCAGTTTTCGTCATTAATAATCTCTGCTAATTTGGTATTATGGTAGTCTAAAAGTAAAGCTAGGATTTCAAACGTGACTCATATCATCAAGAGAGTGTATTCCCACGTGAGAGCCACCTTACTTTTGTATGTAAAAGGAGAAAATTATAAAGGCTCCTATATCTTTACATAGTATTTTGAAAAGTCTTGACTTCAATGGCAGTGATTTTATGTAATTAATAATTCGGACAGATTCATCTAAAACTTTTTTGAAGAAAGCAGGCATTTTTTCGTAGCTAAAGCATGTGTATGGAGAACACAATGACTGCAACTGCAATCCTTCGAGTATCTGCTATTTTTGTTTCCGCTCCGATCATTGGACCCGTCATAGCTTTTGCACCAACTGTGCACACTTGGATGCAATTAGACCATAGGATTTCGCAAGTTCTTAAAAAATTGTCGAACAAACGGGATGTTTCAGTACCTGCTGTATGGACTGTTAGTGGTTTGCACAATAAAAGGTCTTCTTCGAAACATCCTGAGTATGAATAACGAACAAAAGCCAATAAAATCACTAATCCCGCAACATCAGTAGATTCATATATTTGGAGAGAAAATTAATTGTGTTGGATGCGAGAAATCAGTGATTCTTTCACATCATTTGACATGTCAACTATCCATCTCATGACAGTATCGTTTGATAATGGCTCTGAAGATATAAGTTTTACTGCCTTTTCGTCTAATATACAAAAAAACAATATCCCTAACACATGATTTTATGAGAGTTTCCGCAATGGTGTGAGCTTTGTCTATCTTTGCCACCCGATAATTTACCAAGAAAGAATCCTTTAGTAATTAGTTAGAAGTTAATGAGTTATTCTTTATTAATTGTTTTTGTATGAGTTTTCATCCATTGTAATGAAGCAGCTAATTCAAAGCTCTTCCTCTTGAAAAAAATTATTCTCTTTAATATGGAGGTCCGGGTGAGCACCCTCAATATGACGACGCAATTTAACTGGAAATATTCGAAGGACTAGCTTGCAAATTACACACTGAGCTTTACCCTCCTCTGTCTCGATAAAGCCAATTTTTAAATAACTTTCGTTGTACTTACGCTTTTTAGTTATTCCATTTCCACTGGGTACTGCAACTAATCGAAAACTTACAGAGTTTTTACATAATAAATCTGGCTATGATGCTTCATGTGACTGTTCTTCATTGTGGCCGTCCTCCTTCATTATCAGTTTTAAACGGGAGCTTTCCTTGCTGTGAAGGTGATAGAGAAACTGCTAGTTGGTTGATCGATGATTGAAATTGTCTTAATGATGACAATTTCAACCATCGATCCATGGTGGAAATAATAAGCAGTGCAAAAAGAAAATGGTGCACTCACGAAGGAGGTTCAACATTGAATAATATCTCGAGAAAAACGAGAAAAAGCGACGTAGAAGGTTTCAATGCATTGAGCGCCGTAAGCAGGCACACACGCGACCCTCGGAGTTTACAGAAAGTCGAGAAGGAAGGCTACATCCCCCGCTAATAAATTATATGCGGGCTAACTAAACCAAAATGGGATTTGAACTAAATTATCAAAGGCACTAAACTATCCTTGGGAACCACAGCCACTATTCAAAACTGGTCACGGACCCCCTATAAGGATTAGGCGGACCCCTAACGAGTCCGCGGACCATACGCTGGGAACCCCTGTTTTAGAACTTGCAGAAAAACTTGACAGTTATGAAAATGTAAGACTGGGAATGAAGAAAATTTTACCTACCTTTGTTAAGAAACCAAATTTCAAACATTGTGTTAAATCTGTTTCAAAACTATGTTAAATCAAAAGTATAAGCCTCCTAACTTACGGGAAAATAACGAAATCAAATATTTCAACTTTGAAAGTTCAAAATTTACTAAAGACAAACCAGAAAGAAGATTTTCTGTTTATTGCTATGGATGTGATAATCTTAGTTTTATTCAGTATAAGTGTCCAAAATGCAACAAATTAAAAGAAGAGGCTAAAACAGTTGTTAGTGGTGTAAACTTGTATACAGCGCAAGCTTCAAATTCATTGTCCAGCTCAATTTTTTTACTATTTGTGGCAAAAAAGCAACTTTTTGCGCCGACACAGGTGCACCAAATTCTATTGCGGGAGAGACATTTTATTCTTTATTGAAAGGTTTCAAATTTCAGAAGTATACTATAATGGTACTAGCCGATAGAAAACAAAGAAATGCCCCAGCTTTGACAACAGTCGTAAATCTTAATATAGAAGGAAAGAACGTTCATATGAAATTTATTGCGTTACCAAACACTAAGGGCAATAGAACGTTTCTTTGCACTGACTTTCTTCCGGCTGCTGCTATTGTGCTAAACATCCAGAAAGGCATATGGCATTTTAGTGAATAGCCACATAGACATTACCCAATTTATCGTAAACCATCCGAAACCGAAAGTAATGCAAAAGTGATAATGTCGCAGAAATTAATTTCTTCTGATATGTCTTCTGAAATTTCAGAAACATCTAATTACGTGAAATTGAGGGATGATGAATAAAAAATTTGACAAAAGAAAACCTTTAAAAATTAAATTCATTGTTGAAAGAATATGAAAGTAGCTTCAAGCCAGGGGGAGAATCTGCTCCTTTTATTGAACATAGAATCCAGACTGGAAATAGCCTACCTGTTGCTGAACTTCCATATAGAATGACACCTGCAAAGAGAGAGTTGTTGAAGAAAAAACTAGATTTCTTATTAATAGAAGGAATAATTGAGGAGTGTGATTCTTCTTATTCCTGTGGTATTAGAAATCGAATCAAAGTATCAGAAATCAATCTAAATTCAACGGTACCATCAGATTCTGTGTTGATTACCACAAGTTAAATTCAACAACTATTTTAGTTAACACTCTACTACCTATAGAATGGATGATTTATTGACTGAAGCCAAGTCGACATAATACATGTCTACGATAGACATTAGAGCAGTTTATCATGAGGTCAAAATTCATGAATCAAATCAAGAGAAGACTGCCTTCATTTGTCAATTTGGAAACTTTTAAATATTTACATATGCCTTTTGGATTGCGTAATGCACCCGCAACTTTTCAATGTCTCATTGATAAATTTAGATATGGTCTCAAAGATGTTTTTGCATTGTTATTCCTTGAAAATATCATTATATTATCAGAAACCTTTGAAGAACATTTATCAAATTTGCGAAAAGTGTTTGAAAGACTTTCTATATTTAAACTTAATGCTAATAGAAGCAAATGCTATTTTTCTTGTGACAGAATGAATAATTTAGGTCATTGGATAATTGAAAAAGGTGTAGAAGTGAATGCTGACGAAGTATAGGGATTGGACAAAAATATAGAAATACTTTGTGAAATGCATGCTTGAAAAGAAAGATTGATTTTAATGAAATATGTAGGTGGCGCTGGTGTTTTCGCCTACTGACGTCACCTATATAACTTCGTAAATGTGCTGCACAGTTCAGTCGTTGTCGGAGCACTGTTATGGGAAGTTGGCATTAGTGATTTAACTAAAAAGAATAAACAATGGACATGGGGTGACACAGAGCAGAAAGCATTTGAAGAGAAAAAAAGACGGTTGATCTCACCACCTGTGTTGCTTTTGCCAGATGGATCTAAACCATTCCTTATAAGAACTGGTGTCAGTAATCACGCTTTAGGAGCAGTCCTTATCCATGGAGAAAACCCGGAAGAACATGTGATTGAGTATGCCAGTCGATTACTCAGTTCGGCAGAATGAAATTCTTCCACCACCGAAAGAGAAGCACTAGCGGTGGTATGGGCACTTGAGAAGTTCCGTGTCTATGTGGAAAATCAAGAAATTATTATTGCTTCAGATCACCAACCCTTGAAGTGACTTATGAGTATTAAATCGCCATCCGGACGCTTGACTCGATGGGCTCTTTCAAATCCAATCCAATCATATCACCCGAAAATTCTTTACACTCCAGGAAGATCTAATGTAATTGCAGATCTTCTGTCCAGATCATTTGATACAGAGGACAAATTTGTTTGTAACTTGAACACTGTTTCCATAGATTTACCATCCCGGAAATCTAAAGACATTCGAGAAGAACAATTGAAGGACGAGGATGTAAGAAAGATCATAGACAGCTTTGAAAGCCGACGGAAAGATGAAAATTATGTAAATTGGACTAGTAGAGGTTATCTGATGAATCAGGGAATACTATATCGATATTCGCCTGAAACAGGGTCAAAAGAAGCACAGCTAGTTGCCCCTTGTCATGAGCGAGAAGGAGTCCTACAGCAATATCATGATACTTCCACTGCAGGACATCGTGGAGCTGAGAATACGTATCATAAAATTGCTTCTAGCTATTTCTTTCCTGACATGAGAAAGTTTATTGCCGAATATGCGAAAAATTGTGCTGAATGTAATTGGCCCAAATCTAACAACCAGAAACCTGCTGAACTACTCAGAAAGCCTATTTACTCACAAAGATTTGAGACTCTGGCAAAAGACTTGTTTGGTCCCCTTCTAAAGACTCCAACTGGGAAAATGGATTTTTCTTGTTGAAGATATTAATACAAGATGTGTCAAACTTTTTTTGCCCAAGAAGATGCCCCAGCTATCAATTGTTCTGAAATATTGATAGAAAAAGTGTTCTTACGCTATGGCTTACCAAGAAGGCTAATCTGTGACAATGGTGTATAATTCGTTAGTGCTGTAATGCAACAAACTTGCAACATCCTGGGTATTAAGGAAAAACTTATACCTTTATACAACAGTCAAGCAAATCCTGCTGAACTGAAAAATTGAGACCTAAAACTCAAATTAGCAAATCTAGTTGGTGACTCACATGATACTTGGGAGGGCAAACTACTCGTGATAAGCTTTGAATATACACTGCGAAATGTGATTCTACAGGTCATACGGCAGCCTACCTTCAGTTCGGAAGGGAACTTTGAACCACACATGATGTCAATCATGATATTAGAGCTGTCATTGATAAAGATGACTTCATTGCAGAGATAACATCTTAAATGAAAGAATTTGCACGATGTAGCGTACCGAGGTGGCAAGGCAATTGAAGACAATTTCAATTTAATTTAATTTAATTTATTGATGAGGATAAATTTTAAGTATACATAATTTGTAATATTTATATAAATTTTAATACAACTTTCAACTTAATAATCATGACAATATCATTGGCGGACACTGCCACAAGCGCACCTCCAGTGCGTTGTCCCTCTGAGAATACACTTTACTAACTTAAACAAAAACAATATAATCGGAAAGGAGGAGGGCGGCAGAATCTGGCGCGCATGCGCTGTACTGATCCTCGCCTTTTTAGCACGTTACAACGACTTACACCCCTAATTAGAGAACGTGTAAATCAAAAACAAATTGCTAGAAAGGAGTACTTCGATAAGAAGCATAGACCCGTTTATTTTCAACCAGGCGATAAAGTTTGGATAACTTTACATCCCGTAAGCAAGTCCAAAACCAAAACAACTAAAAAATTTATGCCCAAGCGTAAAAAACCTTATATTATACTAACAAATAGATCACTAAATGCGTTATGATGTTTCAAATCCTGCTGCCTCTGATCAAGTACTCGGTACCTATCATACTAGTATATTGAATCCCTATCAACAATCATTTAGGGATAGAGGTCCAGTTTTTCTCTTGAAAAGTAGAGGAAGACCATATCGACAGCCTCAGAAAATTCTTAATCTCAATTCTATAGCACCCTCTGTCTACAAGAACACCCATGACGTCATCAACAAGGAAAGGAGTTTCTCTCCAGCAACCGTAAGAATGTGATGCTCTGGTTTCACTTGTATATTTTTTAAATATACATGTATATGTAAATACATAAAATAAAAAAATAATAATAAAAAAGATAAAGATAAATATATTGTATTTCAGACCAATTTATACCTTGTAAATATTATAGCGTGTATAAATTCTTGTAAATACCTTTACCTGTTCTTTATGTAAATATTCTTATTTCTCTCAATTTATTCCTTAACTATTTCCTTTATTATTCTATTAGTTTCATTTAATTTAAATATATAAATGATAAATTAATCAACAATAATTCTTTTAAATTCTGAAATAAATTTTATGAAATAACCATAGTCCCGTCCATTAAAATTTCAAACTCATTTTAAGCCAATCAGATACAAGTTATAGCTCACCAACCAAGAACCAGCTATCTAACGAGGGTAGAGGATCACCAGATCCAGGGACCTCTGAAAACTGCCAGCCGGCAATCACTTCAAATTCTGGTTTCACTTCATCCATCGTGTTAATCTTTCCGCCTTTGAGAAGTATATTAACATGACATTCTTAGAAACCAAAAAATCAGACAAGAATTAAAAATCCCTACCCTGAGAGAATTCTTCGCGAAAATAATGTATAACGTGATTTAAAATATTGATAAAACTAATAACGAAACAATAATTAGCCTTCCGTCCTATAATGACCTAAGTACACATAATAAATTGCATTCTCGCTCATTGCTCAGATATTACCCAAAGTTTCCTCAGCAACCACCATGAAATCAACTGCAAATAGAAAAAAAAAAATATCTTTGATAACTACTTTTTTGTATGGAAAAAAAAAGAGACTACTAAAAAGATAAAAGGATTTTTTTTTGTTTTTGTTACATCTCATTCTATATGTGGAAAAAAAAAACTATTTAAAATAAAAATGATGAGGAAAAATGCATATATAAGTGTGCATACTAAATGTATATAAAAACAGATTTTTTTTTAAATATACATGTATATGTAAATACATAAAATATATACATAAAAAAAAGATAAAGATAAATATATTGTATTACAGACCAATTTATACCTTGTAAATATTATAGCGTGTATAAATTCTTATAAATACCTTTACGTGTTCTTATGTAAATATTCTTATTTCTCTCAATTTATTCCTTAACTATTTCCTTTATTATTCTATTGCTTTCATTTAATTTAAGTATATAAATGATAAATTAATCAACAATAATTTTTTAAATTCTGAAATAAATTTTATGAAATAACCATAGTCCAGTCCATTAAAATTTCAAACTCATTTTAAGCCAATCAGATTCAAGTTATAGCTTACCAACCAAGAACCAGCTATCTAATGAGGGCAGAGGATCGCCAGATTCAGGGACCTATGAAAACTGCCAGCCGGCAATCACTTCAAGTTTGATATGACATTCATGTTAGCCTTGTTCCTTTTAACTTTATATGTTTACATTTAATTTTGTTTTATTTATAGTATATAAATCTGTGTTGTGCTCAACTTTTACCCTAAATTGAAATAAATTATTTTGAGCTATTTAAGGAATATCTTTCTTTTTTTCTATTCAACCACACACACACAGATAAATGCTACAGAAGTAAAAATGCACTTATTGTCATTTGACAATAATAAGAAGAGAACCTTTGTTTTTTTAAAGTAACCAAAATTGATTCAATATTAATTTAATGGATTCCCAATACTTCTATATTAACTGTAACAATATATAAATTATTTGTAGTTAAAAATTAATTCCATTTTTATCTATAGAAATAAATAAACTATAACCAGCCCTACGCGTAATTAAAAATGGCTACCAACCGGCAAAGGGCCGATAGATAACATGCCTATATGGGCATTATATGGCCAATACAACATTGCTGACCACCCAGTGTTTGTACAGCAGTGAACCGTATTTTTAGTCCAGCAGCAATGACGACGACCACTTTATTGACGGAGCCGGCGAGGCCAAATAGCAGAGGACCATTGCTGGCCAAGAAGGCTACCAGCAGCAACTGATGCATGCTCGACATATTTGTGTGTTGCTGCCTCCTTTACATTATCTAGTTGTTGACAATGCTTTTCTGAATTGAGCTTTTCGTTCAATTTTTAATGCTCATAATGTATTGGTCCTCATATCACCATATACACAACATTCTCTTATTCTAAGTAAAATCCTTTTAAGAATTTTAAGGGCTAGATTTTTTTTACGCACAATATACTCTTTTCCATATGATGTCTTCTTAGATAACCCACTTTCCACTGCAGTTATAATCCGATTTAAGAAAGGTTCGACTTTATTCTGAACAAGCAGAGATAGGCATATGACCAACAAAATTCTTCTGACTTAAATTATATGGCACTCATTATAAATATTTCCACACCAATATTGTCTTCCAAATATGGTCCGAAATAGTTTGCTGAGCTAAATTAAGTTTTCTGCAATCGCCGATGTTGTCAAAAAAATCTTGCTCTAATATACTTTTAACAGCATTGTCATCTATAAACTTAAAGAACTTTCCGGTAGACTTCTGTAAAATTATATTTAGTTCCTTGCGTGATTTCTCTAAGGTATTTTCAAATATTTGATACACAATGATTAGATTCATTTAACTTTAGTCAAAAAAAGTTTTTAATATTAATATAATTACCTATGAAAAGCTACTCCAAGAACATTTTTGAAGGCCTACTTGTACAACCATAAACGCAACACAGTCATAATTATTTTTAAATTAGAAAATTCAACGACACAGCTTAATGGCAAACTGATATAAGTGTCTTATGAAACCATTAGAGAATCCTGGACTTATATTCTGTGGACAATTATTTGAGAGGTTAGTATTTCCACGAGGTAAACCAGATATACTAAAAGTAAAAGTTGATTGCCCGACCGCCCTGTCTAGTGGTCAGAGTGCCTGACCACGGATAGGCAGGTCCTGGGTTTGAATTCCGGTTCGGGCATGGATGTACTTTCTCTCTCTATGTCTGTCTGTCCTTTATGTGTATGAATGATGCGTGAATGGTTGCCTACCCCATAAACGGGTCCCGATGGCATGTTTGTACTGAAGCCGTCGGACTCCACACCAAGAATGGTTCAGTATGGAAAAGTGCAGCAGCGCACCCCATATTGTCAGCCTAGCTGGCACAAGACAAAAAAAAAGTTGATTGGTCGCTGTTCGTTAGGCATTTGCTATTCTTCCTTGCATGTACATGTTCTATGATACAACAAAGAGACCGGTTGACTCGTATCTTATTATCTGAGTTGACTAAATAAAAGTAAAAGTGACTACTTAATAAAATAAATGAAATAAGAAAGTCCTTACCGTTTTCGCGTTGCTATTGAATGAAAAGAATAAATATGCAAATTAGAGTATGACGTGATTGAAATAACAATTTACTTATGTAAGGTGCAATCGTATAGCTTTGAATGAAAAAAGTGCATATTTATTGCATTAATTTAAAATAACTTCCTTCTAATTTAGTAATTCAAAATAAAATCATTTTATCATTATAAGCTACATATAATGTAGATAAACCTATAAGCTAATATAAGTCCTATCTTGGCTGTTTAAATTGAACCGATTTTGGCAGCCAAGCTTGGTCCTATCTTGGCCGCCCAGATTGGTCCAATGTAGGTTACCAAGCTTGGGCCTACCTTGGCAATCCACATTGATTTTATATAATAAAATATAGACCATCTAATATTGGTCCAATATAGACCACCAATACTGGACCTAGACAAAGCCTTGATTAGCCAATATAGGGGCAAGCTATTTTGCTACTTGTAAACTTGTACAGTAGAGAAGAGAAATGTACATGTCGAAGGAACTCATTTGTTTGGTATACGACTTCAAAGTGAGCTTTATCAACTGCTGTATCAAGTCCCTGAATATATCAAGCGCTTGGGGGTAGTGCTGAGAACGAATGCACGGCAAAGCATTGGTTTCACAAATAGCCAAACGGTCACTGCGGACTAGCTGCAATTGGAATGTGTGCAACAGAAAGAGTTGTACCAGCAGACTTCCCTTTACCTATCTCTAAGTTGGGCTGTACTAGTTAGATAGAAGCATCCGGGTGGAGTCTTCATGATTTTGAAGCATTGACCAAGCAAGAAGACCCCCAATACTTAGCCTGCCACCACCAGAGATATCATTTAACTTCGACGACATTGCAACCTAGCCCAGTTTTAATGTGCTACAGCGCCGCGATTTGTGAACAGGAAAGATTTTCGTTTAAGTTGGGATTCGAACTCATTACCTTTCGATAATGAGAATGACGTATAAAACAGCATGAGTCAGAACTGGTTAATCACAAGGTTGTACATTCAAAGTTGTAGATAATGGGAGGAAACATAACACGCGGGTGGTCGGGAATACCATACAGCAACTAGGTAGGAAGACTTTGTACCATCCTTCTTACTCATCGGACCTTGCACCATCAGATTACCACCTCTTTTATTCCCTGGACAATTATCTTCGTGAAAAATCCTTCACCAATTAAACAGGCTTGCGCCAAGCACTCAAGGACTTCTTTACATCCAAAAAGACAGTTTAGAGTTTTACTGCATGAGATTTATACAACTGGAGACAAGTTGCAATAAGAGCTGGATACCGATTATTTCGGGATTTAACAATAATACTACATTTTCTGTTCATGTTCTTTTGATTCATTAAAAACTACAAGAACTTTGTGTACCCTGAACTAGTTATTATTTAAGACTGCTAAAAATAGAACTTGTGAATGGCTCAGAAAACTTGTTTACTTCTACTACAAGGTAATAACACTATATTTACCATGTTTCCATTAAATTATAATGACATTAAAAAATAATTAAAAGTGATAAAACCACTTTAAAGGTATGGAAAAAAATGTATGTATGCTAAATAAAAAATATTCTTTTTATTCATAAACAGTAAATTTTCTCTTTTAAGATACACAAAAATAGAAACATATAAACTTTAATGTTTCAGTTATTCCACAGGATAATAAGGTATTTCATGAAATAACTTCACAAGTTTGTTAAAGTATATAAAATTATCGAATTCTATAGAATAGCAATTGTTAAAGTGCGAAATACGACTCGAAATTTTTAAAAATCAATTCTAGATGATATAGTTATTTTGCTTATAGTTATTTTGCAATTACATGTGTGTGTGTGTGTGTACTTCATTCCACTGTTTTTCAGAACAAAATTTAGGCGGTGTATTTAAGTTAGAATTTTACATTTTGGATTATTAATAAACATTTTTTAAACTTGTTTTCAAACAATGATTTCTGCAGGAATGGGAGACCAACCTGTAAAAAATAAAAATTTGATGCAAGATAGATTATAATTGTTATACATAAGCATGGGACAGAGGAAAACAGTGATGCACTAACTCTAACAGCTGAAGTAAAAAGTGCTAAAGAACAGAAAAAGTATCATTGGATTATTAATTACTGCAGTTATTAAGCATTATGAAATACCTGACGTTAATTGTGGTCAGCAATCAATGCAAAACCTGGATGTGATTTTTTCCTCAAGTGACATGCTCTTTAATATTTTATGAAGCAACCGTTTCATAGCTTTTCCTTATTATTTATCAATTAATTTTCTTGAACAGGGATAAAAGAGATATTAGCTATTTATGATCAATTTATAAAATATTGAAATTGTTCCTTTTCTGTTCCTAAATCCACTATTAGTTAATGACTAGAATTACTAGGTAGGAAATTTTTCTTCTATTATGAATGTTAACTGACTTGTTTAGTTAACATCCATATAAATATATATATATAAAATTTTAAAATTTGACTTAGATTGAATCACTGCAGGCATCCAAAAACAAAATGAATTTTAAATCTGCCAAATATTAAGCCCAAGGCCACAGCAGCTATACATATATAAAGATAAATAATAATCTATATTACTTTTACATAAAAAGAGACACTTTCTCTGGAAAACAAAAGTATAATATAGCAGAATTTGATATGCAATGGATGAATGTCTAAAAAATTATCCTATATTGTTAAAAAACATTAAATGTGATTAAATAGAATTTGCTTTTAATTATTTTTTTTAAAAAAATAACAAATTAGTAATGATAGAAAAACAAAATTTAAAAGAAAAAGCTTTGTAACTAAGACTTAAATTATATATGGGAATAAGAGATGAAAGAAAAAAAAAATATTTTAGAGGAAAGCATCACTACTTATAAAATATTCTTTAACCATTTCCTTCAATTTATTTTTGTTGACTAATATTTATTATGAGAAAAGTTTTGGCCATTTAACAATACTTCCCATTTTTTTAAAGAATTCTTTTCTTATTCACATTTTTTTATTTGGTTAGTTTCAAGAAATTCTAGTAGTTTTAATTTCATATGAATTATAGTTTGATTTTTCAGAGTAGAAATAATGAAAGGTAGAAATTTAAATCATATAGCAATGAAAATAACTAATACATAACAATCTTATAAATAAAAAAGTTGTAACCTTTAAACATCTTTGCTAAAATTAAAATACATTAAAGCAGAAAATATGAAGAAATTTTTTATTTTTACATTTAAAATTTCAGAATAAGTATCAAATATATGTATTATTGTATAAATAAAAAATTCACATTTTATCATCCATTGAAATTTTATGCCAAATTTAATAAGTAATAATTTCATAAAATTAATTTTTAATAATGCTGAGTTGCTATTACAACTAAAAATTACAAACACATAAAAATATATACTTTTCACACATTTAGTGTTGTATAAATTAAAAAAAAAAAATATGCTCCTTGCAAATTCAATATCCATTTGTGAATGAAGTTAAAATAATATATATATAGAATACCAGAATATTTTTCATACATAAATACAAAATAAACATTTGCATCTTGAAATTTAACAGCTCATTTACAAAATACAATATAAAAATAGAGTTACAATTTTCCCTATAGTATTTTATACGATATGAATATCTATTTCAGATGATAGTACTGTTGTAATAATAAAAAATACAGGAATTTATAATAGTTCTTTCAATTACTCTTATAAAACTTAACTAGGAAGATTGCGACTGATGATGAGTAATAAATATATAAGTAGATGATTATGGCAAATGAATATTCTCAAAGCAATTGGATGCACACAAATATTTTACAAGAATTGCATGAAGATCATTGCTATTTTATGATTATAGAGATGAATTAGTTTTGTGCAATTATTTGAAATAGAGTATATGTATAGTTTACTTTGTAACTTCAAGTAATCAAAACAAGAATAACCAAAACATTATCATTAGCAAGAAAAGAAAATTGAAATAAAAAGTTATAAAACATATTACTTTAGCTTATTAACAAATTCTATACTTAAAGCATTAACAACTTTTGACACAGTAAATATTTAAATACAAGTGTCAGAAATTACAAAAAAGTGAACTGAAATAAGTTTACATGGAATATT
This sequence comes from Latrodectus elegans, assembly GCA_030067965.1. NCBI lineage: Eukaryota > Metazoa > Arthropoda > Arachnida > Araneae > Theridiidae > Latrodectus > Latrodectus elegans. The sequence continues at coordinate 109,608,620 of CM057820.1, forward strand.
ATAAGTAAAACATAAAATATAAGAAAAAATGAAGCCAAGAATATAATCTCCATCACAGAGTTCAAACATATACATCCATTTTTTTCTTATTTTGCAAGGGCTATTTAATAATTTTTAAAACAAGTTTTCTCAACTATAAATAGGTAAGAAACAGATAAAAAAAAAAATCATTAAATAGTTAAGTACTTTAAACGATATGAGCAAAGATAAATTCTTTGAAAAATAAAATAAGCAGTTAACTTAAATAAATTGAGTAAATTTTATGTTAACTCTTAGTTATTGGAAAATAAACAATTTCCACTAACAACACACATTAGTAGACTTGTTTACGATTTAAAAAAATTGGATTAATATGGAATGCACATCAATATTAAAGGAATGAATTCTTAAGTTCTCAATAATTTGATTATATCTCTAAATGACATCCTAGATCATAAAAGTATAACATAAGAATTCATTTTGCCGTACTTTCTGTTTCATTACATATGGGTACTAAATTGCTTATTATTTAAACATTTTTTCTAATCCTTTTTAATCCTAGGGAAAAATGTTTAAATAATAAGCAAAAATATAAGATTAATGATTAAATCAAATATTTGTTTATGAAAATTTTTTTAAGTAAGAAAATTAAGTTTAAGGAAGAAATAACTCAGGAAGAGTTGTCATCTCAAATTACATAAATTGAATAACATCTCAAATTACATAAATCATTTTGATATTTACATTAATGATTTAACTTGAAACTTTTATAAAGTACAAATGAAATACCATTTAGATTTTTAATAACTTAAATTGCAAACCTCTGAAAATATAAGTTATTTGATTTGTGGAACACAATAAACATTTAGAACACAAAATCAATTTTAAGTAAAATTTCAAAATATATAAATACTATAAATATTATAACTAGTTTATTGTAGTAATTAAAAATCATTAAGATTATTTTGTTTAAGAAAATTTCAACAATTAAAATGTTGATCATGATTTATTTTTATTCGATCTAAAAAATATACAAAACAAATTTCAACCAAATTATATTCTTTAGACATAGTTTTTTTATTTAATGACAACCATAATATTTATGTTAATGTAAAGTTTAATAAGAAAATTTACTGATTTTGAAATATTGTAATAGTTTAATTTAATTACAAGTATCATATACCCAACAAAAAGGATATAAATTTAAGTCATGTAAAAATATCACTGAAATTTAATATTGAACAATTCTGACAATTTTTGTCAAGATTTTAAAAAGCAAAAGCATTTTCTATGTTGCTCATTCTATGCATAATTGTGACTAGATATTTAACTTCAATAGAATAAAGTAAACACCATTAACAAAAATGCTACTTATATAATGGATATAACATATTTTATACTTAAATCATATTTTTAAGAAAAATACATAACTGTGACTATGAAAAAGAGCCTTAAAATTTGATAATGAACAAATATAACAATGTTTGGCAAGATTTCAACGAGTACTAATATATTTTTTATCATTACGAAATATCGAAAATGGCACTCTGAAATTTTTTTTATTATATCTCAGAAGACAAAATTACATTAAAAGTCAATTATGTTAATTGTGCTTGGGAGTCCAAAATAAAAAAATAATATAATTATGAATTAGTGTGCTAACAACTAGTTGAATGACTACAATGAATTTTATTAATGATGTCAATATTAAATCAACGGCAAAAATTTTTTAATTCAGTTATGAATGATTCTGCAAATTATCTTTCTTAATAAAATACTTTTAAAGGATGATGAATTTATAGGCAAAATTTGTCAGAGAATACAATATTAATAAGCTCTTAATTTTCCATAGTACAAGGCGTAATACAAATTCTTGCCTCTTTCGGTATTATTTTCCGTATTGCTTTCTTGTTTGAAATAAGTACTGAAATAATAGGTTTTATATTAGTTTTCTTTACATATTTGGATTTCAATTTCAGACTCTTAGATGCGCCATTTATTTTGATAGAGTCTTTACTGGAATTTTTTTTCGTAATTGCACTTAAAGGAATGTCTTCCTCAGAGCTTGAGTCTTCTTCAAAACTTTTTTCGATTTGTAGCACAGCTTTTTTAAAAGAAGCAGATCGTAATTTCTTAGAAAATTCCAATTTATACTGACCATACGGATAAACATTTTTACTGAGAACCCAGCCACAGTTTTCTGTTCCAAAAAAATATATGTATGTTCGTTTTTTAGAATTTTTCTTAATAGGTGCTTCAATTATTCTTCCAGGCCAAGGAACATATCCTTTCATTTTGGCCCACACAAGGTCTCCACTTTTAAGTTCTTTTGATTTTGGAACCATTTTAATTTAAAACAGTAAAAAATTAATCACACATCATAAGCAAACTATATTTGAGAGAGGACGCTAATCAAAACAAAACTGTTTTGGAGCCATTTAATTTAATTCTTAAAGCATAGCCGGTTATAGTTAATTGAGTTGTTCTCCCTATTAAATAAAAAAAGCTATTTTTCATTCAAAATAACAAAATTGTGTGAGTTTAGAGCCACATTAATATATAATTAAAATTATTTAAAGAAAAATACTAATTTTTCAATATAGATGAATTTTTTAAAACATATATGGGAATTTTAAGAGTTGTAATGTTACAGTTCAGGTGCTGCCTTCGTCACTCTACTGTGGAGAAAGAAATAAAAATTATACAGGTTGGCGTTCGCTATACTACTCTGACTAAGAATAAGAATCATAGAATGAAAATTAAAGAAAAAGCTAGCAGTCTTAACGATAGGCTAAGCATCAGCATATTTACATGTAAATTATGAATACAAATTAAAGGAAAAAAAAAAGAAGATAAAGTCGACAATATATTAAAAAAGGTTGGGGTTTTTCTTAAATTAAGATGAAGATGGAGGAAGATGCTACTGTTATGGGTAAACTTGAATGCCTTAAAGAAATCAGGTACTTTCTGTAATTGTTTTTTGAATAATTTTACATAAAGCAGTTGTGGGTCATTTTGTTGCAGAAATCATATGAATGTATTGATTAACGAATTGTAATTAAAATGCATTCTTTATAAACGTCAAGTATGCTGTTTTAATGTAAGGATCAATGTAATCCAAACATTAGCGCTTAAGCATTAAAATTTTATGCATCATTAAGTATAAGAAAAAAGTTTAAAATATCTAATTAATGAGTTATAAAGTCATCAAAGTTTTCTTATTCTTATATTGCTTTTACAGTACTTATATAGCCGAGAAGATTTCATCACCTAAGCATGTTTAAAAAATATTAAGAATATAAATTACTTGTTTATGTAATTATATTGTATAAAAGTTATAGCACAATAATTTTTGAATGCTGTTTCATAGCTTAGTAAATTATCACATTTTTGCAAATCCTAGATAAAATCTGACAATTTTATGTCCATTTTAATTTGAAAACTTTATGATAACCTCATTTTATAAATAGAAAACAACTTATTTACTCATCAGAGATTTTAAAATTCTGGAAATGTTTTTAAAATTAGTTTTGACAATAAACTAACTGAGCCCATAACTCAGTTTTCTAATAATAAGTCAATTTCTTCTTACTCTTTAATAAATCAATCATCATAGAAATCAAAAGATTTCAACATGACTTTTTTTTTCTAAATTAAATAATAAGTTGTTCAATATCAAAAAAATTAATTATCAGTTTTAGCATAATTTTAGATATTTTGTTGATGTCAACCTCAATATAATTGTTTACATAATTATTTGTTAGCCTTGCATTCCTTAATGGTTGATTTATAGTGTTTTCTAAAGTAAGGAATTACAAAATCAATATGTTCAATCTATATATAATCTAAACAAAATATTGCTTGTTCAAAATATCATAATTAAATTATTATACATATTTTTAGTAAATGAATTGGTTTTACTGGAAAAAGCCTTGGCACTTGTGTGGGTTTGGCTCGATTTTCAATTTTCACAGCAAATATTGCACAGTTATCTTTCCAAACTATATTACATCACTACTTGCAATATCCAGTTGCCAAATACTGATGCTACTTGATCATTAATTTTGCAATTGTGTCCTATTGTAAATACCAAATATTTCATTATAATTACTTATTACAGAAGTATTAAAATGCTATTAATCAGAAACTAATTTTACAAACATTACATAATAAAAACAAATATACGTATCACACAGTCTGCAACAGGTGACAACTGACCAATAAAGCTAAATCTATAATATACATAAAATCCATATTATATGAAAATTCTAATTTTAATTAATCAAGCAATGATGCCCACCTTAAAAAAAAAACTTCAGTGTAGCGCTGCATTGTACTGGGAATTAAAGCTAAATCTATGTTGTTATTGTCGTGTGCCAGATAGGCTGACATTATAGGGTGCGCTGCTCCACTTTACTAACTGAGCCGCATTTTGGTGTAGATTCCGACTTCCTCAGTACAGACATGCCATAAGTATCCGTTTATAAGGTAGGTAGCCATTCACAACCCAGTCATACAAGGAAAGGACAAAGACAGGATAGAGAGAGAAAGTACATCCATGCCCGAATTGGGATTCAAACTTAAGACCTCCTTATCTGCATTCAGGCACGCTGACCACTTGGCAAGTTGGATGGCAGAGAAATCTATAACATAAACATACATTCTTACAAAAACTAGAATTTCCAATCAATCTGTGTTACTATTCTGAATAAATCTAAATATAAATATGGGAAATGCTTGTAGACAATACTTAATCTGTAACATAAAATATTACATATAACAACAATATTAATTAAATTCATAAAATAACTCACCTAATCAATTCTTGCAGAATTATCTACACTGATTGAACAATAGACAGATTCATTGCTCCCAACAGTTATACCAGGATGTTCTTATAAAGATTACGTGGCTATATATATATTCTGTGAGAAAAATAATTCAAAAATATGAAAATAAATTTATTTTATAAACTTTCAAAATAAATTTTTCATTAGAAGCTTAAAATAAAAATTAATATTCTGAAACTTAACTTTCAAAATATAAACATTAAATCATTCACTTCAAAAGCTTAAACTGTAATCAAATAAAAACAATTTACTAATTAAATGCTTCAAGTGTTATTAATACTCAATGGAAATTTCATGTATGTGCACAATCATGTTACATCATGAAATGAAAGTTATTTCGTACAGCTGATTCTGACATGGTAAGCCAGTTTGGCTCATTTTATCGCATCTGCACTGGTACCTAGTCTTTAGCAGATTTACTAATATTCTTATATTTATGTGTTTTACTTTTGATTGCTTTTGATGTAAAGAATTAAGCTAATATTTAAATTAGGGACTTTGTAAATTAAAACAATTTTGAAAATTAAATATGGACTGAAAAAATAACCAGAGAAATAATCTATAAATATAAACTTGATTTTTACAAATTATTTTTAATGCTAGTTATTGTTTCAGTCTATATTTAATTTCTGAAATTGACTTAATTTATAAAAAATAACTTGAAAACTGTGGGCCTAATGTCTTTCTAATGGAGATAAAGGTAGCAGGTTACTTTACATTATGATAGACTGTTTTGGAGCTCTATTCTAATAATGCTTATAGCTTACATTGAAAAATATAAAACAGGTCTTATTGATATAAGATTGAAGAATTGATTCTTCATGTTTTTGTCAAAGACAAAGTTGCTAGGCTTAGTTTGTTAGACAATCTTTATAAAACTACAATATAAGACAAATCAGAAACATTCGAGGAAAGGATTACAGGGTTTGTACAACTCTCCTCCTTAAAAATCCTAGAATTAAAAAAAAATTTTAAGGGCCCTTGAAATTCCTAGAATTTTTGACTTCTTGAAAATTGTGAAGAATTTCTGTTATTTTTGCTTACCTTAATGCATATGTTTTTTGTAAGAAAATGTTATAATTCCTTGAGCTTTTTTGTTTTAATATTTTTCAATGAAATTGTTAAAAAACAAAACTGAGTTAGTTTTAAACCCTTTGCCTGCCACAGACGTTTGTATCGGTTTTGCTAAACCGATGCCATGATATCTCTTGACCTATACATAACTTTCTGAAATACACTTCTCTGTAGTGCGCTGCTGTCTGTAAAACTAGATCAATACTTATGTATTAACACAACCAGGCCAAAATTCGCATAAATCGCCAAATTTGGCGACCCTAATTACGACAACCCTACGTATTATGCGTGATTTTTTCGTAATGAAATTATTTTGCTTACTGGTTAGATTGAATGCCGTGAAATATGTTAACTAAGGATATTTGGGATCTACCTGGGAGTGAAAAAGATGCTGTTGAATTGTTACATGGATATGGAATTGTACCAAACGAACGTACTTGTAAAAACTCTCATAAAATTAAACTGTGTTTTGGAAAGCAAATCTTCTGCAAATGTACCGTTGACGAGTGCAATCAACACTTGGGTGTGAGAACCGGAAATTGGTTTGAAGGTAGCCAAATTTCATTTGTGACAGCAGTGCGCTTCATTTATTGTTGGTGTAAAGAGTTAACCTCAATTAAATTTTGTGCAGAAGAGATGGAAATTTCTGACAAAACTGTTATAGATTGGAACAATTACATGCGGTAGATATGTACCCTTGAAATGGATGGAAAAGAAAGAAAGCAAATAGGCGGCAAAGGACTTATTGTGGAAATAGACAAAAGTTTATTTGTAAAAAGAAAAAATAACACTGGGCATGTACTACCACAGCAATGGGTTTTCGGCGGAATTTGCTGAGAAACGAAAGACTTTTTGGTTACTGTACCTAACAGAAGCGCCGTTACTCTCATGGAAAAATTTGCAAAAATATCAAGGAAGGAAGCATTATTTATTTGGATTGCTGGAAAGGATACAAAACAAGTCAGTTGGAAAATGCTGGATTTCTGCATGGAACTGTTAATCACAAATATAACTTTGTGGATCCCAACACGGGCGTTCACACATAACATGTAAAGCGCATGTAGGGCTCAGCCAAATGGCACAACAAAAAACAGAATTGAACAGCCTGTCATCATCTTGACTCATACCTTATCGAATTTATATGGCGCCAAACTCAAGCTGTTAATGGCGAAGACGGTTTTCAATCTGTGCTAAAAGCAATAACCAAAATATTTCCGCTGAAAAAATAATTCTGCAACTTATTCAAATTCGAAACCGGAAGGGTTTAATTGTTATTTTATATTTTAAAACAAAATAATATAAAAAACTGTATTAAAAATTATCTGTAATTAATAAATGTACATTTTATTTCTATTCATACTTTCTCACTCAAACCTACAAATCGCACCAACCTGGTTGCGATAATACGTATAATTCCTTGAGCTTTTTTGTTTTAATATTTTTCAATGAAATTGTTAAAAAACAAAACTGAGTTAGTTTTAAACCCTTTGCCTGCCACAGACGTTTGTATTGGTCTTGCTAAACCGATGCCATGATATCTCTTGACATATCCATAACTTTCTGAAATACGCTTCTATGTAGTGCGCTGCTGTCTGTAAAGCTAGATCCATAGCTTTGAAATGCAATAAAATATCCTTGACATTGTTTTCAATGGATTTACATATTTCAAAGAAAGGGTGATTTGGAGAGGGGAATGTTTCTTGGAACAGTAGATGTTTCTTTGTTCCAGACGTTGCAGTTATTATTTGCATATCTTTTTTGAGCAGTTTAAAACTTTTTATTCTTTTGCATCCAATTTCGTTATAGTGTGTTATATAAGCTTTTTATTTTTTGTTGAATAAGGCAGAAAGCTAGAGGACTATTTGCCTTCATCTTCAGAATCATAAATGCAGGAATATGATATTTAATTTAAATTTTTTCTTGTTTTCGTTTTGTAAAAATAAACTATTAGAATGGAAAGCAAGAATATTTTTTTTCTGATATGCTCTGATCTGTGCTCGCCAGTATGAAAATTGGTGGCATTTGGGAGTGAATCTCGTAAGTTTTTCTCTGTAGATAAGGGGTGGTACTATTGATATTAGATTGTATTCATAACTGTTGATTAAAATATTGATCTAGTTCAGCCACAAATGTAGTATTTAGATTTACGTATGTGAAAGGAAGAGTAATAATCAATAACATCGCCATATGGTGCAATTAGCGGGATGATAGGATTCTACTATGACAATAATTTATTTTTATTATTTACAAATATAATTGAAAAATGTTATATATTCATAATTATATGCACATTTGGTTAAAAGCAATTTTTAAAATAAAAAAATACGTAATGTGAACCTTCTGGAAATTTTTGATTTGACTCCTAGAAAATTCCTGGAATTCGATTTTTGGAAATCTTTACAAACCCTGGGGTTATTCAATAAGAAACAAGCATAAAGTGTTATTTTCATGATTTTTGATACAAAGCTGAAAATTTTAGCTTTTCATGAAGTTTGAGAAAACCCAAATTTTTATCTTCTGTTTTATGGAAACCTTAAATATACAAGGGAAAGACAGGGCTTATGACTTGTTAACACAAAGTTGCAGACAGAAATTTCTTTCTCTAAAGTTGAGGATAACCATGGTTTCCATATTTATTTTTTAGGAAACCTCTGTTAACCTTTAGGGATTATATTTCCAAGGATTTTAGAGACTGATTATTGAAACTCTAAATTAAGGCAAATTAGAAGATTATGGTGAAATTTTTGGTCCTCCTGGAAGGCATCAATACAAGAGGAAGTAGTGAGAAACTGGAGAATAAAGACTCGAAGGAAAAATAACTTTAAACTAAAATAGCTTATGCAGAATTCATACTATTCCTGGAAATTCTTTGAAGCACCTGGCTCCTTGAAAATCATGAAACACTCTTGGAATTTTCATTTAAATTTTGATGCATTTTTTTTATCTTAAAAAATATTATAATTTTTTTTTAGTTTTTTGTTTTAATATTTTAAAATTTTCAACGAAATTGTCTAAAAATAAAATTGAGTATTAATTCTTAAGGATATTATGACAAAAAACTTAATTTTGAGAAAAAATTATTGAATTCATTAGTTTACTTCAAAATAAAGAATTTTTTGAACTTTGAATATAAATTAGATGCAGTTCTTACCTGTGTTTCTTTCTTTTCTTTAGAAGCCGGACTATTCATATGGAAAAATTAAAAACTCGATTAAGACAAGAAGTTGAAGCAACTGAAGGGGAAGAAAAATGTTTGATGGAATATAGACATGAAATGGAGCTGTTGTTACAAGAGAAAATGGCACATGTAGAAGAATTGAGACAAATTCATGCTGATATAAATGTGGTTGGTGAACTTAATAAAATTGTATTCTTTATTATTAATTTTATGTTAAATTTAATGGAGCAACATGAGCAAATTTTTCTAAAGAAATGTTTAAAGGGTCCATAAATATACTCTCAAATAATATTCAATTAGTAATTATTGAGAAAATGATGAAATTAAATACTAATAACTCTCAAAACTTTATTTACCAACAAAAAGTACAGTTATATGTGTAATTCAAATTAAAATAACAATAGTGGAACTTCTTTTGCAGATTAAGTGACAAATATCATTTATAAGAGTTGTAAAATGTTACTTTCAGAAGAGTGCAGGCTGAACTGAAATCATCCAAATGGTTTCTAATCTTTTGTGTTATTTATATCTGAAAATAATGATTTTATGCATAAGTAGAGGAAAATATGGTTAAAATAGCACAAGTCAATTTCTTCAAATAATTAAATGTGTATGGAATCTAATTCCTTGTGGGCAAAATTTTGTTATTGCCACTTTTACTTATTGATTTTTTTTCTGTTTCAGTCAATCCAACTTTTTCCATGTTTCAGTAAATTTTTAATAGATATTGAATTTGACTGGAAACCAATCAGCCTCATTTCAAATTCATCAATTTCCAATTAGCCAAATTGGGACGAGTTCAGTTTACCAAATGAAATCACATCAGGGTACAACAGGATAAAATCATGTAATGAACTTAAGCATTTCCAACAATTATTTGAACTGAGAAAATAACTGTGTGAGAGAGAGAAACAATTTCCCTCAATAACTTTGCATGTACAATGTATATGCAAATAATAAAAAAATCTTAGTACTTACAAATGACTTTGTAGCATAAATTGATTTCTTATTTATTCTTTGCCTATATATATTTTTTTATTTAATATGATTCATTAAAATTCTTTGAACTTCAATGCAGCATTTCATAGAACTAATGTTTCTAGCCTGTTTTCTAATATGTCATAGAAATTCTTTCAATTAAAATTTTCAAGTAAAAACACATAAATGCTAATTTTTTTGCTCAAGTTTTACGTTTTAATCTATTAAATGCTAATTTTATAAATGGTTGATATTAATTGGGACATACTCATGATTAAAATTAAAATCTCAATTATTATATTCATAACCTATATTACTTTTATTTATAGATATTATTCATTTTATAAATTTATACAGATTTCTAATCTTGCATATTTTTATTTTAATTATTAAATTATAACATTCCAATATTTGTTTTATAGCAGAATTATTTTGTAATTATAAATAGAAATGCTTTCCTTACGGATACATCATTTATTAATTTTGCTATCAATGAAAGTAAGCTACTCTTAAATGACATTGTAAATAGTCAGATAATTTTATCTGGCATCAGGTGTTTACATTTTTATTGCCTTTTTCAGTACATGAAAGTTTTTCAGAATGTAAAATTGTGGTACCATAAGGTTGCCATAATTTTTAGGGCTGTACATCAAGATAGAAATGATGTAGCCAACATATTAATTAGAGCTCTAAGAAAATATTGATTATTTATAAGTTAATATGCTTAGTTTATTATTATTTTACTATTTTAATACAATGGTTTATCTCTTAGATATAGAAGAAAAAAAAGAAAAAAATCATTTACCATAGAACTGCAACATAACACTAATAATATTGCTTAATCAATTGATTGAACACACCTAATTTGAATATTGATTTTTGAAATATTAAAAATTAAAGTTTTGTTAAATAATCAACTTGTTTATGGACCAATTGCTATTAGTTCTCTCATTATCGAGAAAAGTTATGAAAATATTTTAGATAGAATGGTAAATTAAGAAATTATAAGCTCTTTTCTGTCAAGGCGACTTTCATTAAAACAAATTTTTTTTTTTTTTAATTTTTTAAAATTATTTCCATTTTAGTATAATGTAAGTTATGCTCTAAAATTTCTGCATACATAAATTAAATAAATTATAAAAAAACATTTATTTTTAATTACATTTAAGCTAGTTTAATTTTCTGGGTAGAGTTACAATAAATTGTCTTTTCCCACATTTTATAATTTTATAAATTCTGTTCACTTAAAGCCAGTCTTATTTTAAAAAATGTTTTGTGGAGAAAAATTCAAATATAAAGTAATATTGTAATCATTTGTAATTAAATATATTAGTGTGATTAATAAATTATGAATGATTGTTGGGTAGCATGGTAGCTTTTCCACTCTAACTCATTCAAGATCTCTTATTATATTTTACCACCTGGAAAGTGTTAGAATTGAATAGCTGTAATTTCTTTTTTTCTCTCTCTCTAATGATGTTTTGCCAAGCAAAATTTGACAAATTGCTAAGTGTAACTTTTGTAAAGTTTGTTTTTTGCACATTCAATCATCCTGCATATTTAGTTGATAAAAGTAGATTGGTGAAGTGATTTTTTTTTTGTTAAATATGTCTTGTTTCCTTAAGTGTGAAGGAGAAACTTATTTTAGTGGCATAAACAAGTGATTAATTTGTGTTAAACTTATTGTAAAGAATATATGCTTAAAAATGTTGGTTTTTCTTTATTTTTTTTCTTTTATTTTTTTATTTAAGAAATTGCTTTAAAATTCAAAATTATTCTGTTATCAACTTTACTGAATACCATTAACATTGGATTTCATATTATTGAGACATGAATAAAAAGATTTGCCCTCAAATGTAAAAATCTATATTAAAAATGTTAGTTTTTTTTTTTCTTTTTTTTTATTTACATTTTTAAACAGGGTATGTACAGTTCCTGGAATTTTAACTTTATGAAAATCATGAATTACTCCTGGAATATTCCATAAATCTTGATTCATTTATTTTTTGTTAGAAAATTTTATAATTTTCTGAGTTTTTTGTTTTAATATTTTAAAATGTTCAATCAAATTGTTCAAAAACAAAATTTACTATTTACTCTTAATGTTACCAATAGATGGTGGCGCAATCAATATTTGTATCAAACAGGTGATTTTAATTGATTCTTTTTCTATTTCTTTCTGTTTTCTTTTTATTTTACATTATTAATATCTATATACAAAATTTCTGAGTTAAAATATAATTTCCATATCTTCCTTGGTGAAAATTGTGTATAATTTCAGTGAATCGGAATGAATTTTATTTATCGTGAGTTAAAGTCTAGTATAAATTATTTAATATGCCTAGTAGAAGGTATCTTTTCAATGACCAATGGACTCGGAAAAAAAACTTGCGAAGGCTGGCATTTTCATTGTTCAGAAGAAACGTGTGTGTGCTTATTGTGTGTTTAGTTTGCAAAAAAGACTTCTATACTTCAAATTTGAGCAAATCAGCTTTCAAGTTCCATGTGAAAGAAAAAACATGTATTTATTAGAATAGGCTTATCTGTCAAAAAATTTACTCATTTAAAATATTTTTTCAATACTTCTGTTCCTGTTTATGAATTTGAACTCAACAGTTCTGAAAATTTAGATTCATTTTTTTTTTCTTCAAAAGAAATTTTAAAATCTAAAATTCTGTGAGTATTTAAAGTTTTAAATATATTAGTGTGTGATTAACTATAGTTCTTATAGCAATATAAATTCTCTCTTTCAAGAAATGTTTTCAGACAGTGTTATTGTAAGGCAATTCAGTGGTGGTGAAAGAAAAAGTGTGCTTATTTATCAATTTTTGTAATTTTCTGACTTTTTGAAAAAGAAATTAAGAATGCTAGTAATTGTGTGTTTTGATGAAAGTTGAAACAATCATCTGTTGTGAAAACAATTGGACTGCCAGGTAAGATTTTGGAATGATGATATTGTTAAAACATGGTCAGATTTTTGAGGTTTCTCTACTGGAGATATTTTGCTTGAAAGAGTGAATGAGAAGTACTTAGAATTAGAAATAAGGGGATTACTCCAGTGGTCAGTGGATGATCTGAATGTGAACTGACTCATTTTCATTAAAATGGCTGACATTTTAAAAAGTGTACAGTATTCAAAATTGGAAGTTTAAATGAGGTTGTTATGGACATCTTAATATTCAATAAGTTAATAAATAGGAATTTATGGAAAAATGTTCAAAAACTTTAAATTTACCCATTATACCACTGTATAATTCAGTAACGTAAAAATTTTCCTGTTACAGCTGTAAATTTATTGAAGGCTTTTTAAGTATTTATTAAATATAATTTAACCTAAATAAAAAAATTTCTCATTAATTTTTACAATTATTTGTTTTTATTGCTTACAAATATAGTTGAAAATTTTTGCATATAGATAATTATATGCATATTTGGTTAAGAACAGTGAGTAAAATTTAAAAAGAATAATAGAAATGTCAATAGCTCCAGAAAAATTTTTGATTTGACTCTGGGAAAATTCCTGGAATTTAATTCTTAGAAATCTGTACAATCCCTGTTAAAAGTACTATTTTAACTTTTATTTGAAAATTATTTAAGTACTATGGTTACTTATTATGTATTATATCATGATTTTAATTTATTGATCCAGTATGTATATTATTTTTTAAATAGAAACATATAAATAATTCATGTTTCATATTTTATTACCTGGATGAACAACTGACAAAGTTATGAAATGTCATATTTTATAATTTTATTAAATAAATGAGTTGTTATTAAGTAATGATATATACCATGACAGTGCTTTAAAAAGTTTTATGCTCATTTTACTTGTGTTATTACAATTTCATGTTTGTCTTACATTATATTTTTACAATTTCTTTTTTTATTTTATTTACAATTTCATATTTGTCTGATTTAACAATTTTTGAAATTTGTATCTGCTAGATGGAAAATGTAATCAAACAGTCAGAAGAAGATCGTAACAAGCATCTTGAAATAGCAAAACAACTACATTGTGAATACAAACCATTGAAAGAACTTATTGATACTCTTAGACATGAAATTGGTCTTAACAAATTGCCTGAGCTGCATGAAGAAGATGAGAACTTTAAACCTGAGTTAGATTATTTTGCTTTTTTTTTTAACTTTAATAGTTGGATAAATATAAACTAGACATTTATATTTGATTAAATAATGAAATATTTTTAAAAGTGTTGCAATTATGTACAGTTTCAATATCTCGCAAAACTTTCTTGATGTTTTATTTATTTAATATATTTGGCTTGTTTTTTCTTTTTAAAAATGGGTTTTAACTTTTTACTTACAATTTTTTCAAATATTTATTTTAAATTATTTTCTATGTCACTTATAGATAGAAAATTAACCTTTTGTTATTTCAGAAGTTTATAATTTAGAATAATTATATTGTATTTATGTATATATTTTCCATAACTATTTTTAATGCTTATTTTTTTAATAAATAAATATGTTGTATTTGTTATTCTTATTTTATCAATACATTTTTATTTCACATTAGATTTTTTGAGAAGCAAAAAAGTGAGTGGCAAACTGAAATTCCGGAACAAGTATTGCCATCATCTTTATCTGCTAGTGCATCAGCTCAACAGTTGCAAGCAGGTCGCAGCAAACCTTTACAGGATCGCCCACAACCTGCTGCTTTTCGACAGCAACCACCTCCTATGAAAGTAATTTCTTATTTAATATTTTTAAAAATCATTTATAGGTTTGTGAAAAAATAATTGTATCATTGATTAGAAAAAAGTTTTTAATTTTAATTGTTTTAACTTAATAATTTAACAATAGAATAAATTTCATTTAGAATCACAAAAAGAATCATGTTACAGTTTTGTTTATAGTTTATAGAACTATTTGTTTGTAGAATATTATTTACTTAGTTATATTTACAATAACTTTTATTTAATGATTTCAATTATTATTGACTAAATAATGTATCTACTTAGTTAATTTATTGCTCTTTAATTCAAATTCACTTTCTAAAAAACTAATAAATACTACTTTTACAAAAAAACATTGCAAGCACTATCTGCAGTGCTTGTAATAATGTTTAAATAATAAATTGCAATATCTAATTTGTTCAAGAGGAATAATAAGTATAAAAATGTGTATGAATGCATAAGTTTATGTTAAAATAGATTTAATAAATTTGCAGAATTTATCATGATAAAATTTAAAAAAAAAAAAAAAATTAACACTGCATGTGTTTTTGTTAAAATATTCTGTGCCCAAACAAAAAGCATTTTCTTAAATAATCTTTTTTTGGAAATTATTTAGATAATTAATTTTCATAATGACGATGTATTTAATACTTTTACTATTTTATTTGGCAGATCTTACTAAATAAATAAGATTATAACTTTGTACTCTTAGTATTTAAATATTAAAAAATTTAGTAAGTTTGGCTTAATAGTTGAGCTCATTTACAAATTTTAAATTTGTGTAATATTTGACATAATATATAGTCACATAAAATAAAATGTAATCATACAGAAAAAACATTTATCGAGAACATATAGTTAGATCTTGTTTTGAACCCATCTCATGTGCAAGTGTGATAAACTAAGGTGAAAGGACCTGTGATCTATCACTAAGAGCAATAATCCCATGAAGACTCTCATAAAATTTAGCATTTTTGGTTTTTAATAACTTTTAAAGTGAGCTATACATTGAAAAATAAATTACATTTGTTTTGTTAATGTTTAAATGAAAGAAATGGATTATTTTTAACTGTGCCTTGGATAAATTTTATCATGTGTACTGTGCATGCTGTGTTTTTCACCTTATGCTATCATTTTTGTCAACATAATTTTAGTTGCTTTCTCTAAAATTATTAGTTTAAGATTTGCCATGCAACTTAAATGTTTTCATTTCCCCATGACAGAGTATATGAATTTGAACCTTCTTAGAACAAAACTGTTCAGATCAAGACAGAATGCAAAATGATGCTAGTCAATAGTAACTGTAATATCTTTCTGAGCAACCAAATTTGTTATTGAACATAAATGTATAAAACTTGTTTTAGCTGAAATATGCTAGCTGAACCACAAAAGCTTCAGTGCCATCTATTTTTATTGTCTAAAACATAAATGTCATTTCTTTCAAAACCTTATTTTAAACTTTTCTAATGGAGTATGATTTTTATCACAGTATCTCCATCAATGTATAATACACACAGTGAAATTCAAACCTATTTTACTTCATAATCCATGTATTATATGCAAGAAAATATGTTAATATTTAAAGAATTTTTATGAATTAATATGTATAAGATCTTGCTATATAAAGTAGTTGTATTAGTTACATTAAGATTTCAAAATATATGATGATATTAATGATGCATTTATTTAGGAAATATTTTATATTATAATTTCAATTTTATTTTTTGTTATAGTAATTTGCTTAATTCTCAATCATAAACCCTTGGGAAATAGTGAAAGTCTTAGGCTCAGATTGAGATGAATGGACTGTGTAGAAGGGAATTTTATCCTAAGAGTAACTAATAGGAGATTAATAGCAAAAAATTGATCAGAGTGGAAGGAAGTTCTTGAATAGGCCTTATCAGAAGCCTTAGCCTTAACTCGTCAGCTGTTGTGTGAATTGAAAAAGAGTCATGTGTTTATAAAAATATATAAAGTAATTTTGATTATTATAACAAAATTTACTTTTAACTGTTATTTAGATATCTGTTTATAATTTTTTCTACTTCAGGATAGAAAAAAACAAAAGTGCCAATGTGAACATTTATTCTGAAAGATAATTTTTAGTTGAATTGGATAAAGTAAGATATTTGAGAGCCAGTGGGAAGAGATTTTGAAGAGTCTCATAAGTTTCTAAAAAACTTCTTACGTGCAAACATATTATTTCATTTCCATTAGTTTTGATTTAATGTGGAATATATCATTACTTTAATGAAAGATAAAACAAATTTAAACAAATATACTTAAAAAGTAATTTAAATTAACAGTACAAAATTTTTGTTTATTTTAGAAAGTAATTCAGACTTGTGACTAAAAATTATATATATATATATATATATATATATATATATATATATATATATATATATATATATATATATATAAAATTGTCATGTTGAAAAAGCTCTTTTTTAATTTTTTTTCAATTAATGAAATTATTTTTTTAAAAAAATATTGATTGATATGTTAATAATTATATTCTCAAAATGTTTCCTTTTCTTTTTAATAAATATAGTCATGCCTTTCTTGCCATCAACAAATTCACAGAAATGCACCCATTTGTCCATTATGCAAAGCAAAAAGTCGATCAAGAAATCCAAAGAAGCCCAAGCGAAAGTTGGATGATTAAGGTTAGGATTAAATTTTCATTTCAAAATATTTCATTATGTTATAAATTGTTTCATTATTCACCTTAGTCATATAAGAATTTTTTTTTATGATGCACTTGTAACATTTCCATATTTCTTTAGTAATAATACAAGATATGTGGTATTATCAAAATAATGTAAGGTGTCTCATTTCTCCAAGTGCTAATCACTGAAATACACTTTAAATAAAAAATATGTTTAAAATGAGATAATATCTTCAAAACTGTGGAACTAGTACATTTTTATAAAATTACATCATGTAAATTTCTGTCTTTTTCATCCAAGAGCAATAAAAATCTAAAATAATTTAATAAATAAAAATTTTAAATGAAACAAATCTGATGAAAAATAATTGAAAATACAACTTATATTTGAAAATAGAAACGTAAATTGAAAATGGTCTATCGATATGGCTGTTATCCTTTCAATTAAAAGTCTTCAAGTCAGAAAATGTATTTTGTTTAACATGATTGATTTTCACTGTGTTATAGAGTAATTTTATTTCTACATGATTGTGCATGTAAAATTATTTATAATTATGCAGTAGATACTCATTTTTATGAACATGTAGGGACCAGTAAAGTATTGATAAAGAAATTATTTAGTACAATTATTACATAAAATGCATGTAAAATAAAATTCATTTAAAAACAAATCTTCCTTTCATTTTATTGAGGAAACTCAAGCAAAGTTAATTTCTTTATCAAAACGACATCTTTAAAACACATTTTTTCTAAGCTAGAAAAGTACTTCACTAGTTTTTCTGAAAAACTATCCCAGTTTTATTAGCCATTCATCAACTTGTTTTGCACATAATCTAAGTCATTCTCTTCTTGTTTGGTATATAAAAGCTTTTTATTCTCATTTATTATGTTCTTAATCACTCAATAACTCATATGAGCAAATTACATCTAAAACCAGATTAAAAAAGTTTTGAAGTGAAATTTCAGATTATGTTTTAAGTGAAATTTCAGTGAGAATTTCTTTGTTAAAGTTCACAGATAAGTAACATATCTTCACTCAATTGGTCAAAAAAATTTTCTTTGCTTTCTTCAGTTACCATGGTTTATTTAATAAAGCTTGCTGGTTAAAATCACTTAGATGTTGTTTTTCTGCTATATCAATAACAAGCATACATTTACAAGAACATTGCACCTAAAGTGCTTAATTTTCATAAGGTGATCTCAAGGCATGATCACTCAGTCCAACAATATAATACAATATTTTCACTTGAAGTTATTGATTACATTTAAATACTTGGAGAAGTTGGAACTCATTTTAAGTGCGAGTAAATCCACATGAATTGCTTATAAAAATCTTGAGTGAATAATACTTGTGAGGCTGGCATCTATTAATAACTCAAAGTATGCTCATATAAATCACATTAGCTTTTATAAGAAATTTATTCCCTTAAAATTGATTATAGAATTGAAGCTTCTTTTTATTCATCACACTGATTAATTAATACTTTATGTTGCAGTTATTTATCCACAATTCAAAGAATTTGTAATTCTAAAATAAAAATGTTGATCCAAATTTTTCAATCTTAAAATAAAAATAATTAACCAAACACTAGGTGATAAAAAATAAACACAAACAAAAAATGGATGCAGTGAGTTCATAAAAAAGAGATTTTTCAAAAATCTAGTTCATAAATGGTGATTAAAATTATTCTGTTTATGAGACATTGTTAGGGACCAGCCACTAGTTTGTAAAATTATGAGTGTTTGTAAATTACAGATGGAACAATTTTTGTGTTCAGATCCCACCTTGAGAGTGAATGTAGTGGTTTAGAATCAACTTTAAACTGTGGATCCCAATCTAATTAGCTCTCATGTACAAAATGGCTGTTAAGTGACATATAAGCCTTCTTCCAGTTCATAACATGTCTACTCCTAAGAACCTGAGCCTGTTTTTGTTTTGCTGTGGCCCTAGACCTCTCTCTATAAAGGGCTTTGGTGAGATTCAAAAGTGGTTCTTTGAAATTTATGAAATTTCATTGTATTAAAGGTTCATTCTCCTTGCTCTTGTTCCCTATGTACTAGCTCAGCTTACCTTTCTTGATTGTTTAGATGCTTCCTAGAGGCAACTATTGGATAAGTAAGAGAAGTTTTTTTTAAGCTTTCATGTGCTGTAAAATCTATTGGACTTGTGTAGGTTTTTGTGCACCAAGGTTATGAGTAACAATGTCTGCAGATATTAGTATGCTGTTTCAATATATGAAAGTTGTAGTAAATATGTGAACCTTCCCGGAATAGTTAAGGTATGTTTATCTCTAAATATAAATTCTCAGCTAGTGAAGGCCTCTTGATGAACAATTTGATAAGACCAAAAGAGAAAAGCCTCTATCAGGATTAGGAGTACTATGTTTACAAATTTGTTCAAATTTGTCTAGGAACTCTTTTTCTTCCATTCTGATTCTTAAAGAAATAATGCATTGTATTTGAAAATCTCATGCAAAATCATTGCAATGGCAAAATCAAAATGAAGTACAATATCATTGGAGAGTAAAGGCAAGACTGCAGATGGCTCAGTTTCTCATGAAAAAAGTCAAAGCAATATGTATTTGAAAATCTATTGTCTAAAGAAATATTATTTTTATGTTGAATGTTTAGAAAATAATTTATGGAATATGTCTCTTTTCACTTTTTTCATTAATATTAGATAAATACTTTTATACAGAAATAATATTTTGTTACTTTTTCAGATCAAAAAAATTTACTAAAATCTCTAGAGTTTTAAAGCTTAATTTGTTTAGTTGTGCGAGTTAAAAAAAATGACAAATGAGAGAACTTAAGTGTTATAGTATTTATATGGTATTTTGTTTATTACTGGAAATTTTTCGTTTATAAACAAAAATGTTAACAAATTCTTAGCGCTTTTTTATTGCAGGGTGTTTGAATCAAATATACCTAATTATTAATCAAATAACAATTGCTTAAAAAAATAATAAATAAAATGTAGTGTTACAAGGAGCTGGTGTTGGCTACATTTGGCGGCACTAAATACTTAGAGTTTAGTGACAACTTTTTGTTCTTCATTTAATGCACATGCCTTTTTTATGAACTAACATATAGGAAAAAAATGTCATCACTAGAAGAGAAGATGCAATTTGTTCTTGGGTTTGTAGAACACAAGTGCTTGGTAACAGTGCAAAGAATGCTTCAAACAGTTTATGAAATAAATTTGTCCTAAACTAATAGCATTATAAAGTAGCTCAAAGTTTTCTCTTAATAGAAGTGTATAGAAACGATCCCAAAATGATCACCATTCACATTCTAATAATTCACTTTGGATGATGTTTGATATGCTTTTGTTCAGTGCCCTCATAAGTTGATCAAACAGACAATTTTGAAATTATTCATATGATGTGAAAACTGAAGATGCATGCATATAAAAGACAGCTTGTGCAGAAAATGTCTCAAAATTATGGGCTACAACATCTATCATTTAATATGGAGATGCTACCTCATATCGCAATCAAATAAGATTTTCTAATTAGCATATTTTTATCATATGAAGTTATACTTCATATTAGCAACAAAGTGGATAATCACAACTGCAGAATTTGGAACTCAGAAAATCTCCATTCACTTCACAAATTGGAACAGAGCAGTCAAAAAAATCAATCTTTGGTGTGCTCTATCATTGGATACAGTTAGTTTTTCTTTGAGACTTTTGTAACAGCAAACATTTATCTGGATATGTTATGTATTTATGCAATACTCCAAATACAGCATTTACAACCCACTTCTTCTACAAGATGGGGGCCCTCTTCATTGAGCTAAGCATGTTTGAGCAATATTAAATGCAGCTTTCCCTAACTGATGGATAAGATGCAGTATTTCAACTGCCTGGCCACTAAGATCTTCCAAAACGACTTCTCAATTTCATTATTTTGGGGCTAGGTGAAAGTCTATTCAAGACACGTCCATGATAGTGAAAACTTATGTCTCAATAATCACTGCTATTGTTACTGTGACTGAAAATGCTACACCAGTCATGGCTAGAACTGGGCTATTGGCTGAATATTCTCAGAGCTACTGAGGGAACTCACAGGGAAATGTACTGATTTTTTAATAAAAGCTTTTAGTATTGGTAACTAATTTTACTGTTTTCTCATGCTTTTGAACTCTGTTAAATATAGTAACCTCTCCAAATTGGGTACATTTGATTTCAACACCCTGTAAATTTTACTTACAGTTATGCATAATAAAGTAATTATTTAGTTTAAAACTGGTAGTTTAAATTAGTTTTTAAGAAATTGTATATCATAATGCAATATGATTTGCTTATTTTAATATTATCACACACTTTTCCTCATATTTATTTGAAAGTGTCCTAATATCATCATTCAGAATAATATAATATGTAACCTACACGCTGTTCAAAATCTCATAGCCAAATAACACATTATGTTAAAATAATTTTTAGAATTCTTTTTTTGAAAAATGTCTTGTATTTTTGCTATGTGAAATTTAAACTCCAGTTTGAAATTTTAACTTTTTATAAATTTAGAAAAAGGATTTTCATTTTTAACAGCTCCTGTGCAGCTTAAAGTTTCTCTTTTTTAAGCTATCCTAGATTATGCTGTTTGTAAACTAGCACCACTTGCTCCAGTAATAACCAAATGTGCTACCATTTCAACCATTAGTTAAATGTGAATACATATGTGTAACCCACATTCAAATCTGTACTGTCTTTTTATGCAAAATATAAATAGCATTGCTCAAATAACTTTGTGAGCAACTGTAAAAAAGCTGCCAAATTATTAATTAAACAGTTATAGCATTACATTGAATAAAATTCCATGCTAGTGTCTTAACTCTATCAGTGAAAAGTAAGTTATTGTAAGAAAAGGATATTAATCTTATTTATTTAATACAAAGTTGATCAATAATATAAATATTCTTTTCTAATAATATTGATTAATGATTCGGCAATAATTTAAAAAAATCAATTTGTGCTTGAAAAATCCATTACTGGATTTCTCATTCACGAAATAATATTTTAATGAAGTTAAAATAATGTCCAGATTTATATTTTTGTTGAAATCCAAGTTTTTATCAAAATTTGAGAGTGGTACTTTTGGTAATAGGTCACTACCTTAGATTTATAATTTATTGAAAATTATTTTTTATATGATTATATTTTGTAGAATGTAAGTATGTGCTTTGTTATTAAAATTTCAGTGTAATTTACAGGCTTTACATACAGAATCAAGGCAAGTTTTGTATGGAAACTTTTTTATGTGACTTTTCTCCATTGTGAACTGTGCCAAATAATCAAGAGTTTTGTGTTGTGCTGTGTTTAAGACAATATGTGTGAATGTTATGCCTACCTAAGAAAATCTTTAGTATTAAAATGTTGTAGATCATATAAATTAACTTATTGTGTTAATGAACCGATGTAAAGTACTGTGAGTTTTCAAAATGTAATAATTAAATATCTTGCAACTTTCATTAATATTTCAATAGGAAATAGAAATTACTTTTGATTTTTTTAAATGTCCCTCTGTATTGAGTTATTTTTATTTACAGAAAAATTCCTACATTTACTTGTGCTAAGGTTGTTAAAGTTATCTAAAGATGTATTTGATCTGTTTTTAACTTTTTCATTTAATGTACCTTGTTTATAAAGAAATTCCAAGTATATATTGCATATAAGAAAAATCATTTTCATAAATGAGTAAGATTTCTAGTCTTATTAATGAATCGTTTGTGTTACTTAGCGATTTGTGTTTTATTAAACTAATTTTTTTCTATGGAATTATAATTTGTAATGCTTTTATATATATATAAAAAATCTTTAATTAACAATTTTCTTATTGTTTATTTTTGGAAGATTCAAAAATATTCTTGACTCTTCAAATCTTTAGATTTAAATTGAGTTTACATTCTTTGATGATAATGTATTCTCTGAATTTATGCTTTGTAATATTTATTAAACTTGTATGTATTATGATCTATTATTGTTGCATTATATAATGTATTATTTATATTATATATTTCAACAATAAGTTTGTTTGTAACATAGACACAACAGTTGTTACAAGTTAGTTGTCTTTGTAATCGTTATTCCTAATTTGATTTGAATTTTCTTTTATTTTGTTTTAAATCTTAATTTAAAACAAAACAATTTGACATTTAATTTTATAAATAATTAATGTGTAAAATTAATATTATAAATTATGTATGAAGCAATAATTATTTTTAAAATATTAAATCTAATCATAATTATTGTTTTGTTCATATAGTTTTGCAAAGCATTTTTCAGAATTGAATTATTTTCATTTATGAAAATTTAAGCATTCATTCGAGCAAAAATATCAAAATATATACCAAATAAAAAGAAAAAATATTTCATTGATTTGTTATACTGTTCACATAGTATCACTTTAATTTAAGATTCATTAAAAATATAAATATTCAGCTTTAGAGAAGAATTTTTTAAAATTTGTTTATGTAACAGCTAAGAATCAGATTTTTTATATCAAATCTTGACCATTATAATTCTAAATTTTCATGTGTGACATTTATGTGTATTCTTATTTAACATACTTTATGTATAGTAAATTCATCACTTTTAAGCATTTCTATGTGAAATATTGCAACATTTTTATGTGTAATTTTGCATTTTTACTGTCAGAAAAGATCTTAAGATCTTAGTTTGTCTTTTTATTTAATAAAAATGTGTGTAGAAACTTATATTTGTCTCATGAAAGACATTTTTTCATCATTGGATCATGGAATCATCCATTCCTGATTATGGTTAAAAAAAAAGTATTTACTAAAATATTTGTGATTAAAAGAATCCCATGTATTTTAGTGTGTTACTAAAAATACAATAAATTAAAAAAAAACTTATTAGGCATATCTTTAGCATACATAATAAATACAATATTTGGCAAAATAAGCTTAATCTGCAGTAATTGAATTATAATTTTAAATAACAATTTTGTGTATTAAATCAGAATGGGTTTATGCAGAAGAATTGAATTTACTAAGTAAACCAAAAATTTTAAAATTATTCTTATTATTGTACTTTACTTTTATTTATTTAAAAAAATTCTAAAATGCTATTTGAATTAATTAATTCAACACAAATTTAATTTACATTTTTAAAATGGTATTCATTTCAAGCAAACTTTTGTTTATACTACTATTGTGTAGAAAAGTAAAACTTCTACTCTTTCAATTTTTTAATATTGCCATCAAACATTTGAATAAAAACAAGAAAAATTTTAAAATATATATTACAAAGTTTGTATAATTCCTGAAATTCAAAAAGAAATTTTTTAAAGTCTCTTAAAACTACTGGTATTTTTAATTACCTTGATACATTAATTTTTTGTTAGAAAATGTCATATATATATATGTATATTTAATATTTTAAAATTTTCCATGAGATTTTCCAAAAAACTAATTGAGTATTAACTCTTAATGTTACCCCTTGATGGCAACAAAATAGATATTAGATTATTGTATTTATAACTGTTGACTAAAATAAAGATTCAGTTCATTCACAATAATTTGATTAACCAGTCAGGACTTTATGTAGTATTCAGATTTACGTCTGAATTGAGGTAATCACTAACAAGATCGTTATGCTGTGCAACCAAGTGCAGAGCTGGCAGCCGAATGGTTAGCGCTCTTGCCTTCGGTTCGACAGTTCGTGGGTTCGAATCCCACCTTGGACATGGATGTTTGTAGTGGTTCGGAATCCACTTTAAGCCGTAGGTCCCGGTCTAATTAGCCCTCGTGTGCAAAAAATGACCGTTGAGCGACAAACAAACATCAAACATTAAACTGTGCAACCAAGTGGATGATTTTAATAGATTCTTTTTCCTTTTGTTTCAGTTTCTTTATATTGTATAAAATTCATCGAATATTAACATTTATGTATAGAAATTTTGTATAAAACAATGTTTATAATATTTAAATATAAAAATATACTATATACTCATATCTTCCTTGATGAAAATTGCTTATAATTTCAGTGAAAAGAGAATCTGTTTTTAAATGAAATAAATTATTTAATATGGCTGGTGGAAAGTCTTTACAATAACCAATTAACTCTAGAAAAGCCATGCAAATATGTTTTCTATATTTGTATATATAAATAAACATGAAATGTGAAAATCTATTGAATGGAGAAAGAAATAGGGAAACCCAAAATATTAATGTTAAATTTTATAGTTTTGAAAAGTTTGAAACTAAACAGAAGGATATTTTAGAATTGGTTTTGTTAAATAATAATTGAGGAAAAAAGTCACATGGGAAACTTTATCTAATTATTGTATTTGTTTTGAGTAAGTATATTTATATTTGAAAAAAAGTAGGTTATTATACACACATCTTTAAATACTCAATAAATTAATAGATAAGAATCTATTGAAGATGTTTAAAAACTCTAAAATTACACATTATTTTATACAATGTATAATCCAATAATATAAAGAATGTTACACATTATTTATACAATGTGTAATCCAGTATTATAAAGAATATTGATAATTTAGGTAATACTTTTTCAAGGTTCGCACAACTCCTGGAAACTCTTTAAATTTCAAAAAAAAAGTTAAGGTCCTTTGAAAATCGAATTTCGACTTGACTCTTTGAAAAACGTGAATTACTAATCGAATTTTTTCTTATCTTGATGCATATATTTTTCTAAAAAATATAATTTTTTAATTTTTTTTTCTTTTATTACTTTAAAGTTTTTAATAAAATTGTCGAAAAACTTAAATTAGTATTATTTTAAATATTGCCACTAGATGGCGGCACGACCGATTTTAATTTTTTGTATTCTTAACTGTTGACTTGTATAAACTTGCTCAGGACTTAGTTCAGCTACAATAATTTCATGATAACTCGGTATAGTAGTATTTAGATTTAAGTGAAGTGAAGTAAAACATGTAAAGAGAAGTGAAGTAATTACCAAACAAAAATTAATTTGCTGCGTCATTAAGACCGGCGCTTTTAATTGATTCTTTTGTTATTTGCTGCTGTTTTCCTTTTATTGTATAAAATTCTTTAAATATTAATATTTAAATATAAAATTTTTGAGTTAAAACGTATTTTACACGTTTCCCTTCATGAAAATTGCGTATAATTCAATTGAATCAGGATGAATTTGTTTATTAATGAAATAAAAATTATTGGATCAGATTTGGTCACCCTTGGCTCGTTTTTTTTGGCATCACATTTGGCGAACATTTTTACTGGAAACCCGGCAAACTAGTATTTTGGCAAATCTATTTGTCATTAATTTCTCGTGAATTGATTTAAATTCAAAAATATAAAATTTAATCAAAAATTATTTTATGAATAATTTTACATATCAATTTTATTATTTTACCATTGATGTTTGAAATTTATAAATCCCCTTTTTTGTTAATTTTGTAAAATTAGTTGAGCTTATTGCTAAATACCAACAAAGTATGAAATATTTCTCACTATTTCAGCCATTTCCCCTCCCGCCGTTTTCTTCGATCGGAAATACGTCATGCGGTCATTTTGGCGACTTTTTGAAAATTTTGCCAAGGGTGACCGTACGGTAAATTTTTACCAAATCATTTAATGCCTGGAGGAAAGTGTCTTTTCAAAGACCAATGCACTCTTGAGACTTCACTACTGGCCATTAAAATTGCTACACCAGGAAGAAATGCAGATAACAAAATTATATTTATTGGACAAATATATTATACTAGAAATAACAAGTAATTAAATCATCAAAAAATTTTGTTGGACAGATCCTGAGAAATCAGTACCCAGAACAACCAACTCTGGCAGTAATAACAGCAGTTATACGCCTGGGCATTGAGTCAAACATAGATTCGATTGCATGTACAGGTACAGATGCCCATGCAGCTTCAATACGATGCCACAGTTCATCAACCGTAGTGACTGGCGTTTGGTGACGAGCCAGTCGCTCGGCAACCATTGACCAGACGTTTTCTATTGGTGAAAGATCTGGAGAACGTGCTGGCCAGGGCAACAGCTGAACATGTCCCGTATCAAGGAAAGTCCGTACAATACCGGCAACATGCGGTCGGGCATTATCCTGCTGAAACGTAGGGTTTCGCAGGGCTCGAATAAAGGGTAGAGCCACGGGTCGTAACACACCAGAAATGCAACGTGCACTGTTCAAAGCACCGTCAATGCAAACAAGAGGTGACCGAGACGTGTATCCAATGGCACCCCATACCATCACGCCAGGTGATGGGCCGTATGACGATGACGAATGCACGCTGCCAGTGTGCGTTCGCCACGATGCCGCCAAACACGGATGCGACCATTATGATGCTGTACACAGAACCTGGATTCATCTGAAAAGATGACGTCTCGCCATTCGTGCGCCCAGGTTCGTCGTTGATCACACCATTGAAGGCGCTCTTATCTGTGACGCAGCGTCAAGGGAAGCCGCAGCCATGGTCTCCGAGCTGAGAGTCCATGCTGCTGCAAACGTCGTCGAACTGTTCGTGCAGACACTTGTTGTCTTCCAAACGACCCCGTTTCTTGACTCACTGCTCGTGACGTGGTTGCACGATCCATTACGGCCATGCGAATAATATGCCTGTCTTCTCGGCTGCTAGTGATAGGTGGCCGTTGAGATACCGCATGGCGTTCCGTATTACCGTCCTGAACCCATCGATTCCATATTCTGCTAACAGTCAGTGGATCTCGACCGACGCGAGCAACAATACTGTGATAAGATAAACCGCAATCCCGGTACGCTACAATTCGATCTTTATCAAAGTCAGAAACGTGCTGGTACGCATTTCTCCTTCTTACACGAGGTATCACAACAACTTTTCACCAGGCAATAACGTTCAAATGCAATTTGTGTATGAGGAACCAGTTGAACAATTTACTCATTTAAACACAATGTAGGTGTCGCTACTGGCGCCTGCTTTGTCTGAATGCGCTGAAAAGCTAATCATTTGCATATCACAGCACCTTCTTCCTTTCGTATAAATTTCACGTCTGTAGCATGTCGTCTTCTTGGTGTAGCAATTTGAATGGCCAGTAGTGTATATCTTATAGTTTTATTTGTTGTGAGTAAGTGGTGTTTTTATATTTGAAAAGAAATTGTTGTACACATCTTGAAATACTCACTAAATTAATAGACGGGAACCTATTGAAAATGTCTAAAAACTCTAAAATAACTCATTATTTTATACAATGTATAATCCAGTATTATACAAAATTTGTATTAATCAAACAAAATTTTGTTATGTTGCAACTGTAAATTAACTGAAGGCTTATGAAGTAATCATTAATAATTTTAACTTAAATAAAAAATAGTGTCATTAATGTTTGCAATTTTTTATTTTTATTACTTAACAGAAATGAACGAAAAATACTGCATGTACATAATTATATGCATTATCTAATTAAGAACAATTTTTAAAATAAAATTAAAATATTTAATGTTAATGTTGATACCTCCTGGAAATTTTTGATTTGACTCCTGGAAAACTCCTAGAATTTGACTCTTGGAAATCTGCCCAAAATCTGCTTTTTCTGTTATAGTTGTAAATTCATTGAAGGCTTTTAAAATTATCATTAAATATAATTATAAATAATATCTCTTTAATTTTTGTAATTATTTATTTCTATTTTATAGAAATATAATTGAAAATGGTTTTATTTACCTAATTATATTTGTACATACAACAAAGTTAAGAAAGAAGAAGCAACTAATTTAAGACAAAGTTGATGAAAAACAATGTTTAAAATTAATTATTTAACAGGAATGTTGAACCTTCTGGAAATGTTTGATTTGATTCAAGGAAATCAGTATCAACCGTTATATTAAAATTTGAAGATTCGTGATTTTGTTCTTTGCAAATTGTTTTTCATCATAGTTATAAAAGCTTTTTACAAAAATCTTATCCATTCAGAATCTAATTTTGCCTCATTGTTATTTTCTGGAAAAAAAAATTAGAGTTATATTATTTTAGCCTGAATTATGTGAATTTTAACCATGAGAACATAATAAAATAATAAGGTTATTTAAAACTTTACTCCTATAATTTTGAAATTACAAACAATTTTAATAATGCAAATTGTAAATTAAAATTTGTTTTAAAAAATATAAATACACTAAAATAGATATTTTTTAATGTTCAATTTATTCATAAAAGAAATATATCCTCCATTGTCAGAGAATTAACCGTCGATTTCAAATAATTTTTAATTTGACAACGATATCTAGATTTGTAAATATTTTTTATTGGATAAAAAATATTGCATTATTAATTTAAAAGGAAAACCTTTAAAAATCAGTAAATTTAAATTTTTATCATGACTGCTGGCCACTCAGAATGCAACAAGATAGACTAAAGAAATAAGTGCAAAATTTATTTATCAGAAAGCACGTTATATAACGATCAAAGGAAATTATAGCCTATTGTGAAGTAAGTGAATGAAGAAAAAAATTATTGGATCCGCCGTTGTTGTCAATAGTTGTTGTTGCAGTCACTCTCTCGGTTAAGAAGCTTTAGATGTATCCTTGGGCTGTAGCAGACCATGTAAGTTTCAAATATTGCCCAGGGTGGTTTAGTATAGCTGTAGGTGGTGTATCCCAGACCAGTTGTGCAAGCATGGATCACATGTTTTCGATTGGTAATAGATCGAGAGGACAAGCAGATCAAGTAAGCATCAATCTGATGGGTAGAGAATTTTAAGCATTACGTGTCAAATAAGCATTACGTGTATAAATAATTACACATTATTTAGGTAGCATATAGCTGATGTCAGGTATTAAAGATACATTCATATATAGTGATGCCGTTGAGCATCTGATTGTACCTTAAAGTTAACGGATTTTTTAATACTCGCCTATCACCAAATTCCTCGTAATTTTGAACCATGTTCAGGTGGTGAGGTTACACCTGAGCTTGCACCCTCCTCTCCACAGTCATGCCACCAAAAGGACTAGACGTCACATATTAACGGGGATACATCCTCATTCCAGGAAGCTCCAGCAACCCAATAAGGGAGGATATGTGGTCATCCTTCCAGTCGCTGCCCGTGAGAAATGATGTTTCTCTTTGCTGATCTTAACAGGAAGCGACGTGAAGCTACTGAGCCATTTGAGTTCGTATTAAAGGTACAACAGGACCATGGTCTCCAACACTTGGAGATATAGCACTCGCTGTTCGACATATTGGCAATGCGTACTACAGGGATGCGAGAGGGGCTGGATTGGTTTGGGCATCGTTCACATTATCGAAAGATAGTGAGTTCAAATCTCTTCACAACCGAAGATCCATCGTATGTTCTACAGAGACGACTGGAGCACGTTAAATAGGTCGTGATTACATTATTCTACAAGTGGAATGATACCTCTAAAGATGACAAGTCAAGTATTAATGTGTCTTCTGCTTGATCCCTGCTTTTATGTTATGTAAACTCTCACTCGGTTGCTTCCACTAACAGGTAGAGCCCAGCTCCGGACTAAATACTGAGAAGTATGCTTATGCAACAGCAATAGACATATGAGAGTAAAATCCAGTTACATCTCTAAATTATGAAATCCGTTTCAGAATTAGTGTGGTGATGCATAACCAAATAGTTCATCAGTCTTACCATCCAGTGTCTCCACACTCGAATTTGTGTGTTGTTGAAGTAATGAAGAAGTGAATAGTGATGTTGAAGGCAGAATCTGGATCCATCAATAAATACCATGTTCCATTTCATTACTCATATTCGTCGTTTTTCGTACCATTGGCCCAAACGCATGTTTTATGAATTAAGAATAAACTAAGAAGTGGACGTTTTCTGCACATTCCACTCAATTGCAATCAATTTCGAAATATAGGAGCGGGCATCGAAAGATGTATAATAGACTGAATCTGTTGTGCTGTGGTGTGGCTTCTAATGGGATTGATCGGTCGATCACTTCCATGCGTAGAATATGCTCATCATCACGTGCAGAGGTACAACGAAGTGCGATTAGCGACCCACGTCACAATTCCTTGGTTTCATCGAACACGATCACCAATTTCATTGAAGATTCCTAAGTTGTATGATACTATTATTTGGTAGAACTCAGAAACTTGTTCTATGGGTTCCGCGAAACATATATATAGTAAAACAATTTAAAAAAAAAAAACAAAAAACCAATGAAAATAGTTGTCGTACTTCAAATCGGCTGTCTCTTTCTTTATAAAACGCTTATAGTAGCACTACTGTCACCCATAATGTGTTTATGTCTGCAATGTTAATGATTTACGTATTTTATCACCGCAAATACATGAATTAATTGTCACATGATTTGCAAGTTTATTTTATAATGTTTCACTTTAAATTGGGTATTTAATGTAGTTTTGATTCGTTTCCTTTATTCTATATTTTAAAATATGCTTTATTAGTTTTAATTACAAGAATGTCGTAACAGTGAATGTCTCCTTTCATTGAGCTACAAGACATAGATTGATCTTGTTTCGCTACACTTCAAAATTTTATATTCTTGACGTCACATTCCTTATATTCATGTCGGTTAGATCTTTTAATAACTTCTCTTTTTACTAAATTTCAAAAATAGCAAAAGTTCCCTTATCAATTCTACCTTCCTTGGTGGAATTTAAAATGTAGCTATCTATTAGGATAAAAAAGAAGACTCTGGTGTATAGCCAAAATGTCTTGTAACGTGAAACACATGGATACAATATAAGAAGATTGCAGCCGAATTTCACTCCTACACATTATCCTTGTCTCGCTGTTTCTGGGAAAAAAACTGTCATCTGCCGGACAGTCCAAAGATATTTACCGTATTCTAAAAAGTCTTCAAAATAGAGTATCCATATGCACAGATTCATATCTATATAAAATGGAAGGATCCAGAGCAATAACTGACGCTGTCGCTCAAGCAAATCTCTTTGCAAACTATTACTCTACATATCCTATTTCTGAAGGAATACCACTAAATTTCAGCACAGACTTCAAGTATTTAAACAGCCAACCTTTTTCATTGACAGAAGAAAATTTTCATTACAGAAGGCAATTACCCAATGCAGAAACACATCATCTGGTCCGGACAAATTTCGGCAAAGATACTTCAAGACATATATCATAATAACCTTTATTGTCTCCTAAATGTTATAAATAAATCATGGATAACACAGGAATAGTTCCAGAGATATGTAAAAAATCTATTATTATCTCCATTTTAAAACCAGTGAAAAGCTGTGATGACATCAAACCCTACCGACCTATTTCTCTTACTAGCGTTCTTAGTAAAACTGTTGAGAGCATGATTATAAAACGGCTCACCAACCATATATATTCATCACCGATCTTCAACATAAATCGCCACGGATTTTTGCCAAATAGTAGATGCGAGAGCATATTTTCTATCATCCATCATTCAATGATATCAATTATATATCTGCTCGATCCTCCAAAAAGTTTATTGCGTGTGTCACTGTAGATATTGCAAAAGCTTATGATTCAATATGGAAGAATGGTCTAACTTTAAAGCTATTAAATGCAAATATTAAAGGTAATGCAGCAGTATGGATTCATAATTTCATCATAAATCGAAGTTTCCAAGTTAAAGGGAGAGTTGAGGTATCAGACCAAATGTCCTTCCATAGGGGTGTCCCTCAAGGAAGTGTATTACCTCCTTTCCTTTTTACCATATTTATGACAGATATTTATGAAATAATTCCCGATGGCATTGAGTGCTATATTTATGCAGGCGACATAATATTACTGTTATCTAGGTTATAAATATACAAACCTAGAAAAATTAGAAATCAACATGACAAATGCTCTTATCAAACTACAGGAGTGGTGCCAACAATGGAAACTCATGGTGGATCCTCAAAAATATTCAGTCATTAACTTCTCGACAAGGAGGAAGCAGCCTAAATTCAATTTATATATTTCTCAACAACCTATTCGATGGAATCAGCATGTACGAATTTTAGTTATGTACTTTTCACATAACTTGACTTTCCGGCATCATTTCATACAAAAGAGAAAAGCCACTCTTAAGAAGTTGAATGCCCTGACAGCAATTGCAAGCAATAGGTGGGGTGCACGAACATTTCTCCAAATAAAGATTGCTCAGTCTTATGTTGTCTTATGTTTGGATTATGGATGTCATGTATTCGTCACTGCCAGTAAATCAGACCGAAGAATCCTGGAGACTCCGTATCACGCCACGGATACGGAGTCTCCAGAGTCTCAGAGATGAGAATTGCTACAGAGCTTAATAAATGGACACCCATACAAATTCTTCTTCAAAAACCCGGAGTTCTTCTTTTATCAGCAAGGCTTGAGATAACATCTTTGAGATTTTATGTACAAAACATTCGCAAATGGAAATTATCTGCTTGTACAATTTGGTGGAATAAAAATTTCATTCAATCCCATGAATAGTGGCCAACCTCCGGCTATCAGAGCAAAAGACTGGTTTTCTTCTCAAGGAATTCAAATATACCAAATATTAAAAATCCCAGTTTTAATTCCTCCGAAAAGAATTGAAGAAAATCCAGTAAACGTAATAATCAAATTTTCGGGCTTGCTTTTTCTGTCGAAAAATATACCCAAAGATATTATTTGCGATATTTTTAATGAATATTATAACTCCATTTGGCAGGACTATATTAAAATTTTAATCGACGCTTCAAAACAAGGCTCAAACCTGGGAATTACTGTTTTCAATTCTATAACCAATATATCGATATCAGGTGAAATAAACTCTCTAAACTCAATATTTACCGCAGAGGCAATGACTTTGCTTACTTCTGTATCTAAAATTTGTGTACAGGCAGAAAGACTGACTCAATTCAATCTTCACTGATTCATATTCATGTCTCAAATATATATCTACTTACAATAAAACATCTCCTGTTATCATTCAAAAAATTAAAGAAAAAATTTTATTAGCAGTGCAAACTTGTCAAGAGATACAATTAATTTGGATCCCGGGACATTCGGGAATCCAGGGAAATGAGATAGTTAATTCTCTAGCAAAATACGCAATTTTCAGTCCTTATTGTCTGAAATCTGTATCTTCTGAAGACTTTGGACATTGCATATAAAAATCATTCCATCTTAAAGGATTAAGCAAGTGGGAAAATAGCAAATATGCTTCCAATTTCTCATACCTGATACCCATAAACAAAAAATACTTACTCCATTCCCAATCTCGTTTAGAAGATATATTGCTATCTAGGGTCCGTACCTGAACCCATCCTACAAAATCTGTTCTATACAGATTCCACATGTCTCCCCCCCCCCCCCACAGACCGTAGTCTGTGTGGGAACCTTGAAACAATCGATCATATTCTATTATCTTGCCCTTTATATAATGACCCGAGAAATTATTTTTGTAAAATCCTTGGGAATTGGAGCTTTATCATTTTCTTATATGTATGAACTGTCCGAAAAATCCAAAAGTGAAAACTCGAGCTTTATGCGAATTCATGAAAAAAACCTACAGATTTTGATATAATGATAATACGTCATAAAAACGTCATCTAATGCTTATCTACATTGGAGAACTTTTGTCTCTGCTTATCAAAGAGGAACCATGTTGTAATCCCATGAAACCTGTCAGCTGAGTGCTAATTTAGATCCGGCGTTTTTGTTTCAAATACAGCCATGAACAATCAACAATAAGGATCAATCCAACAATACGATACCAATCAATCAACTATTTGTGTGTCTTCTCTCCTCAAAGTGAGCTATAAGCAACTTTAGCTAAGAGCTCCGAAACTGCCGGCCACAACCCAACCCAACCCTGCAAATGTCAGAGTTCTGTGTCAATTAAAAATAATGCATTGGCTCTGTGATCATTTAGAAACAGGTGACAAGAATACGAGGGTTGCTATTTATATTTCTGGCCTTGGCAACAGTAAGTGTTGCTAGGCGACCGAAGACGATTTTAATCGAAAGTTTGATATTTTTAAACATAAATTCAGCTGACGATTTACCATTATAGCTTTATTTGTGTTGCTGACAGTAAATTGAAAAGTTCTTCTCTGTCAAAAAATGGAATTGAATCGTGAACATTTTCGTGCCATTATTTTTCATAACTTTCGACGTGGATTGTCAAGACAAGAGTGCTTCGATGAACTTAATTCTTTATACAGCGATAAAGCGCCATCCTACAGCACTGTAAAAAATTGGTATAACGAATTTAATCGTGGTCGATGTTCGATCCAGGCCGAATCCCGTGCAGGTCGTCCAAAATCCGTTGTTGTGCCAGAAAAGATCAATGCTGTGCGTGAACTGATAAAGCAAGATCGTCATGTGACATACCGTGAGATAGAGGCGTCTTTGGACATTAGTATGACTAGCATCAATAAAATATTGCATGAACATTTGAGCGTAAAAAAAATTTGTTCGCGTTGGATCCCGCATAATCTGACAAACGCTCAAAAAAAGGCTCATGTCGATTGGTGCAAGGAAATATTGGAAAAATACATTCAAGGTACATCAAAGGCTGTGTATAACATCTACACAGGTGACGAATCATGGATCTATGCATATGAGCCGGAAACAAAACAGCAATCAACTGTATGGGTCTTCCAAGACGAGGCAAAACCAACAAAAGTTGTTCGAGGAAGAAGCACATCGAAACAAATGATTGCCTGTTTCTTAGGCATTAACGGTCATGTGGCAACAGTGGCGTTAGAGCAACGCAGGACGGTCAATTCTGAATGGTACACGACCATTTGTTTGCCAGAAGTCATCGGAGAAATTCGAAAAAAGCAGAAGAACAGGCGAATCATTCTTCATCATGACAATGCGAGCTCTCACACATCGACTCAAACAAAGGCATTTCTGACGGAGCGAAAGATTGAACTGATGGGTCATCCGCCGTACAGTCCTGATTTGGCACCCAATGACTTCTTCTTATTCCCACACATCAAAAATAAATTACGTGGACAACGATTTTCGACCCCCGAAGAAGCGTTTGATGCTTTCAAAACGCATGTTTTGGAGTTACGAGTACCTCAATCGGACTGGAAAAAGTGCTTTGAAAATTGGTTCAAACGCATGCAAAAGTGCATTGATCATCATGGAGAATATTTTGAAAAACAATAAAACCAATTTCGATCCTATATATTTGTTTTTTCATTATTAGGCCAGAAATATAAATAGCAACCCTCGTAATAGGATGTGTACGAAGAGTTTATATCTCTTCTATTTTTCGCAATCCTCGTTTTTTTCCAAACAAGGAGAAATACAAATATTTCGGAGGTATGTTGATACCAATAATAGTTTTCTTCACTAACACTTTACAGAGAATTCCTACGAAAATAGTTTCGATTGCGTGAAGATCGTAAAGGGGAAGCTCTCCGACTTAGAGTCATTTCTTTCACCTTGTTTATGAGGAGGGCGATTTGCTTTTTTAGTTAATTTACTTTAGGGATGAAGGGGTGGAAAGAGACACTGCCAGGATGGTATTTGCGGTGGGATTGAGTTCTTTTATCCTTTTAACTTTTTTCTACGGCTTTTTCTAAGTTGAGGAGAATCACTGCTTGGAGAATGTATATATATATTATATCGATGATATAATCGATTATAATACACAATGAATTAAAATTGCAATAGTCAACCTACCTATTTTCTCCCGCACTTTTGTTGTATTTTTCTTTTATGATTTTACTTAAAAATTAATTCTGGCAGTAAAACATTTTTTTGGAAAATACTTTTTTTCTTATCAACGTTATTCTAAAACAAATTTTATAGATCAAATTAAAGACATTTGAAAATTGTTTCATTTTTAAAATTAATTACTTTAATTTTATTTCAAGTAAATGAATAAACTATATTTAATAAATGTATAGTATTTATAGTATAAATGTATAGTATGCTGCAAAGTATAAACGTGGGTAGAAAAAATTTTCAAACTTTAATTTAATAAAATAAATTATTTTTGAAAGTGATGTTCAATGATATTTGATGTCGCAACTAAAATAATGAATAGGATTTAGAGCTAGGAGTAATACCTTAGAATTGGGTTGTTTTTCAACAAGTGGGGGTTTGAAAATTTTGTCTGATTATTTATGAAATAAATCCGGCAACATCTATAAACTTTTGTGTTTGTTTTCGTTAGAAGCAACGAGTATTTGTTTATATTCTTCATATTCTTAAGTGTTTTCTAAAATCGTTCCGAAACTTATGATATCTAAAGAAATTAAAATATTTATAATCATACCATATAGTCATGGGTAACTCTATGGTTCATAGTTTTACGAGAATTGCTTTACCTGCAAAGAGAAAACGTTCTTCCATTTATTCTGACTCTGATTCCGAAAGTGGAGAATGTGATGACAATAATAAATTTGCTAATGATTCTATGCGGTGTTGTCAAAGGTGATAATTTAATTTTTTAGAAATAAATTTGATTTTGGCTTTTA
Source organism: Latrodectus elegans (assembly GCA_030067965.1). Classification (NCBI taxonomy): domain Eukaryota; kingdom Metazoa; phylum Arthropoda; class Arachnida; order Araneae; family Theridiidae; genus Latrodectus; species Latrodectus elegans. Next base: position 109,646,458 of record CM057820.1, read on the forward strand.
ATTAAATAATTTTTATGTAAACATAATGTCAAGCTTTTTCTGTAATATTTGATTATAATTTCAACATATTTCGGGTGATTTTGATTTCTTATTGAAATTAAATGCTTGTTTATTTATAAACAAAAATATTTTCAAATTTTATGCGCAATTTCTAAGGACTTAATTGTTTTTAGCCTAAAAATTTTTAGGCTGCATGAATCGTTTTGCTTGATTCATATCGTTTTGTTTCATCGTCGTTTGGTTTTATTTTTGCAGTATTAAGATAATTAATTTATCTCCTTTCCTATATCAATATTTTTATAGTGAAAAACAGAAATCTATAGTTTTTATTATATGTTAAATATTTTGTATATTTTTAACTGATATGAATAACTGATATGATTTTATTAGAATAAATGAGCATCAATATTGATACTATGTAACACGTAATCTAACTGTTGAATGCTCTTGTATATCATTTGAATATACTATGACGTTTATGTATTGCTATTTTGAGGTTCACTATTTTATTAATCTGAACTGCTCGTATATGATAATGGTTATAAATTTATTGATGTTATAAAAAAATCGATTCAACTTAAATTTATGATTCACTTAAAATTAGAATTTAAAATTTTTTAAGTAACTAAAATATTTTCAGTTTCTGATTTATAATTCTTTTAACTGAGAATTTTATATTTAAAATTATAATTTTTGTATTTAAAAAAATAGAGATTTGTCACATTTCATTTCGAAAACAAATTAACTGTATCCATTTGGTGTAGAGGATAGTAATACATTATCTTAAAATCATGACAAATACTTACGTAGAGGGATATGTTTTCATCAAATCACGATTTCTGTGCAGATTCTGTATAATTTGTCTTCTGTAGTAATCCATTTTAAGTAATCTAGTGATTTAGTTCATTTGATGACAGGATTGATAGGTAGAGTTAATTTTAGAAAACAATATTTAAATTATTCATTTCAGAGAATATGTACATTTAAGAATTTTGATTTCAAAACACTGTATAAAAGAAAATAGAAGTAACATTGAAAAGTCGACTAAAATACAATTTAATAAATGTGCAATTTGAACTATAGATGAGTATTACAGGGAATTGATTTACATATTGTCACATGTCTTCCCAATCTGAGATCTAATGAACATAAAAGAATTTGGTACTTACGTATTAACGCAACCAGGCCAAAATTTGCATAAATCGCCAAATATGGGGATCCTACTTATGGCAAACCTACGTATTATGCGTGGTTTTTTCGTAAAGAAATTATTTTGCTTACTGGTTAGATTGAATGCCGTGAAATACGTTAACTAAGGATATTTGGGATCTATCTGCGAGTGAAAAAGATGTTGTTGAATTGTTACTGGGATATGAAATTAGGCTGAATGAACGTACTTGTAAAAACTTTCATAAAATGAAACTGTATTTTGGAAAGCAAATCTTCTGCAAATGTAACGTCAAAGAGTGCAATCGACACTTGGGTGTGAGAACCGGAAATTGAAGCTAGCTGAATTTCATTTGTGACAGCGGTGCGCTTCATTTATTGTTGTTGTAAAGAGTTAACCTCAATTAAATTTTGTGCAGAAGAGATGGAAATTTCTGACAAAATTGTTATAGATTGGAACAATTACATGTGGGAGATATGTACCCTTGAAATGGATGGAAATTTAAGAAAGCAAATAGGCGTCAAAGGACTTATTGTGGAAATCGACGAAAGTTTATTTGTAAAAAGAAAAAATAACTTTGGGAGTGTACTACCACAGCAATGGGTTTTCGGCAGAATTTGCTGAGAAACGAAAGAGACTTTTTTGGTTACTGTACCTAACAGAAGCGCCGTTACTCTCATGGAAAAAAATTTGCGAAAATATCAAGGAAGGAAGCATTATTTATTCAGATTGCTGGAAAGGATACAAGACAAGTCAGTTGGAAAATGCTGGATTTCTGCATGGAACTGTTAATCACAAATATAACTTTGCGTATCCCGACACGGGCGTTCACACACAACATGTAGAGCTCATGTGGGGCTCAGCCAAATGACGCAACAAAAAACAGAGTTGAACAGCCCATCATCATCTTGACTCATACCTTATTGAATTTATATGGTGCCAAACTCAAGCTGTTAATGGCGAAGGCAGTTTTCAATCAGTGCTAAAAGCAGTAGCCAAAATATTTCCGCCGAAAAAATAATTCTGCAACTCATTTAAATTCAAAACCGGAAGGGTTTAATTGCTATTTTCTATTTTAAAACAAAATAATATAAAAACCTGTATTAAAAATTATCTGTAATTAATAAATGTACATTTTATTTCGATTCATGTACATTTTCACTCAAACTTACAAATCGTGCCAACCTGGTTGCGATAATACGTAAGTACCAAGAATTTTATAAGCTTATAAAGTCTTTGTTAATCTAGTGGTTATTTGAACTTTTCTTCCATTTCTGCTAATAATTTGTTTAGCTGGTGGAATAAACCATTAAGTGTTGAATAATTTAACAAATTAATCCAGATGACTGATGACATTAAAAAAATAAAAATAATTAAATATGTGTAACAATTTAAATTCTTTTTTTGTATGTATATATTTGAAAATTTATAATTCATGTCAGTCTGTGCTATATTTTTGCTCCAAGTTTTGAATTGCCATTAGTATTTATATTTAAAGGCACTGATGCAATATAATCTAGGGTCTTAAATTTTGAATTTTTTGGCGATGGCAAAATGTTGCCAAGATGACATAATGCTGTGCAAGTACGCTGTAATTGTGATTTAATAAATTCATTTTTGAAGAACTTTTTATACCTAAATATTAAATGTTTATACCTAATATAAATTTTTTATACCTGATGAATAAAGAGTGGGAATATATATATTTGAAATAATAAATTTTTTAAAGAAATGAAACATTAAAACAAAAAGTGAAATATTAGAAAATACTAATATGAAATTCTCATTTGACTTCTGCATTTTAAGCGCACAAATGCTGATTTCAATACTCCAATTTCATGTAACTATTCTATAAAAATGTCCTTTTTCTCACACAATATGAAATAGTGAAAATAATTAGGTTTTCCTTCCTGATTTAAAATCTGCTTACTACCAGAGAAATTGAGCATCAATCCAAAGCTAAGAATACCTTTGTATTTTTAAATATTTTGATCTACAGACATAATTAAATGTAACAATTATGACAAATGCTGAAAAAATAAATGTAGAACACAGAAACGATTATTTAAAGTAATGAAAAAGATTAATACAACCTGGAATTTAAATATCCAAAATGTCAAGCAAATTGTAAAACACACTAAAAAAATTCTTATTAAGTTTCCTTGCAAAAATTTTTAATAAAATGATCTAAATCTTGTCATGATGATGTAAGCACTAGGGTTGTCAAAATTGTATTTTGAACATAATTCTTATTGGTCTTCATCTGTATGACAAACTTAATAAAAACCAAATTGCCAGATAAATAAAAAAATCCACCAAAAAAAAAAAAATCACCAAGCTTATAATTTGGCATCCTGGATTATATGGCACCTGTGCCCATTTAGAAAGTAAAATTCTTTAAAATGGTACAACTGAATTCTAGTGTTTTGACTTTCAGTTCAATAACTCATGCACTCAGTTTCACTTTTAACTGTGGGTCCCAGTCACATTAACTCTTGTTTACCAAAGCAATTTTAAAAATAATAATATAAAACTAATATTAAGAAGTTATGAAGCTAAAATATTTTTCAGTGCTGCTAATTCTTTATGAAAGTTTTATGTGAAAAAATGATGAAATTCTATTGAGGGTTTTCCACCTTTTATCTGTAGTGCTAAAAATGATAGTGGTATTTTATTTTAATAAGCTATAAATATAATCACTGAGAGTTGTATAATGTCTTCAACAATATTTTTAAGGTTAGAATGCTCAGTTAATATTTAAATAATGGCTATATCACTATATATGCTATATTCTTCAATCTGTTACTTTAATCACCAATGTCATTAAAAATCATGATATTATTAATTATGAACAGAGTCCCAGAGCAGCCTAGTAGTTTTATGCTACTTCTCATGAGATCAACAAAGTGAAACATAATTTACTGCAAACAGTGATTATGAACCACATTTTCCCTAACTGGGTTAGAGCTCTGTTTGTTGGATATATGTCCATGTCCATCTATAATGTCCAAAGTCCTTCTGTTGGCGTGAAGAGAAGTGTTCCAGCTTAGGCGTGAGCTTGTTACTTGACTTTGATTCGAAATTACAAAGCACTTAATGATAGGTGAGTATTTGAAACCCATTAATCTTAAAGTACAGTCCTAGGCTTACCTGTATTGTTACATATTGTTACAAATTTATAAATAATTATTGTATATGTCCTAAAATATCTAGGACAGATCGGAAATACAAACCTTTTGGGCAAAAATTGCGATATTTAGACGTGCTATACGTTAAAAGCCGGTTTTCTAATGATTTGGTGACTTGGCGATGTTTTGGCGACTTGGCGAGAAATAGATACTTCTGGAAACATCCATCACCTAAACTCTAGGACCAATATTTAACAAGATAGCCTAGAAGCTTCCAGAACCTTGGGGAAATTCGAAGATTTCCCCACCAAGTCAGGTATAAATACCACAGCCCGACATAGTTAGTTAGTTTTGTAAAGACAATCAGTGAGTGAAAACGATTAGTCATGACTGCTAGTCTGGAGAAGCTGTTTGCTGCCTGAGGTATTTGAGATCTGTGATTGGAAGCTGTTACTTATTGTATCAATGGAATTGTAGCAGTATAATTGCGATTGTTACAGCTGGTATATCAAGTGGAATTTTTACGAATAAAAGTCTTGTGTTCATTGAGTGGTTGCTTTATTCAACTTTCAATCCACACGAACCCCGAAGCTCGGTACAACTGGTGTTAGAAGTGGGGTTGAAGAGTTGCATGTCACAAGAAAAATGGATATGGATTTAATGAAAAGTCTTCTCAAAAAATTAGCGAAGCAGATAGCTGAAATGAAAGCTGGACAGGAAGAGATGAAAGCTGGACAAAAAGAGATGAGAGCTTTACAAGAAGAGATGAAAGCTGGACAAGAAGAGATTAAAACCTAGATGACGAAAGAGATAAAATCTGGACAGGAGGAGCTTAAAAAGAAACTTAAGAAGGACATTGTAAGTGTTAAAGAAGAATTCTCCAACATCATTCAGGAGAAGATGAATGCAGTGGAAGGCTAAGGTAACTTTAGTTGAAACTAAGGTATTGGGGATCGAAGAAAACATTGAAGAAGCATTAGACAATATGAATAAGGAGATTGAAAGTTTGAAGAAACAAATGTCAAACAGACATGAGGAACCCAATGTGGCATTTATGCCTTCCCTAGCCATAATTAAACTCTCAACATTTGATGGAAAATCATCCTGGCAGATATACAAGACCCAGTTTATAATGGTAGCGGAAGTTAATGGATGGAATCCCCGGGCTTTTCAATCACCAAGCTTTTCACCTGGCAGCTTCTTTAAGAGGAGACATGGCCGACATCCTCAAGACGCTTCTGGAAGAGCAGAGGTATGATTTCCAAGCCCTATCAAGTGAGCTTGAGCTGTGGTTTGGAGAAAAGTGCACTAAAGAATATAGCAGACTACAGTTAAAGTCGTGCTATCAAAAAGCAGGTGAAAGTCTGCAAGAATTGGCTGCCGATATTCAGCAACTTTCCCATTTAGCATTTTCGGACTGCCCAGCTGAGACAGGTCAAGATCTGGCTCTCCATCACTTTGTCGATAGTGTGCGGGATCTGGAAATACAGAAAGCACTTCGACTCGCTGATATCAAAGATATCGGATCTGCTTTAGTTACGCAAATAGAGGCTGTCCAGCAGGCGACACGTAAAGGCCAGCAATCAGTCAGAGCTGTCTCTGCTACTGATACAGACTATGAACTAAGAAAACAAACTGAAGATCTGCAGCAAAAATTTCGTAGCTTAGAACTGATTAAAGGTGGCAGAAACACGAAAATTCAGTGTTGGACTTGCGGTGCAGTCGGACACGTCCGTCGAGACAGCCCAAAACTAAAAGATGGTGGAAACTAATATGTAGCCATCACGTGGGGCTGAGATATCCAGAGAGTCAGAAGCCCCATTTTAAATTGTTTCACATTTCTTCCATAAGTGGCAGAGACAACGGACTTTTCGTTATGATACATGTCAACGAAGTTCCCTGCAGAATGATAATCGATGCTGGAGCCAACGTAACCATCATTAGGACAGCTCTGGCTGGCAAACTTAGTAAGAAACTCATCTGGACGCCACCCTGCATTACCCTCCAAACTGTGACTGGTGATAAGATTAAAGTGCATGGAAAAGTCAATCTAAACATTGCATTTGGTAATGCCGTGTACCATCATATGGCATATGTCGCTGATATAAATGACGAATTTATTCTCGGATTGGATTTCCTCAAAGAATGCTATTTCAAGTTAGATTTTAAAAATAATGAGCTACACTTGTGTTCTGAAGACATAGCGATTTTTAAGACGAAATATTCAGATATTAAAACAGTCCATCATATAACTGCAAAGAGTGAAACAACATTACCACCAAGAACTGAGACGATAGTTTCTGGAGCTCTTTCAGAAGATAATAATTTTCACTATAGATTGATTGAATATCCAGATTCTGACAATAGCCTTAAAGGAATACAAGTGGTTTCTTCACTCGTCGACCTTTCACAAAATGTAATCCTGGTAAGAGTTGCTAATCTAAGCGATAAGGCAAAACTAATAAAAGAAGGAGAAGTGCTGGCGACTTGTATTCCAGTGACCTGTGTTAACAGAAATTGTCAAGCCACACTATCTGAACCTCTTGACAATCTTATTAATGAACTCCTTCAGAGTGCAGAGTTAGAAGATAAATAGAGGAATGCTGCAAGAAATCTATTATTAGAATTTAGAGATATCTTTTTCAAGTAATCAGACGATGTTGGGCGAACCAAAATAACGCAGCACCGAATAGATACAGGAAATCATCCACCCATTAAACAACATCCAAGAAGACTACCATTCACTAACCAGGAAGAGGTGGATAATCTTCTGATGGAAATGCAGCAGAAAGACATTGAGCCATCAGAGAGTCCTTGGGCTTCACCTATTGCTTTGGTTCGGAAGAAAGATGGTTCTACCTGATTCTGTGTTGACTATCGTCGATTAAACAACATCACTAAAAAAGATAGTTACCCTCTTCCTAGGATTGACAATACACTTGATGCTTTATCCGGAAATCTACTTTGGACCTCAAGAGTGGTTACTGGCAAGTAGAGATACATCCTGAATATCAGAAAAAGACTGCGTTCACCACAGGACAAGGATTTTGGCAGTTCAAGGTTATGCCATTTGGGTTTTGCAATGCACCTGCAAAGTTTGAACGCCTGATGGAGACAGTATTACGAGGACTTTCCTACAAAGCCTGTGAGGTATACTTGGACGATATCATCATTGTAGGGCGCACATTGGAAGACCACCTAAGAAACATCCGAAAGGTGCTGGAAAAATTAAAAATGGCCAATCTGAAGCTGAATCTTTGTAAATGTAATTTATTTTGGCGTGAAGTAAGCAATCTGGGACACATTATCTCTGCTGAAGGTGTAAAAACAGATCCTGAAAAGATCTCTGCAGTTAAGGACTGAAGTCGTCCAGAAGATGACCACCAATTAAGAAGTTTTATTGGACTATGCACATATTACAGGAAATTTGTTAAGGGTTTTTCAAGTATTGCCAGACTCCTTCACAAGTTGACAGAAGTTAAGCAGAGATTTCTATTTATAGATGAATGTGAGAAAATTTTTAAACAACTGAAGAAGACGTTGACATCTTCGCCTGTTCTTGCATATCGCCAGCGCGTAAAATTATTCATTTTAGACACAGATGCCAGCAACAAAAATATCGGAGCTGTTTTGTCACAGGAAATTGATGATAAAGAATATGTCATTGCTTTTTAGAGTAAATGTTGGTCGAAATCAGAGCGAAATTATTGTACAACCAGGAAGGAATTGCTAGGAATCGTTAAAGCCATAGAACATTTCCACCATTATCTCTATGGAAGAAAGTTCTTGCTTTGGACAGATAACTCATCCTTAACTTAGCTTTTAAATTTTAAAAGTCCAGAAGGACAGGTATCCAGATGGCTTCAACGAATCTAGGAGTTTGACTTTGAAATACGTCATCGCAAAGGCGCTCTTCATGGAAATGCTGATGCCAAGGATGCCTTCTGATATCAAGGAGACCGTGCAATGGAAGCTGCCGATATTGTTCTAGAGTAGAGGAGAACTATCAATTAGTAAATCCTTCGATACGCCAAGTCATTGTTTCACCACCATCAAAACCAGACCCATGGAGTGATGAAGGACTTTGAGAAGCCCAAAAAGAAGACCCAGATATAAATTCAATTTTTGAATTAAAAGAATCTTCCAGTATGAGACCAAGTTGGCAGGACATCTCCACCTACAGTCCTGCTTCTAAACAATATTGGGCTCTTTGGGACTCACTCCATGTTAGAAATGGCCTGTTATATAGGAAATGGGAGTCCAATGATGGATGTAATTTCAAATGGCAGCTTATTCTTCCAAAATCAAGAATTTCAGATGTTTTGAAAGAATTGTATAGTAGTTCAACTGGAGGCTACTTCGGAGTAATGAAGACTCTACATAAAGTTCTAGAACGCTTCTATTGGAGCAAAACTAGACAAGATGTAGAGAAATGCTGCCAATCTTGTGATGACTGTGTGACACGTAAGGGACCAAAGAAATGTAGTCGAGGAAGGTTGCAGCAGTATAATGTAGGAGCACCATTTGAGCGGATAGCATTGGTCATTTTGGGTCCTTTATCACGATCCTCAAATGGCAACAAATACATTCTAGTTTTCATGGACTATTTCACTAATTGGCCTTAAGCATTTTCAATCTCTAATCAAGAAGCAACTACAGTAGCAAAGGTTCTAATGCAGCAATGGGTTTCCAGATTCAGCGCACCCTTACAAAATCATTCAGATCAAGGGACAAATTTCACCTCTGCTGTGTTTAAAGGAATGTATCAAATTCTCAGAATAGACAAGGCGCAGACCACGCCATTACACCTGCAATCGGACGGCATGGTAGAGAGGTTTAACCAAACCATCTTAAATAATCTCTCACTTATGGTTTCCAGAAATCAGCAAGATTGGGATTTGAAGCTACCGCTGTTTCTGCTTGCATATCATAGTGCTGTCCACAAGACTACCTGATATACTCCATCACAAATGCTCTTTGGTTGCGAACTTCATCTCTCTTGTGATCTTTAGTTTGGTCGTCCACCGGATGCATCTTCATCGCCAGAGGAATACCTTCTAGACCTTTAAGCACGTCTTGAAGATGTCCATAACTTTGCCCTAGACTGAATCAACCTGACGACCGAAAGAATGAAGACAAAGTATGACACAAGAGCGACAGGACATGAATTTCAGGAAGGTGATAAAGTTTGGTTGTAGAACCTGATTTGACATAAAGGACTTTCTCCAAAGTTGCAAGCCAACTGGGAAGGTCCCTACACAGTCCTAAAAAGACTGAATGATGTCGTGGTTCGTATAAGGAAATCATCTTCTTCAAAACTAAAGGTAGTACATTAAGATAGATTAGCTCCTTATCGTAAAGTAAAAATTAGAGTATACCATAGTTTCTTTGTAAATAGTATAGATAATTTTAATATTTTCTATTTTTTTGTATTTGTATTTTTAATTGTTTTGTGTATGCAATGTGTTCTGTATCCTCTTAAAATGTAAATTCTTTTATATTAAATTTGGCCTCCTATCAGGGGATTGTACTGCCCGGAACGTGCAGTCCTTGAGAGGGGGGCAATGTTACAAATTTATAAATATTGTATATGTCTTTAAATATCTCAGACAGATCGGAAATACTCACATTTTGGGCAAAAATTGTGGTATTTAGACGTGTTATACGTTAAAAGCAGGTTTTCTAATGATTTGGTGACTTAGCGATATTTTTTTGAGAAAACTTGGCAAATTGGCGACATTTTTGGTGACTTGGCAGGAAATAGGTACTTCTGGAAACATCCATCACCTTAGCTCTAGGACCAGTATTTAGCGAGATAGCCTAGAAGTTTCCAGAACCTTTTCAAAATTAGTAGATTTCCCCGCCAAGTCAGGTATAAATACCACAGCCCGAAATAGTTAGTTTAGTTTTGTGAAGACCGTCTGTGAGTGAAGACGATTAGTCGTGACTGCTAGTTTAGAGAAGCTGTTCTCTGCCTGAGGTATTTGAGACCTGTGATTAGCAGCTGTTACCTATTGTATCTGACGAATAGGAGCTGTATAATAGTGATTGTTGCAGCTAGTATATGTAGTGGAATTTTTACGAATAAAAGTCTTGTGTTCGTTGAGTGGTTGCTTTATTCAACTCTCAATCCACACGAACCCCGAAGCTCGGTACAGTATATATGAATCATCAATAATATTCTATAAATTGGTGTAGAATAAATAAGAAGCATCCTAACCTTACCACTTCATTAAAAAATTATTGTTCTGTTCCTGAAAACATGGATATGACTTTTTTATTTCTTTATAAAAATATTGACATTATAAAAAATTGCAATAAAATTATTTGACTTAAAATATTTATATCTGACAATTAAAATAACAAATATTTTTTATGTCTTTATAGATGTATGATCATTTTTCTGTTTGTAAAGCATTAGATAATTTAGCTCTTCTATATTTGTGTTTTTGATTGTATAATATAGTAATTTTTATACATTAAATATAACTTACACCTAATGTTCTTTTATTATATTCAAACATACCGTTAATGAGTGTCTACTGTATTAACAATTTTCATTTTAAACTATTAGGAGAAAGTCAGCTAAAACAACAAAATATATTTTTAAAACATTGTTTGAAGAACAACAAGGAAGTGATGTGACTATTAAAGCATTAAATCATACGTGGAATTTACACAAGTTATATTTATCTCAGGTGATTTCTATTATTTTTATTGTTTTCCTCTCAATGATATTTTAATGAATATTTTTGTCTTATTTATGTAGGTAAAAATTTAAAAATTTTTTTTATATAATATCATTTTATTGAAAGAATATTTTATAATGTAAAAAAAAAAATGGAATGTAATAATTGATTTTCTCTTCTGAATAATTCATGCTTATTCTTTTTGCAGTTTGAACTACTGTTTATCTTTTCAGGGAAAATTTCTTTATAAGGAATATTCAGCAAAATCCTATGAGTTGATACATGTTTGGTGCAATTTTCATGACAAGTGTTGCAGTTATTTTGCTGTCTTAATTATGTCATTTCACACAAAATCCGATTTTCAAATCCCAGTTGTGCTTAAACTCAAACTTTAAATACCTCAATCTTTTGCTATTTTCAGTTTCATATATTAAAGCTTAAAATATTTCATGATTATTTACTATAGAAATATCACAAAATTAATAATATGAAAGTTCACAAATTTTCATAGGTTACATATTACAAAACAAATTTAAAATAACTATATAAATCAATATTACTATCCTTAATTGGTTAATAAAATATACATAATAAATTTTTATAATTATCTTTCAATTAAAGAAAATAAATGCACTTTGCAAATAAATCATTTCTTACTATACCAAGCAGGTTATAAAAACTGCTTTATAAATCTTAATTAATAACATAAAATGCATTTTTTAGGAAAACTCGGGTTTTAATCAACCAGGCAGTGGTGCTCACCTTAAAAAACATCAATATAAATATAGTTTCACACAAGAAATAACTGCATAATAAAGGTAAATCAGTAATGTGAATACCATATTTTTAAGAGAACTTGAGTTTTCAATTAGCAAGCATTGCAGTTCACAATAAACATATGTACATATGTATCAAATATTTCTAAGTACTTAATAAAATAATTATTCTTACATACAATAACAAATTCAGTTGAATAATACATAAATATTATTAACGAGGGTTACTCTGAAATTTTTGAGATACGTGCAGACGAGAATTTATAAAATAAAAATAACGATTTAATTTTAAAATACAAAGTATTTTAACACAAAAAACGATTTTTTACTGACTTACTTAAACTTGTTTAGCGTAGAATAAATTTTAAACAGAAAAGAAAATGCAATTGACGCGAGAACATTTTTGCGCTATGATTTTCTGCGATTAAATCAAGAAGAATTCGTTCAACGGTTGCAATTAGTATTTGGTGATGAATCTGCAGCTTGTGCTACTGTATTCAGATAGTTTAGAGAATTCAGAGGATGTCGCAGTTTCCTTCAGGATGAAGAGCACACAGGAAGTCTGACGTCGGCGTAATCTGGAATAAGGAACTTAACACTGGATCTGCAGCCATACACAAAATCATTCATGAAGAATTACATATGAATTCTTCATGAATGATTTTGTGATTTCCCAGTAATTTGCCCTTGGGTTCCCCTTAATCTAACTGAGCACCAAAAAGAGGAGTGTATCAGAATCAGTAAAGAAACTCTTAAATTGCTAAATGATAGTGGCCACCACATCATTTCTAAAATTGTAACAGGTGATGAAACGTACATACCATTTTTTGACATTCCAACATGTCAAGAAAGCAAAGTATGTGTCTTTGAAGATGATCCCATGCCGACAATGGTGAAAAAAACAATGCGCACTGAAAAAAGTGATGTATGCCATTTTCTTCAGAAATATGCTATTGGATTAAGCTATTAAGTTGGAAGGACAGAAGACAGTAACAGCAAATTGGTATACCACTAAATGTCTTCCAGAAATTCTACAAGAACTGAATGTTAGGGAACTAATGCTTCAGAATGACAATGCATCTTCACATACAGCCGGATTAATCGTTGAGTTTCTTAAACAAAAACAAATTAAAGTGATTGAACATCTGCCGTATTCACCTGATCTAGCTATTTGCGACTTTCGGTTATTCTTTAATCTAAAAAAGAACTTACGTGGACGTCGTTTTCATTCAGAAGAATAGATTGATGTGGCTATAAATGCATTTTTTTCATTTATTCCAAGAAATAAATGGCTTGAGGCATTTAATCTGTGAAAAATTCGTCTACAAAAGTGCATTGATGCTGGAGGAGACTACTTTGAACACACCTAAAATTTTATAAGTATAACTTAAAAAACCTAGTTGTATCTCAAAAATTTCAGAGAGACCATAGATTCATAGAAAATCATCAATTAATAATTAGCATCAGTCAAACAATTCTCATACTCAAAATTTAAAAAAAAAAAAAAAAAACATACTCACACACATAAATTCAATTTGTCATCAACATTCATATCTTACACAAGTTTCACACAAATATGAAATTTGAATGTGTAAAATTTATTAAAACATTCAAATTTCATAAATTTTGAAAATAAAATTTAATGTTTCTGTATCACAATTTCAGATACAGATGTTTCGTGCATAAATGTAAAAACAAAACACATAGTAAAAACTTAAAGGGTTACTATAAGTCTAAAAAAATTTCAATCATGGACTTATCAGATTTCATAATGAAATCACAAAAATCTACTCTTGTACTATAATCTACAAGTTTGCTGCATTTGGCACCTGTACTGGCTTGTAGGATTTAATAGCATCTTAGTTGTTATTTTAATTTTTCATTATAGTATTGTGTGTGTGTATTAAAATATTATAAGCATTCTATTTAAATATTAACTTAGGAAACTTTATAAGAATAAATTCAAGTTCATTTACTGTAAATAAACATTTTTAATTTTAATATATTTCTTATAGTTTTCAGTTTAAATACCAGTTGATGTTAATATTACAAAGTATGGAGATGTATTTAATCTAATTGATATGATAATAAAAAAAATAAGTTGTGAATCTCCAACCCAGTCTGATGGAAGTCATATATGTATGTTTGGCAGAAAACCGGTGTTGGTAGATTTTTGGGCTCAAAGGGTATTATTTCTCACCCTTTGAAAATGTAAGATATTTCTGGGAGTAAGGTGCAAAGAGCTGGTGTAGATTTTTCTGCCATGTAAGAGTGATAAAAATATGCCAGTTTTTCTGCCATTGGGCTTGAAGAAAGTAGGAGGTACTAGTCAATTCTTAATTTTGAATTTTTTTCTGGGAAAAGTTCAAGCTAGGTAACTTCTAAAGAAGGAAAACTAAGTAATAAAATTAAATGTAAAACACCTGCATTTTAAATTTGTATTCAATGTAATTTAATGTTCAATAATGTTTTATGACAGCCTGATGTGAGCATGCAATTTGTAACCCTTAAAATAACCTTTAAAGCTTTTTTTTTTTCATTTATTGTTAAAATTTAAGTGTTTGAAGTTACATTCTGTTTAAAAAATGTGACAAATTGAAAAAAAAGTTGAGTTTTAGTATTATTATGTTGGGGAAGTGAAAAGTATGGATAATGATAAATTGAATTTTCATTTTTTAAAATTATTCTTCAAGTTATGATTTTGTTAATGCTTTTAGTTTATGAGATATTCAATTAAAGTTACTTTAATAGTTTATGTAATTAAATGAGTATTGTGTAGAAATATTTGACATGTATGCATTTAGGGTTACCATGAATTGTAATGTATGTTAATAAGAAGCTTGAGTTTTAAAATGTGCTTTAATTAAGAAATTTTCTTATTTTATTGTTATGATGAGTATTGAAGCATGATATATAAACTAATTTCTTTATAGATATGGTTTTAATAATATTCTTTCATTACCTACTTTAAAACTTTTACATAATTTTTGTTACTTTATGTATTTTCTAGATTTTATATTTCTTTATTGTTCAGTTTACAATATGCCAAATTACTGTCAGAGATTTTATTAATATTTGCATTAACATGATTAAAATTATTTTCATTTTGAAGTCTTATTGTATATTAGAGATCATTAAGAATAAATTTTTTAATGTTTATAGAAGCTTACCCCATACTTTAAAATACACTGAGAGGTGAACATAAACGTTTGTAACAATATGGGGAAATTTCTTAATTTTTAATAAAATTTTTCTTAATGATCTGGATAATCAAAACATAATCTTCATTTTAAATAATGTTACTTTGTATTTAAAATTTAATGCATTTTTAAAATTACATTTATTAAATTAAATATTTTATTTGTATAGTCACCATACTTCAATGCTATGTTTCATGGTCCATGGGTAGAAACAGATAGAAAAGAAATAGAGATTCTTATTAATGATGAGAGGGTTACAGTACAAGGTAAGTTAATGTTAAGATTCCATATAAAACTCCACTAACAATTAATTTTGCTTCTTATTGTTTGGCTATGAATGTAATTTATTTGATTTTTTTAAAGGGAAAAAAAGGAGGATTTTGAATGAAACTTGAAAGCTTCTTATGCATTTTTATGTAATTCAGTTTTAAAAAATTCTGTTATCTATACAATGAACAGTATAATGTTTATCCTTTTTTTAAAATGCTAAATTTTATGCTCTTTTAAATTTAGTATTTTTCTCAAAATTGCAAAATATTTTTTTTATTATAATTGAATTGTTATTATAAATATTCTGTATAATTACAGTATATATATAGCATTTTATAAAATTAGACACTTTTATAAATGAAATAGTTCTTGTTAAAAAGAAATTAGAAGCAGAATCTTCAGTTAATTATAAAGAAATAAGCTTAAATTTTTTTTTATTATTTTTTTATCTGAAATATAAGTCTATGTAAAAATGAGAATAAATATTTTCCCTCTTAATAAAATTAACAAAAATAACTATAAGGAAAGTTGGTCAAATAAACTATTATCACAAAAGGTTGTTCACCGTATCCAGTTAAAATTAGGACAAAAAAAGTTTTATTTATTACCGGATAAAAAAAGTTTTATTTATTACCGGATAATTATATCAAAGTTGATTCCAAAAAACATTACATTTTATTAAAATTTGCATTTATAAAAATATATAAATAATTTCTTTTTATAGCTCTAAACAAGGTATTCAGTTCTTTCTATCAAGATGATATTCAAATTGAACCTTCTGAAGCAATCTCAGTTTTAGGTGCTGCATCACTCTTACAAATGGTAAAGATATAATTTAGAGTGTTTAAATTATTATAGTTTTCTATTAAAAAATATAAGTTAAAGATTAATTGAAAAATTTTAAATAAATGATAATTTCACTTATGTCAAAATGTTCTTTCACATTTATCTAATGAAATATGTGGTGCAATATAGTAAGAATGTACAAAATATTCTTATCTTACATTAAAGTTTCCTGTAGCAGAGTGTGAGCTCTATCAAAATTATTGTCAACTTCATTTAAATTTTTATTTTTGGAAGCATGCTAGTGTCCTAATATTTCAAAATAATCATAAGTTACTATAAATAAATAGATTAATTCGGATAATATATGTACTAATTTTATTTTGTGCATGCAAGCTTATTCTGATAAAATAAAAATGTAATACTTCCATAATTCACTGCAAACAACTAGAAAAACATGAAATACTTTTATTTTAATTTAATTCATGTCATTTAACTATTTTTCAAATTTTGGATGCAGGATATTTAAATATTTTTTATTTAACAACACAAATTCAATCTTTTTTATATTTTGTTAAAAGTTTCATTATAAAATTATGTGAAAAAAATAATGAATAACAATTACTTTAAATCATATCGTTTGCTAACTATTATAAGTTGCTAACTAACGAAAAAACATGATTTTTAGTTTTAACTTAAAATTATAGCATTTAGTTTAAATTATATTTAAAAAAACATTTTGTATAATTTCAATTATTTTTTAGGACGAAATTTGTCTCCAGTGTATTGAAGTTATGAAACACAATGTAAAGTAAGATACTTTACACATTCCTTTTAGCCTAAACATTTATCTTTTGGTTCTTAACTATATTTATATCATCTTGAATTGAAATGGTATTTTTGACAGCTTTATAATTTGTATATTTTGACATATAAGTTGTTCAAGCTGAAAATAATTAATATTAAACCAGTAATGTTGTACACAAAAAATTGAATTTATCATACTTCAAATTAAGAATTCAAAGTTGTTCAGAAACATCTGTTTTATCAATGCTATAGCTAATTTCTATATCATTAATTCAGTAAAAAGCCATAAGTATTGGTTATTTTTTTGTGATAAATTTTAGGTAAAAATGTATACAGTTAGGAAATGTCCTTAACACTTTGATTTTTAAGGATAATTTATTGAGAAAATAAAAGGTATATATTTTTAAAGATTAAGAAATGTTTTTTTTTATGATATTCTTTATTTAAATTTATTTTTATATGTAACAAATTACCTATTTCTCTTTGCAGTATTGATAATGTTATAGTCTATCATGATTGTGCTGATTTATATTCTCTCAAAGAAGTGAAAGAAATTGCGTTTGATTTTTTACTTAAAAATCTTCTTTGTCTGGTGTTTGAAACTCCTACATGTCTGTGCCAAATTAGGTAAATTTTTCATATTTGGATATTTCTACCATGTTGTTTTATATGAATTTAATTTTTCGAGATTATTAGTTCTCTTTATAAGTGATTATTTTTATCTTATTATGGTTTTATGAATATATAATGTGGTTTTGATAGATTATAGTTTTTGTTTATGGTTGCTCATCAGATTTGTTATTGAATATCTGATTTTTTGCCTGTCAATTTTAGTTATAAATGTTCATTGTTTTTTATAACATTTAATATCTAATAGGATTAAAATTTTCATTCCACATCTCACTAAAATTTGTAAAGAGAACTTATCCTTTAGTTTTTTCAAAACTTTAAACAATTTTATTTTTTCTAAATCAAAATAAAATTGTTTGTGTCACAATATCTTAAATGCTCTTCATTTTTGAAAAAGAAATTTATGGTAGTAACCACACATTTTTTTCTAGCTCAAAGAGCTGAGAATAGTTTTTATTTATTAGTGAAACGTTTATTAAATAAAACTTGTAAATTTAGTAAAATCATCTACAATGCAATCTTTTTTAGTGAGTTTCTCCCATTAAAAAATTTACTTCAATACAAAAAGTCTAGTTTTTTTTCTTATATATCACAACATAGTGAGCTTATTCTCAATACAACTTTTAAAAGTTTCTTTTTTGATTTTTTGTAATTTTTAGACATATTTTCTTATAATAAATTTGTTTATAATTGGCTTATTTTCAGAATGCTTGGCCATAAAGAGAGTATATAATGAAACAAGTTTCTGTAGAATAATGCAGTTAATTTAACTGAAGTTCAGATAGAATAACATTTTTAAAAGTTAGATGATAAAAAGGCACATTCAATCGTACTAAAATTAATAAATTTGAATAATGCAAGGAAAGTATTAGAAAAAAATAGATTCCAAGTATTTAAAAGCTGAGCTGGTAGCCGAATGGTTAGCGCTCTTGCCTTTGGTTCAACAGTTCGTGGGTTTGAATCCCACCTTGGGCATGGATCTTTGTAGTAGTTCGGAATCCACTTTAAGCTGTAGGTCTCGGTCTAATTAGCCCTCATGTGTAAAAAATGACCGTTGAGCAACAAACAAACATACATACCAAGTATTTAAAGTGGAAAAGCTAAATTACATTTTTCTGTTATTTTACAATGTTTACTATTAGGAAAAAATGTGTACAGTTTCTGCTCACTTTTAATAAATCATATAATTTTCAATTTTCATTGAATGTCACAGAATCTAAAGCAGTAAAGAATTTTTCAGTTAACATAAATGTATTTATTAGTTTAATACATGCACTCTAAATTTATGAATTATCTTTACTTTTAAACATTTTTTATTCAATTAAGAGTGGTAAAATTTTTAAACAAAAATAAAGTGTAATTTTTTTATTTTTCAATTGAAATTTACAATAATATTTTTTTTAATTATTATATTAAAAAAAATTTTCAAAATTTACTTAACTAAACGCAATATAATAAAATTTTGTTTATAATAAATTTTTCAACTGAAACCAAATGATTTCATCATAAAGAGACTTTTATATTTGGAAAATGAGCATTTAAGTCATTTAACAATGTCACTATTTTTATTTTTTGCTATAGATGTTTTTTTTTAAATTTATATTAGTTAAATAAGAATTCATTTGTAATTAAATTAATTGATTTGTGTAATTAGGTACTTAACTGTTACTTAAAATTCTGTATATATTTTATAATTGTTATTAAAAGGGTTTCAAATATATTTCTCAAGGTATGTAAGTGATAAATTAAGAAAACTAATTTCAAAAAATTGCATATCAATTAATCATGTTTTCTGCAATTGAATTGTAAGTTGAAGAAAAGTTTATATTTTAAAAATGTAGTTTTTGTGTGACAAATATATGTATCAGTTTGTGTACAGAATGTATATTCAATGTATAAAATATCTGTGGAAGTTTATTTTGCAATAAAAATTTTATTTTATATTTTCAGTTGTGATCTGATGACTGAATTAGTGTCTTCTCCTAAACTTATTGTAATACAGACTGAGTTTTCTGTTTACCTTCTTCTTAAGAGAGTAAGTAGCAAAGCTGTTAATTTTACTGTACACAACAACAGGTTGTAACAGTTTCAAATAAGTGACTTATTTGAAACTGAATTTAATTTAAAAATATTTTAGATGAAGTTAAAAGTTAAGCTGTAAAATGTTTTTTTTTTTAAATAGAAATTAATGATAAAAATAGTAAAATTATTTTCATGATTTTTCAGTTAACTTTTTAATAATTTGGAAAATTAATTTAAAAACTATGAATTTCATTACTTCATTCAACTACTTATAATTTTTTAGATAATTATCTTCAAGTTATTTGATTTCTGTTATTGTTGTTTATTATTTCTGATCCAATTTGATGTAGAATAGCTACATCAATTCCAAGATCCACTCAATCCTCACAAAATCAAGAAAATTTTCCTTTGTAAATTTCAGACACAAAAGAATGTGTTAGATTCTAGATTGATTGATACTGCATTTACAACAGGTAGGATAGAGCTTACATTTGCCATCAAATTCATAGCCATGAAGTTTATCACTACCAATCCTAGAGTATATAGTCTGGTCAGTTCTAGAACCTTTGAAAACGATGAGATAACCAAGGCATCCACCAAAGTACCAATCATGAGCCACAGAAATCTTCAGATAGCCTGCCTTTTTCAAATAAAATGTTACTCAGTGTAGATGAGAGCAATATCAGTTGGAGACATTAAATGAGAGCACACCCCTTTTAGACAGGGCGCCCACTTTCTCATTTCCATGGGTGTTAACATGAGAAAGGATCCATTGCAAACATTTGCAGTGAGTGTGAGAAAGTTGCATGAGCAAATGAAGGATGGTCAGAATCGGTATTGGACAGCACTACAACTCTCCATGACAATTCAGACATCACTGAATGAACATCATTCTGGATGCCAAGCAAACTCGCTTCAACAGTGAGCAGCTCAGATTGTAAAACAAAGCAATGATTAGGGTTTCTAAAAGTAATTTTCTGCTCCAGATCCTCAGGATGCCAGATGAAAAC
The DNA here is from genome assembly GCA_030067965.1 of Latrodectus elegans. NCBI lineage: Eukaryota > Metazoa > Arthropoda > Arachnida > Araneae > Theridiidae > Latrodectus > Latrodectus elegans. Next base: position 109,666,941 of record CM057820.1, read on the forward strand.
ACTACTACCCCCATGATGATGAGTATCTTTACTGCTATCAGTATAAACAAGTCATAATTAGAAATGTTGCCAATAATCTTCAATCCTAATTGTCTTAAGTAATGCAGGGTTAAATAGTTTTATTTTATTAGGATGAGTTTGAGGTGAAAGAATATATGAGAAAGGTCACTAGAGGACTTGAGAGGGGACATAATGGTGTGAAGTTCAATAATGTCAGCCAAGAAACCCATAGATAGAGTATGTGAAAAGGGACGATGTCTTAAGTCCTATTAGTGACCTTATTGTGGTTCCTTAGGGGAATAGGTGAAGTACTTCAGGAGTTTTTTACTCCTTACTTAAGCATGAAAGCTAATCTGTTTTTTACAGCTAACATTTACAAGCAATGGTGCTAAATCAGTCTTTTGTCCTCAGGTGCACCAGGTTTTGGCTAATATATGTTGTTCCCCTTTTTTTCTATCATGAGTTTTATCTTTTAATTTGTTCTCTAATATACCTGTTAGGATAATCAAAAAAAAAAATCCTTTTGAATGATATAATTAAAATTAATGAAATTTCCATATATCTGGAAAATTGTATTTGCAGAGCAATCAAAGAACAAAATTATCTATGAAATCAGTAAAATGTAAAATCAATTTTATAGAAATTGAGACGTAAAAAGATTTTTGTGGAAATTTTTTTTTAAAAAAAAGAATTTGGTTTAGTTAATAAGCCATTTTTCTTTTATAAATTAAAATGTCCTTTTTTAATTCTGAGTATTTAATGGTGTATAAAATTGATTGCTATTATGATAATTTAAATAGCAATACAGTAAATATATTTTCCTCATCATTAAGAAATTCAAATGTTGAATATTTATAAATTATATCATTGTTTAGAATTGAGGAAAAATCAAATCATCTTTTTATATATAAATCTAAATCATATTTGTTAATTCATTTTTAAGAGTCATTTTACTTTGTATGCTAAACTATATATTTATGTCATTTATTTTTTAAATTTGATATTGAATCTTTAAAAAAGGTCATTCTTTCTTTACAATATGATAATTTGTTTGTTGTTAAAAATGAAATTCTGAAATAAAAATTGCAATTTTAATATTGCTGATTTGTTTTTAAAAATGTAACAAATAATTAAAATCATTATTCATACTTATTTGCTTTTTTAATTTTAAATAAAAATGTAATTTTTTTTTTTCAATTGTAAAATTTTATTTTGCATTTAAAAAGTGAGAAGTTGATAAACTCAGCTTCAAAATTGAAATTTTTACTGAGTTAATATATATATGTATATTTTAATTTATAAGTGGCTAATAAATATCATTTTTTAAACAGTTATTAAAGCTATTTTGTGTTTACATATTTTTAAATAATATTTAGAAAAATGCTGTTTATATATTTGGGAAATTTTAAAAATAACCTTTTAATATGCATTTAAGTTTTAAATAAATATTTCTGATTATTTCCGTGTATCCAAATATTTTTTAGTACAGTATTCTATCATTTTCTTTAAATTGCATAAATAATGTCTTTTATTAGTGGATGTTTTTAAAAGAAAATAAATATGCTGCACTACAAGAGTCAGATTTGAACAAACTTACAAATGAATATTTTAGAAATAGTTGTAAGTATAATTTTTTACATAGTTTATTTTAGTACCAATATGAATGTCTGAATATAAATTACGCTATGTTAATTAAAGTTTTTTTTTTTTGAATTATCCAAGCAGCAAAAAATATGGATCAATAATAAAGAAAAGATACAATCAGAACTTTCACACAGATACAAGCAAACTTCATTTTTATTAAGTGAATTATAAACTTTTGATTTGTTTATCAATTAAAATTTTTTAAGGTTTTAATATTAGGCATACTATGCCTACAATGCGAACTTCTAATTCTGTAATAGTTTAAAGAGAAGTAGATAGATAAGTTAAATTTTACTTTTTATTTGTTTTATTTTATTTTTTAGAAAAACTTTAATCTTTACATTCTGTTTATAAATGGTTTTCCTTGCTAAATGAGACTTACTGGGGGGAGGGGCATAATGTTATAAAAATTGCTGTAAAAATGTGAAATTCTGAGCATACATTTTGATATTTTTTAATATTACTTATGACATTCTCTTATGCAATTTATTTAATCCTTTTCATATGTATTTTGGTATTTTAACCACTTTAATTATTTTTTAAAATAATATTTTTATATGTATTATGCTTTCCAATTTCTTTGAAATGTTGTATTTATAATCTTTTGTCAGCACAGAAAAAACTTACCAGCAATTTAAAAAAATAATAAAACTTTTATTATCTTCAAAAATACTAAACCAGTAAATGTCATTTATTATGCTGCTTTTATCAAACGGAGAAAATCATTTAAAAGTAAGCTGAACTAATTATTATTTGCTTATTGGAATATTTTATTAAAATTTTATATAAATAAGCAGTATTTTTAATTGCATAATTGCTTCCCTGTATTTTGATTCGAAATTGGTATTCAAGTTAATCAAATGTGTGTTCAGGATTTTAGACGCATGCATTTAGTAAAGATTTTTTTAATTTACACAAATTTTTTTTTATAATTTTTTTTCAAATAGTAAGGCTTTTTTATTTGTCTGTTGGATATGGAAATTTCTATTGTATAAAAGAACAAAAGTTATTTATAAATGAGCAAAGTAATTTCAGCTTGTAATTATATATTTTATTGGAATTATATTTTCTTCCATTGATTTTATGTTGTAGGTCATAAATAAAAATATGTGTGAATATAAGTTCACTTTTGCAAGAGAGGAATTAGATTTCTATTTATTTTTCATATTATCACAAGCATTTTTATCTCAAAATAGGCATTTTAGTGAAACTTGTATTGTAATAAACTTTTGTGTCATAGAATTCTCCATGTATTTCAAATTGTAATGTAAGTTTCGATTATATATTACCATGAATATCTATTTTGAAAATTATTATGATATCTTTGATTCTCCTTTCTCAACTGAATCATTGAAATTTAAAACGCATTTCTTTTGTATTTTAAAATATTTAAATCTTTCTTCAATCAAATTTAATAACTGTCAGCAGCTTATTTATTACTTGTGTTGTTTTTTCTTTTGTCTTGGTAGAGAATTGTTTACTACTGATTGAAACAATATTTATTGTAAACTTTCCAAACTGGGTGCATTTTGATATCTTGGGGATTTAAAAATTGTTTAGGGTAAGTGAATCTTTAAGTGTGTGATGTTCCTTAACCCCCTTTCAAGATGACAAGCTTTTATCAAATATTCGTTCATGAAATTGAGTTGAAATGAAAAATCCTTACTGGACAGGAGTTTTGCATCAGTAAGCTTAACCAAAGGAAAACATCCTAAAAAGTGTTTTTAAATCCCAACATTTAATTTTTGCTACTAGATTATCATTCAGATTCATTAGATTGACATTCTGTAATACTTATTGAAATTAGCATTTAATAATATTTTTCTTTGTATATATATAATAAAATATTATAATAAATTAAAAACATAAAAGAATTATTTATTTTTGCTGTAATAAATATTTAGATTTTTGAGAATTCAGGTATCACATGGAAAATATACAAAACTTGTCTATTAACATTACAATTTCTCACTTCCTTAGATGATAAGTAAAATGCCAAAAAAGGCAAAACATGAAGAAATTATAGGTCAATATTGTAAAACCAAGTTCAGCTTAAATGTAATTGGTGCAAAGTGCATAATTATTCATTAGTGAATATTAAGAAATGTTCCATTTTGTGAAATTCAAACAACCATGCCTATATGAACATTAAAGTTATATATTTATAACCTTAATGTTCATTTCCTGCTTTGTATATATGAACATCTCAAGCTGTTGGCGACATTTTCAATCAAAGCATATTTGAACTGCTTGTCTTGAAAGGTATAAAAATCAGCAACTCTAAAGAAGATAATTGGAAAAGGAAGAAACGAAAAATTTGAAACATATATTCTTTGTCATGTTAATTTTTGAGAATTGTTATAAAATTTCATATCAAATAAATTTATACTTTTTTCTTAATCTTATATTTACTAATTTAATAGTATTATATACATAAAAAATGCATTATTTTTCTTGATCTTGTAATTTTTAAAAATATGTATTATCTGTGAATATCAAAATAAGTAATATATTATTGCTTTTGATATGTTTGGCATTTTGTTTATTATTAAATGTTTCTAGTAATTCTTGATTATGAATTGAATACTCTTAATGCTATCTTGATATTATTAATTAAATAATAATACTATCTGGATATTTTTTTAAGAAACTAATTAAACCTAGTGATATTAAAATCCTTTGTATTTATGATAACATTTAATTGATAGTTGTATTATATGCATTAATTAGAAGAATCTTATTTTAAGTAATATTTATTTACAATAAATGTGTTTTGATGTTTTAGGGAATTTACCATACCTACTGACATCAAATGGGGTTGAATACCAAAAAGCTTTTCTCGCATTACGTAAAAGTCATCTCATAAGTCATCGTATAGATTTAAATGTTATTGAACAAGATAATATAATACCAGCTGGTGAGTAGGCTTTAATTATTTTATTATAGGTTGCAATCTGTTAATAGATTTTTTAAGGTTTTCAAAATTATTATTTTCTTTAATAACTTATTTTTTCTCTCTCATAATATTATTTTTTTTTTTTTTTTTTTTTTTTTTTTTTTTAAGAGTGGTTTTCTCCAATTTTTAAACAACAATGGTATCAGATGCTACAAGTTGGTGAAGGAGTTGATTCTGGGTTTGTACATACATTTCTCTTCTGTAGAAATATAATATTCATATTTCTGGAATTTTATTCCATTCTAATCTTTACAATTATTTAATAGATTATATAAAATATTATTACTATTTATTTGTAATAAATCTATTGAAGCCAGAATTCTCATGTAATTTTGCATAATTTTCTATTTCTTTTGTATGTAAAATTATGATTTCATATATACATAGGCCTAGTAGTTTGAGTGAAGAAGAATTTGATAAACATTGCAGCAGAGTTGGAAGGATCATCAGAGAAGACAAAGCGGTAATTAAAAAAATTTATATAAATAAATATCTTATAGATTTTCTACCGAAGATGTTTTGAATGAAATGTCAATAAAAATCTTAATGTGAGACATGCTGCATAAACACATGCATGTCATGTTTGTGTAAGTGCAATAAAAAAAGTTCTTTCTGAAAACTTGTATGTTTATTTGCTTTTTTATAAGTATTCACACAAATATAAAATATAAAACTTAAAATTTATATATTTCTCTCTGGTTTAAATTAATTAAAAAATTCAAGAATATTTTATTAATTTTAATTAAAATGTTCCTTTAAATTTAAGTAATTTTTCATTTTCAAATGTTAGCTTATGCCTAGATATATCTTCTTAGCCATCAATTATAAACATACATACTATATTGTTACAACATGCATAGTTAAGAAAATGAAAAATATTAAACTATTTCGAAAAATATTAAAACATTATTATTTTATTTAAATCACATCAAGCAATATTACATGCTTCTGTATCTATAAATAAATGTTCTTATTTTTCTTGTTAGATAAATTGGAGATGGACTGGTTTTAATTATGGATTAGACCTTGTTGTTACTTATAACAGAGGGTAAGGTAGCTTACAAAATTTTTGTCCTGTAAAAGCATTTATAATTTATAAATTTTTTTAAATAAGTAAATTGAACTCTTACTTCAAGTATTATTTTTAATTAAAAACGAATAAATTGTTTAAAATCATTGGGTAGCATTGTATTCTTCATTTTGTTCTGGAAATATGATTATATTTGGTAAATTCATTGAAGTTTTAATTACAAATAGAATCCTCTGAACGCGCTAAATTCGAAATATGTTTTAGTAAAATATTTTGATGATATGGTTAATTTTTTCTGAAATCATACATATTTGAATTTTTAATTTTTTTCATCAATTTATTAATTTTTTTAAATCAGAGTAAAATTTTTTTTTATTTTTGCAGTCAAAGCTTTTTTTAAAATTCTTCAGATATTTTTTAAATAATTGCTTTATATCTAGTGTATTATAAGTTCAAATTCTACCTTTGACATAAATTTTGTAACAGTTTGGAATCTACTTTAAGACTGCAGATCTTAATCTTTAATTAAATATTACACATAATATTTTAATCGGGACAGATAATTTTAAATTCATAATTGTGTTTTTTGTATATTTTATATTAAAATGTTTTATATTTTGGACTCATCATATCTCAAAAGGAAAATATTTTTATGGTAATTTATATCTTGAAGGCTCCTATTTTATATGGCAGTCTTTAGTCATCAAACTTGTGTTTAAAATACATTTATAAATATTAATTTATTTAAGTATAATTAATATTTTATATAAATTATATTGTAATTATAGTTTCTCTCATTAGAAACATATTGATTTTTATGTGACGAAAAATTATTTTCAGGTGTATTTTATTAACAAGAACGCTTGGAATTCAAAGAGTTCATACAGAAGTTCAGAATTTTGTTGAAAATGTTTATAAAGATAAAAAACGTAGCATAATGTACCGTATCAGCATCTATTCTTTAGACAAGAAAGGAAAAGTTATTAGGAAGCAAGAAAGTGGTCTTAAAAGTGTTGAACTGTCCTGTAATTTGGTAATAAAAATTTATATTATATTAAAAAATGTATGACATTTTCAGATGAAAAATGTGTAGCTATTAATTATTTTTAAAATTATATTTTAACTGTAAAATATCTGGTTATATATATATATATATATATATATATATATATATATATATATATATATATATATATTAGCTAGTAGAATAATTTTGCACTGGGTTTAAAATTCATTTTCTTTGATAATAAGTTCATGCTTTTATGAATAGAAATAATCAGTAAATCTAAAAATCCTTACATAACGCTGGCATTTTAAACTTGTGTATATTACAAGCGGTTTTATTTGTGTATAAAATAAACTACATATTATTCATGATTCCAGTTTCAAATAATTTTGTTTATTTTTCTTATTTGATCAGTTTTATTTGCTATTTAATACTTGGATATATGAAAGTAAAAGTTGAGAATGTTTCTGCCTTTAAAAGAATTTTTACCAGCATTATAACATAATTGATTATATATAAAATTATCAGGGTCAGATATATCTTATAATAAATGTGTTTGGTTGAAAAGGTAAGTCTAATATTGGAAAAAAATATTGCTTTTTATTTATATAGAAAAATTGGGTCAGGAAATTTCATGTGTGACACTTATGATTGTAAATTTGGGATTTTTTTAAACTGTATTGCTCTTTACAAATTATCCCATCATACTAAAGTAAGTAACTAAGCAAAATGCCAGGAGTTTGAAGTAGTTATCTGTGACAAATCTTAAAATTTATGTTTGAGGTTATCATTTTTATAATAATAAAGTACATTAAGCATTATTTAGAAATTGTAAGTTGCTATTTTTGTGAAACATTTAATTCTTATACAAAAAGAAATATCCTTATCTAAATTTATTAATTATGAGATATTATGCATGTGTTCGTATAAAGAATTAATACTCTTTTTTGCTTTATAGTAATTATTGACTAAAAGTTCATTATCAAATATCAACAGTGTACTTTTGAATCCTTGCTTTGAAAAGTGCACTTTAATCTTTTTTATTTTTCATATTGTAAACTGTTTTTCATATTGTTATTATCCTATTTTCTAAAAAAAAAATCTTTTGTTAGTAAAGTCAGTTAATATTTGTTTTTACTTTATTGCATTTTAAGTATTTATGTGAATCATTATTCAATTGTTTTGATAGTTAATATGATTACTTAGATTTCATCATATAACTATTAATTTAGTTAAAAGTTTTTTTGTTTTTATCATTTTAGGCTAGAACAGTCATGACTTTTGAAAGTGAGATGAAATTTCCAGTCCTTTTCAGTGCCTCTTTTCTTGTGACAACTCCATTACAAAAAGATTGCCTAGAAAATATAAATAAGAATGATAGTGAGGTGTAACATTGAATCATGATAAGGTAAGATACTAAAATTTTCTTAAATATAATATTATGATATTAATTGGGTATCTTAAATTGATGTTTATTTTATTGCTCATAAGTTGTGTTTTAAAACGTTTATATAAAATATTTGTGTTTTCATTAAATCTTCTGAAGTATATATATGTGTTATACTGTCTGAAATTGAAATTATCAAAACTTATTAACTAATTAAAAATATATGTATATTTTATTTATCATTAAAAATATATGGACTTTTTTTTATGTGACTTATTAAATTTTAAAGTGATCTGATTTTTCAAAAATATTTTCAGTCATTTTTTTAATAATATGTACATTTAATGTTTTTCTTTTACTATTAAAATTATTTATTCAGAGTTTTGATGTTCTATTAAATACAGTGAAATATTGTCCACAATATAACCTTTAAGATTATCTTTTATTTGTGAAGGAATAGTTTACACTTGATGTTTGAAATATATCCACTGGAAAAAGTTCAGTCCAATCAAATCAAGTGAACATGTAAGTCAATCTTTGATACTGCCATACCCTATTATGTGGTCTCCAAATTCCTTGACAAGGTACTGCTTTACTGGAGTCATCTTGTGAGTAGATGTGCTGTCATTTCATAAACATAGATACTTACGATTAAATAAGGGCTGATTTTCTGCAAAATAGGACATTATGTTCTATAACAATTGTAAGTTTTGTGCATCTGTTAGCATATTATTATAAAATATTGGCACTATCAACCTTTTATTTTAAATTATATATAGCAAACTACATTTGATGTAGGATGTTGGTAAAATACTTCAATTTGCCAGCACCCAGTACTGTTTGGAATACTAATTCTGTGGAGATCATGCTATATCCATCCACATCGTGTGTGCTATATCCATCCACACTGTATCTGCCAAGAATATTAGAAGAAACTTTGCTTGGTTCATGGCAAAGTTGCACCATACATAGTCTCTCAGCATTATTGTCTTGTAAAGCCTCTTGATTTGTTTGTCAGTAAGAATGAGCATCTAATTTGCTTAGGAATTTCAAGACCAAACTTTTATGACTCATCTTTCTGGTGTTACGTTTCAGATGTGCAAAACATGCTAAAACCTCATCACACCCACACAGGGAGAGAGAGAAATCGTGAACATAACATTTCTTATGGATTTGCATATTGTAGGAAGTTTATCGCCAAGTGTGAATTTAATTGTGTATCTACATTATCTGTTTGTTGTTAATTTTGTTTGTAAAGACAATTGGTAAAAAAAATGCAACCTTCAGTTTTTGAAAGAGGGTCTTTATCAAAGGGAAACATTATCATTACCACTATGCCACATTACAATTTTGTGCTTGGTTCAAAATATAATTATCATTCCATTCAAGTTTCACGATGTCACAATGTAGGAAATCGCAAAAAATTCTGCTTTTTAACTGTTTTCTTTTTTTTGCATTTATGTCTAGAAGTTGTTTTTTCATACTGAATCATACTAATGCATACATGTACTAAATGAAATTGTTCTATAATTTTATAATTTAATTTTTCCCGTATTTGTTCTGTTTTCAAGATAGAAATGTTAACTTTGCAGTTTTCTATCAAGTGGCGTCCTAGGTGGTTTTATTCAATAACACATTTCTACTTTTGTACACATTGACATGGTTTTCGTATACCTGGCAGCAGCTATTATAACTAGTTAAGAGTATAGCAAGTAACTTTGATGAGCATACTGTGAATATGTGTACATGTGTGTTCATGTTCTGTTGATTAATTTATTGCAAGTTACTCATGAGTTTATTTTAATCACTAAAGATTTAATTTTCCATTTGTATTCATGTTTCATGATATGGTACAAAAAGTTAGATGTATTAGTTAAATTTGCAGCTTGTTTAAATAGCTTTGCAGGAAATATAAAAGGTCTAACCAATAATTTTGTCATGTGTTACTGGACGAAAAACTTTTATATACAGCATTAGTTGAAATACAAGTCTCTCTTAATAGTAGATCTTTGACTTATGAGCATGTCAAGAAAGATAAAGATAAAGCTTTAACACCTGTTTGTTTTCCTATTTGGTCAAAAGTTGATCCTCTCATATCTGATAATAAAAACCTCAAGCTCAAATATTTTTAGGCTCAATAAGTTATATTGGATGCATTTTGTAAAGGATAGTCTAAATAATATCTGTGCATGAAGATGGTTCTAAGTAATATTAGCTGTAATTATATATGCACATTATCAAGTACTTAAATTTTTAACAATCATCCTAAATAAAATTGAGAGACTTGATTATACCAAAACATGTAAGACCATCACATGTATGTAAAATGTAAAACAACTATGGTTAAATAGATTGATGATTGCAGAAGAATTTGTTCTTATTATTTTGTGTTTACAGAAAAGAGATTACTCATCAAATGCATTATCATTCCTTTGTTGAGTGACTCAAATAAGAAGAGTATAACAACTTACTAAACAGCTGATAAAGTTTTTGTTTTATAGATTCTGTTTTAATAATATTATTGTCAGTTGAGCAAACCCTAATGTAACTTGGTAAATTCATAGTTATATTAGTATAAAATTTGTTATATTTTGACTTACTCATTATTTAACTTTGGTATTCCAAGATGTTTTCTCTGCTACTTAAAATGTACAGAAAACTTATACATTTTTCCAACATAAAAAATTATGTAAAAATTTGTTATTTCATAAAGAACTAATGAAATAAATTTAATTTTTGGTGACTCAAACTTTTCTTAAGCATTTTTTTCTTTTCTTTGAAGTTAGTATACCAAAATTTTAATATACAGACAATAGATAATTAATTTTTCAATATATATTCATATAAAGTAGCAACAGTACTGACATCTTTTTATTTGAATAAAGAAATTCTACAGCATTTAAATATTGTTTCCTGACGACAAATTATTGTAATGGCTTGCTTAAGAAGAAATATTTATGAACATGTTTTTGATCTTAATAAAGTACGAATGGTAGCTTATTAATATTGTGATTTATCCTATTGCTATTTACATCTATTGAAATCACACATCCTGATCCACAGGATATAGATCAGTCGTACAGAACATCAAGCTCTTAATCTAGCATTCTGCTGTAATCAACTGTGGAGAAAATAAACATTTTACTTGCATGGCCTTACTGATATGTACAATCATGCCATGGGCCCTAAATTAAGAAATGTAATCTTTATCAAGGCAAGTATTTGCAGGAACAGTTTGATGTCAGTTGCAACATCATGTATTGTTAACTAGCTTACCATGATTATGGCTATCTCTGATATACAACAAATAAAAAATTGATTAATAGTGTGATCAATAATAAATCTAGATGTAGAAATGGTATATAATGTCTTATTTTTCGACAAATTCCAGTTTTTTTATATTTTTTGTATATAATTGTATGTTCTTCATGTCATCAAAAATCATTTCCAGCAAGCATTTGACATCCTCATACTGGTACATGACCTGAAGTGATGATATGAGGTGCTTATTACACACACGTCTTGTTTACTTTTATTCTCATGGATGGCATTTTGAACAATAGTCATAACATTTCTGTTGAAACTTGTGAACCTACCTTTTATTTGAGCCTATCTAAACACCCAATATTCTGCATGGTAATGTATGACAATAGATTGTCAGTATTGTATGGATTTTCATTTATACAGAAAACATTTGGCTTTCTCATATTTCCAACCAAAAGAAAACACTATTCACATCGCTTATCAGACCACTGGCTTATCACCGTAGTTGCCACTTGCTTGACTGCCACTATTGTGCATACTGGCATTTACTATAGTGTAGAACTGTGGTACTATGTTAAAGCTACAGAGATAGCTATGTTTGTATATGCTATTTCATCTTCTATTTAGTGCCCAAGACCATTAGTGTTGTTATTACTGCCAAATGTGGTTGTTATGATTACTAATTTCTCAGTATCTATGCAAATTTCTTGTTATTTTTAGTCAAATATATTTGTCTAACAAATAGCAATGTTATTTGAATTTTTTTCTGATGTAGCAGTAATCTCCATTAGCATAGATTCAGTAATTAATATTTAGATCAGAATTCTTATTATTGGCTAAAAAAAGTATCTCTGTGGCTATAACTCTGATTCATTCATCAAACTGTTGAAACTATTACACCTGTGATTTTTTTCTTCTTCTCTGTTTTATTCCTTCCTAGAATTCATATTTATATTTTATAGCTATTTTGTTATTTTCATATCAGTTTTAATTTTGTTTTTGTATGATTTTTGCTTGTAAAAAATGGTTTTACATTAGAAACGTTATCACATAATTTAGATAAGAAAATTGTTGCCTTATTTTTTAATTAATGTATTGAAAACCATATTAAAGTTATATTTAAATTCAATTATTCTCATCAAACTAAAAATAAAAAGTTTACAATTTCAGAAAATTAAAGTACTTTTTTAAGAAAATGTTGTCACTGTAAAGATAAATGCACACAAAAGAGGGTTATGGTTTTTAATGTAAAATTTTTGTATTTCTTCATGATTATTCTTAATAATTCCTTTTGAATAAAAAATAATGCATATAAATATCTAGTTTTAACTTAAAATGTCCTAAAAATGTACAAATTATTTACAAATGTATTTAAATTATTTTAGCTCTCCATATTAGTTGTAATGCTAAATTTTTAGTTGTAAAAATGCTTTATTATTAATTAATAAATTGTGCATAGTGAAAGTTTTTTCCCCGGATTTATTAATAATTGGAATATTTTAAATTACTTTATTATATACACTTATTTTATAGTTGGATTTTTAAATCAGTTGGATCTGGGGAACTAAATAATTATAGCTAAAAATAAGGATCTTTACTATTAATTTCATTTAAATTATAGCAGATATAGCAATGAAAATTGAGGCTACAGCATTACAACCATAAGAAAGATAGTTAATTATTTGTATATCACACAGAAATTTAGGTATTAAGTAACTTTTATGTATGAAACAAATTAATCATCTATGAAATTTTTTTCTGCGTTATACTTAACCCTTTTCATTCCAACTTTTTGGATTTATTTTCATTTGTTACAGTATTTATGAAAATGAAGTGCTAAGATTTTATGCTATAAATTTAATATTAAGATTTGTATTTGAATGTTAAAAGTTTTTATTAAATGTAGAAATCTTTTTTTAGTTTGTCAACAACCTTCTAGGAGTGGCATTACTAACAGCTTGAATCTTGAAGAAAGTTAAATCTCATCTGTAGTATAACATTACATATTATGTATTTGCTTCCAGAGCTGACAATTGGTCATTAATGAAATTAACATGATTTTTTTATATATTTTTGAGCTGCTAGAACTATTTTTGGTGCATACATTTGTGATGTGTGATTTTTGCTACTGGCGTATCTTTATTTTTCGTAACTGTGATTTCTAAATATAATTCCTAATATTTTATTCATTGTAAAAAAAATAGTCATGACTCATTGTATAATAAATTTTAATCATGAAAACATGTAAAATTCATTCCATTAAAATTTGTTAAATCTGTATAATTTGTCTGTTATTTTTCAAAACATTTATTAAAATAATCAAGAGCTTTAAAACCATAACTGTAACAAAATGCTGAATCAATCATTTCAAATTATTTCGGCATTAATCCTGTTATTGTTTTATGATTAAACTGTATTGTTAGGTTCATTAATTTTTTTTAACGTGAAGATGGTTTGATAATCATTTAAAGTAAGTTTTTTCTGTTTTTAAAGAAACAAATACAATTATTAAATAGTATTGTAAAAATTAAGGACTATCATTATAATGTAACTTTATTCTATACATTATGTGAATGTATTTTTATATCTGTTATAGATATAACAATTTCTAGATTATCATCATATGAAGTATTTGCAAAGTATATATGTATCTGTATTTTTGCAAATATTTATAATTATATGTGTAAATTGAATATTGGGGAGAATTAATTTTAAATTTTAATCTACTGCAGTGTTTAAGAGTAAGGAATTAAAATATCTCACTTATATTTGATTTTGTAAATATAAATTGGTTATAGCTCCTTGGTTTTTTATATTGTTTTAATTATGAATGATATTTTTATACTATAATATAATACAAACAGTTCATATTTCAACATTTCAGATTTATTGTTGTTTTTCAAGCTAAAAATATGCTTATATAAGTTTTTTATAAACTGTTAATGTTATACACATATTTTTTATTTTATATAATTTTTTAAATAAAAATAATAATATAAAATTTGACAGTAAATTGTCTATTAAGAAATTAAAGTAAAGCTGTTAACAGATTTGTATTATTTTATATGCACAATATTATCCTGATGTTGAATAAAATATAGATGTGAGGACGACGACATTAAAGAACCTCATATACCAACACACCATAATTTTAAGTGTGGAAATGAAATTTGCTATATATATATATGTGAGTGTGTGTATTAAAATCGTTGTGGTTAAATTGGGTTTTAGTTATTTTATTTGCAAAATACAGTACCATTGTAAAATTAAAAAAGTCATGTAGTATTAAATTAGAATCGTGTTTTATCTTTGTATGCATTAATATTACTGTGGAGAAATATTAATATATTTTATATTTCTAAAAATACTGTTAAGAAACTGATATGAAATCAAAACTTACATTAAAATATATACTATTTTATGTGCCTTTGTTGCTATCTGAAAAATTCCTTTAAATTGTTGGATAGCATTTCTTATGTGTCAGTTTTGTAAACCTATCATAAAATTCTAATTCAATTATATGCTATATAATCATGTTGTATTCAAATCAGACAAAAATATAACATGTTTTGTACCATTCTGTATTTTTATTAAAGTTTCATTTTTCAAGATAAATTTGAATGCAAAATGTTTAACGACTTTTCCTAGTTTTTTTGTTTCTATAAGTAATTTTTTAATATTATTTCTAAATTCTATATAGTAAGAGTGTGATAAAATACTTTTTATTAATATATTAATATTGTTTTATACACAAGTTTTGACGATATTTATCACCCTAATTTATAGCATTTTAAATTATTTCCTTTGTAATATTTTTTTCTTTTATTAAAGATTTGTTTGAACAAAATATTGTTCAAACATTATTGACTGTGTTTTGCTTTAAGTAGTTGAAGTGCAATGTAAAATGATAATTCTTTATTTACAATATCTCTAGTACTTAAAATCAAACGTTAAAAATCTTAAGTAAACTAATTTCTTAATAACCAATAATTTTTTTTAATGAAGTTTAACTTGATAACATATTTTAATTAGTTTTTTATTGCATTAGTAATCAAATCATGGTATAAAGATTTGTTGCATATTTTTTAATTCATTTGCTTGTGTAAGTAATGAGATTTATTATTTATAATTATTATTTATATGTAAATATGTATCATTTGTAACAACTATTACTTATATAAAGATATAACTGCAGCTTTATTAAAAAATAAATTTATTGTTACTTTTCAAATTTTTGTTGTCATTAATAACTTAAAATTATGCACATTTTACTAAAATGCAAAAAAAAAAAAAAAAAAAAAAGTTTTTGCATGAAAAATTTTTTTATTGAAAACTTTAATTGAAAAAGATTACTTATTACAAAGAGAATATTAAGCATAATATTACTCTTTTGTATTTATTCCTTTAGAGGAAAGTGCTTTTGATTTTATCCTACATTTAATACTATTTTTTATGCATTAAACTATATATTTTGTTTATTTATTTGTTCGTTTAACAAATTACTTATTTTTTAATTTTATTTCTAGTAGAAATTGTTAAAAAATTATTAAAAGAGTGTTTGTAGGTATGGGAATTTTGTTAATATATACTAAAAAATAACATAAACATTTTATAATTTAGAATTTTTATTAAGTTTGTAGATATAGTAGAATTTTTATTAAGTTTGTAGATTTTGTTTGTATTTTTGAATATACGAAAATTCTTGTTAATGATAATTTTTAAAGCAGGAAAATTTACATAAATTCGAGTGAATTTGATTTCTTAATGAAATTTAAAAATATTACGAGTACTAAGCAATTGTATCAATAAGGAATTTTCAAAAACTTTTCTTCAGCATTGTTGGACAAATATCTCAAAAACTTAACATCTTTCAAATTACATGTTTATTTCAAAATTAAAAATACCATTCAGTTTTTATAAGGCTCAGATGAGTTTATTGATGGCATGGTGGTTAGACTATATTCTTCAGAATGAGGAAATCTGAATTCGATCCCAGTCACAAATGAAAAACTGAGCTTTCTTTCTTCACATTTGTTGGGTTGTGTGCTTAAGAGTTTTCCAGTTTCCTTTCTTCCACCGTATTAATACTACATGTTATCCATGAAAAATGTCTTAAGACAGTATTTTTCAGTGGATATTCAAAAGACTCACCCATCCTCACACACAGCAGTTTTCACTTGTCATAAAGCTTAATTTTTATGCACTTATTTATTTATTTATTTTTTTATATAAAAGCTTTATTTAAAAATAATAATTCAGAACTCCATCCTTAGGTTAAATTGTTACTTTATTAAATAAATGTTCTTAGTTTATATATATATGTTTTAGAGCTTTAGGCATATTTAAAGTATGTTAGAGCTTTAGGCTAGTAGACTGTTGTTTCGTTAATTTTTTTACAAATATGTGAAAAGTTTTAATAAAGGATTAAAGTATATTCTGTATATATAAATACAGATCACTATCCATAAAATTTCTTTTGAAACACATGTTAAGCTAACCTTACTACTTTAAGATGTTAAAATATTCACTACTACTGTCACATATCAAAGAAAAAAAAAATTGTTCAGTACCTCCATTTATCATCATTACAGCAATTATAGAGTATTTGCTCACTGACTTATAAAACACATACGTTTTTCAATTTTCAAATCACAAGCTGTATACAGTTATGTAATAGAATAATATTTGGAATCTTTTATTTGGATTCTAGCTTGGATCATGGAGTTTTTTTAATATAATTTAGCAGTCAACTAACAAGTCAATCATTATAGCAATGTCTTGAAAAGAAAATTTCTCAAAATGATAAGAGGCTATTTAACTAAACATCATTAGAAATATATATATTTCTGTTGCGATATAGTGTGAATTTAAGTTAATGACAATCTCTTACATAAATTCTATTATGCAGCTATATACAATATGTATAAGAAATGTTATTACAAAAATTTGTACATTCAACAGAACATATCATGAAAACCGGACAGCATTTTCTATCTGCCACGCATATAAAGTTTTTTCTTCGAGTCCGACGTGCGAGTGACTTATTTTTCTTTTTAACAGTGCCAAAAAACTAAAAAGAGTCATGTTTAGTTGTTCCACCGGAACAATTTCAAACTGAATGAATATTTTTTGACGCCTTGTTGTGGGTAAATCACCTTTTGAGAGGAATCATTGTTATTATATTATAAAAAGAAAGTACACATTTTTAACTTATGTTATGCTTAAACATTTATCTGCTAGATTAAAATTTGCAGTACATTTTCGTAAATATTTTAAGCAGTTCTTATAATGTAATACGCGCCTTTTACTTTGATTCAATAACAGCTCCATTGAATATTGCCTGTGGTTGAAAGATTATTTTCTTCCAAGCCAAAATGAACTAATCTTTAATTATTACATTTTGACTTATAGAAGATTTTGCTAAATTTTGTAATACCAATAATTTTATATATTAATAAAATTTTTATAATTATAACAGCTCCATTGCATATTGTCTATGGCTGGGATTATTTTCTTCTAAGCCAAAATGAACTAATCAATAATTAAAATTTTTTTCGTTTAGTACAATCCTTTAAATTTGAATCCGACTGAAAAGTAAAATATAGTTCCCAAAATTTTTTCTAAAACATTATTTATTACACGTCAAAATGTTAATTTCGAACATATTAGCTGTTTGCTAATTAAAATAGCTTTTTTAATTATGAAAATAGAATTCTTTGAATTGTAAAGAACAATTTATAAAAAAATGATCCAAAACATTTATTAAATGTTTTGGTGTATTTAAATATATCTACGAAATTTTTGTAATTTTAAAATCTATAGATTAAAATATTAGAGAGTTTTAAAAATTATGGTATGTGAAAATGTACAATATTCTATTTTTACAAAAATTTCATTTAATATTCATCACCTAGTGTTAAAAGTTAAGAAAAAATGTCGCAGAAATAATTTTTGACTGAAAACATAGTCCAAGTAGTTAAGTAGAATTAATATCATTGCTTCTAAAATAATAATAGATAAAGAACAAGAACTTCTGGTCGAGAAAACCGTTATTAATAACTACAACTGACATTTAACTAGACTTCGTTCCAAGCCATCCATTAAATTTAGCTCTTAGAGACGATAATGTTAAAGTTGGTGAACGCGCGCTCTGAAAGAGAATAGTTTCATTAAGTTAAGTGAGATGCAAATGAACTTCGAGGATAAGTATATAAAAAGGAATTTAGAGTGAAGTAAAAACCTACGGATGTGAAGCAGGGGCTACGCCCATGTTTCGAGTTCGAATTTAGATTACATTAGTTCATCCGTTGCATAGCAACGTAGTTGATACCAGTTGTGCCAAAATTAAACTTTCAACTTTTTTTTTTCTTTATCATTTATTTTAATAAGAAGCTTTTTCTTATGCGTAAGACAAGGGAGATCGCAATTTCAACATTCACGAAAAATTATGAATAAAAATTTATAATAATCCTTTTACTAATAAATACTTAATTATAAAGAAGATTTTCAGTTTGATACACATTTAGTGATTTGATTAAATTTTTTACTTATTTTCTTGCAAGTTATATGGGTTAGAGGTTAACTGGGATTAAAGTATTAGGAAAACTGTGTGTGTAAAGGAAGATTCCCCTCGGCTTTCCCTTATTCTACACAGCATGTTGTAAAAATATTCATGCCTTACAAAAAATATTTTGTTCAATTTTTTAAAATTCATAGTTTGATTAAATCTTTTAATCAAATTTTATCACTTGCTTTTTCATGCACTGAAATTTTGGAATAAAAAGTTCCGTATTTCATTCTCTTCATTAAAAAATTCATTTCTGTAGTTTGTTCTGAAGAAGTTTGAAGTAGAAACTTTATTTTGTATATAAACACTGCGATTTCTGAGATTTACACATAACAGCAACAATATATTGCAAGAAATATTTTTTCAGATAAAAGAAGTTTTAATTTAAGGGGTTATGAGGAATCGCAAATGTCACATATTTGTGAAACAAGCTCTTGTACATTAATTATAAAACAATACAATAAATTATAATTTGTGTTATATAAAAGCATATCTGACCATTTCAAAATCTTTGAAAAATTTTTGACTTCTCTTAAATTGAATTTATGTAAAAAAAAATCTTCAAATAGTAGATAAACTAAAAATTGCAATTACAAAACGTGTCCCAAATCACTCCAGATTTCTGTAACAATTCTTCTCAAAATATGCCCAATAAATTTTAAGTTTACAATGAAAAATAAAATAAAAAATTTCAAAATTTTTATAAATGCATATTTTTTGTTCAAAACGAAAGGTATCGGGTTCGATTCCAGCAACTGTTGAATAACGAGAGATGGATGTTAATTTTTATATTTTCATGCACGGTTGTCGGAGTGCGTATTCGTGGTGCATAGCAATATAATTGGAATAAATAATTTTTTCATTATGTTTCCGAGACAATACACTTCTGCATATAATTCAGAATCATAAACGATTGTAAATAATTTTCTCATGATTTTCAGTTTTGTTTTAAAAATATGTATATTCAGTTTGCCTCTTTTTAACCGAATAATCGAGAAATGAATGACTATTTTAATAATAATTGCTTTAATATTGTTAAAGTAATTATTTTTAATAACATTAAAATAAAATTACTGTTTTGTTAAAATTGAGCAATATATAAATGGATAATGTTGGAATGAAAAATTTATACATTAGCTTGTGGGAATACCTTGATGTCTTCTTGGTGAATTTTTTGATTTTGAGAGGTTTACTGGTACGAAGTCCTGTATTGAACATTTTTGTACCGTACAATATTTTCTGGATGAAATATATTAAATAATATCTATCTATAATAATATTAAAATGTCTTCATTCAGCGAAAATATTTTGACTTTACGTGATTTATAATAAGAATGTTATATGATATCGAGGTGTGAGCGTAATGTAATAAATTTTATATTTTAGTAAATTAATAACTATGCTTTCTTAGTTTTAGTTCAATCACCCGAGAGAAAATATATTCTATTCTCCAGTTTCTTAAGATGAATACTGTTTGTGTGGAGCCATATAAAATGATTTTAACTTTCATCGGTAGAGGTCTTAGCTCTTGCCTAACATAACATAATATGCTTGCTTGGACATTCTGTGCCAAGTGTAAGATTTTTGTAGTTTTATTTTTATTTATTTATTTTTTTCTTTCAAAAAACCCAAGCAACATTAAAAATTAAAAAAAAAAATTCACTGTATATATTATCTTAAAATCTAATTGTAGTATATAAAATAGAAAGTCAAATGTATATATAATTCAATAATTTAAAATACAAATTATATATATAAATAAAATGTATTAAACCTATTACTCTCAAAAAAGCGAATAGGTCTATTGAAGAAATTTTTATTTTGTCAAAGATTAACGCTTATATGCTTATAAAAATGAGAAAACTCTTAAACTGAAATGAAATAAAAACGAAATTGCAAGTTCTAAAACATCCTCGAATCTCCTGAAATTCTGAAATCTGGAAGCTTTCGAATCTTTATATGTAAGAAAAAAGACATAGAAAAATAAAATAATACATTCAAATTTTTTCATATCATGAGTCTTTAATAAAAGGGATTGATAGCTGTGAATACTAAATATAAGAATTTCTTATATTTATAGTTCCTTCAAAATTAAAAAAAAAGAACTCTAAAAATTAAAAAAAAAAAACCAAATTATAAAAATAATATATGACACAATCAAGATATTTAATTGAAAAGATTAGTATATGGCATAACTAATATGTATGAATATAATTTATCTTTAGGAATAAACGGGCTTTTTGAGTTTATGAAAAAAGTTTATCAAAAATATTTATATATATATATTATAAGTAATGTAAAAACATGAAAAAGAAATTTCGAAAAAACTGTGATAAGAAACATAATTTTTATTATGCTTATGCTTTCAGATTATATTAAATAATAATAATTATTATTATAAATATGATTAATTCCATAACTATTATCAATATAGGAATAAACTTTCCAAACAGAAAATTGCTTTCAAGAATTTGCAATTAAAATATATACTCCATTTAAATAAATATTTTATCATTATGAGAGATATAGAAACATTATTGCATTAAACTTGCCAACATGAGCAAATGTCCACGACAGGAAACGTGAAAAATTATTTCTTAATAATTAGAATTATTGACTAAAAAATATTGCTTTCGCAGTTGCAAACCCATCATGAGAATTTGGTTCTTAAATTTCATGGATGGCACTGGAAAAAAGCCATGACATTCAAAGACTTTATGGGTAGGAATAATATAACATATATATATATATATATATATATATATATATATATATATATATATATATATATATATATATATATCACATTTTTGTTCAGAATAAGGAGATATAGAATGAATAAATATAATTAAATTTTATTTACATTATAACACTTAAAGACTTTGTCACTATGATCAAATGCACTGAATTAATTTGTTTCAAATGGCCGGCCAACTTGTCTAGTGGTCAGTGTGCCTGACTACGGATAGGGAGGTTCTGGGTTCGAATCCCGGTTCAGACATGGATGTACTTTCTCTCTATCTTGTCCTTTTCTTGTGTGTGAAAGAGGTATGAATGGTGCCTCCCCTATGAACGGGTCCCTATGGCATGTGTGATGATGGCACCAACCCCTGTGGTGCACTCGGGACAACGCCTCGGTGGTAAAGAGGTCGCTGTTTCTGGCTGGTTCCTTGGGTATAAGGATACAATACATCCCGATATACCCCTACCATTGGAAAAAAGTTGTTTCAAATGATAATATAATAAATAAATTTGGGGCAATGAGAACAATATGGTATTCAGAGTCTTTTTTTAGACTATATTAAATTATATAACTTTAATTAGCTTCGAGATTTTAATATTATTATGATTGTGTTAAGGATTTTACATTAGGTCATATTAAACTAACTTATTGGAAATGTAAATATATGATAAATAAATTTGATTTAGTTTGGCTGAAGTAGTAATAATAGGATGTTTAGAAACTGTAAATTTATTAGGTCATATAAAATTAATTTCCCATAGTTAATATTGTAATGAATTAAGTAACTTTTTGGTTAGGTTAGGTTAAATTAATTTTCTAAAACTGAGACTGTAATGGATGCGTTAAATTAAATTAGGGGATTATTTCATCGATGTTTTTAATGCAGTGTCAATCAAATTCGGAAAGTTAATCAATATTTAAAGAGCTATTTCTCTATGGAAGTATTTATTGTTATATGGTTAATATATGGTAACACAAATTACATGCCAAATTGCAGCTTTTCTGATATTTTTATGTCAATAAATATTTTCCTACAATGTTTGTGTGTGTCTGTATCAAAACATGGGTTAATTTCAAATTTTTGAATATCATTTTTTTTACACCAATTAAAGCTTTTCCTACTAGATGGAACACTGTTGCAAAATACCATTCAGAAATACATTTAATTGACAGTTCACTTAAATAGGTTACTTCGAAGTCATTTATAGTATCGCAGACTTGAGAAACAAAGTACGAACAATGTGCAAAGCGTGTAATTAAATTTCGAATTCTACCTCTTGGAACGCATTTATTATCGATATGGTTAGAAACAAAGAGCTTTAGTTCGTAATTTATGACGCCTCTCTTAGGGTTTTGTTTATCACCAAGAGCTGAATGAGAAAGGAAAAGTAACGTGGAAGTGAACGCCCAGTGGATGAAGTGCGGCATTTAAGAGCCCATCTTAATTATGATGGAAGCTTCCGCCCCAGGTAACTTTTAGAAACTTTCCAGCGGTGTTCTGCTTTTGTTAATAGCCAATCGTAATCGCGATCGTGATCGAGGGCCAAAATGATGGATACGTCGCTTGAGAATATGAACGTCCAAGAAAACCTGTCGAACTGTCCCCTGCTGTGGAACTGACAGGAACACAAAAGCTTGGGAACAATAGTTTTGTTAATAATAACACTTTTCAAATCAACAAATTTTTGTAATAGGTATTTATTAAGGAATTGTGGAGGAGTAGGAAAGGGAGGGCCATTAGTATAGTTTAATTATATTTATTTCAAGAAAAATATGGTTTTTGTGAACCCTGCTAATTTATTTTCCTGATTTATATTCGCTTAAGTATGAGCTAACTTCTCAATAATAAAAATCAGCTTATTATTCTATCAACGTAAAATTATAACAAAATGAATTAATTTTCACATTGATATTGTTTCCATAATTATTTATTTATTTATTATTATTTTTTTTTTCAAAAAATTTAACATTGGCTTTTTGATTTTTTGATAAT
Organism: Latrodectus elegans; assembly: GCA_030067965.1. NCBI lineage: Eukaryota > Metazoa > Arthropoda > Arachnida > Araneae > Theridiidae > Latrodectus > Latrodectus elegans. Next base: position 109,690,531 of record CM057820.1, read on the forward strand.
ACGAGGGCAGTTTCACAAGTCCGTGACTTAAAAAGGTGGGATTTAAATCTCATTCTTATTATTATACAATTAAGTTTATTCTTTTCTGTGGAAACATTCACGAAATTGGCATACGATATTTTAAACAATATGTATTCTATTTGATTTAAAAGCAGACAATAAACACGTTTGTTTTGATTATGAGATAAAAAAAAAGAATATTTGTTGATAAAAATAACTTTTGAGCAGAAAAACAATTACTGCACAGATACTGAAACGGAAGAAGAATTTTAAAAATATGGATTCTATTCTATCACAGAGTATGGTTTAGCTTTCAATGATTTATGGAAGCTTGTTTGGGCCTTATGAGAACAACTGATATAATTTGATCTGGATATTATATTCAGGTTATGTGACTAAGGAAATTGCCAATATTACTGAAGTAGACTCATGTAATCACTTCAAAATATTGTTTAGATAAGTTCGAGTGCACCGTTTTGTTGGTCAGAAAATTATGGCCACTGTAAAAACAGTGAACTCAAAGGGAATAATCCTCACTAACAATTTAGAAATCAAAAAATGATCATTGCACAGCAATACATTGTTTTATTAGACCGAACTGGTGTGAAAAAAGAAAAAAAAAAGGTGTTTTTCCATAACGATAATTTTCCTGGTGACTCGTCTGTAATTCCAGTCGTTAAATTTGTTTAACTATGCCATTAATTGCTTCGTCATCCATCCTACTCTCCTCACTTCACTCTCAGTGTTTATTCTTTTTCCAAATTAATAAACACAGCTTAATGGAAGGAGATTTCCTTTAAATTCAGAGATCATTAATACCACAAATAGCAATTTTGACGAGTTCCAGAAATGTTATTTTTAAAAAGTTAGAATATCGTTGCAAAATGTTTATGAAAGGAGGTTATGTCAAAAAATAAAATACATTTTGGCATGTATATTGTTTTTTTCTTTACCATGTTTCGGACTTATCAAACTACTTTCATATTCATATATGTCATATTTGCATGCATATTTTTAAGAACTGACCGCTATAGGACATCAACAATAGCTCCATATTTAATTTTAATACATTATTTCTTAGAATTATATCTGATATTGCATAATTATGGATATTATTTGGATATCGAAGAAAGTTGGGAAGACTGATTTTTTTAAATTATGAACCTTTTTTTTCTGAAAATGTTTAGGAATCCTTAGTATTGGCATTAATTTGCAGTTCTAACAATTATTTGGCAGTTTTTAATGTATTGTAGTTTTCTAAACAACTTATAAACTAATTTTTCGAATTACTAAGAAAAGAACTTAAATTTCTGCTGTATATAACTTGGACGACGTATATTGATTAATATTATGAAAATAATTAATTTTCTTCGCAGCCTTTTTTTTATGATAACTTGTCTGTGATGGAGAAAGTGTGTTATCAATACTAAAAAACTGCCAAATATAAAACACAGTTAATTAAAAATTTGTATGTCTATGTGATGTATTGCAAAAGATAAGTAAATATACAAAAACCATAGCAAAGTTTAGTAAATGGGCATTGTTTTTAGATGACCAACTTTTCTCAAAAATTAACAAACGGTTATAATATCTGGTGATATTTTGATTAATAAATAACCAATAGAATTGTTTGTTAGATACATACACACATAGCGGTGCAGGCGAGTACCGAATTATATCTTAAGTTAACGGGTTTGAAATACTCCCCCATCACCATGTGCCTTGTAAGTTTTAACTACGGTCAGGTGGTGAGGTTACGCATGAGCTTGGGTTTCTACTTGTATTTCACCAGCGAGTGCTTGAAAATGTTTAGTGTTTACTCTTTTACTCCACATGAATATCACTTATTATACACTACTGAGCATTAAAATTGCTACACCAAGAAGGCGACACGCTACAGACGTGAAATTTATACGAAAGGAAGAAGGTGCTGTGATATGCAAATGATTAGCTTTTCAGTGCATTCAGACAAAGCAGGCGCCAGTAGCGACACCTACATTTGTTCAAATGAGGAGATTGTTCACCCTGTTCCTCATACACAAATTGCATTTGAACGTTGTTGCCTGGTGAAAAGTTGTTGTGATGCCTCGTGTAAGAAGGAGAAATGCGTACCAGCACGTTTCTGACTTTGATAAAGGTCGAATTGTAGCGTACCTGGATTGCGGTTTATCTTATCGCAGTATTGTTGCTCGCGTCGGTCGAGATCCAATGACTGTTAGCAGAATATGGAATCGATGAGTTCAGGACGGTAATACGGAACGCCATGCGGGATCTCAACAGCCACCTATCACTAGCAGCCGAGAAGACAGGCATATTATCCGCATGGCCGTAATGGATCGTGCAATCACGTCATGAGCCGTGAGTCAAAAACGTGGTCGTTTGGAAGACAACAAGTGTCTGCACGAGCAGTTCGACGACGTTTGCAGCAGCATGGACTCTCAGCTCGGAGACCATGGCTGCGGCTTCCCTTAACGCTGCGTTATAGACAAGAGCGCCTTCAATGGTGTGATCAACGAAGAACCTGGGCGCACGAATGGCATCATCTTTTCAGATGAATCCAGGTTCTGTGTACAGCATCATGATGGTCGCATCCGTGTTTGGCGGCATCGTGGTGAACTCACACTGGCAGCGTGCATTCGTCATCGTCATACTGGTCCATCACCTGGCGTGATGCTATGGGGTGCCATTGGATACACGTCTCGGTCACCTCTTGTTCGCATTGACGGTGCTTTGAACAGTGCACGTTACATTTCTGGTGTGTTACGACCCGTGGCTCTACCCTTTATTCGAGCCCTGCGAAACCCTACGTTTCAGCAGGATAATGCCCGACCGCATGTTGCCGGTATTATACGGACCTTCCTTGATACGGGACATGTTTGGCTGTTGCCCTGGCCTGCACGTTCTTCAGATATTTCACCAATAGAAAACGTCTGGTCAATGGTTGCCGAGCGACTGGCTCGTCACCAAACGGCAGTCACTACGGTTGATGAACTGTGGCATCGTGTTGAAGCAGCATGGGCATCTGTATCTGTACATGCAATCCAATCTATGTTTGACTCAATGCCCAGGCGTATAACTGCTGTTATTACTGCCAGAGGATGTTGTTCTGGGTACTGATTTCTCAGGATCTATATCCAGCCAAATTTTTTGAAAATTTAATCACTTGTTATTTCTAGTATAATATATTTGTCCAGTAAATATCATTTTGTAATCTGCATTTCTTCCTGGTGTAGCAATTTTAATGGCCAGTAGTGTATTTATGAAGAATCTTCTCGAATCAAAACACGGTAGATGTTGAAAAGGCCATAAAAGATATTTTAACTGATTAAATACTTATGATTGGTATTAAATAATATTTATGTCTGTACCCAAATTTTCTATTTTTCTTTAATGCTTATAAGTAATTTCATATTAAAACAAGCTTTTAGAGCTAGCACTGAAAATTTGTATTTAGTATTCATATTTACCATGAAATATTTTTGTCAACAAAAAAAAAAAATAACATGCAACTGATAAATTTCACTGATATTTGACATTTTAAATATCAACAAGATAATAAAAAACCTTCGAGTTATTATATTTTTAAAACTTTTTTTATAATTTTTGAGATTTCTGTAGCCTGAACCTTAGTTTATGCAGATTTCTTTAAAAAAAATCACTGAATCTACGTTATCTCTTCCATCCACATTAATATGGTGGTATATGCTACAATAATATCATCCAAATTTATATGGTACAGATCTTCTATAGATTGTGTGGTACATCATTTAATGATTCGTTAATGGTTCGGCTGAATTTAATTTTTTCATCCACCAAAAGTAGATTTCGGACTCGTAATGGAAAAAATATATAAATTTAAGATCTTTCGTAATTTTTAGAACAATTTTATCTATTGAGTAAGATTTTTTTTCAATAAACTTTTGAAGATGGGATTTTTAATTAGCAATTTATTTTATTTGAGATATTTACGGAAATTTTCTTTCTTCTCAATTCAAATGAAGTTTTAAGTTCAAATAAAGTGAAACAAAAATTGGTTATAAATGAAATACAGTTTTTCAATTGGATATTTGTGTGATGCATTTTTTTCTTATTTCGTTTTAAATTCCTGGCTAGCATAAAAAATTTTACGTTTTAAAAAATCCAAACTCTGAAATAGCAGGGCATTAAATTCTATATACAAATGCATCTATTTATCTTTATTTTTGACATTTGACCTCTTAAAACGGTAAAAAAAGTTATGTGCGAACGACTAGTAACTTTATTTCTAAGGAAATAAACAAAAAATAAATAAATAATAAATACAATTGAATTAAGCAAATAAGCAAAATGTAAATTAAATCAGCCAAATGTATAGCTCATTTATGATTTAATAACCACACTTGAAAGTGCAATATTTAATATAAATAAGAAAAATAAAATTAAAGTACAAATTTTTTTTATCGTTCTTATATCGCATCTATTAATATAGAAAAGGAATGAGAACAAATAAGTAACAATTTTATAAATAATTAATAGCAAAAAATATAATTGCTAAAATAATATTGGACAAAAGTTGTTTAAATAAATTACAGCAAACATTTTTTAATTATAACATTAAAAAGTAAATTATTGTATGTATACTGGTGGCTATACAACCAAAATTTAATACTAAGGAAAATCCGTGATATCGAAGCAAAAGACTGATAACACGTTATACAAAGATGAAATTGTTTCTTTTTTTAGATTTGTGTGTGTGTGTGAATGATTATAAAGCAGTATTTAGTGAAGACGTCATTGTTGACTATAACTGCTACCGTACGCTATAACATAGAATCAAAGAGGCCATGAGCATATCCTTGAAATATAAGAATCCATGCAGCTTCCATACAGTGTTAGAGTTGATCTGGTGTAGTAGAAGATGATTATCCCTCCAGCTGTTGCAGAAGTATGAGTCACACATTTTCGATTGACGATAGATACAGAGAATAAAAAGGGAAAATAGACAATTCATTTTAATGTGTACATAGATTTCGAATTTTGAGGGCCACATGTGGTCACGCATTATCCTGTTAGAATATTCTAACAGGATCCTGTTAGAATATTCTAACAGGATAATGCGTGACCACGATACGAGATGTAACCCTAATTGTTCAGAGCACCGACAATACGTATAAGAGAGACGCAAGAGTAAAATACAAAACTATCCCAAACTATGATACTGTGCAGGATGGATGATGCAACAGTTTAGCTATTTCTCAAAACGGACTCAATCCTCCAGTTTCAATCTTGACTGAAATCAAACCACTCTAGTGCCGCAGACAGAAGTTGGATTCGTCTGTAAAGACAATGTCTTTCCGTTTTATTATCTATGATTATCGTTCATCGCACAATTGGAAGTACAAGTGTCTGTAGTTTTGAATCAAGTATAAAAGAAGCAAAAGATGCCTTGCAGACTTCAACTCAGTTGCAAATGACGTCGAGTGGTACAAGGGGATACTGAATGTTGCATAACAGACTGAATCTGCTGTGTTATGGTATGAAATGTGACTCAGCAATACCTCACTGCTATGTTCACAATATGCTTGTCGTTAAAATCTGGGCGGGTCGCACTGTTCTCCAAGTGAAAAGATATTCTTGGAGGGCAGGCTAAGTATTGGATGTTTTCTGCTTGGTCTCTGCTTAAAAATCCCAAATACTTCATTTATTCGGCTGCTTCTATCTAACTGGTAGTGCCTAACTAAGGGATAGGTAGAGGGAAGTATCCTGGTGCCACAACAATATGTCTGCCACCTAGTGTAGTGGTGCAACGAAGCTGTCGACCCCATGTTTCCCTTTTACACCCAGAGATTATAGATCCGTATCATAGTTGCTTGGTTTCGTTCATTACGATCTCTGATCTCTGATTTTGATTTTTTGAAGGTTTATCTGCAAAATCTACTGGTTACTGTACCGGTTCTTTGTTCGAACTCAAACATTTGCTTGAAAGACGCTCAATGTTTTCTTCTAAGAGACATAGTTAAGCAGTTTAAACACACACGAAAAAACAACTACTGTATTTTAATTCGGCAATTTCTTTTCCCTTTATTTAACGTTTGCAAGTGACACTACAATAGCCAACGACATACATGTGTGCAAGAATGTTAATGATTTGAATATTTCATCGCATTACAAATGCATGATGTAAATTTCACATGATTTGCATGCTACTTTCAGAGTGGTGCATGCACAATGAAGCATGCAAATTATATTTATCTACATATATGTACATACTCTGAAGAACTGTTATATTTCATAATTAGTATTTGGAAATTCTGTTAATGTAAAATATACGTGTTAGTTGAATTAAAACTTCTGAGGAATGTCTTTGAATAAAAATTACACCGCTTGGATCCTTAATAAATCAACAATCTTTATCAATATAGACGTCAAACTTCTAAATTATAACTAGGAAATAAAATACATCATTCATTGGGGTCATTAGAAACTAATTCCTATTCCCAAATCCAAGATTTAAGAAAACAGATAGTAAAAATATCAATCTTTAGGATGATCAGAATTTATTTTTTCTGGATTTCTTCTAGACGTGCGAAGAAGTCGTTTTCAAAATTTGCATACATTTCGCTTAGTGTACATATCCAATCGATTATTATATATTTGATAATTCTTTATATATTTGAAATTGATTTGTAATAATCTCTTTGATCTAAACTATTTCGTGAAATAAGAGGAATAATGTGTGAAGTTATTTTCAAAATTTGCGTACATTCTCGTGGAGTATGTATGCAACCGATTATCATATATTTGATAATTCTTTATATACTTGAAATTGATTTGTAATAATCACTTTGATATAAGCTGTTTATTGAAATAAGGAATAACAAAGTATTATAGGTATTTATTGGTTATGAATAAACATTTTGGTTGCTTTGTTTTCATGTACACGTATATAGGGAATATTATCCAATATGCTAAATTTATAACAAAGTAATGGAAATTTTACCTTAATCAACGCTTTTAACCAAGAAATATATAGTAATCTGTTTCCATGAATATGAAAATTAGAATCAGCAAAAATACTTCAATAAATTAAATAACACCAAATTTTAATTGTTATTAATAAGTAACTTATCTTTTTTTTTTTTTTTTTTTTTTGAATTTTCTACTTATTTATTATATTCTAAGCAGAAGCAGTGTGTCTCTTTATATTATATTATAAACATAGATTATATATATATATATTCATTTTTTTGATTTTGTATTTGTTTAATATCAATAGTATTATAGTATTTACTTTTTAAATAAATCTATCAGTTCTCATTCAACAAACACAAAGATATATTTTATACTTAGCATGAAAATTAACTTTAGTAACACGTAATTGCCATAAATAAAGCTTAAAATATCTATGCCATACACCTTTGCTTGTCCAGAAAACTGATTGTAGTATTTAGAAATGCCTAAAAATAATTTAGAGCATAAGTTCACGCCATAGTGGGAATTTACGTTCAATTTCACAATGCATTGATAGATTAACACATTTTCAGGCTTAAAATATTCAATGAAAATAATGAAGCGAGGTGAAGTCATTTTACCCGGTGGAATCATTTATGTCATTTATTTAAATTATTCCGTATTTTATTTATGTTCAAATAACATTAGTTATTTCTTATTTTCTTATGAATCAAATTCTGCTTAGAGTATTGCGTCCAAATTAAAGAATTTATTCTGAAACTCAAAGACCAATCTCGCACCTTTTTTAAGGAAGATTATAACGAGGCATAAATCTTTACTTTCATATCATGCATACCATTTCATTAAAATAATCAGATGGACTATTTTTGCTTTACCAGGGGAATAGCTTTTTATCTCAAGTATTGATTAATCATGATTATCTGCTCTGGTGTTGTTTTCTTATGTCGCGAGTGTAAATAAGGAAATTTTTCTTTTGAAATTCTTTCTGGAAAGAGCAAAGTGTGGAAATAAAAACATCAACAAAAACATTTTCTAAAGTACAAACCAGTTGCTATTAATACTCATTCAAAGGAAGAACATTTAGCTGAACATTTTTGGGTTAGATTTTCATAGAACAAATGGAAATTTGGATTCTAAACTATGGTGGAATTTTTCTTAAATACGCGATTCATAGCTTAGAAGTGGAGGTTGAACTCATTTTAAGATGTAGGTTCAAAATGATTTAGATTTCGTAAAGAAAAACTGATATTGAACGAAAAATCAAATCTAAAACACTTATTTGGGGAAAAACTACAGTAAATTGTTACGAAGCACTAGTGCGGATTTTTTTTTAATTCATAAAATTGATTATTTATCCGAAAATAGTATGAAAAAATAACTGAAAGAAAGTCTTTTATTTTAATTCGAAGAAAATATTCTTACAATATAAATGAAATATTTCACAAAAAACTAAGTACACATTGTTTTTTAAAAATTATTAAATTAGACTTTAAAATTAATTCTTTTGCAATCATTTTTACTCGAACTTAAAAGAGACTAAGATATTTGAAAAAAGAGAATAAAAAATCATCGGCTATAAAAAAGTAAAAGCATAAGAATTTCTTTGATAATCAATACACTTACGTATGCGTTGCTGAATGAATTGATTATAATGGTGTGAAATGCAGTATTTTAAAATTTACTTCACTATAAAATTTCGAACTAACATCAGATGGCAAAGCTGATACATTAATTGTATCTTTATTCTTAAAATTTTACCTTTCACCAGAGAAGTATTATTCTTGAACGTAAATAAAGTGCGCAAGAATGCACCTTATTAACTTTATCTTCTTCGACTGTAGCTAAATTTCATTGTCATCTGAAAATGTTATTACATAATATATCAATCTTATTTTTAAATTCCTAGAAGAAACTACTTTTTTTTTTTACATAACATAAGAAACAATTTACTAACAACAAAATTTATACATTTCGTAAATTAAATTTTATTAATTGAGGCTTGCTAATGAAAATTATATAACTTCACTTTTATTGGATATACATTAAATAGATATCAAAAGTATATTCGCGTATCTTCTCTTCAAATTATTCTCAAAAACACATGGTGAAAAGAAACTCTCTTGTTTTTAAACCATGTACTTTTAGTATTTTTATGTTCCTTCATCTTAACATATATAAAATATATATGCACACACATTCATTAATAATGTATATAACTCCCACTATGCACAAATAAACACATGCACATAAATATATGAGAATTATTGAGTAAGTGTATTCCCCAAACTTTTAATTTTAGAACTAAGACTACTATAGTTATAAAAAAAAAGTGTCAAACTATATGAAAATGATCATGAGCTACAAGGCATTAAAAAGTTTTAAAATCAAGCAAAAGCTCAAATAAAATGTTGGAAGAGCAGCAGATGTGATTTAATATCAAACGACAGTTAGAGCAACGAAATGTAAAAAGAAAAACGAATACAACGCGGAATGTTGGTATCAAAACTTCAAATGCATCTACATCACAAAACGTGTAGAATAATTTGTTTTGCTTATTCCTCTACTGGCACACACAAGATTAAATTTGATTGGGACCTACAAACTAAAGTATTTTGTCTTCAGATTGAAATATCAAACGATTAAACTATGGAATACAATGAATTTTCAATTTATAATTTGATTTTGAACCACTTTAAATTATAAGTCCCCAGTCAAAAGTATAATATTCACAACAGAAGTAGAAATGAAACCCACAAATTATTGAATGAAAATCTGGAACACTTTTCCTTCATTTGCTTGCGCAATAAAATAAGCAGAAAGGCCAACACTAATTGTCATTAGACTAATTTACTATCGGTGCTCAATCTGTTTTCTTTCAACTACAATATCTGGGGTCTTTAATTAAACTCTTTCATTGAATATTTCACAGTTTGTCACGTGGTAGGAGGTGTCTCATTTCACCTGTTTCGTTTAATTTACGAGATAAGACCCTTAGTTTCTAAATTTTAATCTGAGACGCTATATGTCGTATCGTGTAATATGTAGATCAGTGTTTATTAGATTTACTCCAAGGACCAGTAAAATATTTTGGTATGTTTTCGCGGACTGGTAAGTTTAATAATTAGACCCATTGGCACAAATTTTTCCGATAAATAAATCATGAAAACAAATAATAATTTTTCAAGAATAATTGGAGAATTAAAATAATTTTATAAATTATAATATGATAGATATTCACCATTCAAGTAATCAATGACACTCAAGGCAAATATGATCATAATAAACGGTGTACTAAGTGTAAGGCGCGGCACATTTTGTAAGATTAGGTACATAGTTGCCAGTTTGTTATATTTTTCATCATTGATCATATCATTTTCTAAAATAATAAACTACTGTTATTATAATGTAGGTTCTGTTTTAATATAGGTTATCGGCTGCTATTACTTTGGATTTTGGACAGATAGTTGGATATTTCGTTGGCGGTTCAGAAACACTGGTGTAAATAATTTCCTACCATTCGGTCCCTTTTCCATGATCCCAGATTTTGACAGTCCAAAGTTAAAGAAGTGTAACAATTGTATAGCATTGTGATTTTAAAATTGTAAAAAATGATTGAGAAGTTTTCTATTTATAATTTATAACAATAAAAAAATTCACTCGATATCTATAGTAAAATAACTGATGTATGGATTTTTATGAATGTTAAAAAAAATCTATTGTGAAAGTGACAAAATTAGAGAGACTCATAACTTAAATCATTCAACAAAATTTAAATCATTTTCTTACTCTAGTCCTTACTTATTTTCAAACTTTTCTTTCTATATAATTTCACAATTGATTCTCTTTTTATAATTTGTTATACATTTTTAATTTTTATAATTATGTGCAGTTTTCTCCTTTAAGTACCTTAAATAATGAAAAACCCTACTAGAGATTAATTTTTTCAATGTCTGAATAGTTTATTTCAAATTATTTTTATTCTAATCACGTTTGTTAATTCAGATTGATCAATTATTCACTAGAATTGTCCAGAATGTTTCTCAAACCAACACTGAAGGATCTGACCTTGTGATATGGCCCATTAGTATCTTGAAATTATTCCCCATTGGTTAGATCGAATAAATAAAGTTCTAGAAAGATACACATTATCTTTCTTAATTTAGCATACTAATTCCCATTATCTTAGTTTAGTTTCCTTGTTTTATTTTTGGAAAATATTTGAAGTCATGATTTGCAAAAAGTGCCGACTATCTCCTTGTACGGAATTTAATTGACTCTTATGTTTTTGTACACTTGTGATTTATTTAAATTCAATTATCAGCTCTGGCTTTCTAGAATCGTGAATCATCTAAACAAGTGCAATTTTCTCCTATCAACTAACACTGCAACAAGCAATGTTGCTTATCTCTGTAAACAATGACTTCTTTTCACAGATGCTGTTGTTTTAGTTTTTACGAAAATGCGGCTAATTACTATGTTATTTGTGTAAACGATAAATCATATTATATATTCTCTGCAGTATCTTGAGACTTTTAAATTAAGGAATATTTAATTTCTCAACCAACACTTCAGTGCAATCTTATGAACTTTTATCGCTGTTTTGGTAGTTTCTGAACTGAAATCCTTTATAAGTCTAGATTATAATGCATTTTACACTTAAAACACTCAACTTTCACTAGATTTTGAAGTGGACACACTCGTGTACAATGTCATGAGACGGGCCACAAAGTTGATCCCTTGTGTCCAAAATGCAACGCGACTCAAGCTGCTCCTGCCTATATTGGTTTAAATAAATGCCAGTTATTCTCGAGCCCTCCATTGTTTGAAGGCGTTCAGACTCATGGACCTGGTTTGATGCTGCTGTCAACCAGGAAGGATAAGCCACAACAGCAACAACATACTTAAAAACTATTGATTTCAATCGTGTGACCGTAATGAGTCAGAAAAATTTCGACTGAATCAATTTAATAAAAGTAAAAGCACTCTGACGGGGTGCATCGACCGTTTATATATTTCTTACACGACGTTATTACCTTGGGCATGTTTATAAGTTGCATGGCATGATTCCGGATACTTCAACATGTATTGAAACCAATATAGTTCTATAATTCATAAAAAAAGGAGTGATACAAATTTAAGATTTTATTTCAATGATTATGACCACAAGTAATTACTAAATCGAAAGTTTAGGATTCCTGTAGAAAAGAAAAGAGAAATATATGAAGCACATATGGCTTTTTATGGTAAGAACTATGAAATAGTTTTATATCTTTGATTTTCCATCCTTAATTAAAAATTGCACTTAATACCACAAAATCCATCACGCAAATAATCCATCTTTCATGAATTCTAGTATTTGATAAAGGATATTCTGTGATATTTGTAAAACATATTTTCTCTCTCACACTCCCTTATATTTTAATAATCTAATTTCCTCCAAAGCGTTTGAAAAATAAAGCTTAATAATACAATAGCCACAGATTTATTAACTAGCTATCCTAAAACATTATCTGCTAATAAAATTGAAATTTGAGATAACTTATATAGATATAGGATCAATTTGAATTCATTTGAACAAAGTTTTTGTGTATTGAAAAATGTTGTTTTTAGATGTACCTCGTACATATTATTGCTTTCCGATTGTGATTTTCATCGATAATGACTCATATTAACATGTCTCTTGCAAGTCACGTATGGCGTTTTGGAGGTGGAAATTTTAGCTGGTAGTCAGAAGTGTGATTCATTAATATTCATTTGGCTCATTTAAAAGTAATTGTTTTATAACTCCCCTCAGCTATAAAGTTTTTAAATCACTTTAATCACCATGTTTTTTTTAAATTTATATATATCTAGGCAAGCTAGTTAAAATTTCATTTAGGTTAATAAGAATTTTCAAGAACTAAGGAAGGTGCGTGGGCGCAAGAGCCGTTACAATCAGCAGCAGTTTCTGGTTTTATCTCTGCAGCACATTTTAAGTTTGATGAATTTAATAATGTATCGCAGAAAGCATTATATCAATGGGCTATTATACTAAACATCCAAACAGACATTGCTCAAAAAGCGATCAAAATAAACATAGGAATTTTTTTTTTCAGAAGACATAAAAAATATCAATAATTTGATTTCTAGGGATCTATGGCTTAAAATAGATTCTATAAAAAATGAAACCAATACAAACAGTCATGTCAAATGTGGTTGTTGAGCTTATGAATTACTGAGTTGAATGTCGCATTAGTAATCATTCAATAATTCTATCTACGTTAAATTAGAGTTGTGGTCCTACTCCTACTAATGCAGTGTAAAAGTTTGGAAAGATTTAAAGTTACGTGACAAGTAACTGTGTGCGTTCAGCGTCTTCGTGATAGGCAAAAATTGAAATTCCGAAGTATCAAGCAAACCAATTCACACAACCAAGGCTAAATTTTGATTTTGATTTTTTTTCTTTTTTGACAAAAATTTTTTGTGAGATATTTGATTGCCTATATATATTTAAAACAAAAATAAATTAGAAATAAATTTTAGCTACAAACAAAAATTTTTAAGCTTTTTTTTTCTAAGCAATTAGTTTAGAATAAAACACAAAAATATTTTCAAATAACTTTGAATTCGAGTTTCTAAAATATTTTAAGAAGTTGTATTTCAAATACTTGTCTCTTTTTTTGTGAAGTATATTTATGGATAGTTTCCAAACTTCGCCACCTCCTTTTCTCCAATATATCAAAGCGAAGAACAAAACGTAGACAAGTCAGACGTAAATCAGCTTTGTTACACCCTTGTGGCAACGGTACACAACTCATGCCCGGCGTAATTCTTTGAGATAATCATTCAGTGGCCATGACGACAAATGGCCGAATGCAATTAGAACGGACCACGGGCCGAGTTTTTCCCCTTGGGGACATGTGAATCACACCCTCCTCAAGTGCGAGATTACAGCTTGATGCTTTTTTGAAGGCGATAAAAACAACCCAATCTCAGATGGTTATTGTTTTTGTGCGTGTGCGCAAGTTGTGATGGCCACTGGTGTATCAGAAAATACTGTTAAGCAACTACGTGAACGGAATGCGTTTATGAATCAAAGGTGAAGAGAATAAATGGGTGCTATATCAATAAATAAAATGATAAATTGATCTGAAAGAAAAACTGAGTTATGAAGTCTACGTGAATTCTCTTACTTCATTTAAGTTAAATTTTTTTTAACAGAAATGGGTGGAACTGTGAATTTTCAAAACTGAGTCGAAAATACAAGAATTTATCTAATTTTGAATTATTTAAATCTTTTCTATCATCATTACGAAAATTAAACTATATATTGACAAGAGAAAAGCCCTGTACACCAAACAATTCAGTATTAGAATTTTAATACAAACAGAAGTTGGATTTTTGAATCTCACAATAATCTGAATTAGAATTAGACTTTAAAGCTCGTGATTCGAATTATTTTATGTAAATATCGTAACAACAAAAATTAAACAGCTCTGCTAGATTTCATAAGTTGTTACACATTTAAGAATAAGAACAGAAATGAAAAATATAAAAATAAATCGTGATTATTATTATTACATTACGCTTTCGTATATCTGATTTCTCCGAATGCTGTTAGTTAGCACCATTAATCAAACATACCTTAGAATCATGATCAACTGTCGAGATTACCACCTGAATTGGTGCCTTCTTTTACAAAATTTTATATTCCAAGTGGAGGAACACTATGATTTTTTGATTTCGCATAGTGGACAGTCTAACTGAAAACTGTTTTAAAGATTCTTTAATCATTTCTACGTATTTGCCTTTGTGTGGGCTTATCGCAAGTAATGGGTTAATATTCATAAGTCGCAAAGGAGGAAAATTCCTTAGCAGTCACCTCTACAGACGCTCATATTACATGCAGAAAAGAAACACCCTCCGGTTGTTCAACAGTGACTGATATCGAACTCGGGACCTTTCATTACAAAGAGTGCTGTCCTACTAGTAGGCCATGGTAAAAATCATGAATATTACATTTTCTGGATGGATTAAAAAATTAACTTGCAGGGATCTTCTACAGGACATGTTAAATCCTCATAATACATAATGACTTGTCAAATGATCATTTTGCATGTATTATTGGTTTGACTCAACACATTTATACTTCTTCGGAAAGAGCACGAAAAATTCCTTTTTCCTCAGAACTTCTTTAAATTATATGAATTGAGAACTTATCATTTCGACCACATTTCCCTTCCTCCAACGTAAGTAACAATTTTATATGATGGATCAAAAAGTTAAGGATTCTCTTTCAAATTTATTCTAAGTGCAAACATAAGTGTCAACAATATTTTTTGTAGAACGAATATTTCATTTATTTTTATTATAATATAGGATAAATTAAAATATAAAACGTTCCAGCATTGTATTGAATGATAATGAAGACCTTATTAATGAATATAACCTTGACGCTATGAATCTATACAACTTACTAATTTTAAACAGTTGTAATATTTTTAATGGTGTTTTTCCCAGAATGGAATTTTTTTTATATACAAGAAAATGTATTATTTGTATCACAATGAAGGAAAAAAATATTTAATCAGAAAATTTTTTTAAAATTTATGCTGTCAGCTCAAATGCCAATTTTGTCACTTAAAATTGCAAGCTCCATAATCAATTAAAAAATAAAAATGATTTCTATAAGCAGTGGAATCAAATGCCAGTTCGAAAAAAGTAATATTTTAACAATATACACTGTTGTCCACCCAAATTTCTACAGCAAGAAAGACAAGAGATATCACAAAAAAATTTATTTCCTAGATAACATGTGAACCAATTATCAAATGATTAAATATGAATTTTGGTTCTTACAAAATCAGTAGTTAGAGTAGCCGTCATTGTTGGAGATCACTGCTGCCACACGCCTCGGCATTGATTCAAAGAGACTTTGGAAGTGTTCTTGAGGTGCAGCAGACCAAGCAGCCTCCACACGTTGTCAAAGTTGATCTGAAGGCAGCTGGGGATGAAATCTGGGTCGATCGTTGAGTAATCATGGACCACATGTTTCCTATCGGCGAAAGATCCGGAGAGTGAACCGGCTAGAGAAGTAATTCAATTTGGCGATTGACGTAGAACCCTTGGACAATGCGTGCCACGTGTGGTCTCGCCAATATTCTGCTGAAATATGGTTGTAGGAAAGCCTTGAAGGCAAGGAAAGATAACTGGCTCCAATACCTCGGAAATGTAGCGCTAGCTGTTTAAAGTATCGGCAATGAGTACTAGAGGAGTGCGAGAGTGATATCCAATACTCCCCATACCATAATACCCGGTGCAGGACCAGTGTGGCGGTGCATAACGCAGCTGTTCAGCATCCTCTCTCCACGGTGTGTCCAGGCTCGAATGCAACCATTGTGGTGTTGCAGACAGAAGCATGACTCGTCAGTAAATACAATTTCTTTCCATTCTGGCATCCACATCCTTCTTTCATCACACCATTGGTGGCGTAGATGTCTGTGCTTATGGGTCAAGGGTAGACGAAGCAATAGACGTCTTGCGGATAGAACACTCTGCTGTAAACGGTGTCGAATGGTTACAGCAGAGTGTTCTGTACGCGCAGACACTGGATGATGCGGTACATATTAAATCTGTTGTGCTATGGTTCGTGATGTGGCTGAGCGATCCGTCACTACTATGTGCACAATTTGCTTGTTATCACGTTAATTGGTGCATTGAGGTGGATGCGATCGATCACGTTAGTCCTTCGTACCCTCCCGCATCCAGCGATCAAGTATTCGCAATTCAGTTGTTTGGTTTCATCCAACACCACTACAAATCTCCCTGAAAGATAATCTACAATCTCGGTAGGCCACTATCCCTCCTCTGTCAAACTCGGATGCTTGAACAAAAAATTATTTTTTTTAAACACAATAACCGAATTTGAAATCGTTGAAATCTCCAAGTTTTGAATAGCGTTTTGAAGTGATGCCACAAGCCCGCGTGATGTACGTCTGGGTTGAAATTCTAATTATTTGCCTATCTCACCTGCGCTAATGCAGGTTTGTAAATTTAATGTTATTTGCATGCTTCCTTCAGGATGTTGCATTTACGGTGGCCAATGGTGTATAATTAATACCTAATTTCAACTTATAAAATATGAAACTACATATATCCAACACCCTCGAACCCATTACTACAGCATTTACGATATGCATTAAAAAATTATTCTTGATCGTAGCTAATGTACATCGTTTTGCATTTCTTACGCAATGTTCTAACCCCTTTAATAACATTTTATGACAAACATGGAGTGAATGATGAATTACGATGTGACAATATCTCGAAATAAAACTATTGTAAAGTAACAGGAGTCTAAGGAGTTAAGCAGATCATATTTCATATCCCGAAGTTTGGGAGCTTGAGGTCTTGCATTGCTGAAAATCATTGTATTGAGAAAATAAATACCCGTCAATCATTCTTCGGACCTTATGTCGCCGAACAAATAGTTGAATAGTTAGCGTTCTTGCATTCGGTTCAATAGTTCATGGGTTCGAAACTCACCTTGGGCATATATGTCTCTAGTGGTTCAGAATCTACTATAAACTGTAAGTCTTGGTCTTATAAGTCGTCGTGTGCAGAAAATGGCACAGATGATGTATAATCCAGAATGCCAAATTCTGAATTTTTTTTGGCGATAGAGATATTTCGTTGTCAAGATGACGTATTTTGACGAGTGCGATGATGTAAATTCTAGGGTTGCCAAAATAGAATTTTCTGCATAATTCATATACGTCTCCATACCTGTGACGATATAAAATCCAGGTTGTCAGATATATAAAAAATCTTCAAAAAAAAAAAAAAAAAAATCCCAAATTCAGATTTTTATCCTGGATTATAGAGCATCTGTGCCCAGAAAATGACCATTAAGAATCAAAAAAGCAAACTTGGAACTTATATTTCTTCACTGGTGTGGTGTCGAAATTTAGAGAAGAAACTTCTTCATTTGGCAGTTTGCCTCTTTATCATAGCTCAAAATTAAAGTTAATTTGGCTGTCTTAAAAAATTTCTGATATAGTCTGAAACATATCATAATAACGTATATTAATAATGCATGGAAAAGGATTCTTCAACAAAAGCAGATTTATTCGAAATTGTTTGTTGAAAGAAACAATACCTTTACAGAACTTAAAAAATGAAATGTAGTTGAAGAGGAAATTTTAAGTATTTCATTTGATTTTCTTTTTTTGAGCGGAAATCGTATATTCTAATGTGTAACACCAACTTAAAATTATTGTATTATGTAACAAAGACCTCATTATTCAAATTTTCATTTTCAAATTAATGCATAATAGCAAATTTAATTAATGCATAATAACATATCATATATAATGTTATTTTATTATCTAACTATTATCTAATTAAAATAGTGTTTTTAAAGTATTTTAATAAATATTATAAGTTTTTACAATATACTTAAAACGCGAGTGTCACGATGCACCTCTTGGTTCATTTATTTTTTACAACATATTTCCTCTTAATAATTGTATAAAGAAAACTATAGATTTAATGCAAGTAAAAAAGTTTTTGTATACTTAATGGAAGAATTTTTTCAACCATTTCATTTTAAATTAGCTTTATTATTTTAATATTTGAGGCTCTTCTCTAACATAAGGTTTATTTTTTAATGTATATGAAGGAATATTATGAAATTATTAGGATTTCTTTAAAAAAAACTATGATGCATTGTTTTATTGTTTTCTGTTAGAATTGCAAAATCCTTTCCGTTTTGAATAAAGTTTTATAGCTTTTAAGAAACGTTTTTATGCAATAGTAACGATTATTTTATCAAAGCTCATTTTGTAGCTCAAAAAAATCACGCACGAAATTATTTTTACTGATACACTTAATCTAGTATATTTTTGGCTTTCAGAATTTCACTACAAATTGAAATATTTGCTTTAGAAGATAAGCACTGGGTTAAAAATCTTACCAAAAAAATACATACGTATGAACTGTTTTTTTATTTTTTATAAAACTACAAATGGAAAATTGATTGAAATTCCAATAGTTTAAGTAAACAAAGTGAAAATTTAATGATAAATTTATTGCATCGCTTTTTTATAATTTAAAAATTACGAGTTATTCTCATTTTATGATATCAACAGGAGCTTTTCTTAATGTCCGGCTGCCCTTAGAAGTTAATCCTATTCAGCGTTACAAGTAGCGATTGTAATAGCATGTTACACAGTGGGTGGTAATCTTTACCGTGAAAGAATAAAGAAACACACTAACACTCAGAGATAGGAAAATCAATGTTCGAACCAGGATTCAAACCCGAGATGTATTGCTTCGAATTAAAGGACGCTAACCACTGTGCCATTGGTTGGTTATCAACGGAAACAAAAATACCTTAATTTCAAACTTACAAAAATATTTGAAAGGCATTTTTCAACCATAAATATGATTATCCGGAACAATAATATAAGGTTCACGGCTTATGTGAAGTTGTTATTCAATGGTATTTAAAGAGTAACCATTGAGCATGTAAAGCAATTCTCATATATGATATAATATTTAGCGTTTTTGCATTCTGTTTAACAGTCCATGGGTTTGATTTCCAGCAAAGTATTGGATGCCTGTAATGGTTTGATATCTACTTTAAACTCTATGATTCGGCCTCTTATGAGTAGAAACTAACCGATTAATGAAAAAAAAATGAAACAGAAACAATCTAACAATGGATTTGGGTAAATGAATGAAGCTTATGCTATTTCTTTTACGAATGTCTTACACAAGCTCAATAATATTGAGGTTGCGGGAATTTATTGGTCATGATATTCGGATAGTTTCTTCAAAATACTGATATCTGAGTGAATACGAGGGTGGCTATCCTCTGCTTGCAAAATGCAATGCTAAATGTATACAGGTAAACAATAACACCTAATTTATTATCACCATACCTGAGCCTGCTTATTCATTTATACACTGCTGGACAATTGCTAAGGATGGATCACAAATTGCAATATAGCATAACATTAAGCGAGACATGAGGCCTAATAGGATAAAATATAGTTGCCACACTGTTCAGACATTAGAGTAAAGAATATTTATTGTTCTGGAAAGTATAAAAGCTGTGAAACATCTGAAAGAAAAAAAAATGTTCACTTGATGCTGCATACGGAAAAAGGGAACAATGCAGCTAAAAGTCAGCAGGCACCTTGAAGAAAGGTATCAGTACAGGATATGTCCACCGTGAAGTGTGATGCAACATTCCACACGTCGTATCATACTTTGCACAACATTATCCAGCAGCTGTTGAGGCATTTTATCCCATTCCTATGTAAGTGCACGGATGAGGGTGTTTTTCTTTGTCGGAGGATAGTTTCGACCAGCAGCTTGACTCCCCAAAGCATCCCACGCATTTTCAATGGGGCTTAGATCTGGAGAGCGTGATGGCCGTACTAGGCGTTGAATACCCTCGCTGTCTAGACACTCCTGAACAGAGAGTGTTCGATGACATGCTGCGTTGTCGTCCATAAAAACAAATTTATTACCGACAGCACCACGGAAAAGATGAACATGAGGAAGTAGAACTTCATTAATGCATCGTTGGCCCGTCATAATCCCATTTGCAACCACATGTAGGTACGTGGGGCCATTGATCAAGATGCCGGCCCACATCATGACACTGCATGTCGGATATCGGTCCCTGTCCTGGATATTTTCTAAACGATAAGCAGTACTATTCTCGCGCCAGATCAGTTGGCGTCTACAATCCGATGACAGACTCAACCTACTCTCATCTGAGAATAGTACGCATGCCCAGTCCTGTTCAGTTTAATTGCTATGATCACGACACCATTGCAAATGGGCAGTACGGTGCTGTCTGGTCAATGGGACACACACAATAGGTCTGCGGGTATATAGTACTTCTCCCCTCAAAAGTCTAGCAACAGCTTTTTGGGAGATCTGCTTTCCCGAGGCAGCAAGAAATTGATTTGCCACCTGCTGAGCTGTGGTGCGCTTGTTCCTTTTGGCTGATAGGACGATATATCTGTCTTCTGCAGGCGTCGTACTTCTAACACGACCTGTCCCGTGCCGCCTATTACATATTCCATTAGTTTTAAATGACTTCCACAGCCGTGAAACAATGCTGTGCGCGATGTCGAATACCCTGGCAACATCTGTTATTTTTTGCCCTTCTTTGATCTCTCCAAAAAATTGGCCACACATAAAATCATCTAAGTGATGTCAAGAAGACATGTCAAAAATTTCAAGTTCGTCTATTAAATCTTTCCTATAAAACTTTGACTTGAAACAACAACTGTCCACACACGTCAAAACCTTTAAAGCTCTTATGAACGCTATCACGTGATGAACAGGCGTGGGAAACAATTTTGCATACGCATACTTCTTACTATACCCCGCACTTATTCTAATTTTCCACATTTTGCTTCCTATCATTTTGTGCTTGCTATGGATGATAGTGTTATCCGTCCTTAGCAATTGTCCAGGAGTGTATAAAAAACGCCAATATGTGGTCCCAACTAAAGATACTCATACCCAAACAAAAACCTCCTGAATTTGTTTCTTACATTAAACGGAAGTTATTATTAGATGTTTACATTTCTCCATATATAGATGATATCACTTGGTGAAACAAACTGATTCTTATCAGTGTACAAAAAGTAATTTCAGTAAACATAGATACTGAATTCAAACAGTCTCTCGAATGGGAGGAGGTAACAGAAGAACACAGAACCGATTGCATATCCCCCAAACTGTTTTCGAGCATCTTGATGAACTGTGATAGTTGATACTGTTCTTTCCTATAAGCGAAATGAGAACCATTCTTTATTGGAAGGGAAATGAAGACTTCTTCCCACATCCACTCAATTGAAAATATGACATTGTGCAAAAGGGATAAATCTTCGATTACTTTCTTGGGTTTTTGAGAATCAGAAATACTACTTAAATATAATTTTTTTTATAAAGTGAATATTGAACTTAACATTTACTTATCTTGTAAATTCACATTGACATTGTTTTGCTTTCACAACACAGTTTTGCAAGAAATATCACTGTGCATTCATTTTTACTCTTTAGCTATATTGACATATTTTTTAGGATTGCAAAATATATTCGGATTAATGATGATTTCTTCTCAGAAGATGGTTTTAAACTGTTCCATATTTAAGTAGAATAATAAAAGACAATTCTTTTACAGAGAACTACTCGATGTGACATTAAGCATGTTAAATATATTCAAATTTTGAAATGTGTGAATAATTTTTAGCCGAATTTTATGTCATTTTATTTTTGGAAAACAATATATTTACATAATTTTTTTGTGATTATATATATATATATATATATATATATATATATATATATATATATATATATAATATGGAGTCGTTATTTTAAGAAGACCGAAAATTTTCCTCAAAAATATTTATTGATCATTTTATGCAGTTTTATAATATAATTAATTTCTATTATAAATTAAGGTTTTTAAAAAATGATGACACGCGTTTTATCTCTTTAACATTAGATTCAAAATTTAGTGATTATTTTGCCTATGTTTTACTGTTTTCAGATAATTTATTTTAAGCAGTTGTTTTTCTCACTAGGAACACATTGCGATGTTAAAGAACTGATTAAAAAATTATTTATATTGTCTTTTAGACTCTAAAAAAATCAGATTAATTTTCTCTTCCAGAGAAGTTTAGTAATTTTTAAGTTACATTGATGTTTTTGATTTACAGACTTTGACTTCCAAAACAAAGCTTTATAATGCGAACACTTTCTTTTATAGGGTTCGATGTAGAATAAGGTACCACTTGGTTTGGCGATAAACTTTAATTTCTGGTAATCCACTACACAAAAGCTGTATAAAACTCTATATAGCTTTTGTGTAGCGGTCATCTTGTCAGTCACATCTGGGCACCTATGTTGGCATAAAAATCGCCAAGAAATTAAGAGGTACGCGACTGTAATCTTTTACCCTTTTATAATTTTTGCACATTTAACATTGTACTGTCATCCGTAAAAACAGTCGCAATAATTAAAGAACATTCAATTAAAGGTCCTAAATATACACTCGTAGTTGTTTTTACTAAAATATTCAAAAATTTATATATTTGAAAATCATTTTAGATATTTTAGTTATTTTAAGGGAATAATACCCCGAATTTAAATACTCTGGCTTTTTTATTTATCCCGATATACATTTTATCATTTCATCTATTGCATAGCCTTTTAACATCTTCAAACAGATTTATAATAGAAAATTCTTCAGAAATCCCAAAAGGTGAGTTGAGTTAAAGTCATAAGAACTGAAACTTGTGAATTAACTTCTGCATTTTGGATTAAAAACAAAAATGAATAAAAAATTTATTATCAAGAAATAACTTATTGATCAAAATTGCAGTCATTTCGTGATAAATTGTTCGAAGAGATTTGCCCTTTTATCCCCGAATATTATTTTTCTGAAATCTACAGCACTTTATACATTATGTACCAACATTTGCACGAGGATTCTGTTCCACTTGAGTAAAAGAAGTACCACCTGCCTTTTCTTCGAATATCTATTCATCATTATATTATAAATTCATGTCCATTCTGCTTTACAGAATCTTTAAAGGATACATACTTTAAATAAAATAAGAAAATTGTGATGCTAGCAAAAATGGTACAGGTGCCGTATAATCCATGATTCCAAATTCTGAATTTTTGGTGACGAAGAAATGTTGCCAAGAGGAAGTTTCGTGACGTGCGCGATGACGTAAATACTATGGTTACCAAAATAGGATTTTCTGCATAATTCTTATAGGTCTCCATATGTATGACGTAATAAACACGGAGTTTCCAGATACATAAAAAAATCCGCCAAAAAATCGTCAATCTCAGAATTTGGAACCATGGATTATACGGCACCTTTGCCGCACAAATTTCGGTTTTATGTATAAAAAATATATATCCAGCAAAATCATATACTTCAGTATATGTTACATGAAGTATAGAATTTTTCAATCTGAAAAAATATCCTTAATTTATTAAAATTCTTGGTAAAATACTAATGAATAAATTTAACTATTTTCTTTTTCTTTTTTATTGACAAAATAAAAAAAAATATTAAATTTTTTTTTTCATTGATTAGAGTCCAGTTTTTCTGTCCCTACATTTAATTTTCCCGATATATATTACTTAATATCTCATTTTCTACTTTTCCATTTAATAAAAATTCATTTAATAAATCTATCAATACATTATTTAATTAAAAATCTTTAATGCATAGAAACATCAGTAAAAATCTATGTTCAATTGGTCAAAGTAAATTAAGTTCGGAAATAAGCAAAAATTCGCAAAGTAAATTAAGTTTAAGAGATACTTGAATAAAGTGCAACTTATGTCTGCATTTCAAATGTTTTATCACCTTTACATTGACATCATAATAGATATTTCAGTTATTTTATTAAAAATTTAAAAGCGGAGTTTGTAGCCCTATATAATTTATGAATATAATTTTCTCATCTTCATTACAAATTCATTTTTAAAATTTTATTGTAGAATATATACTTTAATTTTCTCTTTTAGTACTTAAATGAGCAGCAATCAATTTATTATAGTCATCATTAAAAACTGTAATCATACTGTTTATTATTTCATAACCATTTTATTTTTAGCTTTATCAATGTTTAATGAAAAGATATTTAATTTGCTCATTAAAAATTCCCTCGTATTTTCAACTACCCCATGAATTACTATTATGTGTTGTACGTGTATTTTTATATTTTTAAAAATCATAATATTTAGAGTTAAACTAATACTTTTTGCATTAGAAATGTAGTGATAATTGCATTGTGATTAATAAATCTATTACAAGCGAGAAATTTAGTATTTTACTATTTACAGTGTAAATTTTGTTATTTTCAAACTTCACACTGTGCACTAGTTAAATTTCAGAAGAAAATAGCCTTGAACAATCCCTGTAACTGAATTATTTTTATATAGTTCATTCAAGGTAAATTTTAGATCAAATTCACACAAAATTTCTCTTAAAACATCGTTTTTGAACAAAATTCTCAACTTTAAAAATTCCAAATGACATTAATCCTAAAACTGTAAAGTGGTAACTCAGTGTTTGTAATTTTTAACTGACTTTTCTAATCAATGATTATTTTAATTGTTGAAGCAACAAATAAACCTCAATACTGTTGCGCGTGTATTATAACACAAAATATTAAAAAAACTAATTTAACAATGGAAAAATTTATTATTAAGACTTACCTGTTCACAACAATGGTAAATAAATAATAATTCTCATCATTTGGATACTTGCTACAAAAGAGTGTTGCAACGAAATCTTGTGCTCTTGTAATTTGTCATATAAAACTGCTAATATCATGGGATTGTTTTGGCGTTTAGTTGCCGGTTGGTGTGTGGCCGGCGTAATGTCACCTGGATTTTTTTTCAAACCTGGACTTCGTATGAAATCCAAACGCAGGTGGCAGTGTATGAGAAAATTAGAAAAGCTAATTTTGGACTGTAGAAATTCCTATCCTCCAGCAGTCAGCGAAGTTCTTCTGGCCCCCATAGTTGAATTGTATTACTGGGTGGCTATATATCGAAGATATGATGAAAAGAAGAAGGTTTGGGTCGAGTATACCTCTGACCTAAAACATCCCAGCAACTTCTAAATCAATTAAATTGGGATAATGATGTGAAGTTCAGCACTTCCATCCTGATTGACGAAAAAAAATGTATGCATGACTATTCAACCAATTTTGACTCCTGATTTTGACTTTATTTGATTATTCTGTCTTCTTTAATAAGTAACAACTTTTTCATACAAGTGGCGGCGACAAATTTAACATGGCTCAAATGGTCTATCAATGTGATGCCAAAAGTATACCAATCATGGGTGACGACAAATATAACTAATCACGGTTGACGACAAAAAAAAATAATCACGGGTGACGACAATCTATATAAAATTGAAAATGACTTTGCTTTACATCTGACACTCCTCTTGTTACAGATACAGACTGTGCACCAACAACATATGCACTATTAAATTTCCATTTTTGCTTGCATCAGCTGTTTGACTGCTGAAAAAACCAAAAAGTGACTTTTGATTACAATCATAAAATTTACCATCGATGGGCTTTTAGGGCGTAAGCAGTTCAACTCAAAGATTAGATTTGGATTCAATGTGATTCATTTGTGACTGCATTTTTACCAATTCCAGCTGATGGAACTTACATAACATGAGTTACAATTTCGTAAGCTATCGGTGACTTTATTTTGTTACCATTGTAATTTATTTATATTAAAACATTGTAAAAGCATAGAGGATTACGGCTACTGGCAATACCTCTTTAAAAAAAACGCATCTTGATTCCTACCTCCTGGGTGATGTGGAAAAGGAATCATTTTAATAAATAGTATACATAAGATGTTTTCCCCGAATTGTCACGAAAATTTTTTCTTTAACGTGTTTCAATTTTATTGAAAGAACATTAACCCATTTACCTTTAAATCTCAATTTTAATGAACGAGTATGGAATTTGTATAATTTAACTTCATATGTTTACTAAGAATAAATTTATAATTATAATCATCAACTTTTATGGCTACAAAAATATATTTTCATTTTTAATTCTGGCTTACATATAATATTTAATAATTTTGATATTTAACAAGATATTATATTGATAATTAAGCATAGATGCCGTACCAGGAAGAAATGCAGATAACAAAATGATATTTGTTGGACAAATATATTATACTAGAAATAATAAGTGATTAAATTTTCAAAAAATTTGGCTGGATATATATAGATCCTGAGAAATCAGTACCCAGAACAACCACCTCTGGCAGTAATAACAGCAGTTATACGCCTGGGCATTGAGTCAAACATAGATTGGATTGCATGTACAGGTACAGATGACCATGCAGCTTCAACACGATGCCACAGTTCATCAACCGTAGTGACTGGCGTTTGGTGACAAGCCAGTCGCTCGGCAACCATTGACCAGACGTTTTCTATTTTTGAAAGATCTGGAGAACGCTGGCCAGGGCGACAGCCGAACATGTTCCGTATCAAGGAAGGTCCGTACAATAACAGCAACATGCGATCGGGCATTATCCTGCTGAAACGTATGGCTACGCAGGGCTCGAATAAAGAGTAGAGCCACGGGTCGTAACACACCATAAATGTAACGTGCACTGTTCAAAGCACTGTCAATGCGAACAAGAGGTGACCGAGATGTGTATCCAATGGCACCCCATACCATCACGCCAGGTGATGGGCCAGTATGACGATGACGAATGCACGCTGCCAGTTTGCGTTCACCACGATGCCGCCAAACACGGATGCGACCATCATGATGCGGTACACAGAACCTGGATTCACCTGAAAAGATGACGTCTCGCCAATCGTGCGCCCAGGTTCGTCGTTGATCACACCATTAAAGGCGCTCTTGTCTATGACGCAGCGTCAAGGGAAGCCGCAGCCATGGTCTCCGAGCTGAGAGTCCATGCTTCTGCAAACGTCATCGAAATGTTCGTGCAGACACTTGTTGTCTTCCAAACGACCCCGTTTCTTGACTCACGGCTCGTGACGTGATTGCATGATCCATTACGGCCATGCGGATAATATGCCTGTCTTCTCGGCTGCTAGTGATAGGTGGCCGTTGAGATCCCGCATGGCGTTCCATATTACCGTCCTGAACCCATCGATTCCATATATCTGCTAACAGTCATTTAATCTCGGCCGACGCGAGCAGCAATACTGCGATAAGATAAACTGCAATCCCGCTACGCTACAATTCGACCTTTATCAAAGTCATAAACGTGTTAGTACGCATTTCTCCTTCTTACACGAGGCATCACAACAACTTTTCACCAGGCAACAACGTTCAAATGCAATTTGTGTATGAGGAACAGGGTGAACAATCTCCTCATTTGAACAAATGTAGGTGTCGCTACTGGCGCCTGCTTTATCTGAATGCGTTGAAAAGCTAATCATTTGCATATCACAGCACTTTCTTCCTTTCGTATAAATTTCACGTCTGTAGCATGTCGCCTTCTTGGTGTAGCAATTTTAATGGCCAGTAGTGTATATAATTTATTGATATATATCTTTTTTATTGTAATTTCATCAAAATCTAATGAAAAATACATTACTTAATTTGTTCATTAAAGGCACTTCCTTGCTTTCAGATACATAATATGTCTTTATATAAATTGTATAAGATTCTCCTTTCTCTAATTTGGATAAAGCTAATTTATTATTAGCTAATAATCCGATTAAGCACGATTATTTTTAGAGTTAAAGGAAATCACAAAAAAAATGGTATGATAATTGATTTGTAATCTGTCGTTTTTGTCAATTAGTAGGTATTTATTTATATACGACGCAGAGTCCAAACAATTTGAAGTGGGAGCATTAACAAGTGGGATCAATGCCCATCTTTTTACATTGAGCTAGCATTGCTGACGTATATACCAAGTAGATTCAATGGGACCAATATATAAATTGTGTTATAATAAAACAATATACAAATTGTCGCAGAATCTTTGAAGGTAGATTATGACTATTCAAATACTAAAAATGAGAACTTTTGAAATCCTGTACACTTCGTCAGTTGTTCAGGTTCTGTTATTGTGAGTACCCGCCGATTTCAAGTGAAAGAATGACGGTAATTAGGTACTCATAAGCAAATGGAAGCTGTTCATAAGCAAATGGAGTGGCATAATTAGGTACTCATATACCATTAATATAACATAAGCAAATGGAAGCTGTTCTTCTTTGTAAAACGAGATTCGCTACAGACAGAACTAGGTAAGTTTGAATTGTGAGCTTACAAGTAATTTGACATACACGTGCATTGTATTCGGTTGCCAACTGAGCCATTGCCTACTGCTGCTCTTATTTTAAAATTACTTTTTAACTTTATAAAATCTTTGCCTTAATTGCCTTATATTTATTTATAAGCTTAAAGTAAATTTAACATTGTCAAGGCAAGTCAATTCGATCAGTCTTTAAAACAGTATTAAATTTGATCTCTTATGATCCATATGAATAGAATAAATTTCAATAACTAGTGTTACTCTGATATTGGAAATATTAAAAGAATACTAGTAAAAAATACAGGTTTTCTCAGAACAGTTTCGAATACAATATTTTAAATTATTATGAATGTTAACATGACTCGGAAAAGTTATTTAAGAATTCTTATTACACTTTTAAAAGAATAGTGATTTAAGAATGATATTTTATAAATTGGCAGAACCAAGTAGAAAACAATTCAAACTTGTTTCACACATTTTTTGAGTATTTTAATAAGCATTCATTCACAGTTTTAACAAAAGGAAACTATATGGTGGCAACATCTAGTAACACCTCGGCAACATTTGGAAAAGTGATCTAATATTATTTATTGTATTGAAAAGTTACGATAAATTCAAAATTACCCTTTTTCCCAAATAGAGAGGATTGGAATGATATTCGATGAATAAGATCTTTTAATTGTTGAAAATAAAAAAATAAATATAAAAGCGATATTACTGTAATATTACAGAGTATGATATTCATCTGTAGCCGTGTGGCTTAGTGATACCAACAGGTCCGAGGTTCGATACTTGGACTGGGTATGGTTGAATCAGTTTTTTATACCTTCAATGAGTCTGAATACCACGTATGATTGGCAACTAAACACTGGTAGTTTCACGTTATGCTGACCACCTAATCGGAACATATGCACCACAGGGCCTCTCGGTCAAGAAAACTGAGATGGGCACTGTAGGCCTTGGCCCACATCGTGACATCGAGTTTAGTTTATGATTTTTATCTAATGAAAATTATATGAAAATTAGTGAAGTGAAAATATCAAAGCTTGGATAAAAGAAGAATTCTTGTTAAAGCAACGATAGAATGAAAATATTGCTATAAAATGAAATAGCACATGGAAAAGGTAGAATAACTGCATAAAGCAGACTTTTAACCTTCTTGACAAAGAACAAAATTATTAATAACTAACGTTTATAGTTTGAAAATGAGCAAATAACAGGAAAAAATAGATATTTAACATTTGATTGAAAAAATGCATATTTTTCGGCTGAATTAATTTTTGTAAAAAGCTATAAAAATACTTGAAATTTGTATGTAAATGAACAGCTCAGAAATATTGGCTTGACCCTTTACGCTAATAACAAAATTAATTATTTGAAAATGCATCACTGTAAAAAGAGTTACGTATTCTAAAAGATAGTGCAAATGACATAAAATATTATTTAAATCTAAAATTATTTTAAACACATAAAATATAAATATTGAGTAGCAGATAATTGAAAAAAAAAGTGTCTTTTCTTCTACAAATTTAGAATTTTCGTTAATACAATATTAAGAAAATTGTAACTGATGGCTGTCAAAAAAATATTGATTTGGAAATGCATCGTTTTAAAATAAGTTGGAAATTTGTGAATTCTAAAAAACACCACAAATATTTGCTCATTATTTCGAATACTGTTGTTGTTACATAATGTCCATCTATTAAGACTTTCCACTTTTCAGCATTACAAGGAACGGAAGTAATGCCTCCTTATATAGTGGGGCTTCCAGCGGGTGTGCCATCGCTGGCCTGAACTTTATAATTTAGATGCAGGACTTGCAAAAGGTCTCCAAAATTGGTCTACCACCCCAGAGATAGCATTTCACATGGAGGACATTGCAAAACAACATATTTAACGTGTTCTAGTCACCATCAGAGAATACGATAGATCTTCTATTGAGTCGGGATTCAAACACACTATCTTTCTATAACCTTCCTAACCAACCAAGCCACCAAATTTTTGTACTAACACTGCAAAAGTCACTGTTTGTTTTTCTGTACTGTAATAAAAGTGCACACTAAATGTCAATATTAGGCAGCAGTTAATTAGAAAAATGTTTTTACTCTGGTAAATGAAGAATTTTTGCAAATATGATGTTGGAAAACTTGTACTATTAAGACTTGCAAATAGACAAAAACTAATTATTTAACTATATCAATTTAAAGTACTCCCCTCCCAATAGTGTAAGTTCTGAAAATTACTCCAAATCTCGAAAAATGTTATCTTAAACAAGCTTGAAAAAGTTTTATTTTATTCAAGTATATTTAATTTAGTGGTGTAAAATATGAAAATTGTTCTATTTCATGTTGAAGCTATCCTCAAAGCTCATAACAAGTTCTTGAAAATGATTCCAAGTTTCCAATAATATGTTTGACTAATTAATAAATATGAATGTGTGCGTATTAAAGAAATACCATCCTCCTAGGAATTTTATACTATTTTTTGTAAATACTTTATGGAATTTTTGCTTCAATCATGTTGTGTGTCACGTATCTAAAGGTAACTCTTCAGAATTCCCATATAATTCACGGACACAGAAATATC
Organism: Latrodectus elegans; assembly: GCA_030067965.1. NCBI lineage: Eukaryota > Metazoa > Arthropoda > Arachnida > Araneae > Theridiidae > Latrodectus > Latrodectus elegans. The sequence goes on from CM057820.1 coordinate 109,721,890, forward strand.
ACGAGCATTCATCCAGACAAATGTGCATTCAAAAAGTTGAAATGCAATACTTATCTTTCATCGTTCAACAATAAGGGGACCTAAAAATTAAAAAAAGTTCATTAAAAAATACCTAGGTTGGATTATAAAATCTAACCTAAGTCTTTCTTTTTAAATCAGAGGAAGCGTTCCTAGAGAATTGTAAGAATTCACCATGCATCTTATCGAAATATCATTATTTATTTATAAATATAGGATATATTCTTAACTAACTTATATATTAATTGCTTTTCAAAAAATTATTCCAAACTCTCCAATTTAACAATAAGTAATTCACCATTTAATACCTAAAATGGAATTACTTCTGTTAAATATAATAGCTGGCATTTTCAATTACAAAGAAAGCATGAAAATAGTAGCAGTAATAATAACTTCGACTCGTTTAAAGACGTAATGATGATCCAGAATAAAATATCTTTAATCCTCTCGAATTAAACGAACCATCCAAACTCATGAGAGCGAAAATAACAGATATTCATTTTTTAAATAACGAAGAGTATTTTTCAATGTAGTAAAAATTCGTAAGGGAGTGGCTCTTAAAGGTAAATCATCATTGGACGAGCTTTTAACCCAAGCCAAAGAAGAACCAATGAAAGTAACGCACTTTGCGTGATTGATGGAATTTCGCTCTGCACTCAATTTTCATTGTCATATTTTTTTTCTAATGACATTTTCTATTAATTCCAGTGATGTCGGAGTTTCGAGCTGTTTTCCACTTTTCGCTCTCTAAGCCCACAGGTTCCCGATTTCACAGAATAGTTTCCAACAATTTTCCAAAGTGTCACAGGTGCCATTACATTTGAAAAGACTGGAATTGCTTTTTGTAAGTACACCATTGTTTCTTTTTAAAGTACCGAACTCCAATTCACTTAGAACGCTCTTTAAATATGTCCACTTCCATACAGTGGGAAGTAAAGAAATGTTATTACGTGGTTTCTGTATTAAAATAATTTTGGACTTCCAGAAATTATAATATTAAATGTTCAAGACCTAATTTTTGTATTGACAAAAAACCTTATTTCTTAACAGTTATAATTAATGGGAATGATTTAAAGGCATTTCCCTCTATATTTTTAAATTATTATCAAAATTTTATGCATATATAAATCTGGAGATTAAAGTAATTAGCAGATATTCGAACATACATTTTGTGCGGACCTTTTTCTATGATAAATGATATGCAAGAACTTTTTTTTATTTATGATTGATTTTGTGCGATTTTTCATTCAGTATATGAATTTCAATAGTTACTCAATAATGTCACGAAAGCTTTGTTGTAATGTTGATTTATCGCATCATGTACGACACAGATTTGACTGTTAATCAAAACAATTGAAATTATTTATTATTTTTCCATGACTTGCAATAAAATCTTTTAATAAAACTATTTAATTAAGGATTATTTTGCTATTCATAATAAACGGCAGGTGAAAAAATAGAGTCAATTTGTTACGCCAAACTATAGCAAAAATATTAAAAGCGAAGTATTACATAGTATGATTTTTCTCTACAAACCTGAATTTTAAACCAAAAATTATTTTCATTTTTAATATGATGGACGGTGAAAAAATACTAAATATCAACTTTCTTTAATAGCATAATGTGAAAAGCCTTTATTCGATCAGATTTTATCAGTAAAATATTATTCGAGTGCACGTATTACATAAAATAATTCCTATTGTTTTCGTTATTTTTATGCACGTTATGTATAAAATATTATTGTTTTTCTATTTATTCGTAAACAATTATTATGAATAAATAAGAAAAGTAATAGATTGCTTTTAAGAAAAATAACTTATATATTTATCAAATAGTTTTATTTATATAATATTTAGCTTAGTTTCAGAACATATTTAAATTACGACTGTGAAAGTTTTCGTTCTAGAACACAAATATATTTTTGTAAAAGATTTTCCAATCAAATTTAATTTTACTAAACGAATTAATTAAATAATATCAATTTCACGAATTGGTTAAGTTTTCGAACTAGTTCATATTCAGATTAGTTACCTTTTTGATGAATATTCTTTTTGGAACAAATGAAAAATGCTTATTTAATGGCGAATATCTATTTTTGAGTAAATGATTTTTACGAAAATAGATATAAATAATTTTACTTTTCATAATATCCCTAAAAAAGTGTACATTCTTTACAATTATACATTAATATAACTACTTTTATATTCTAGCATTTAAGATATCGTGAAGGCATTTCTTGGTTACAAATTATTTGTTTTTAAATATTAATAAATTTATGATGTTCTTAAGATATTTTATAAAGTAAAATTATATAATTTTGTAAGAAAAATATACTTAAGAATATTGGTTTAAACTTTTTAACGAACTTCATATGGATAAACAACTTTTAAATAAAAATATAGAGAAAGACATTTTAATTAACTATTATAGGAAAATATATTTAAAAAAGAAAGCCAATAAAAAGGTTCCATAATTACTATATATTAGCATATTTTGTATTCTTTAATTAAAAAATACAAAAAATTGACTATTCTTGCAATTTAATTTTATATAAATGTATTAAGATTAAGAGATTCATAACTTTAATAATAAATACATTCTGTATTATATATATATATATATATATATATATATATATATATATATATATATATATATATATATATATATATATATATATATATATATATATATATATATATATATATATAATATACACACAAGGTAGAAATAAAAAATAATATTTTAAAACAAGGTAGATATTTTTGAATGAAACAGCACGAATTTTATTTAACATAATAATTAAAAAAATATTCTATTGTTACCTATATGTCCCTATTGCTAAAATAAATAATTACTTTTTCTATTAATAATTTATTGTAGGTAAAAAAATATACTTTTAGTAAGTTTATAATACTATTTTTATTAAAGTTAAACAATAAGCTTTTAAAATAATTACACATAAGCTTTCTCTCTATTTTTTTTAACTGCTTCATTATTTAAAATTGCTTACATTTTTTAAATATTGCATTTGAGAAACTTTTTCAAAGTCATTAACGGAATTAATAGTTAAACTAATTAATTCTGAGTAAGATGATATAAAATAACAGAGATGCAGAAACAGAGTTTATATTATAAGATCATTTCTCTAATAAAGAAGTTTAAAATAGTACCGTATTTTTAAACATATTAAATTATAGTTAATTAATATTATTTATTACCATTTGTGATCCTGAATAATCTGAAGGATTTGAATGTTTGATATAAGTTCTCTAAGAAAATTATTAATCTTTTTTTATAATGCTTAGTATTCTTATAATAAAATGATTAATAAAATAGAAGTTTCCTAATTACATAATAAAGTACAAGCAAAGTAACTAAAAATTGGAAGAAGTCTCGTTGTGTGTGTCTTGTTCTGGGAAGATCATTAACATGAAGGAAGTTTAAGCAATTTTATTCCATTCATATATTGAGAATAAAAATAATTTCATCGCCATTTTTATTTCCTCTGTGGTTAATTTTACGTTATATTTTCATGAATTTGCTATGACTTAAATAACTGCCCTCCATCTATTTAAAACAATCAATTTATTCCATGTACTACCGAATATTTTTTATTTAGCCGCATCTTTTTAATAAATAATTAAATCACTAGTTATCTATTAAAAATTTAATATTTTTTAATATAAATGTTAATGAAATCGTAATATTAAGTTCTTCACAGGAGAAAATAAATGATATTAAATACTATGCATATATATACAGTTATTTAATTTCATAGTATTCTTTTAAGGATGCTTTTTGTTTTGCCTATAGAAACAATGGCATTTTTAGTCATTTAATAAAATGTTTTTTAATAACTGGAAATTTTGAAAGTCAGTGCAGGCATTTTTAATCCCACGATAGAAATTTTTAATGTTTGAAAATCACAATCATCTACTCTGGCATTTTCCCTTCGCTGATAAAATATTTTCAATAATTAAATCTCTCAGTAAAAAGTTAACCTTCTCAAATTTGCTAAACGTCTTTTCAATAATATAAATGAAGATTTACATGAATATTTTCAACTCACTGATAAAATTGCATCAATTATTGGAACTAGCAAAGGTCAGCAGTTTAATTTTCATTCTGGTGATAAAAGTTTTCGTTTATTGGATATCGTAAAAGACATGTTAGCTATTTCAGTATGTTGATAAAGCCTTTTGAATTATTGTAACTTTCAAAGATCCGCACTCATATATTTAATCCGCTTATAAAAATATTCAGTTATTGGAACTCACAAAAATTAGAACTGATATTTCTAGTCCATTGATAAAATTTTAATTATTATAGCTCTCAAAGGTGAGCACTAACATTTTTAATCCATTGAAATATTTTTCAGTAATTGAATTTTCCTTTTGGTCAGCATACCGTTGGTTTACACATTGTTGATAAAAAGTTTGACTTCTAAAATAAAATCATGTACTATAATCCAAGGAAAGTTTATTTATGCATGATGAGAATGTAGAAAGATATTATTCGTCCAGTGTATTAGCAGGAGACTATTTTTATTTTCCATCTGATGGGCAAAAAAACAAAACGAGCATAAAAATTTAAATGAGAAGGTGAATTCAAAAGCAAAAGAGACAGAGGTGATACTAAATTACATAAAATGAAATATTTATATGTAATGTTAAAGAGAATTTAATTGTATAAAATAAGGTATGAAGTATGATAAAGCAAATAATGATATAAATAACTTGATGAATTAGCACCATATACACATTTACAAACAATCAGATTTAAAATTTGATTCATTAAAAATAATTATTACTGAATTTTGCATCTACTGATCATATTATTTCATGAATATAACTAACATTTTCACAATAAAATTTTATCAGAGAATTCCGTATATTCTTTTTAATTTTATAATCAAGATAGCATTTATGTAAAAAAATATTGCTTCTTCTGAACCATAATTAATTTCTTCTGTTTACAAATTTTAGTATTTGTTTTGCTATCACAATAAGCTAAATTATGTATTTTACATAATATACAATAATATAATATATAAAGTATAATAAATATATAAAATAGACTATAATTGGATACACACACCCTTATTACATAAGAAAATCATATTAAAGTAATTTTAAGATGAATAACACATTTTTGTTTATGATTCTCAGTTTGTTTCCAACAAATTACACCATTCTCAGATGTTTGGATTTTTAATCAATTAAATTTTTTTCACTCAGTAAATATGAAGTATTTTTAAAAAAATCAATGAGTTATTTACAAATTATGAAGAAAAATATTCTTCTAAAATTACAGTCCCGTATATTCAAAATTCATACAATTTAAATCAGCAGTATAATTTTTCTAAGAAAATATTGTAATTTATTTCTTTTTTAATCTTTTTTTTTTATATTTACATTACATTCCCCTTGTATTTCTTACAAGGTTTGTATTCGTAATGTTTATATACTTCATAATTTTTTCTTAAGATTGCTTAAGCTCATTTTTTCTTCCAAAATACTTTTAACTTTACATTTTACCATGCATGTTGCGAAAAGTTTCGCTTTAACTCATGTTAATACGATTCGAAATGCAATAAATTTATATATTTTGCAGATTTCAAATTAGAACGTCATGGCTACTGTAATAGTAAGTATTATTTAAATTCATCTAAAGTAGAATTAAACAAACAAAGTAACTTCAACACAACATATTACAGAAATAATTATTAATTTTTTACAGTTTTAATTTTATTATACTTGTTTATATATTTTATGTTATATTTTATCAGATTAATAAAAATGTTTTGTTTAAATATTTAAAATTTTGATACTTTTAATTTGATATGAATGGGTATTTAAGTAAACTCCACCAAAGGAAATTTTAACCTTTATATTAAAATTAGTTAATATAAGTAAAACATGATGCTTAGAGAAAGTGAACTTTGTACATAAACTTTTGTTTGACGTATAATCTTTTACAGGACTTTTCATAACTTTATGCAATGTGTTCAATTAGATAACAACAAAAAGAAAAAATAGTCAAAGACCGGTGTGAAGAATTATATCCTCAGGGAGGATTCTCCATTGATAGTTAACCTTATTCCCGTGTTGCAAGGGAGGAAACACGGAAAACTCTCATGCGTCCACCCCGATAAAATGTAACATTGTTAATATTTGCTTCTGGTCAATTATTTCTGTAAATAGAAGCTGCTAAGTACAATTTATTATAAATATTATATGTACAATAAACATTATTAGTATCTCTCTTCAAGACGATCTTTCTATGTTTAGGCATCAAACTTGTTGCCATCTTGATATGAGTAAATTCGTAATTAATAATTTGTAAAGACTTTGTTGATTTGTATTGTATTGAAATTTAAATGACTGGTTTTTCACTTGTTGAAATTATGAATCTTCGATCCTGTTAGATATTTGCATCGATATGTGTAACCATATTACCTAGTCGGGGTTTCAATGCTGGCGTGAAGTGCATAGAGAAATATGCCAGCTCAGTAATTAACCTCATCTTTAAGCATTACTAGTAAAGATTAATAAATCATTGTTATAATCTAGTGTATTATTTTCTAGAATTTTATTTCATATTTCAACGATGCATGAGGAGAAAAGTTGCATTTTCCAAATAAAACGAATTATACCATCCTCTTAATATAGATATATCTTGTATTTACATAGTACCTATACGAGCAGCATGATTTATGTAAGTCAGATATTGTACAGAAAAGCATCCTGTTTATGTAGAATGTAAGGCAAAATTATTTCCTGTTTTAGTTCCACCATCCTTTTGACTCGGAGAGCGATGCTGTTGCATTAAATGACGCTATTTCCGCACTAGGTAAGTTAAAATAACGTTTCTATATTTAAAGTTTTTGAAAAAAAAAAAAAAAAAAAAAAAAAAAAAGAAAGCTATGTCTTACAATATTATAAGACTCATCGAATATAAATTATCGAATTATCAGAGATAGTGCATCACATGATACAAATGGAAATTTTGATGGTTTCTAACTTGACTTTTCATTATAATTACTATTTTTTGACTTAAACTTTAATCCCTTTTCTAGAAAAATAGTAAAGTAGCACAAGACAAAAATTATAAAATTTTAAACACATATTTGTTTCTTCCTTTTTAATTAACTTAATTAAAATGCAAACTAGTTTGGTTAATAAGGCATAGTTTTACAACAGAAAAGAAAAAGAAACAATAATCGAAGAGGTACAGTCCCCTCTAAATTTCAAGAATATTGCATTCACTGTTAGTTATATGATTTAAAAGATTTTGAAGTACCTATACAAAAGATAGCACAAAAATTTGAATACAAATTAGAAAAAAAACGTAAAATATTTAATAATGAACAATTTTTTCTCGAGATTTATGTAAAAGCAAACATTTTCTTGCAGTCTCCTAATAATGTTTGTTTAAAATAAAAACATTAATTTTATTATTTTGAAATATTTTTTAAATTAATTTGAACTATTTTCCTGTATTTTGTACAATTTTCTGCTTGAAATTGTGTGATATTTTATTTTAAAATTAATTTTACTTTTTACTTAGTTATAACATCACATATAATACACATCTTTTGAAGTAAACACCCATTAGAGCGCAAACAGAAATCGGAAAATTTTGCATATCCCTATTAACTGAAGTCGATTTTAATATAACTGTATACTAATTTACTAATGTGTAGTTATTAAAATGTCTTAAAAGGGATTTATCATAAGTTATGCAACAAAGAGTTTTGGGTTTTCTGATAACAATTATTGTAAACTATGCCCTTTTGTATATAAAAATTTCTTTTAAAAATTCTGTTAATTCTACATATGGTTAAGAAATTACGTGAAAAATAAATGAATTCCTTTCCAAACAGGCAAAAAAGACGATGTGCTCATTCACATACTCGGGAACCGAACCAATGAACAAAGGAAAAGGATCATGGAAACCTACAGAGCCATGTTTGATCAGGTGAGCATTCAAATCATCTTTACTGTCAATTATAAAATGTGGTTTAAAAAAAAACGCTTAACAATTATAATCGAAATTTATCAGAATAAAATTGTATTTAAAATTTGATGTAGACACACAGAAATCTAATCTGCGTATTAAAAAGATTCAAGTTTATAAATCAAAAATTAAGGGAATGGTCTTTTTCAATAGTCAAAATATAGTGAGTTATTCGCAAACATTACCTGTAACTATAGATACCTCAATACGGAAATTTGCTTATAAAACGTGCCTCTATAACCAATTAATTTATAATGAAATTTCTTTATAAGTAAAAATTAGCAGCAAGTGATGCAAGAAAATAATTAAAGAATTAGAAAAAAAAATCATTGTAAAAAGATATTTTAAATTAGAATGAAATGCTCTTATGATCAAAACATCACTGTTAATTTCTTTATTGTGACTTAATCTAGAAAGAAATTTTTTATAACGAAATGTACATTATAACGGATTTTCTATAATGATATTTTACTGGAATGTAACTATGCTTTTATAATAATAGTGAAAATAATCTCCATGTAGTGAAAATTCTGTCTCTTAATAATAATTTTTTTGAAATTTTCTCTTTTAGTTTGACTATTTTCAAATTATATAAAATTTGCTCAATTGTGTTGTTTATGCTGTATTTAAACAACATATATTGAAATTTTGTAGATAATTTATAATAGGGTAATTTGGAATTTTTGTCTTGCCCGTGGATTGATGTTTCAATGCAGATATATAGGAGGAGCAGAAAATAAAATAAATAATATATCTTAAATGAATATATATATATATATATATATATATATATATATATATATATATATATATATATATATATATATATATATATATATATATATATATATATATATATATACAAGAATTATTTATATCTTATTCCATAAAACTGTTTTTATTTTTGAGCAGTTGAGTTATGTAAGAAACAATAATACTATTTCAGTAAAAGTTTAATGATTATTAAATTATTAACAGAAAAGGTTATATCTGAATATATACCGCAACTATATAATAGCCATATAAAACTTATTTTAATGAAACGAAATTTTTCCTGCAGAAAATTTCTCAACCAGAAACAAAACAATTTCACTATGTAAGAATTATGATATATTTTAAGAGTGAATACAACAATATGAAAATTTAATCCATTTTAAGAAATCGGGAATCTTTATATTCATAAATTTATGATGCAAAAAAGAATTAAATTATTTAAAATTTAATAAGTTCGAAAGTTATTTATGAATAAAAATGTATTGAACATATTCACTATATCATATAACGCGTTCATTTAAAATAACTCTTTAAAATAATGTATTTAGATATCAAATCATTGAAGCTTATTTCATGTAAAATAAATACTTTATTGGAGGAAAAAATATCAAGATATTATTTATTGAACAGTTCTTTTATTATATAACCGATTTTTAACTTATCTTAGCTTTTTATTTTTTACGCATTTAAACATTTTTCATTATGACATTTCGCCCAATTTAGCAGCATAAAAAAGTCATATTTTTGATAAAAATATTAATTATTTTTCTTTTAAGAAGTTGTTTAAGTTTTTCAAATATTACTAAATGAATAAAGTTTCTTTGATAATGTGTGTGTGACCCACGTTTGTTTTCATTCTTCAGAAATACAGCATCTGACATCCAGCTGTTATTGAATAGCAGGTTAATCGGTTGTCAGACAAATGACACTCTCTTTTTACTCTTACGCAATAGATAATTACATCATAGGCAATATTTAATTACTTTTACATTGAAAACTATAACTTCTATGATTAAAAAATTTTTTTCTTGCATAAAGTTTATTGAATGGATAATTAATGATTGCAGATTTTACTTAAATTTTTCTATAAAATGTAAAAAGACAAAACTCAGTTTTGATTTCAAAATTTTCTTTGTAATGCTTATTTTGCTGGAGTATGAGCTCAAATGAATATTTATAAATCACCATGGTTATGTAGATAAAATATAAGTCAGATGATCTGAAATGTATAATATCTAGTTTCATTCAAAATTTTTATAATAATTTAACCCACGATCATTTTTAAATATAAATATCATGGTTTTAGTCTTTTATCAGTTTCATAAAATTTAAAGATTGAATTGTTTTTACTTTCCTACAAATTTATATATATATATATATATAAAATTGCCAAACAATTTATGATTTTCCAGATTTATAAAATTTAAAATGCAATTCTCACATTTTTTTTTTTTTTTTTTTTTTTTTTTTTTTTTTTTTTTAACCATATCTCGTAAAACTGAAGTTATGTCATATGTGTGAAGAATAATTTAACACACGGCTAGCTTATTTCTATATTTATTTAACATTAAAAAAAACACAGGTAAATCACACACGCTACACAGAAAATGAAAACAGAAGAATATTAAAACAAGGAAAACTCCGACAATCATAATCGAGCAGCATTAGGCTCTAGGGTTAGAGCTCGTCTGGTACTCTCAGTTCGCTTATGATCGCTAGATGGCGTTGCTTTATTACAGACTCCCCCTCTGGCTCTGAAACCGTCTCGATGATGAGCCAGGATTTGACTGTCTGATTTTTGGAGGTCTCCCTCGTTTTCTTAAGGGAGCAACTGGACCTCTGTCTTTCGATGAAGGTAGTTGGTATGGCTTTATCACATTCGTATGATATGTACCTAACACTTGATCAGGTGCAGCAGGATCTGCAACATCATATGTGGTAGGAGACCTGTTTGTAAGTATGAGGTATGGACCTTCACGTCTTGGCATAATTTTTTACTTTTCTTGTTCCTGGAATTACTTATTTGATGTAGAGTAATCCACACTTTGTCACCTGGCTTATAGTAAGCCTGTCTATGTCTTTTGTCAAAATAGACCTTTCTTCTATCTTGTTTTTGTTCTACTCGCTCCTTGATTTGAGGAGTCAGGCGAGCAAACCTTTTCAAATAAGGCGTTATTTCAGGGACAAAGTTATCATTATTAATAATTGATCTCATGTCATGACGAACATCATCCGTCGTCCTAAGCTCTCTGCCGAATTGCAGATAAGCGGCAGTGTGACCAGTGGTGTCACATCTAGCTGTATTCATGGCAAAACGAATCATCGGAAGATGTTCTTCCCAGGTATCATGCGCATCGCCTACTAAGATGGCTAATCTAGGTTTCAAATCTCTGTTCTTACGTTCAGAGGGATTCGCTTGAGGATGATAAACAGGGATAAGGTCCTGTTTGATATCTAACAAATGACAAATTTGTTGCATGACGGCACCAACAAATTGAGATCCGTTGTCACTGATTAATCTCCGAGGAAGTCCATAGCGTAGATAAACTTCCTCAAGTAGCGTTTTGGCACAGTTTGACGCTGTGGCTTCATTAAGACAAATAACTCAACCCATTTGGTACTCGTGTCTTCCACAATAAATATCCATTTCTTTCCTGTTGAAGTTTCTGGAAGAGGACCAAAGAGATCAATAGCAAGAGTTTCGAATCTTTGCGCATAAATAGGCGTTCTAAGCAAACCAGCAGGTTTCTGATTTGTTGGTTTATACCGATTACATTCCGCACATGTTTTGACATAATCAGAGATGTACTTCCTCATGCCTGTGAAATAATATTTGGAAGCTATCTTATTGTAGGTACCTTCTACTCCATAATGACCAGCTGTAGGAGCATCATGGTATTCTTGCAAAATTCTTTGTCGTTCTTGGATAGGAACAACCAATTGCGCATCGTCTGAATCCGTTTCAGGCGAATAACGATACAAAATACCTTCGTTCATTATATATCCTCGACTGATATAGTTAGCAAAGTTTTCATCCTTATCATTGTTTTCCAGACAATCGATAATTTTCTTCAGATCTGGATCTGCCAATTGTTCTTTACGAATATCACTTGATTTCCTAGTTGGCATATCGACAGAGATTGCATTCATTTCACAGTTTGGATTATCATGAAAGTCAGTTGGTCTTGATAACATATCGGCCACAACATTTGCCTTTCCAGGTGTACATTCTATTTTTAAGTTAAATGATTGGATCTTTAAAGCCCATCTTGCTAAGCGTCCCGAAGGAGACTTTATGATCAGAAGCCATTTAAGAGGTTGATGATCAGAAGCAATAACCACTTCTTGGTGGTCAATGTAGCCACGAAATTTTTCCAATGCCCAAACTACTGCTAAAGCTTCACGCTCAGTAGTGGAATAGTTGTGTTCTGCTGGGGTCAACAAATGACTCGCATATTCGATAACGTGTTCTTCTGGGCTATTTCCTTGTAGAAGAACTGCGCCAAGGGCATAGTTACTAGCATCAGTGCGAATTACAAAAGGCATAGATCCATCCGGTTGTTTTAACACAGTAGCTGTTGTCAAACGTTCTTTCAAAGTTTCTAAAGATTTTTGCTGTTCGAATCCCCACGACCAATTGACTTTTTTCTTAGTTAGGTAGCTAAGAGGCCGTGCTATGTCCGCAAAGTTCGGAACATATCTTCTGAACCATGAACAGGTTTGTAAGAACGATTGGAGCTCTTTGACATTATTTGGAACAGGAGTTCTTTGGATAGATGCAATTTTCTCTCGATCAGCTTCAATTCCATTTCTGGTGATCCAAAATCCTAAGTACTTAACACGTTCACAAGAAAATTTGCATTTATCTCTATTTGCATGGAGTTTAAATAGAGAAAGTCTCTCAAAAACAGTCTTTAGGTCTTTCAAATGCTTGTCAAATGAATCCGATAGGACTATGATATCATATAAGTATGAGAGTGCGAAGACATCTTTCAGACCACTTCTCAATTGGTCTATTAGGCGTTGAAAGGTGGCAGGTGCATTTCTTAATCCAAAAGGCATACGTAGATAACGATAAGTGCCAAAAGGACAAATAAAAGCAGTTTTGTCCAAATCAGCCTCATCTACTTGAACGTGATGATAACCAGACTGTAAGTCAATGGTAGACATATAGGATGTCGGTGTCGCTTTGTTCAAGAAATCGTCCATTCAAGGTAATGGGTAAGTGTCAGGTTTTGTAACAGCATTGAGACCTCTGTAATCTACACATAACCTGATTTTCCCATTGGGCTTTTCTACGAGTACAACAGGAGCAACATAAGCTGATTCACATGGTTCGATTATATTCTTTGTTAACAGTTCATCAATTTGTTCTTTAAGTATTTCTCTCTTGGCTGGAGACATACGATACAGTGGAACAGATACAGAATGAGGGTCTAATGTCTCTATTCTGTGCTTAATGAAAGGAGTGGGCTCTCCCCCTGGTTCAAAGCAATGCTTGTAATTTTGAAGTAAGCAATTTAGTTTGCCTCTTTGCGTCTCTGTTAGATGTCTCCCTTCATCGCTTCTCAAGTGAACTATAGTTGTAGTTTCAGGCACCACTGAAGTTTTAGAAATGTTTGATGCTTTTCTTGCATTAGTAGGTTTTACATAGAACAAATACTGTCTCTGTGGATTTTCGCAAAAATGCCAGGTCCCATTTTGAACATCGAGAACAATACCAGCTGCATGGAGAAAATCTTTTCCTAAGAGTGTGCTGTTATCCTTGGCTTCAGGTAGAACGAGAAGTTCTGTTGACACACTTTTACCTTCTATACACAGATTGACGATGGTTTTAAGGGCAACCATGGACTGAAGTTTTCCATCAGCAAGAGTGAACAGAAATTTTCTTGTTTTCAAAAGCAACTCCATTATCTCGTAAAAAGTTATATAACTTTTCTCCTGCAATAGAATGTGAAGCACCAGTATCTGCGCAAACTGCAATCTTCTTACCAAACAATTCGAAGACAATCATACTTGACATATCTGTATTTATATTATTAATGAATAAGTTCATGCAATTAACAGTTGTATCTTCATGTTTAGAACTTGTACAAATAGAACATTTTGATCTGATAACTCCAGGCGTTCCGCAACCGAAACATCGGATAGATGATCTTCCATCTAATCTAGAAGTAGAGGAACGAGTTATTGGAACTTTTGAATATCGATTTTGAGCATTTTCTGTAGCATTGATCACAGGACGAAATTTTCTATCTGGGATAGTTTTCCTGTTTGCATCTCTTGAATATGTTTCCCTTTGAGACTGGTTCAATTGCTTCTTTGTTCCTTGCCGGACATTCTCATAAGCATCCAGTTTTTCAGTTATATCTAGAGGATTAATCCAGTTTGCCCAAGAATCAAGAAAATGATCTTTGACTTATGGAGGAGTTCGTTTCTTAATTTGATCAGCAATTATTAAGCTTTTGAGTTGATCAAAAGTTGTAATATTCATTTCTTTTATCCATCCCTCAAAATAAGAGGCTAATTCAAAGTAAAAGTCTCGCCATGTTGTATCAGAACTTTTTCTGTGTTGTGAGAATAACTGTCGAAACTTATCAGCAGTAACCCTAAATCTTTTAAGGAGCATTTCCTTCACCTTTTGGTAATTTTGTGCATCTTGTTCATTTTCTCTAGCAAGCAGTTGTGCTATTTCAGTTGGCAAAGATCCAATTAAATATGGTATCCAAAAAGACTCGAGAAGATTCATAAATTTCAACTGTCAATATAATTAAAAATAGACCAATTTCATCTTCTTTTGGATTAAATTTAGGAATGATACGATTAAGTTCGAATTTTTGACATTCAGAATCAGAAGCGCCTACAATGGAGGTAGATGCCTTTTGAGCTTCGAGCTGGAGCCTAAGCTTTTCCAATTCAAAACCACGTTCATTTTCTAAACGCAATTGTTCTTCAACTTGTAACTTACGTAATCTTTCTTCTTCAATTTCCTTTTCTTTTGCTAATCTCTCAAATTCTGCTACTTTTTCAGCCTCTAAGCGATCTTCTATTATAACACTAAGTATGTTTTTCACAAGTTCTTCATCATAATTATCACTTTTAGTTATAAGTTCTCTAAGGTCAATTATTTTCATCTCATCAGACACAGCTAAACCAAACTCTGTTGCAAGAGTTCGGAGGTCTTGTTTTTTAGATTTGCCAAGAAAAGCCATTTTTACCAAAGTCTTTCAATATTAGTGAAATATTTAGAAAATCAAATGATACCAAAAGAAAATTCTTAAACATAAAATTATTCAAATACCAGAAACATCAAATCAAACACTTCAGTATAGCCATTTTAAAAGAAGATAATGTATTTCAATTATTAAAATAACAAAACAACAAGTAATACTTTTGTAGTAAATAATTAAAATAATACTAGAAACTAGCCAGTACAATTACTAAAAATATTAAATATATAACACAAACACTGTAAAATCATCACTACCTACTACTTCATACGAAAATAATAACCTTGTGAATTGTATATATAAAAAGTATCATTTAAATTTTCAAACAATTTTTGAATATATAGAAAACAATACAAACATACAGATTAATTTCAGAAATATTATTCATAGAGTATTTAATATTTTCTTATTAGTGCACAAAAATCATTAAGAATATTCATAAATTCTTTCAAATAGATTATTTAATTATTTCCATAGACCACAAACATAAATTATGTATGCAGTAACAGATAATTTTATAATGACAGTTACTCATTCTCAGAAATATGAATCATTAGATAATGTAACTAATATACAAAAAATACACATTTTCCACAACAATAAGATCAATACAAGAATCAAAAATAAATTTTCAAATAAATTTCTTTTAAATAATACTTAGCAATATATTGCTTTAATAATTCAATACTTTTATTTTTGATTTAAAATAGAACATGTATGAAAGATTACATATTTATAAAATTGATAAAATTCTCTTTTGTTATTCCTAAAATCATTTAAATGCAATTAAATAATTAAGCAAATGTATACAAAAACAGTATTATATATCATATAATGAACACATATGACTTTATTTATTGAATAAGTTTCAATTTCAATAAATCTTATACTTATTTACTATAAAATAAAATATACATTCATAGAGAAATAAGATTCTCTTTTAAGAATTATTTAGCTATGAGAAAAAAAAAAAAAAAAAAAAGGACCCCTTCCTTCCTTCGAAAGGCACTGGAAAGTAATAAATTTCTGTTGCGGGAACAGAATCGCATTCCTAAAAGAAAAGAAAACAAAACAAGCGCGTAGCTTCTCGGCGGCAGTGGTCTGGGTGACTAACTTATTTTCCAACAATTTTGCGAATTTCGTTTTTAAAGTAACCTGATTTCGCCTTTAATATTCAGTATAAATGATTAAATTATACGACTACTTAAACACATTATATATATATAAAATAATATTAAACACTTCACACATTGATACAAAACAGAAGCAAAATAATCATAAAATAGAAATGAATAACAAAGAGACATGTAAGCGGATCTGCTGCTCGAAATATATATATATATATATTTTAGAAGCTTGGATAAGCCAAATTTAATTTATATATGATTGTTTAGATAAACAATATGAATTTAGATTGTATGAGTTTGGATAAACTCATCAACTCCGACGATTCAACAAAATGTAAATCACAACAAAAATATACTTATCGTTTTGGATTCAGCCGCACGTCTTGGGCGTCAGATTTTCTATGTCATATGTGTGAAGAATAATTTAACACACGGCTAGCTTATTTCTATGTTTATTTAACATTAAAAAAAACACAGGTAAATCACACACGCTACACAGAAAATGAAAACAGAAGAATATTAAAACAAGGAAAACTCCGACAATCATAATCGAGCAACATTAGGCTCTAGGGTTAGAGCTCGTCTGGTACTCTCAATTCGCTTATGATCGCTAGATGGCGTTGCTTTATTACAAAGTTTAAAAGTGCTAACAAATAAAGATTTTTTAATTTCAGAAAATTTAATATTATTTACCATTTTTGGTAAACAATACATGTTTTTACTTAATAATTTAATATATCGTGTGGTTCGCTCTAAGAAAATCTTTAATTCTTTATCCAAATATGCATCTTTTGTTAGGACTTGAAAGGTACTTTGTTATACAAGCTGACTGGCAACTTCAAAAGGACCGTGGAACTACTCTTGATGCCACTTCCCGAATATTATGCCAAGCTGTTACGCAGAGCTATCTATGGACCTGGAAAAGACGAAGATCTTTTATTGGAAATCTTGTGCACCATCACAAACATTCAAATCAAACAGATCAAAGAGATATATCAATGCAGTAAGAGCATCCTTAATATCATTTTTCAAAATTTTTAGTTATGTTTAGATATAAACGTTTCTTGATTAACATTTTTAAAAAATGGTTTTGTAATTAAGAGCAATTTATTGGACTTGTTATCAGATGTTTCTTACTGTAAAATTACTTTAAGTAATTTTTAATTATGAGTACCAGTGAGTACTATATAAAATATTTTAGAATGTATTTGTCTTTTCAATTAAAAATAATGAAACAGATATAAAAATTATAATTTCTTTTAATTTAATCATTTTAATCAATTTTTTTCAACCACAAATAATTATTCAACATACAACAAATCTTAAAAACCCATTTACTTCTAAGTATATTTTAATTTATTTAATATTCATTCTGTTGAATTCTACATTTTCGTAGAAAGACAATATTTAGCAAAAATGATTTCCTTAACCAGTCAACTTTATTTCAATTTCGATCCCTATTTGATTTTATGAGAAATATTTTTATATAGAACACTCGTCTTTCAATCTCATAAAGTATAAATTATTGATTTATTTTAATTTTAATGACATCCTAAATCACATTTTTGTGTTGTTGTGTCTTTCTACAATTAAATTTCCACTAAATATATATTTACGCCAACAATTATGTTACTTGTTAATCATACTTCTTGCAATTTTATAACAAAAATAAAAAATTTATAAAATTGTATTGTTTTATTTAAAAAAATAATAAATCATGGTTATTTCCTTCATAAAAATATTTTAAAAATCACATTACATTTTTAAAATCTAAAGATGATTTCTTAAAAATATGTTATAAATTATTTCATAATTAGTTCATAATATAAATAATTCTTCTGAATAAAATACTCTAATCATCCAAATTTTTATGATAAGCATTTTTAGTTGATAAAAAGAACTGATTTAAGATATTGGATACAAAGAACAATATTATACTTAGAAATAATTAGTTTATATATATTGAATGTGTTCTGCAGAGCAGAATAATCACAAAAGTCAATGGCATTCATACCCATATCACGTTCTTCGTTTAAAAAAAACATAAATTAAACAATAAAATATATAATAAATATAAACCCCACATTATTGTTTAAAATTAAATGGTGGAAGTGTGACAAAAGAGCGTTTATATGTATATAGATGATGACTTACAATATTGCTATAGGCGCAGTATATCCATTTTTGGACCTTGAGCCATAAAAGCCAACCAATCATCATGATATTGATATTGATTGAGAAAGAGTACTACGTGATATTTATTTTGTTGATTCACACAATTAGTGACGAAAAAGTGATGAAGTTCATTATAACTTTGCAGAAGATAATTTTTACTTGTTATATATGATCATAAATAGTGCAACTACATATTATTCGGCATAAGTAGTAATTAAAAATAATTGAAAACTAATGCATCACTTTTGTACAACGTATGACATAAATATTAGTAATAAAAAATCACGTGTTAATTATAATCATTCCATACAGACCTTACATTGCAAAATACAAGATGTTCTAGAGTTAGTTGAAATCTAAAGAAATTGAAAGACAGAGTTAATTTTTGTTCATTATTCATTTTAGTATATACATCTGAAATATATTAGAAAGCTTTTGAAATTTTGTATATTTATAAACTATACTTAGTATATATATACATATGTTTTCAGAGTTTGGAAAATCGTTGGAAGAATCTATTCAGAATGATTGTCAGAGTAAATTCAAGCACATGCTACTCCTGATTTGCAAGGTAATGGATAACTTTAATGGAAATCTTTTTGATTAAGTATATACGAAGAGAGGGAATTGATAATTAATTACAACAAAAGCGAGTCTTCAATGAGAAAAAGTGAACACCCTACTATAATGTTTAAACTGTAGCCCTAAAATGTAAATATCCCAAAACTAGATATATCTTAATAAAAAAAAGAATGTCACAAAATATGATATTCTCATTATCAGAAATTAATGTAATATAAAAAGTTATCTTACAAAGAAGTGACCATAGAAATAAAATCAAATATATTTGTTTTCAAATTCAGAAAAATAAATAATACTAAAACCATAGAGTTTCTAATCAGAAATTAGTCGTGTAACAAAGAAATGAATGTCAGAAACAATAATGAAAAGAATATCGCAAAATATAATACGTTAATCATTAGAAACAACTTTCACAAAACTAAGTATCCACGAATGAAAGACATGTCGAAAATAAAATACATTTGCTTTTACAGGGAAAAAATTCAAAAAGAGTAATGGCCACCAAAACCACACAGAACATAATGAGATAAAAAAAAATGAACCTTATTAAAAGAAACATCACAAATAAAAACGATTGTCACAAAACTGGATATACCTAACTAGAAAAAAATAAAATTAAAAATCAATTATTTATCCATGTACAACAGTTAGAAAAAAAGCTC
Source organism: Latrodectus elegans (assembly GCA_030067965.1). NCBI lineage: Eukaryota > Metazoa > Arthropoda > Arachnida > Araneae > Theridiidae > Latrodectus > Latrodectus elegans. The sequence continues at coordinate 109,741,480 of CM057820.1, forward strand.
TAAGACTGTATATTCTTGTCAGAAAAAAGAAGCAAAACTTTACGTGTTATAAAACCTTCATAAACGTATACCTTCATCAAAGAAAAGGAAATGAATATAAGTTGACGCAAAGTTGAAGAACACGTGATTCCTTCTTGTCAATAAACATGACATTTTAATATAATTACTGATATTCATTAGAATAATAGAAGTTTGGTTTGTTTGTCGCTCAACGGTCATTTTTTGCTTTCGAGGGCTAATTAGATCGGGAACTACGGCTTAAAGTGGATTCCGAACCACTACAAACATCCATTCCCAAGGTGGTATTCGAACACACGAATTGTTGAACTGAAGGCAAGAGCGCTAACCATTCGGCTGCCAGCTCGGCTAGAATTATAGAGGAACGTCCTGTACATTTTCAAACGATCGTATCGGGTACAAGATGTCTGTGAACGTGAAAATTAAGCAGTATTTATTTATCTTATCAATAAGCATCCACGAATAATTAACTAATGTAAGTTGCATTAAAAGTTTTATTTTAGAGAAAGACAAAAAAGAAGAGGAAGTAATCATTTTTGTTACTTGATTTGAGCCGCGACCATTAATTAATCAAGCAGTTAATTCTCTAATTCAAGAGTAGTTATTATCTTCTTTGTTTATTTGAAGGTATTGACTAACGGAGAAAATACGTTTTGCACAGATACCATTTGCTCCTCATTCCTCTCAACTCAGAATTTAAATTTCTATAAAAATAAATTATAGCATGCAGGATTTATAATGAAGAGTGTATGTAAAAATTAATCACAATGGAAGTGTATAAATGCAGGTCAAAAATTGCGCTTATATTTCTTAATATAAGCAGAAGTTTTAATAATTATAGTACGTGACTGGATATAAATTAAATTTGATTAATCATTATTCTATGGTCCCACCCTATAGACAGTAGAGGTGAAAATGAACACTATTTCACATATAATTCCAGCATCCATTAATGTTTTACATTGGTGCCCTGATACGAGTCTCTTTTTCCTGGCTATCAATTAGTCATTTAATTTACATGATCGGTAATAAGTAATACTTCACATTTTAACCAACTTTTTTGGTGTTATCTACTCCAGTTTCTACATAGAGATTCATATACTCCAATTTTATGACTCATAGAAGAGTGACTTTCTAAAATAAAAGAGGTTTCATTATTAAAAATCTTACAAAATAGTGCTTGATGTAATCCAGTATTACTATACAGTATAAGCACTTCACATACGGGGCCGCGGTAGCCTAGTGGTTAGAGTATCGGCCTTCCATCCGGTAGGACAGGGTTCGATTCCCAACGCTGCCAAAGATCCACCCAGTACATGCAATATACATGCTCGTTAAATCTGTTGAATCGAAAGTCCTGTGGTCGGTCATTGAACAGTTACCATGGGTGCAATGATCTGGAGAAAGCTTCCTCCACTTTCAGATCAATGTCAAAATTGAAGGAGTGAATTCGCTTGTGGTGCCATCTATCGGAGAACTTTTTTAAAAAAGAGCAAAGCTATAATTTTATTCTCGTGGTGCTCTGATTAAAACGAAAGACACTTCCTATTGACTCAAATTCGCATTGCCAAGGCATAGCAAGTTTGTCTTGTCTAAGTGTCATAAATAACAACAGAAACAACAATAACTTTGCATACAAAAACACCAAGGTTATCTATTTTGATAGAACAATATCTTGATGCAAGAAACGATTGCTGAATTACTTTGGGTCTATTGCTTTAAATTGAATATGGTAAAAATAAACAAATATACGTGTTCTTCAAATTGAACGGTTTTTGATATGTTATTGGCTTATTTAAATAAAACTAACCATATCCATGAGACAATATACCCTTTCATGTCTATCCAAGAATAATTCAGTAAATAGGAGGGTAATAGGAGATGAATGTAAATAGGAGGGTAATAGGAGGTGAGTGTAAATAGGAGGTGAATGGTTTCTAATGATTAACGTACTATATTTTGCGATATTCTTTTCATGACGGTTTCTGACATTCATTTCTTTGTTACACGACTAATTTCTGATTAGAAATTCTACATCTTTAGTATTATTTATTTTTCTGAATTTGAAAACAAATATATTTGATTTGATTTCTATGGTCACTTTTTTGTGAATAGGAGGTGAATGGCAATGTTCAATTCTCTCTATATATATATTTGTATGAGATAATACTTGGAAAACTCACTGTATTCGAATGGCAATGTGACTACTTAATTTTCCAACATTAAAAAAACATGGACGACAAAAAGGATTCCTAAAATTTTCCTTAAAGATAACAAGGCTGATAAAAATATCTATTATTGTCTGGAGGGACATAGTGTAACAGATTTATTCTCACTCTGAGCTGTAATGCCGATAAAGGGGAACATACATTGTTACTAAAGAAACAAATTCAATTGTACATTGAATTTTCTTCAATGCACAATTGAATTTGTTTCTTTTCATTATAAACAGTTTTATTTAAATTGATTTAATATTTACTAAGTTTACAGACGATAAAAATGCAAGACATTTTTGAAAAAATGTTATGGATTCTTTCGATTGGTAGAACACTGTAAAATTTAGAAACGATATAGTATCTCCGATTCATTTTATGGTTTGTGACCGTTGTTGCAAATTTCATAGAACTGGACACTGTTATTTATCAGGAATGGTATTAGATTTTTGTATAACTTTTCCAAATTGCATGAACTCAACGATAACCATGAAGACAAAAATGTGTTTCAATCACATAAAAATACATGCTTATCTTACATTATTTAAATGGTATCCAGTGTCTGCATACCACAAAATTTCCCTATTTCTTCTCAGTTTTCAGTCATTTTCGAATTTTTGTATTGTTTTATAAGCGTTTCAGGAAATGATTTTTGTAAATGACCTCAAATGATGATTTCTTTTACAGGCTGAAAGAAATGAAGGTGTAGTGGCATTAGATAAAGTTCGAAATGATGCAGAAGTTTGTACAACTACATTATTCTAGTAAATATTTTGTAATAGGTCGCAATAACGAGTTTTCTGACTGATTCTGTGTTTGACAGGCATTGTTTGAAGCGGGGGAGGCCGAGTGGGAAACGGATGAAGCAGCTTTCAATTCTCTTTTTGCATTCGAAAGTTACGAGCACCTGAGATTTGTCTTCCAAGAGTATGAAGATATCACTGGCCGCACCCTCTCCGAAGCCATAGAAGCTGAAACGTCAGGCTATTTGAAGAAAGCTCTTCTCACTATTGGTTCGCTTATTTCTCCTTACATTATTAACACTCGTTTAGAATTTAAATTCATAATATTAGCGTCTAATTATTTGATAATTTTAGCCAAAGTATGTTATAATAAAATTCTCTTTATATATTATAATAATTATGAAATAATAAACCGAAAGAAATGATGAAATTCTGACATCAGGAAGTAATGTAGTTACTCTACTGAGAATATATAATTATTAAATAATTTCTTAATTTTTTTTGCATTAATGTAAATTTCCATTAGATCTCGTTGATTGAATATTAGATTGAAATATAGAGTAATTTCTGATTTCTACATCATATGCGCAGTTTCGTATTTCAATTGTTGTTGTTGTTTTCTTGTGTCAGCTAGACTGGAAATATGGGGTGCGTTGCTTCACTTTTCCATCTGAACCATAGTTTGATATAGAGTCCGACTTCCTCTGCACACACACATGCCATAGGTACCCATTTATGGGATAGGCAATCATTCACAACCCATTCACACAAGGAAAGGAGAAGGACAGGAGAGAGAGAGAGAGAGAAATTACATCGATGCCCAAACCAGGATTCAAACCCAGGACCTCCAGATGCGCAGCCAGTATATAGACAGAGTCTATATATAGTCTTATATAGACAGAGTGGATGACCCATATTTCAATTCACACAAGTTTAATTTAACAAACTTAAAATTTCTATATAATAGATTAAAATATCGTGAAATCGATGTAGGAAGCGTATCCAACGACCAATTTTAAACAGCAATTAATTTTAATATTTGTATAAAAATCAATATGGATACGAATCGTATAAAACTGAAACACAAAGTTTTTTATTTACCTTTACCTACATGGATCCAATGTTGTTGCAGTTAAGTTTTCTTATAAAATACTTATAATTTAATAAGCAAATTCGAAAGCAGATAAATATCAAAACTAATGCATTAATTTATTGAATGTCAGTAATGTAAATATTCTTAACAAGCGTGTAAATGTTTTTGTGATAATTGTGTCTGATTATTGATATTTTTATCCGGCTTGATTTAATTTGCTTATCGCTCAACGGTCATTTTTTGCACACGAAGGATAATTAGACTGGGATTTACGGTTTAAAGTGGATTCTGAACCACTACAAACATCTATACCTAAGGTGGGATTCGAACTCACGAACTGTTGAACCGAGGGCAAGAGCGCTAACCATTCGGCTGCCAGCTCGGCTATTTTTATCTGGGAATGTATAGGATGTTTAATTGGTTATTATACGATTAATTTTTGCATATGTTGGCTAATTTAATGACTATATAAGATAAGGCCGTCGAGAATATGATCAGGCGAAAATTATATATAATATAGATATAATTAAATTGAACTTCATTTATTTCCTTATCACAAAATATCGATTTTTGAATTTTTTTTTATCTAATCAAAAAAAATATTGTGAGATTTATTTCAATATTTATTGTATAATTCTCAATAAACTATTTTCCGTAAATGTGTATTTAAAGTCTTGCTTACAAATCATCATATTAAATGGCATTCATAACATGATTTATAACAAAATGGTGGGAAATTTAATGACTTAATTTCAAGAATGAAAATGAATAGTAGTTCACAAATTAAAGAAATTTTGTGCGCTTATTGAAACTTTAATTATATTTCTCTTCAATACTTCTAATGGGATTTTTAGGATCATTAAGCTAGATATAAATCCATGATGATTATAGGTTATTCTCGTTAGATGTTGCGATTATGTTTATATTGTAGCAATATTATGTTTCTTAACATGAGTTTGGTTTTAAAGTCTTTATCGCATTTTCTATTGTTTTAGTCCGATGTGTTGAAAATACCCCAGCTTACTTCGCCCGTAAACTTTACAGAGCACTTAAGGTAAGTTTATGATTATTTTATAGTTACTATTCATTTTTTTTTCTACATAGTATAAATCCAATAAAACTTTTATTCTAACGTTGATGATCATAAATTTTAACATATCATAAAGACGCACAGCACTATGTAAATTATTTCACATATATTTCACGAAGCGATATAAAAGTAATTCTTGACAAAAATTAAAGTATATTAGAGCAGCCACCCGCTTTGAAGAGAAAAAACTAAACAAAAGACAGGAAATTGTTTTGACTATTGGGATATGTTTTTTTTTTTTTTTTGTAATTTTTGCCAATGTGATTTAGATGGAATCATATTTTATATATAGATAATCGGTTTATTTGTCACAGTGGACATTTTTTCACATGAAAACTAGATTGGGATTATTTATTTAAGATGAATTCCAAACTTCCCTGCTGTAAAATGGGATTTCGATCCATGAACTGTTAAAATGTAGGACAGAGCATTAGCTATTCAGCTGACAATTTAACAGATTATTATTATTATTATTATTTTTTTGGAAATTTATGCTTGTGTCAACTATGCTTATGTTTCGCTAGATTTTGAAGAATCATGAGTCGTAGATTCCCGAGTATTCTTTCAAGAATATGTAAGTTATATTCAAGACTTTTTATCGGAAGTTTCATTTTTTTATGGATATGTGGTATCATTCTAAGAGAAAGCTGCACATAATTCTGGAGAATAGTGCGGGCTATTCTTATGAAATCCTACTTTTTGTCTTTTTTTGAGGCTCTTTTATCAAACCATGGTTTATCAGAAAAGTAATATACTTCCAATAAATACCAAAGTAAGAATACCAAGATGTTGTTATGACATATTTTAAAATAGGCTCTGAAGCATTTAACTTAAAAAATCTGAAGCCATCATTGTCTTCACTAGAAAAACTTTAGGAAACATTCTACTCTAAGGCTAAAGAAACTGCTTGATCTATCAATAGAAAATTAAAAGTAGTGAACGAAAATTAAACAAAATATTGAGCAAACTTCATATTACACACACGCACGTATAACTGTTTTAATAATAACGATTCACAGAGTTGTGTTAAGTTAAGGAATGAAGTTTTTTACAACAGACTGCTCCTAACATCTGATAAATGTTGCTTGGTATTTTTTTCCTATAATTTGCCTTCTTTGAGCTTTAGATAGTGAGCTGCATTCAAGTATCACATAGCAAGAATTCCAGAAAACGTCAAAGTACGATTTCTAACAATTTAATATGCTACAAAACGGAACCATAACTCTCTCACTACTCAGAAAGATCGAGGATGAAATCTAAGACATTTCACACAGAATTACAAAGTTTTTACCACTTGAAAAATTGAACCCAAGTAATTAAAATATTTTTTTTACACCACACTATAATGCCCAAAGAAAAATAGTCCAGCTGACTGATAACAGGTGATCCATCATGCAAAAAATTTGGAATAACTGGTCTCACTAGCAATAATTAGGTAAGTCAAGTTTGAAAGTCTCCTGTTTGGTCGCAGATCCTAAATTACGATTCCGCTTTCTGGAGCGAAATTAACCTTCTATTTTTTGGTGCTTTTGATCTTCTTTTAATGAGAAACTGTATCATTCTTTCGCTTCGGTAATGAAGATTAAAGTCTCATGAAATTGCTGTCGGGATGAATCAGAAAAACAGAATATGGGATAGTGGGAATAAATCATAACAAATTATGAATGATGACCCCGAAATGAGAAAAATAACCATATTATTGAATAAAAACAAGTAGTTAATGGTTTTAATGCTGCTTTGAGAGATTCCTTGATCTTCTTTTAATGAGAAACCATATTATATATTATACAAACCATATAACTGAAAGTACTTAAATTATTCATAAGTATTTTCAGATCCTCATAAGCACGCATTTGGGTGTTTTATTATGATTGAAAAAGGAACGTAAGCTTTATCGCAGAATATGATGCGATTGGAAATTCATTATCATCTATATTTCTTACTACGTCTGTTATAAAGTCTATCTTCGAGAATATTTCCCTATATTCCAAAATCTTAATTATTTCAATATATTTAACATTGTTATTTGATCTTTTCAATGAACCACACTAAAGTGAATGCTTTTCCATTACGTTTCCACCCCTCTCCATATCCAAGCAATTAAGACAATAAGTTACGACAAAAAGCTGTTTTGGAGCTTTATGCTCATAGGCTTATAGCTCGCATTGAGTAAGATTGAGTTTTTATTTGAAACCTAAGCGAAATTGATGGATTGATGATTTTGAAAAATGGATTGAAAATCAAAACGATGAATCCAAGCAATGAAGATAAGCATATTGTTTAATTGACAAATGAAGGAGAAATTAAGCCACCTGGAAGAACAAAGACGAGAAGAAAATCAGAGCCTATTAATTTGTTTCAAAAAGGAAATTCTTGCGTCTATTTTCTCTTTAGGACTCGTTGACAAATCTAAGATCCAAAAGAAAGAAAGAGCTCCGATACCAAGTTTTTCTCTTAATTTCTTGCTTGATCATATCGAGGATACGATAGCATTGTGTGATCCATGGCTTCTCTTTCTCCACAAGAGCATTTATCCGTTGAAGAAAGTCTGAATTTATTTAATTTAGCATTTGTCGGAAGAAATCTAGTTCTAACTCAACCTAGCCACACTTCTTCAAGGCGAGAACAAATATAATTGCGGCGAATTTTCGTGATAGAAACGTGTGCGAAACGTTAGAGGAATATTTACTTTTATTCCATTCGTTGTTACTTTCTTTAAATTTACTTACATCTCTAATTAAGATTGGTTACGACAAAACTATTTTGGATCTTTATGATCGTAGGCCTATAACTGGCATTGAGTAAGAATAAGTTTTTTCAGAAAGCGCTTATATTAGACACAGAAAGCTCCAATTAAGACAATAAGCACACATATTATATGTAAACATTCTAATCTTGCCAAAAAACAAGGGAATAAAATATATGCAGACGATAAAAAGTGATATTCAAAACAGAAATGGAGCTTGTTTACGATTTTTCTAATAAGTGCAGATAATATTTATAAAGAAAAAGTATATGAATGGGAAAAGAAAATCATTTATGAAAACGTTTAAGTCAATTTGCTCATAAATTTTTCAAATTTGCTTATAATTTTAATGTTTTATGAATTAAACAACACATTAAAATATGTTTATATACTCTTCTTTTCCTATTTCTGACTATTATTTTTATAAATTATTTCGTTTCTGAAAGAAATTCCTTAAAGAAATCAAAGAAGTTAATGATTTTATTTATCTATTGTTACATTTATCATTAGAATGATATCATTCAAAATAATATCTAATTTTAAAGCCGAAATTATAATAAGAAACAACTTGTTTATGATTTAATAAATAATAATTTCATAATCAGTCCAAATTTATCATCAGATACAATCTGTTATTTCTCAGCTCATGCATTAAGTTGTTTCAAAACATTTTTAAGTCATATTTCTACAAAATGTTTTTGAAACTTTATGATTGTTATCTAAACTTCAAATGTTATTTTGTGATGATTTAATACAATATTTGAAAAAGAAATATCAAAATTATATTAATTTCATTTTGCATGATTTATAAATATAATATTTTGAGCTAAAGTTAAGGAACATATGAATTTTATTTGGTATAAAACAGATATATTTAATCACATATAAATTAAAAATTATGCTTGTGGGGGACCTTTAAAGACTATTTAACTAATCTAAACAATTTTATTCAACAAAATATTTTTAAAATTTCATTTCTTACCAGTTGTATTTTGCATATGATGATCACGGATGTGATTCTTTCAACCCAAATTTATCTTAGTTCCTTATATTATTTTAAAGATATAAAAAATTTTCTTGGATAAAAAATTTCTGAACTTTAGTCATTAATTTCCCAGGAATAAACCTCTACTATGTGAATGGAAAATCTAAAATCATAACTGTTACATTAACTCGTTGTTTAAAAAAACAATTTACAATGGATAAATAAATAAATCATTTTACTTTTTATTGCATCTCAAATAGGGTGCTATTGTTACATGGCAGCTCAGAGATCATTTCGAACAGTGATAACAGTCTCGAGAAAAATTTTAGTTATTTAGCAAGATGCAACTAATACATACACAATCTTATGAAATTTCATATATATATATACGAGCCAATATGAAATAAATAATAATATCGTTGAGTGAATCAAGTAGGAAATGGAAGATAATTAAATTTATCGTGTACTTTTATCAAATTTTAATTTATTCAAAGTAAATACATATTATTGAAAAAGCTAATTTGATTAATTCTGCATAGGTATTTATTTACTTCTGTTTCAGTAAAAATATAACTAGATAAAAATACAATTCAATAACAATGTAAAAAGAAAGTCATCTTAACTTGAGATTTACAAAGGAACCTAAAAACACACACTATCAAATTATAACCCAAAATATTTTTAAAATTTTTATTTAATACTAAATTGCACAACTTTATTATAGTCAAACAATTAGTTCAAAGAGAAAGAAAGGTTAAATGTATATAGGTTCTCATAATTTTAAGGAAGTATTAAGTGTTATTAAAATATAATAATCCCACGATGACATAGAAAATGATAATTAAGTTAAGAGCCGGCATTTTTCAAGAGAATTAAAAGACTCGGTTTTTTTATCGTATTCAATCATACTTCACTAAATTTACAATTTAACTTTCTTTAATTCAACTTACTACTACTACTAATAATAATATCTATCTATCTAAATATACCCCTACAAGACATTTGAAGGACTAACATGTGTTGCCTCCTGTTAGGTGTTTTTTAGAAAGTAGTATTCCTTCAGAAGTCAGTCGAAAACATACAAGTAACCACCAAGACAGAATTGCATGGAATATAGCAATCCAATATTTTGTTGCTTAGAATAGAGTGCTTAGTATGTTAGTGCTATAAACATCCCTTTCAATAATTCATGGCTTGGAATCCTAACCCAAGCACAAACTGTAAGCAAAAAGATATTTGTAGTGCTTTTCACTTCACATAAGATAATGTCCAATAATCCTAACTCAAAAAGTAACTTTAAGTGAAAAAAGTTTAGGACATATATTGAAGCACATGAAATAATGTTGTCAACAAACACAAAATTAGTACAAAGTAATTTTGTTAATAGTGTAGAAACTAATAAAACAGACGAAAAGTTAAACGCACATATGGAGTGCAATTATTTATTTGTACGTTATTTTCATTTCTATATATTCCTTGGCCTTCTGACAACTTGTGCTGTGTCGAAAAATACGAAATACACGTTAATCAAGAGAGTAAATTTACTTACATTAGTTTGCTTAGAAAATGATGATGACAAATGAAATTGACCTTACAGATGAAATTGCATGAGAAATAAACAACAAAATAGAAACATTTGGCATCAAAGGCAATAAGTGACTTCTGAATTCTCTTCAATATCTGTTGATCCTAAATATCAATCTATAACTTGTAAACACTAGTTCATCAACCGTACATAATCAGCCATTTTATGCATATAGATTTTATCAGCTTGAAAAGTTTCGTAAATATCTGTGGATCTCTGATGTGAAGCTGATTAAAATCACTAGACTTTAGTGCATCTCTTAAAACACCTATCATTTTATGAATACAATGGATCATTCAATGGATCATTAAATAATATAATGTACAAACTTAGAAGTTTAAAGATTTCCATAATTTTCTTTCAGCTTTATATAATCCACACAATTATTTATACTCTAGTTTTCAAAAATTAAAAATGGTTTATTTAATGTAATGTCACGCAAAAATATTCAAAATAAGTACTAACAATATACTCAAAAACGTAAGATCATAAAACGCTTTACATAATTTGCATAAAAAACTCAAGCAATATTTTTGGAAAAAAAATTAGTAAAATAAGTCACACTGACTTTTACAATTTATGAAATTTACATTTTTATCACTTTTATATTTTATTTTAGTACACAAAATTACAAATTTAAGAAATTTTAAACTCGAAATTGTTCATATGCTAACTTTAACTACAGATTATTCCTTGAGAAATACTTTTTTATTTATAACAAAGGGAATTATTGCTTTATTTTGTGCTTTTTCTTTTGTACTTAAGTAAAATACACATTTATTGCAATTTAGTTTGTGGTTAAAGACAATGGTTCAACATGATTGTATTCCTTTGAGAGTCACTAAACTTTCAAAAAGTGTGATTTTTTCTTCTTTTGAAACATTTAATGACTAAATTATAGCGTCGATTGGAAGTGAGAACTTTTAGAAACATTTGACTACTCCCAGGGGGCCAAGCTGTTTGATAACTGTGTAGAAAAACCAGTTGATTAGTTATTCCATTTATGTGTTCCGAGTTCCTAGAGGGAATTCTAATTACTGGTTTTATTTTTATTTGAAAAAAGTTACTTTGTATGAAATAATATAGCATTTTTTTACGATCTTGTAGAAAGCATTAAAATAATCATGTGAAAATGGCTGAAATACATTAATATGAACTGCACTTTTTCACAATAGATATGAATTTAACACCTAATATATACGTATAATAATGAACTTATTTTTATTTGTAATAGTATAAACTGCTTCTTTTGTTATATAAAGTATGAAATTTCTTAAAATTTTATCCAAAAATGGTATTTAAATTAAACATAACTATATTCACATGAATTTATAATATAAATTTAAATAATAAATTGTTTGATATCTAACAACAAATTAGCACAGGTGTCGTATAATCCATGATTCCAAATTCTGCATATTTTTGGAGATGAAGATATGTTGCCAAGATGACGTATCATGCCTGCGCGATGACGTAAATACTAGGGTTACCAAAATAAAATTTCTTGCATAATTCTTATAGGTCTCCATATGTATGACGTAATAAAAACGAGGTTGCCAAAAACATAAGAAAATCCGACAAAAATTGCCAATCTCAAAATTTGGCATCCAGGATTATACGGCACCTGTGTCAACAAATTAAATTATATTCAGCATTTGCTTTACTTCATGCTCAGGGGCCCACCAAGGATGAAAAAGCTTTGATTCGAATCGTAGTCAGCCGTTGCGAAATCGACATGGTTTTCATCAAGTCTGAGTATCAAAAAAGATTCAAGGAAGTACTTGAGGACACTATAAGAGTAAGTAGAAATACGGTTTGTTTTGAGTATTCTAAAAGTAACACAATCAAAATAGACGTAGTCCGCTGTGATGTTGTTTGTTAAATAACAATCGAGATTTAAAAATGGATCCCACAGTTTGCGAAAACGACTCAGTATAGCCAACAATAGAGGACATTATAGATAAGTATAGCCTTGGCTAGTGGTATAACTGCAAACTGCGTGCTCGATATAGTCCATAAAACAAATATATTTTATCAACAGTTATATTTTCATAAAAAATTTATAAGTGCTATTGAATATTTTCACTTAAGTGAACAAAAGATGACTTTTATATAAATAAATAATATTTAAAGTAAATCGAAATGTAAGAGACACCCATTTACTATGATTTAAAGTTAGGAAATGTAAGAAGTTTTCAGTATGTTGCAAAATTTATGCCACTCAAACTAAATGAAGACAACGGTATCAATTATATTAAATTTGATTTCCCATAGTGTAAGCAATTGAAGTATATTTTATCAGCAGAAGTATTTTAATTTTAGAACAAAAGAAAAGTTAAAAATAGGTATATACTGATTTAGTATCTAAAGTATAGAGGATATATATATATATATGTGTATATATATATATATATATATATATATATATATATATATATATATATATATATATGATATATATGTGATATATATATATATATCCTATACTTAGTGCATTTTTATTGTACACATTAACCCTTTTAACAAATGTTTGATCCTCTGTTTCAAAATTCCAGAATATAACTGGTGCTATGAACATTACCATACATGGTTAAGGAATTTCGAACTGATCAATGATGTCATCTAGCGCCACTATTCTCAACAAATGAGTGACCAGTATGCTGTTCTCTCTCGAGGGGGTTTCCGCAGGCTTTTTTTTTTTTTTTTTTGTCGTGTTACAGATGTCATGGTTGGTCTCCACATCTTTGAACCGCGATAAAATCTTTTAAATGATGGATTTATTTCTGCGAAATCATATCTTATGAAAATCTGTCTTTTTAATAATGGCTCTTAATAATAATTTCACCAGGAAGTAACTACATAATATACATACATCCATACATACATACATACATACATACATACATACATATATATATATATATATATATATATATATATATATATATATATATATATATATATATATATATATATTACGTTTCGTTTAAAATTATTGTAAGTTTTCGAAAAAAAATATTAAAAAATGTTTTGCTCCTACAGAAATTATGTCTTAAATACCAAAATTTAATATAATTTTTAACATATTTAAATATAAGAAATTTGTTCATGTTAGCATCAAACTATTTTCAAAATAACAAATAATTTTTAATTCCAAAAAAGGCTTAAAAATTAAAAACTAATGACTTCAATTACAGTGAAATTTAATCGTAATGACAGAAATTGAAGTTCATTACCGAAGTAAAAATTCTACTTGTGTTCATAATTGAGGCTGTATCCACAGTTAAAAATTACCCGTAAATTTCTTTTACTATGCTTCTTCTGAATTGGACATAGAATTGAATTAAATTAAGCATTTTCAATATAGTTTCATTCTCATAAGAGGATATGAAATTAGAATGGTTACTTGAAAGATTGTTTGATCACATGAATATTTTGCAAGAGAACTTCAGAGCGAGCAAATGAACTAAATCTCAAGAATTCGAATCATTATTAAATCAGTGGAATAATTGTATTGTAATCAGGGGTTTTATTTCGAATAAAAATAAAAACAAATAATTAACTTTCTCGTTTTCATTTATAGAACCAATCTTAAAAAATACATTACTTTATACTAAAGAGATATTAAAATATAGTGAATCGATTGATTCCTTCATTCATTTACATAAATATTTTAAAGAATTTCTTATATAGGAACTAAAACCATCACTTACATCTCTGGTCTTACATATGCAAGAAGAAATGTTAAATGCCTAACGTTTTTTCTTGCTTATTTAAAAAGGAACAGTAAAAATATATTTGTTTATAAGAATGGTAGCTGAAATGGAATTGCTAAGATAATGAATGTATATCTTTAAGATAGTGATAAAATGTCTCAGAAATTTCACCATATACTCTTACATTAGTAACATGTTACATTTTTGCTTTGTTTTTTATTTCATTGCATATTTTTTTTAAGTATTCCTTATTCTTTGTGAATAAGTGACCCGAAATCCTTAATTTACCAAATAAAAAGGTGCCGTACTTTTCTTAATAGAGATTATTTTTTAACTGACAGACGATTAGGCAAAAATGGCAAAGGATATAAAACTATCTATAAGGAACCATTTGAAGATATAATGCTGAAAATTAAGGAAAACAATAACATTATATTGGAAATTGGGCTTATAATAACGGGATATCCATTGTCACTGCTGTGGAATTTACTCATTCTTTGGAAGAGGAGATGATGTTCATCAAATGGTGTTGTGAACCAATTCAATATAAATATAAATGTTCAAATCAATAGGACCAATATCTATGAGAAACTATATTTACATCTGACAGAAAAATTGAACGAGTAAATGAACGGTTCACTCCAAGAATATAGTTAAATTCTGAAAGTTTTTTTTTTATTTGACGTAAGGACAATAATAGCAGAATGCACTCACAAATGTAGATTTATGAAATAATGTATTGAATATGAGTTCATCGTCGTTAAATTCTCCATTCTTGTTAAAACCCTAAATGGAGAAAAATTGGTATGTTTATGAGGAAAATTATTTAACATGTGCAAGAAATGCCACCATTTTACTCACTCTTTTTGAAAGGATAAAAACAGATAAATAAAAACAACGCAACAATGGGTATTTACACTCAAAGAGTGGAAAGAATGTGAGGTTTTGTCAATTTACATAAAAAA
This sequence comes from Latrodectus elegans, assembly GCA_030067965.1. NCBI lineage: Eukaryota > Metazoa > Arthropoda > Arachnida > Araneae > Theridiidae > Latrodectus > Latrodectus elegans. Next base: position 109,756,634 of record CM057820.1, read on the forward strand.
TGGAACAGAGCTTGGCATCATTTTGAATCATATGACTGAAAATTTTCACGAGGGAAGTACATAGGCAAAAATGTTTTTGATTAATTAATTGCCGATAACTATTTCTGGAATATGCTATATAATGAGCACATTAGGAAAAGAAGTAAGAGATTTTAAACAATTTCAGAAAATTAAAAAAGTAAAATGATTACTGAAATTTTTTCAGTGTATAACATGTGAATATTATTTTATGTGCTTATTTTTTTATCTGAGCTTCACACAAAACGGGTTAAATCGAGTAACGACCTTGTAGGTAAAATAATGAGGATTCCAGATAAGATATAGTAGACTCTATGGTACTCAGATATAAATATAGACATATTTTTTCAGAAAACTTATAAATTATTATATAAAACAAAATTTTATCGTTATATCGTTATTTAATGAAGCAATTAAACTTAACTTTGATGACATGATTGAAAATTTTTTATTAATTTTTTAAATTAATAAAACATTTTCATCCATTCAAAATGAAGTTGGATCTAAAGATTCAAAATATGAATGATGCTTTCCAGCAAAGAGAATACAAACATTATATATTTCATAAGAAATGCATTTATTTGGTGAATGTGTTTAGCTAAAAAAAAAATAATAATTTTTTTGCATTTTTTTCCTTTTACCGCCATGATCAGGTATTCCTCTTGTTCCTTGGGGCTGTTTACACGAGTAACCCAAGATTTTTAGGTTTTTCGCACATCCTTATAACATTCAAAAATAACCTTTCACTCTCTGTTCTTTGAATAAATATAAATAAATTTGCTAAGCAATCTCATTGCATTTACTATAAAAGTATTCTTCATTCATCATTTTTTCATCAAGCATTTCTTTTAGATTATAAATACATATTTTTTATCTTTTATTTTAAAAATTTAGGTCTGTATTTATCTTTTTATTTAAATTTTTAAGCTGAATTAACTTAAGTTTGGATGCAGGTGATTTTTTTCATAAAATTTACGCAAATAAACTTAGTGATGCAAACTTGAAAGTAAATTTTTTATGTAATAAATAATCCTTTAAAATAATTAAAAGTTAAAAATATAATCGTTGATAATTTAAAACGAAATTCAAATAAAATTCTAATTTTTTACTTAAACAGATAAAATATAATTACATTTTTTAAGACTTGAAATAATTATCGAAAGAAGATAGACTTTGAAGTACAAAAAAAAAAATATTCATTTAGATATTGGTACAACCTAAATAATTTAAACAGCTATTTGATAACATTATATATATATATATATATATATATATATATATATATATATATATATATATATATATATATATAACAAGGTACATTTAAGAGCATTTTTAATTGATATAAGGATGCTTTTAATGGTTTCAACAGGTGCCAATATTAATTAAAGGAATAGTTGTTGAAACTATTTTCCTGAAAGATTAATTTATGCTTACATTGACAACATCATGTATAAACATATTGAAAAATAAGTAAGAAATTTATTTTTCTTCTTAAGGTTTTAAATTCTAAAATGTGTCTGTAATATTTCATCTTAATTATTTCACAGGTTTTGTGAATTATATTTATAACAAATTTTAAACTTTGAAACTATAGTACATTCTTTTCGCAATTCAGATGAAAAAATTTTTTATTATCAAGCAAAACACAAAAAGAATTTTTATTTATTTATTTATTTATTTTTGAAAACTGAAAATTTTTAAATCAAATCCCAAATTCCTTAACTGAAATATGATGGATTCTTGCAAGGGAATTACACCAAAACTGCATTAGTAATATATTAATATGCACATATCTGTGGAAGAAACTTCTAAATCTGAGGAAAGGGTAACTTTAGGTGAGAACGGACCAATTTTTACACTTTTCATTTCTATTTCGTTATTTACTTTCATTCAAAGACATTATAATTTTTATACGCTAGATTAAATGTTTTTAATTCAATTAATATTGTGCTTCTAAAATAGCTTTATAAAAATAATTTTCCTTCCTCTAGAATATTTTATCTAGTAGTAATCATAATAAACGTTCTCTATTAATAAACTCATATTTTCATTTTTCATAAATACATGATAATTATTTCATTCTTTCTTGGGAGCCGAGTTGATAGTTTAATGATTAATGGTGGGTTATCAATTCAATAACTGGGGGGTCCTATTTTCACTTTGTTCTTAGATGTTTGTATTTGTTTGATTTATATATATAATAATAGTTAATTGCTCGCGGTCTTCGATGTTTTAAATTATAGATACTGTACGAATTAACTACTTTTGGAAAAAAAAATCGTAAAGTAGCAAATAAACTAACTGATAAGTATTTGCTGAATATTTATTTGAATTACATAAGCAAACACGTGATAAAAGGTACTAGGTATATTTAGTCAGTATTGTTATGAATACCAAATACTGTATTTATAACTCTCTTTTGGCATGGTTTCCGGTGTTAGCCATTCAAATTAACAGTATTTTTTCTTCACGTTATAATTTCTATACATCTTTCAAAACATTAGACACATATCATTTATCTTTTATCAGAAATACATCATCTTTTTTTTTTCAAATATTTTATAGGTTAACATATTTGCATGAAGAAAATGCATAAATGTCTTATTTAGGAATAAATCCTACAGTAAAACTTATTTTTAAATGAAATGTATAAGCAGTTTGCTAGCTCTTAAAAAATGCATAAGTAGTGCTTGTTGATAGAAGCTGAAAAAGCTTGCATACACGATATCTGTTAAATGATAAATAGAAATCTATTATTTAAAAGTGTTTTTGTATATTTTAAGGAACTTTTTTTTTTTCAGGGAGATGAGCCGGAGAATTTTGAAAAACTTCTTGTTGCCTTGGTGACTTTAGATAAGGATAAGTAAAAAGATTATGTGTTGCAAAGTAATCTTCAATGTCTGTTAATTTCAAAAACTGTTTTAAAAGCATCCAAATTTAGAAATCAGTGTAATAATCTTTTTTGTGTCAATTTTGTCTATAGTTATCTGAATTGTGAAGAAAGAAGAGTATTTCTGATAAATAGGAAAAAAAAATATAGTCCTATTTGTTAACAATGAAAATGTGAAACTCACTTTCCAATCTTCCAAACACTTGACTTTCCTCTTCCTGTATTGCAAATAAAGTATCTTTCATTTTTTGTATTTGTTTTTTTTTTCTACAAAAAATAACTTATACTTGTGTTTCTCTCAAAAGAAATACCACTTATTTTGAAATGATAGTAATCGAAAATATATCTGCTATTTGCACACGTAACCGATATTTACATGTTGTGTTTACAAAGCTCTACAATTGCTGTTTTTTTTACAATTCTAAATTGAAGAAAACTATGAATTGTTTCGTTTCAGGTGATAGCAATTCACATTAGATGAATTGCAATAAATTGAAAAGCTTGCTTTTAAAGAGCTAAATTGAACTGTTTTATTTTAATTAACTTAAATTTAAATTATATTTTAATTGAATAATTTTCATACCCTATGCTATAAGTTTTTAATGGTAGCTTAAAAAGCTTAGCATAAGGTAAAAAAAATTGTCCAACTAAAATATAAAAATTTCACACAATAGTCAATATGATCTTTATTACAAAATATTATCCAAAATAGTAAAATATAGTAAAGAAGTAAAAAATGTAAACGGTAATACGAGATGTGCTTATTACTTACACTTAGGCATCGATTAATCACGAATTTGTTAACATTTAAGAGTAAATAATTTGACCTATTAGGGCCTCATACATTGAAACGATATAATTGGAATTAATATAAAGAGAGAGTATTCAATCATTTTACATTAAACTAAAATATCGATTAACTTTAAGCTTAAGGATTATTAAACTGAATAAAAACGTTAATTAGTAACATTTAATTCCATGAAGTTTTAAACTGAAATATTTAATAAAAAATTTAATAGTTTTTAATTGAGTTTTTAGAATACACAAATTTAAAAAAGTACACTGAGATGTGAAATTTCAGATAAAAAATCTGAGTTGAAATTTTAAATTAATATAAGATTTACGAGATTCGGGAATTTATTTTCTGTTTAACGATGCCATTGTAGAACCATTGGGACAAACGTTGGTTTCTGTTGTTGACAATAGATTGTGAGAAAATTTCGGTCCAGTTAATCATAATGTTAATAGGGGTGACTTACTAGCGTTGATATTATATCTTATCACGAGGGTTAAGGGAAATATAGGAGAGGAAGATGTTGACTCAGGTTTATACAACGTCATACTTGAATTTGGGATTTAGCTATGAAGCTCCAATGTCCAATATTCAAAAATCATAATGAGTGGCCTATATTTCAGGGTAACCTTTAGTTTCTCACCAATTTGAAGCCGGGTTGAATGATATTGAATATAGTGATACAAAAAATTTCATTTAAAAAACTTTATTTTTACGCTTAATAGTATGTAAAATTTATCAATTTTAGAATTTTTTTGTCATTGCATCACCATATATATTTTTCAAACATGTACTAAAGCACGTTTGACACAAAAAAAAAATCACCAGTTTTTACCAAGGGGCATCTCAAAATATATTCTTCCCCATCAAAATTACTATTTAATGTTCCATAATATTGCAATGATAAGGTGCCCAAAAAACTCGGTCAAAAATTTTGATCATGGAATGGAAGTCAAAAAATCCTCTTTAATTTGTGTGTTTATTTTCTTTGATCTACCATGTTATTTATAAAATATTTTACAGCATATCCCTTATTTTACATATTATTTTTTTGGTTTTTACAATGTCAAGCAGAAGACTGCTATTTTAGAGTTGCTCCAACAAGGAAAACAATAGTGTGAAATCATTAATTTGATTAGTGAGCCTAAACAGTTTCCGATGCAGTATGGCAATTTAAGCAGCTTGGGATATTTGATCGATATCTCGGAGAAAAATAGACTATAACGTACGGTGAACACTTCCAATGGTTGTAGGACCATTAAAAAACGTGTTCAACGAAACTCGATGACTTTCACGAGAAAGATCACTCGTAAAATGGGAATAAAGGACAGCGAATAGCAAAATTAAAGCCTGCTCTAAATGTTTCACGTGATTCAAAATTTTCAGTTTATCACTGAAGGAAACAATGTGACTCCAAAGATGTTGAAAAGTTTAAGTTCGCAAGTCACACCCCAGGAGAAATTCTTATTTACTTATGAGAAGCTCTTTATCGTGCAAGAAGCCCATAACTCTTACAAATATAGGATCTTGTATGTAAACGCTAAAAAGCACCGTGGCAGTTGTTGAATATCACTAAAATCAAAATTCAACTCTTAATTAGAAATTCTTTGATGATTTTGGACTTTTTGATGGTTAATAATCCCATGACCTTGTCCATGGAGGATATGAAATAACAAATCGAAAATTGGTCATAGTCCTGGCCGGAATTTACTCACGCGGGAAAACATCTTTGGTTTTTGTGGAGGAAGGCATTAAAATAAATTAAAAAATGTACCGGTAGGACATTCTAGAATCTTATGTCCTTCCGTAATCTCGAAAGCACTTTGACATTGTAAACAAGGTATTTCAACTAGACTCCGCCTCAACTCATGTAGCCGAAAATGCAAAAATGATACAATTTCATTTTCCAGACATAATATCATCTGGATAATGGCCATTCTACTCGCCAAATCTTAATCCTCTGATCTATTTTGAAGTCTAGAGTTTACATTAAACCATACAAAAATTTAGCCTCTCAAAAGCTATAGTTTTGGATGATATGATTAAGACTAATGAAAGATTTGTTAGCTCTTGTTATAAAAATTTCCATGTGTGTTTGTGTCTCTGAATCACTTACTAACAAGTTGGTCAATTTGAAAGTAATAAAATTTACTTAATAGTAAAAGCCTACTCCTATTATTTGTTATATATTGCGAATTAATTTATTTTTAATAAAGTTGTATTAAAAATTGTTTGTCTCGGATTCTTTTGCAGCGCCCTGTATATCTTTTCCAGATTATTGGCAAAAAGTTGGCATTCCTTTCAAAGAAAAAAAATGTCAACTTTTTGCCTTTTTAAATTTTAAATGGAAGGATCAATACGCTATCATTAGGCATATTACAGAAAGGATCAATAAGCTATCATTAGGCATATTACCACTTTCTACATATTTGTGTTTACATCGACAGCATGATTTTGGAATCGCGATCAATACTGAGGTGGGAAAAAATTATTCTCGAGTGCACAAGTTTCATTTCGATATTTTATCCTACGGAAGATAATCAGGTTGAGAGGATTTATATATGTTAAAATTTTCCTGAGTGTAATACTAATACCACTGAGCTAATGTAACGAAAGGTGGAGACCAGACTTAGTTTTAAATAAATTAAACTTAACAAATATAACTATTTAAAGATTATCTTACATTTTAATTTGATAAAAACTCTGGGAAAAAGAGTGCTTCTACATTAAATTTTCGAGAAGTATTCAAATAATTTTAAAGGCAATGCTTTTAGAAAGATTTTTCTTTTACTTCAAATTCAAATGGAACATTGTATTAAGTTAAGTTATTCATACACGTAACTAACTATATCGGCACCTTGTTTATTTCATCTTGATAATCTTGTGTGAATGACACTGTTTTCGTGTCCAGGGGAAAGCGCATGACCCTTGTAAGAGGGCATAAGACGTATAATTTTTGTAGGTTCAAATGTTACTCCGTCAATGTGATGTGGATGTTTTTGCAGAAAAAGATGCAAGTAAAATATCGACCTTGACCATTTTAAATAATTATAATGTCCTTGACAGTGTTTCGCGGGCTTTTTTTTCCACCAAAACTGGCAGGCGGAGCATGCATGGAGGGAAAACTAATTCACGTTCTTATTATTTTATTTTAATGAATATATGTTTTTTATATACAATATGTTTATATTTTCTACAATACATTTATTTAAAAAGCATATAAAGAAAAATAAATGTTCTAAATTTACTACTGCACTGGTTTAGTTAAAAATATGTAAAAAATATAAAATAAAATAAATTAATGTAAAACATTTAAAGGAAACTTACAAAAGTCTAAACAATTAAAACGAACATTTACATTTTAATGAGAAAAAGTTATAAATGGAAAAATTTAAATAATTTCTGTAGTAAAATCATACAAACTATAAAATTTTCTTTTTAAATAAATAAAAAATAATTTATTGGTTGCAAACCATAATACGTATTTGAATGAAAATTATTAAAATCTGTTTTATAAAGAAATTTATGTATTGAATATTATAACGATTAAAACAATTAAATTGTATAAATAAAGATTAAAATATTAATATGTGTTTCGTTTTATCTGCTAATTAAATTCAAACTTTTTTTATTAAAATCAATTTAAGTGAGTGGCAATTATGGGTTAAAAATAATTAAACATAAGTGAAACATTCGCTTACAGTGGAACTACAATTACGATCTTCTCATGTTCCAAACATAAGAAGTTCGATACCCGAATCATAGTACCACGAGTACAGATACATATTAATTTTTGCTTAAGGAGCCATTATTATTTATTTCTTTTGATGATATAGTTGAATACCAAAAAAGAGCTTGTAAATTTAGATGTCAACTCGTTATATGCTCATGGTTCTAAATATTGGAATTAATGTCCGTGCTTAGTATTTCAGATTGATAAAAACTATATCTAGAAACGTCTCTAATCTTTTTGTTCAATCTGATACCTTACTGAATTCGAAAGAAAACTCGAACAATATTTCAAGTGAATGAATATATCAGATAAAAATAGTAAAGGGAGCTATTCTTATTCAAAATAAATGAATAAAGAATTATTTTGAATATATTATACTTTTAAAACATTTTGTTTCAATAAACTCTCCCTCTCTCTCTCTCTCTCTCTCTCTCTCTCTCTCTCTCTCTATATATATATATATATATATATATATATATATATATATATATAGATATAGTTTTGGAACCAAACTATTTTATCATTTATTTAATCATATATATTTTGATTCATGTTGTATATTGTTTAGGATTTAAGGAAACAAGAACAAAATTTTTCCTTTTCATCTTAAATTAAGATGTGTTCTAATTGGTCTATATAGGTTAAAGCATATCTTAATTATACATTTAGATATTGTATTTAATTTATTTACATAAAATTTTATTACACTGTATACTAATTCTGTTCTTAAAAGAATTAAAAATATTTTTATATTTCTAATTAAGTATTTTACTTAATTAGAAATATAAAATGTGAAGTGAAAATTTATCTTCAGTTTTTTTTTAAAGAATATTATTTGTTAAATGCTATCAAAATTACTGAAAGCAAAGTTTTTTTTCTTAGTTTAGTTTAGAATAAATTCTGGAAACAGTAATAAGTGGAAAAAAATAATGATATCGAACCGAACATGTGAAACATCTTTAATTAATTCAAAATTTTTTCTGGTGTATTTGGCGTAATTCTGTAGGGAAAATTATTCCCTAAGTGGCAACCCTCTCTTTCATGGCCATCTTTTTTTTCCCCTTTTGAGATTGTTTGATTACAGAACACGTGCTTTCTTCCACAAGTGTCTCCGACTCAAACGAGTAAACACACTTTCTCTTCGACACTTTTTTAATCACGTGGTATCTTATAGAATAGAACTTTGCACGAAACTCTTTAAAACTTCGCTGTCGCATGGGAAGATGCCAAGAACATCTTTTTATTTGTGTTGATTTTTCATGATTGCGAAGTGCAACATATCTTAAATATCGTATAGAACTATTTTATGTAAGTACCTGTATACCAAGCGATATTCTTCAGAAATAATATTTTCTTCACATCGCTTTCCAAAGATGAGTTTGTAGGCAGGTTTCTTTTGGGAGGTTGTCATAAAGTTCCTTTCTGATTGAAGGAACCACTGGAACATATTTTCGATGACGATTGGCAGGTTTAACATGGGAACCATCGAGGAATTGAAGGAATTTGTGGAGAAGCAGGAGGAAACCATCAACCAAATGAACAATCTTCTCCGAGAGAAAGATGAAGAGATTCGACAGCTAAAGAGCCTACTGGACAAATACCAATCTGTGCTACCGGCCGTGCCCAACCGATACAGCCGGAGTGCTAGGAGAAAAGTGAGGGCTCAAGGAATATCCGCTGAACCCCTTACTTTGAAGACTATCCAAGAATTAGTGAGCGCTAAATTTTCCTACTATCCTAAATCTGAGAGGTGAGTTAGTTTTCGAAATTTTATCTTAATTTTAAGGTATTATACAGATAATTTTAATACTGAGCTATCTTTTTAGATATTCTTCTTTATAAATGGAAGGTGAAATCAATGCAATGAAAAGGGATAATGTAAAAATATTTATAAAATTAATTGCTGAAATAAAAGTTACTTTTAAATTATTATTTTTTTATCAAAATCGTAAAATTTTTTGTTAAGATATAATAAAATTAATTCATTTTAATCTTTATTAATTGCACAAATTAATTATCTGTAACAATTTAAACTGTATGGATTTCTAATTTAAACAAGAAACTAATTTAAATGCAACTAATGAAGACTTTGGAAAAGTTTTTAGTCATTATTAACAGCGCAAGTTAATAATCTGTTACAATTTAAACTAAATGGATTTCAAATTTAAACAAATCTAATTTAAATGCAATTAATGAAGACTTTGGAAAAAGTAACTTGTAAAACTATAGATTAAAATTTATAAATTATAAAATGATTTGTTAGTAATAAGCATCACTTTTTATAAATATTACTATAAAGTCCAAAGTCGTATATATTATTGCATTTGTTCCTTCTTCTAACATTACTGAACGAAAAAATAATGTTTTATGATGAAATGGTAATAATTTCATTTATTTCTTATTCTATAAACAATTGTGAATTGAAACTAAATCTGCTTTATCACAAAACATTTTCTATGAGATTATTTTATTTATATAATGAAGTGAAATTAATAATTCCTACTCTTTTTTCTAAAAATTCCTCCTTATATTTTTTTAATAGAGTGCCATTTTTCTTAAATGGGTGACATTTTTCTTAAATAGTCTTCTTAAATTATCAATGTCTGATTTTTTTTAAACTATTGATTTTATTTTTCTTAATTTTCCTTTTATTCTATTAAATATTTTTAAAAGTAAATATCTTCTATAAATCTTATTCTGATTAATCATTTTCTACATATATTTCTACATATATTTTCTACATATGTTTTCTGCTTTAAGTAACAAAAATTAATTCGGAATTGTAAAGAAAATAAATTTAACTTTTTAAATTGAAAAATTTTTTTAAAAATTTTGCTTATATTTGCCTCAGTTTTTAGAATTTCAGTAAATTGAATATTTTATTTAAACATAACTTGTGTGAAAGAAAACAATATTTGTTTGAAAATTTCAAATTAAATTATTTTTACAAAAGTTTGAGCTTTTCACTCAATTTTTTTTTATAAAACACTTATCTAATTCGGAAATAAAAAATACAAATGCTATGTATTAATATATTGTAATAGTTTTTAAAAGTTAAGATGTATTAGTTTAAAGCAAAATGTATTAGTTTTTAAAAGTTAAGACTTATTTGTTCATCATTTTGCTGTACTTATAATGATTTTGATTGGTTTTTATTCAAAGGAATATTTCGGCTTATTATCTAGTTTTACCTTATATCATTTAATCATACGAATGATATCAATGTTTGAATAAAAAATTATTTATGTTACGAAAAAAGAATTATAACTTGTAAACAATTTATCCATATTTTTTTCCATACGTGCATTTATTTATTAATAACATCTTTACGATTTAGATAAACAATTGATTAATTACATAGCTCCAAACATGTATGACAAAATTATTTTTATAAGCATATATGAATAAATATATAAAAATGCATATCAGTATTTAACAACAAATATCTAATTGTTATAATATGAAAATATAATATTGATTTTGTCTTGTAATAATTGTTTTATAAAATGGCCAAAATTAAACTACAAAATCTTTCATAATAAAAAAATGATTTTAAAAATTTACGAGGCAGACATTAATGAAAATATAACAATTTTGTATTTTTTGGAATTTTTATCCAAAATAAATGAAATCAATAGACACAATTTTGTTTAGTCTTTAATTAAAGTATGTTAACTATATACCCAAAAAATAATTTTTTTTATCATTTTATAAATAATAAATTCTTACTTTCCTCCTAAAACTGCATGGCTTCAGTAAATTTTCAAAAATAATTTTATTTAAATTTTTTATTAAAAATAATTTATAATGAAATTTAATTGTTATAGACATTTTTCATTTGTATATAGCTATTTCTGTATCTTGAATTATAAAAAAATTATCTTCATTTTTAATAAGTCAAAATTAGTCTTTTGTGACAGTTCTTGAGTTAAAAAAAACTTTGTGTTATTTTAGTACTTTTCCAAAGTATGCAGAAGAAGCAAAAACAAGAGCCTGAGAAATATGTAATTGGATACATTGAAATTCTTCTATTAATTTATTTCTTATTTTTTATATCATCATTATTGTAAATTGTTATATTTGAATAAGTCAATGAACTAAATGGAAGGAATGAAAAGTCATAATTCATCGCAACTTACTTTATTTTTCTTTTAAATGAAATCATAAAAAATGTCTCTATTTATCATGTCAAAAATAATGATTAATGACTTTAAATGAAAGATTTTCTAAACATAAAGGATAATTTCATGAGAAAGGAAATTATCTTAAAAAACAGAAGATATTTCTATTTATATTCCGTATCATCTTGGGATTTTTTTTTTTAGTTCTTAATTACCAAAGAAACATTTGCTGCACTTTGCTATTAAAAGATATCCTCTTTTTTTTTGACAGCAATAGCTATTTGGTGTTTTATTTAAGATCAGAGGATGATAAGTTAATCAAGATTTATAAAAAATATCATTAAATAATATTTTGTTATGCATCTTTAAGTTAAAAAGAATTATTGGCAAAATTATTAAAACATTTTTTAATTTAAATATTTTATTATAGTTATTTTATTACCATCACAAAGGAAACAAAAGCGTTCGTTAATTTTCACGCTATGAAAAAAACAACTCACATTCTTTTCCTTTTTTCGCTTTGCATCTTGTTGACAAAAAGTTTTAATAGTTTTTAATTTCTTACATACAAAATATTTATTAAATACAGAATTATTATTGTTGTTGGCATTCACAAACAAGCCCAACTTACAATACTTTTTTGCTATCATTTTTCCACTAATTCAAACGATTTCTTTTATTTTTTCTTGAAATTTATTTATAGAATAAAAGTAGATTAAGATAAATGCACGGTAATATAATCAATCGAAATTAAAAAAGGTTTTTAATTTGTTACAATAAATAAGAATTCAATTATTTTTAAGGTAAATTTTTTTAATTTGTAATGTATTCTTTAATGCATAAAAATTATATAGGTAATAATTTATCTAAACGCTACAATTTCAAGTAACATAAATATGAATAATTTCATATTAAATTTAGATTTTACACAAGACTATATTGATAAAAAAACTAGTTTTGATCATTATGGTGTCAAATGTAATTATCAGAAACTTCGCCAAACAAACAATACTTTTGATTCATGAGTTCATTACGCATTATTTGGGACTTTTCTGTCAAAAATAACGACAGACAAAAAAATTATTCATGTCCGCAAATAATACGAAGGGTTTTTTTTTCTTGTGGAAACTAGTGTAATTTAGTACTTTTAACTTTGTTCAAAATTAACTAAGCTATGTCTAAATAAAGTATAAAAATTAAAAAAAAAATTAAAGAAGAAATAAAAATTAAAAGAAGAAAGTATTTAAAATATAATGTAAAAGTAGGAAACTTGTGTAACGATAAGATCAATACGAAATTTAGAAATCTGATAGTTTATTTTTAAAATATCAATATATATTATAATTATAAATGTAGCTTGAGTAAATAAAGTTCGTTTAATAACGTTATTCAAAAATACATTTGAATATCAAAAGCAAACAAAAAATGATTCTGAATTTCTTAAATTAGTAATAAATAATTTTACATATTCTTTAAAATTAGAATCACGATATATTTCAAGATAATAATTGTTTGTATTATTTTATTTGTACTAAATGTATATTCATGCAATTAATTTAATCAATCTTTTATATATATATATATATATATATATATATATTATCCCAGGAGTTTTAAAAATAATTCATGTATTCAAAAGTAATATAAATTTACTATTATAGATTGTAATGTTTATTTTATTTACATACTAACACAATGATAATTATATATTAATGTATTATTAAAATAGAAATATATAGTTTTAAATTAAGATACAAGCATTTGAAATTTCTAATTACACTTCTTTTTTATTATTGCAATAACATCACTTGATTTTATTTCATTCTTAACCAATCTAAGGAGTCAAATAGAGCCAAGTAATAGTTGATCAAAAATTGATTAAGAACGTAAAGTTTATGTGAATTTGTATTAGAGAATTAATAAGTTGATCATCGTTGTGTCTCAGAGAAGTTTTTCCGTTTATGTTGTCTTAAAAAAGTTTCTGAACTTGTATTCTCTAAAGAGATCTCAAGTGACTTTACTGATCGCCATATGGAGAACCAAATCAGTAATTTTAATAATAATATACATGATACTTTTTCTTATTAATTGTAATTATCATGTTACTTAACCGAATTATAATGCAGAAAAATTTTGACGATAACTGTGAATTAAAAACAAATTATTTATTCCAAATGCTGTCAAATCATATTTATATGAATTTTTACATGTATTTGTGTGCTTATGGTATTAAATTTAATCATAGTTTTTGAAAGAGATTTTTGTTTGTAATATTTTCTTTTTTTCTAAAAATGTGTTATTTCTGAAAATCTCAAAATTTTTGTCGGTTTTATCGGTATGAAGTCTTTATTATATAACGTATCTTATACATTCGAATATATTATTTTCATAAAACAAAATAAAAACTCTTTCCCATAAACAAGAAATTTATAAATTCATAATAATGGGGTAAAGAATTAATTTCTCAACCGTAACAAAATAGATAAAAAATAAAGCTGCTAAATAATTGATTTTCGATAAAATAATACTTAAAAGAACAAATTTGGTTTTTTTTATCTCTCAAAATAATTTAATTTCATTTAGGAATATAAATCGTAGTCTACATAAGGTCAAATTATTTATTTAGGTAAAATATCATATTGTAAAATGAAACAGCTCTTAGTACTTTAAAAGGAATATAGATTCTTTCCTATGCGTGATTTGAGATAAAGTTGCTTCAGCTGTTAATAAGAATGTATGCGATTACATTAAATTAATAGAAATTGGCGCCAATCCTGCGTTTGGGGAGTAAATTGAGACTGCATTCTGGAAACGAGATTCACTAAAAGAGAACGTTTGTTATTGAAACAGGTGTGCCATAAACAAACCGTTCTATTCTAAATATAGACTACTTTCCTTGAATCACATACACAATCCCACCTGACTTTCTCATTAAGAGAGAATAAACTAAAAAAAATTAAAAAAACCAGCTTCTAATTAGGTGTAGAAAACTTCTCGTCAGTGTTTTTAACAAGAATCATATTGTAAACTTCCCATTTGAATGTTTTGCCTTTTGCTGTTAACGTTTTTAATGAATCTTAATCAGTAATAAATGGTGACAGTACAATTCCTCACGTGAACGATATTTATACATTAACTATTAATACTGCAATATGTAATGAATTGTAAAGGAAAAACTATTAATGAAGAACACTAACTTGATTAAATACGTTTGAGAGTTGATTTATGCATAATATACTGTGGTATTTCGATTATCATGATTACATTAATCAAGAGTTATGGTAAACATTAACTAATTCTTAATGTAACAAAGTCATTTTATTCTGATATTATTATCGTTTCATTAAAAAAATTAATAGATTAAACGCCACCTAAAAGCTAAGAACTTAAGGTAATAAATAGTTAATTATACAATGAAATAATTGAGTGTGTTCATTTCTTAGATTGGGAAAAGTTAGGCGCTTTTGAAAAGCATCTCGGAAGAACAATTTTAGTTTGTTAATTTTAATAATTAATAATAAAAAGCATGAAATATATAATTTGCCTGATCTTTATGCATTTTAATGAACAAACGTATTAGTTTTGTTATAGTATCAGAATCGCATTACCTTTCGCTGCTTTTTTTTTTATGAATATAATGTTTATTTCCAAGATCTTTAGATCTGTGCGTAGAGAAACTATAGTAGCAGTTTAATTATTTCAAGCGCAGTGTTTTGGTTTGAAATTTAAATTGGAAAAGTGAGAGCACTCTTTATTTTACTAAACACAGAAGAACAATTTAAAATTGATCAGTAACTTATTAAATAATTTGAGAAATGGGCTCAATGGAATTTATATAATGATAATTTTTATATGAGTATAAAAAATACTCATTTAAACGTTATGTATGAACAAGACTTTTTTTCTGATAATTCTTTAGATTTTTCATACAATAATGCATTAACTACTGACAACAAATATATTTAAATTACTAGAGTAAGGCAAAGAATGGAATTAATGCATCTCTATAAAACTCCAAACATGAATACACATAGTATTGTATTTAATCTTTCGTCGTTCTGCGTTTTCTCATATTTTCCTACGAAGTTTTGCTTGTCGATCTCTAAATACTGTTTTGAACATAATAATTTGATCACTGCATAAAACACAATAAAACGGCCTTGAATGTTGTAAAGCGTTTTTAAGATCCAACCCGTAAATTGCATTCTGGTTGGATTTTTAGTAGATGATGGAATTTAATCGCATGTTGCAAGAAAAAATAAAACTGTGTAAACTACAAGCACCCACTTTGAGAGACTTAATGTCCGAACCTTCTGCTCTGAATAATATGGTTTTGCCATTTGGCTTATGTGTCTGGGAATTCTCTACTTAAATAAATTCCAATTTACTATTAACTATTCGCCACAATCCAAATGTATAATTGACTAATTATTAATAAAAATCTTGAGAATTTTCCAGCGCAAAAATAGCCATAACAATGGATTATTCTTAACAAATCATTTTCATTTGTACTTTGCAATGGATGGTTCCTTGTTCGAATCTAACTTTTACTTAGCAACAAGAGACAGATATTGCTTTTGCTTTCTACATGCACATTTGTCTAGATGAGTGCTTAAAAGATTTTCGGGTTTCTGCCTTTATTATACATGAATATTTCCACTACATAGTAAAATTTTTTTGGAACACTGTAGGTTGTAAAAATGTTTTGTGCATCAACTTTTAGTTGTTAAGTCATCTAACAATGTATATTCATATCTTTATAAGATTCCATTCATTAGTCCCTTTATTGGGGAAACAAATCAAGATTCCATAGAATATGTTTAAGCAGAATTGCTTATTTTCAAAGTATATTTAAAAGTTTTTATAATTACATAAGTTTTTAACTACACTCGAGAATATGTTTTCGACTAATTGATTGGTCACATCAGATTTTCCTGGCAATATTACGTAACTGATGATCCAAAACTAAAGCATTTCTAGTTTTACATTCATTTTCTTTCTGTTAAATCTCTTACTGTAATGCTGTTGCTAATATAGCATATTTAAGAATAATGATTATAAGTAATTTAATGTTATAAAGACAGTTAAATACATTCCACAAATTCATCTGTAAACAAATATTATCGATAGAAGAATTTGTTATAGAATTTTTAAAGTAAACTACAGCTTTGTATTTAAAAAATACTTTTATAACTTCGGCAAAATTTTTGCGATTTTTTATGGCATTATATTACACCGATTGCTTTGAAAATTCTGTTATAAGTTCTGCAATTATATATTCGTAATATATTTTTAATTATTTCTTATTGCTTTTTTTAGTTTATCTTAAGACTTTTCAGTAAAAGTGCTAGAGGCATTTAATCTTCACATTTAATTATATTAAAATCACAAAAATCTTAAGATATTTAATCTTAAAACTCTTTCTTTAAGCTTTTGACATTTACTCATTTTCTAACAATACTAATTCTTTTTAAAAACAAAAACAACCTATAATTTTCTTTTTTCAAAAAATTAACAGATGGATTTTATATTTTAGGAAAATTTTATTTGAATTGTATATAGAATAAGATGTAATAAAACTTTAATAATAGCTATATCTAAATTATATTTTAGTCCACAATAGCTCTTAAGTCTTATTTCCTTCAATTTAGACAATATTTTGGTCAGGAGAAAAATTTCCTCTCCCGCCAGATTAATGTCAAAATTGAGTGAGTGAATCCTCTGATGGTGCCATCTATCGGAGGAGTTTAGAGCAAAGTCGTACTTTCACCTTCCTGGTTCTCTGGTTAAAATGAAAGACACGCCCTACTCACTTAAATTCGCATTCCAACAACTTGGCTTGTCCACGTGTCATAAGTAACAACATAGTACAAGGTTTTCTTGTGATTATCACATTTAAGAATTCACAAAATATTAGTTTTTTGATCAAAAGAAAACTTTTAAGTAAGAAAGAGAAAAAGAAATATTGCATTAAATTTCTTGCTTTTTTTTATATAAAACTCCCCAGTTATTGGTAAATTGAACACTTGAGGATAAAAAATAAATTTTAAAAATTCTTATCTTAAAATTCTGAAACACACATTTCTAAAAATTTCTAGAATCAAAACCTCTAATTTTTGTGCTTTCTTTTTGTTTTAAACCCTCCGAATTTTTGTGTGTAACTGAAAATTATATAAAATTTATAATTTCAAATTCAGAGAGATTCTTCTTATTTTAACACGAAATTACTTGAATCAATATTATCCTATATCTCATTTAAAAATAAAAGTTAAGGTTCTAGATTTTTGTTATAAAGTACATGTTTTATTCATTATTAATCCACTTTTTTGCATTAAATCCCTAAAAATTGAAATAGATGTGTGTATATTCATAAATTATTTAAAAATTATTTTAATTTTCATTACGGAAAATTATAGATTATTAAGAATAATGTTAATTATGAATATTATGGGGTAATCATAATGATTATAACAGATAAAATGCAACAGAAAACTGGAATATAAAAATAATATTCGTAATAAAAAATAGTGTTATATGAGAAAAAAAAATCAGTTAAAAATAAAGTATTCTAAAAATATGCAATGAATGAAAATAATTCTTTTGGTTAATCATAGTAAATTTTCGAACCTTCGCTATTTCAGCGTTCAAGGATTCGTATAAATCAAAAATTATATTTATAGACTTAATATTTTGACGCTTCAGTTTTTATGGAAATCAATCTATCAAAATGAAATATATTACAGTAAAAAAAAAAATTATGTGTACTTCTCAAATCTAAAAATAGTACGACCATGAAAAATTTAAATAAAAACGCCCACTTTTTTCGAACATTTTTATAGGTTATATGCATATAGCTTTTATTATAAACTTCCCATCTATGTGCGACAAGGTTAAATTAATAATTCTACGAGCATACACCTTGCACAGGACGGGGATTCGAGAAACGTATAAATGCCAGACTCTAATTTATTCTTACAGTTAACCTAAGCGCCGATGCGTTATTCCATCTTTATCTACCATGTCAATCTGCTTTTTCCAAAACGACCTTCGCTACTTTCTTTAATATTTTTTTTTTTTTTATCTCGTACACGTTTTCTTTTGAACTCGCTAAATATATTTTTATCCGCCGTTGAAGCCGAATCATTTTAGTCGTCTTTTTCCATCCCGCAATATTAAATCGTTACCAGGATGATTAATCTAATCTTATCTCATAAAATGGAAAATTGAAACGATAAACATTTTTGATATGAGACAGTTGCTAGGTAAAAAGCACTTGCGTGAGACAATTTCTTTAACAAAAAAATATTAAATTGATCTATTTGTATCCAATTAATGTTTGGAAAAAAATTTACCATTAGGAAATGTGAGCTCAAATTTATATATGTTGCATTTGATTTTAGTGACAGAAACTTAAACCTATTTCTAAAAAAAATATATTGTAAAAAAAAAAAAAAAAAAAAAAAAAAACAAGCATTAATTTCCCACTTGTGTGAATTTTTGAAAATTTTTTATGATTGTTGTTCAACTTTAAAAATATCATTTTTGCTTTGTTTTTTAATTTTTAAAATTTATCGTTTGCTTACAATTTTTTCGTTTATTTAAATTTTCTCTTTCGGTTTTTTAATTTCAGGAAAAAAAAAACACATTATTTTCTTTTTAATTCCAAAACTTCAAACTAAAGGTACTTACTTAACCCTTTATGTTCTAAAAGTGATGAAAGAGTGACAATATTGTTATAAATTGTCAACCTCCAATATTCATCACCGGATGGTTTTGGCATAATCGCGTTTATAAAGTTTGTTTTGAAAGGCCTGGAGCAAAAGTAATGATTTTACAGTCGAAAACACTCAAAGATATCGCTATTAATAAAAATGTTTTCATCTACTGAAGCATTATTTAAGTACCTTATGCTCGCGCATTCAAGCGACGGCATATTTACATCAGTCTTCGAAAAAAAATTATTACATTCTTAACTTCTGAGTATTCCTGACTTTTTTCGGAATTCTTATCTTCTGCACTTCGTGGACACTTTTTAAAAAATATGTGATGTGTATTTTTAAAAAGTATAGATTTAAAAATGTAATTATTGAACGCATCCATAAAATCATTCCCAATGCCTACAGAAGAATTTATAAAATGCTCTATTAAGATTTTAATTTCTGATTATCTGTATGAGAATAAAATCATAATTTGGAAATTTTGAATAACTAAATTAATTAAAAATTCGTTTTATTTTTTAAAAATGTTTTTTTATATTTATCACTTTACTTTTTAAAAATGTTTTATTAACCATGAAGTGGTTGTACCAGTTGAGATTATGGCTACATCACTTTATTACAATTCTCATTGATTTAAAGTATCCTTGACGTCAAATAATGTTTCATCTACGTCACCCATAATTAATTACGACATCGTATTGAGATGGCGTCGTAAATTCGACTTGTCCACAAATTTGTTTACCTTCAAATCACATTCTTCGAGAGGCAGCAAATAAGGCGAAGTTCACCATCGACTGTCTGAGAATATTATTGGAGTTCATTTTGTTAATAAAACCATTTCTTGTATGAGGAGCAAAGCATCGGTTTGAGAGGCCGTTTTCCATTGATTCAAACCATTAAAATGTTGACAATAGAACAGAAGGAAAAGCAAAATGAAGAAGACATGATCAAACATCCACTTTATGGTTAATTTAAATCGGCAAAAACGATTTAAATTTTCTAAAAATTTCATCAAATGATAGAATTCTAAATTAATAATTGCAATATTTGTAAACAATCTCCTTTAAATCTTATGATTATTCCTTTAAATTTTCCTGGAACCATTTCTTTGTTTTTAAAAAATCAAGTTATTTTTTTAAAAAAAATATTTTTTTGTAATTAATTTTAATTTTTACATTTCATTGCCATGTGTGTATTTTGTAATTCTCCTTTTTGAAATTTTTATTAATTTTATTTAAAAAATGTCTTGATTTTTATAAATGTTAATACAGCGAGGAATATTTTTAATGCAGAAAAAAAATACGTGTCAGAATACTGATTTGACACTCATCAGCAAGAGTTTCGGCTTGTGTTTTTTCTATTGATTGTTGCTATGATCATCTTCTATTACTTTTTCCTAAATATTTTCCTATTTGCTATTTTAAAAATAGATTTTATTATCACTATTGTTTTATCAGATATCAAAGATATTTCAATGAATTCATAAAAATATTTTCCTCATTTAGTTATTTTCAGGTTTATCTCTTGATGATATGAGGAGGAAAATGTTATCGTGTTTTCTGGCATGTTTCATGAGATTTTTTGCTGTTACATAAAAAATATCAGTTAACCTGTAATAACCCTATGTGTGAATTCTCACATCAAAATGATTCTAGAGGACTCGGCATATAGATTTTTTTAGCAATTTATATGTCTTCATTGTCAGAACTTAAGATTTTTTTAGTTTTCTTTATGCGATTTATGCATCACTATATATCTTACGCTATTTTCTCGTATTCCAAATAATCCCAAATATAATTTTTTTGAATTTATACTATTAAGTATTTTTTGTTTAAGTTGTTTCGTAGTATAAAAATGTAATCAATTAAGTTTTAAACCACAAAATGGTATTCCAGAGACTTAACCTACCAAATATTTTAAAACCAAATTGGATTAAAACATTTCTAAAATTAATAATTTTGTTGCCACTGAAAAACATGTAAAATTTTATTTTGGCGCCAAAATGCCATCATATTTAAAAGTTTCTTGGAGGTTCAATGTAGATTATTTCTACAGTTAATTTTGCACATGGTGCTTGAATCCAACGGTTTATGGATGTTTTCGTACCATTTTAAACTACGTTCATAACGGATTGGTTGATTACTCTTCTGTCATTTTTTTTAAATCACAGAACTAATTAGATCAAAATCAACGTTTTAAATGAGATTTCACACCACTCCAAAAATTCATCAAACAGGATTTTATTGGTCTTTCTTTGGTCATTTTCTTGCTCACAAAGGATAAACCCTTTCTCCAGGAATTTATGACTTATGCGAGGTTCTGGATCATTTCCGTCGAGGAATTCATTGGATATTTTAAGATTAGTTTTCTGTAAAGGCGAGCTCTCTAATTCGACAGCCGCCTACGGTTTAGAGGGATGCCAAGCGATTTCAAATATCCCTTTCCATTGCGCGCGAATCGTTTATTATATATAACTACACGATGATCTCTATTTTCACATAAAGGCTAATTAGACTGCTATATAGGTTAAAAGAGATTCAGAACCACTCAAAATTATGTAAGTGTAATAATAGAAATTTGAAGGCCATATTCATTTTTATAGTTCTGATTTAATTTATTTATAATTTGACTTTTGATATTCGTTTTAAAATCGTTATTCTTCCTCTGAACCATTTGGAGATTCATTTTCATGAATGTGAAGAAATCAATTCGAGTTAAATCAATATTATTTAGACGTATTGACCTCGACGATCGAGGTGGATTACGTTCTCTCTCTGCAACTTTGGAATCGTTAATTTCGTGCTTTGCTAATATTTTTGTGTCTTCAAATGTGAATTCTAATATTCCTCATTTTTATACGACCCTATGTCCCTATTTAATTATTGTTCGTCTGGTTTGGATTGGGCACGATCACCCCTTTGATGCAATGGGTGCTATCACACATTTTAGTTTGTAAAAACAATTTAAGAGTCACCGCGTATATTTTCATTGGTGAATTCTAATTAAATTCAAAATTGTTTATCAATTTACTCTTCCATATCATGATTTTAACATCTTTTACATGATAAAAAGTTTTCAGCAATTTTCTATATTCAAAGTGCTTAGTACTTGTAATATATTTTTAAAAAATTTGTTATAATTTTCACTAAAACCATTTTTATAAGTAATAAATAGAAGAAAACAACGTCTATTATAGGCCTCAACAAAAAGTATACAAGTTTGTTGAATAGGAAACTAGCTGAAACTATACTGTTGGTTCAAATTATAGATTTCTCTTAAGTTTCATATTGTTTTTAAAGCAATTTTTTACTTGGGATATAACACGATATATTTTGAAACACACAATTTTATTTTTGAACATATCGACAGGGATTAAAACCATCTTCAAAGCTTTATTTATTTTTCAATGCAAAATTTAAGAAATTTTTCTAAAAATTTTTTTTTTTTTTTTTTTTTTTTTTTCCATAATGTCATTATTTATTCTTAAAACTTTTTATGAGTCATTCTTTTTTTTTTTTTAAACACTTTGATTTAAATTATAGAAAATAACGAATCATCATAGAAAACTATGATTATTCACCATTCCCTTTCACTCACTATTAATATAAATTAAATATTTTATTTTAAAAAGAAGCACATTAATTAAATTGTTGTTGCTTATCTTCAAGGGTCCGACGGAGTCGGACCAAATTTAGGAATCCATTGACGGAGAGGAAATCGATAACAAGGCGGGGGAGAAGTGTAGATTTCGTCCCATAGTAATTCACGATATGCTCAGGAGAAGCTTGGTGTCCATGGCATTTAGGACACATTTACAGGAAAGAGCCAGAGGGGGAATGTCTTGTTACCCGCTACAAAAGTGAGGCATTTCAGGTGGCCAGAGGTGAGACGTGCAAGACAAGTGCTGGATTTTCTATTACAGGAAAGAGCCAGAGAAAGTCCCGGCTTTCTACCCCATTAAATAAATTAAACCCAAGAATTAGCCCCATTATTAAGAAAAAGGAAATCGTAAAAACTAGAATAAAATCTAGCGTCAAACTATTTCTGTTCTTAGTGTCCAACTATTTATGATGTATCTTGCATGTAAATGAATTTTTTCCAAAAATTTTTATTCAATCATCAAAAAAATTGGAGGTGACCCACCAGAGTAGTATATGACCAATCCACATTTTACAACAACAACATTTTATGGAAGACTAAAATTGAAAACAGTCACAATGACTACAAACCACTTTAAATAATAAAGATCTTTTAACACTGTTGACTTCGATTTATTTAAAGTTGCTGATAAACATTGAAGCAAATTGCTTTCTCGTCTGTAGTACGTAAGTACTGTGCTATTACAAATGCTGCTACTCATTAATAATAAAATAAACAACAAAATTTTGGGAAAGAGTTAATATAATTTAAGTGAAAGGAGGACTAGTCGAGTATATCTCTCTGGACAACCTTTGTGACTTTCTTTTTCGTTGTCAAGCAATCCTAACGCTGTTGCCACTTAAAACCAGTGTATATGACTCAAAAATGACGTAAAACACGACAAAAAACTAAACCTAGCAACAAAAAATGTAAAAATTAACAAAAATTTAAATTGGCAACACCAAAGGGAAAACCGGAAACACTATAATCAAAACAAAAGACTGCAAATTTGGCAAGAAATCTCTAGGAAGGATATATCATACATATACCGTAAAAATTACTAATTAACAATGAATGCTTAGTTAAAAAAGTCCTATTTTATGTAGTAAGTAATGAATTCATGCCTTTACAGTTTGATTTTGCATAAATACAGTTCAATGTTTTATAATGGACATTTTTGGATTAAAAAATCATTATTTAAAAATCTGTATTTGGGTTGCTCACTAAAATTAACATTGGGAGACAACAATGTTGAAAATGCAGATATAGTCAGTGACATCTCATATATCACGTATTGTAGCCATGTTGAATCCCGCATCTCAGAGTGTGAAAAGTTCCATTTTTAATTCTACCATTGTTGAACATTCCACCTGCTGAAGTAGGTGATCAGGAATTTTCTGGGTTTGTTTCCGTGTGACTCGTAAAAATAATGACTATCGATGAAAAATTATATTGAAGGCAGAAACGTGCAGGTTGTTTAAATATTAAATTCTTGAAGTATATAACTTTCCCTTGTGTGGTTTATTGATATTTCCGGTTTTCCCCTTTATTTTAAACTTGTCTATTTAACCATAATTCCTCCTATAAAACTTATTTTTAATTCCTAGAAAAACAAAATTTATGTTAGTTTTGAATTAATATTTTAATCACCACAATATTTCATTTTTATTAGCGATATTTCGGCATTAAAGTATAAATTTTCGAATTAAATTTTTTTTTATTTTGATGATTTCTTAGAAATTATTTAGGGTTTATCAATTTGTGGTGACACACTTGGTAAGGCATAATAATAGAGTTAATTATATATTTCATATATTCAAATATATTTAAATATATCACAGTGTAATCTTAAATTCCTGAAATTTTTTAAGTTTTTATGGGCACAATAAGCATTTTATTATTTTTTTAACTAAGATTTCTTAAAATATCTATTTGGCTTTGAATATTATTACATAGCCTAATCATTTTGTTTTCTAATGAGATATAAATTCTATTAAAGCAAAAGTTTATTCACCGTTTAGCTATTTTAATATATTTCTTAATCCTTTCAAAGTCCATGAGTTTGATATTGCTTTTGTGTCTCACCAAAAAAATCCCTTTCGGCATTGTCAGCCTAGCACAATCGATACATATTGCAAAAATAACATTGGTACCGTTAATGATATTTCATATGTATGTGTTTACTCTGATGAGGTTGAAAAATCAGCCAACACTTCATTGTGCGATTCATTGCCGTGTTTCTAAATTTGTCCATTTGGCGATAATTTCTTATTTACGAACATACTTTATTATACTTGGGCTTCTAGAAAAAACTAAAATTCAATGAATATTTCTGAAGGGTGTCACTTATCTCTTAAGAACGCATACATGGCAGCTAAGTTAAGAGGTCAAATTGTCTTACATGATTTCTGCATCCGGCGTTGGGCTTCGATCTTTCTAAAAAAGATGTCTGCTGCATCCGCCATTTCTATTTATTTCCTTACTTATATCCGTTTAGAAATTTCACTAGACGGTGTTTAATATTCCTTTTTGTTAGATTTCTTTTCTATTTTCTAAAATATTTATGTATCTTTTTGATACATTTATTTTTTCTTTATTCTTTTTCATTAGATTATTCATTAGTAAATCAGTAAAATTACTTATCAGAAATTAATAATAGAGCAAATTAATTTAGTTAAATACAAATAAAAAAAACAAGTATATTTAAAGAAATGAACCTGGGTTATCTTATGTTTAATATATCACCATGCTATTGTTAAATATGAATGATATATCATTTTTATATCATCATGGGATGATTATAACCAAACGTTTCAGTACACTGAATCTCAAAATAGCTTTAGAAACAGTTTTTGTGATAAAATTACTGACAAAGCGATTGATTTCAAAATTGGAAAGGTGAATGCCAATTCACCCTTCAAATTAGGGCTATTTCGTTTGATAGTCTTTTTTATAAAGATTTGTCTCTGATATTTTTAAGCAGTCCCGACCTAAAAGTTATTAGCTTTATTATCCTCTGAACATAGCCTTACTTCTTCGACTTTATTTATGCTATTAAAATAACTTGTGAGCCTAAAGTATAAAAAACATATAAATTGATTTTTGATGTTTTCTTTTTCTGCTATACAGTTATCAGATAAAAAAATGTATGTCTAATTATTTTAATTTTTAATAATTTATTTGTAGTTGTTTCTTTATATTGTATATTTTGTATTTCTCCTTTTCAGAATTTTTTTTATTGACTTTGTGAGCTGCGTGTTTTTTTACTGACCTATGAAATATTTCGAGATGCATAGGATATATTGTTATTATAAGGATATATTGTTTTTTTTTTCAATAAGTGTAAAAGTATAAATACCCTCTCATTCCGCGCGCGCGCGCGATTCTGAAACGTCATAATATATTCGTAAAATATCTTACTATGTTTCCTTCAATATATATCCTATCATTCCGATTCTGAAACGTCCTAGTATATTCGTAAGCTGTCTCTTTACTTTATTTCTCCTAATTTATTATAATTGTGAATTAATTCATTATATATATTAATTCGAAAATAATAATTTTGTTTATCATTTTACGTTTTTTTGTTTACTTTTTTGTCTTTAATAAATTTGTCTCATTTGTAATCTCTTACTCGAATCAATGTTTGTCTACATTTTTATCTGTTTATTCATTCACAACATTGCTTTGTCACAATTGAATCTTATTTGTGTTATTACGTTGTATTTCTGCAAACATTTTTCGGTAAACATTTCAGCAATTCAAAAATATGTAGTTAACATATTTTTCTAGAATATCAGTAAAAATATATGTAACTTAATGAATACGCAAAAGTCTGATGGAGGAAATATTCTCATAATCGAAAGATAATAGTATACGTAACCGGAAGATAATGAAATAAATACATATTTTAAATTTTTTTAATTCTGAAATAATGGAATTATATGTCCGGAAAAATACTATATCTGAATGTTTGCTTGACGCTCATTTGTGTTTAAGATTGAGATATTTTCTATAAATATTGAGCAAAACATTCGGCCATTATTGGGAGTAATACTTACTGAATAAAATTTTACTTTATCTTAGAAATTTTTTAATTATAACTGAATCGTATTTTACTGTTACTTTAATTTTGGACGCGATAAAATTGTACACATTTATTTAACAGGAAACTCTTGCATGGGTCTAAAAACACCAGGAAACAAAATTACGTGAGAATACTACTTAAGTAAGGGTAGACTGAGGAAAAACTAATTGAAACACAGAAAATTAGCGGAATATCTCCTGTAGTCTTTTCATCACCACCACTTAGCAGCCATTTCACGGAATTTACTGGCCCCACTTAACGATTAGTCAAGCTTTTGTTTTTTCGTAACTAAAAATCGCATATTTGAAGTAGATGAAAAATAATGTGTGTGCTGAAATATCAGATTAAAGTGCCGTGTACTTCTGTAATCAGTAAAGCTGATAAAGATGAGCACCGTTTTTTGGACTTTCGTAAATGACATTTCGCAAGAAGTTACTAAGTTCTGCAAGCTTATTGGAATCGCCATTAATTTAACGCCTAACAAATTTGTTTTGGTATTTTTTTGTGGCCTTGAACAATTTGTTTCAGCTATTTTGGAATCATCTCTTGTTGTAATTCTTTATTCATATTTAATTGCATACTTTATCAGCTGATAACGATCGTGTTTTAGTGGTGTTTTGACATTTAATGCAGAAATAATTCTTTCGTGGAAATTTTGCTTTGAATTTTTTGGTATCAACTTCGAATAAATTTTGCTTAAATTATTTGACGTAGGTACTGTCACTTTAAAAAAAGTGTTGCCTAACGTATTCAGTATGTTTCGCTTTTAAGCTCGTGCCTCAATAAATCACGTTGCAATAATATCTCATTTGAAGAATTGCTGAAAGTATTGGCCAATCCACTGTGCTGATTCTATTTCTATGATGGGTAATTCCCTTAATGTAATAAACGTGTATTGTAATTGTGTTGTGTTTGGTATCCCCTACTACGTATTATTTGTTTATTTAATGTCACTTGTAATTTTGAATGTGATTAATAAGCTAGATAAATTTATTTTAGCTGAAATAAATCTATACTCTCTAAACTGTTATGCCATACTAATGGAAGAGCATCAGCATTCAAGTTTAAAAATAATCACTTTAAAGTTTTCAGGATTTTGATCTGATACGGCCTAAATTTGTTGAAACGATTATAGCCCAGCATAGATTTCAAAGAGAAATCCAGAATTTTTTTATTGAATATATGTTATACGCAACCTTTCCAAATGTTTTTTATTTTTTAGGAATTTTCAACCTTACTTTTTTAAAAAAAAGACTTTAAAATATGGATTATTTTACATGTACACAAATCCAGCATTAATATATGGTTAAATTATTGAAAAAAATATGGACAATGTTGGATGTGGTTAAGGATTTATGAATAAAAGGAAAGTAAAAAATTTATGCAATATGTAAATTATTAATATTAATTACTAACATGGCTTAATAGTAAAAGTGATTGCAATATTTTTCATATTTAATATAGGAATTCATTAACAAAGAAAAAATGAAATTTGCTGCAAACAAATAACTTAACTTGTGCTACTGCATATAAACACTGCTTCATATAACTAGTTAAATCAAGAGCAAAATTGGTAACACTTAAAAACATTGTTTTATAATGGAAATGATTGTAGATTATTTCATATTCAATAAGTACTACAGGATTTAAAATGTAAGATTTTTCTGTGGCTTAATGGAAGAGCAGAGCTTTTCTGTATGCAAAATATGCAATGCAAATCCACAACAACCATTGAACAACAGACATTGAATGTTGTATTTCTGCATTTTATCATGCACTTAGTAAATGTTGCACCATCATGATTCCTTGTACTTAGCCCTGAGTTGGGCTCTACCAATTAGATAGAAGCAACCGAGTGGAGTTGTTGTGATTTTGAAGCAAGGATTAAACAGAAGATACAGATATATCATTTCACTTGGAAGACATTGCTACCACGCCCAGATTTAACGTACCCCAGCCACCATTAGTGAATATGACGGATCTTTGATTAAGTCGGGATTCGAACTCCCTACCTTCCGATAATAATAACAATGTCCTAACCAACTAAACCACCTTAATAAATCCAGGTGTTTGGAAATTTTCTCAGTTATCACTGTTTTATGACAGATAAATAATCCTCTTAACGACAAAATTTCCCAGAAACCGATGAATAGCGGCTGTTCAAATTCAGAGACAAGCAAGAGTCTTCAGCTAATAGAATTTTCGCTTTGTTCATGTTTATATAAAACGTAATGGACTTTATAACTATGACTTTATACGCTTTACTGCTTTAAAACTGAATCTTATATTTTACAAAAGATATTTATTCTTTACAGAAATAAATTATATTATTCTATGAATTATTTCTTATAAATTATTCTATTAATTATTCTATGTAGCCCGATATTTTTTTAATCGTAAAATTGAATACTAAGTAATTTTTTCCATTATCATCAAATATATTTTTTCAAATGGAGTACAATTATAAATTCATTTAACGATCTCTCAACTCGGGAATGAATTCTAATATCTGTTATCGATTGCATTACTACTAAATTTCCGAATGGAAAAGATTTCAGATCAAGTAGATGGCTGAATCACTTTCAGATGTCCTTGTATATTTTGTTTTTGTTTTGCTAAACCTTTTTTTTTTAAGATCTGCGATAAAAAAACAAATGGCTGAAAAGCAAATAGGATAGTTTAAAATAAGTCATATCTATGGCGATAGCTAAGCTTTTAAAATATAAAGATATAAGTTGTGTCCATTTTTTTTAAAGTGATGAATATATAAAATATTTGTCGAACCAATTCTAATCAGATAAATTTCCTGTTTAGAAATGATTCCTTTTATCAATTGTTTTTTGTAATCCTGTTGAATTTTTTTTCTATTTGTTGAGTATAATAATTTTTGCTTAAAAATAATATGAATATTTCGAAATTTTCAAAGTGTTTTTAAAAGGAAAATAACATTTTTTTCTTATTTCTGTTTTAAGAACTCAATGGTTTTTTTTAATCATATATTTGATAAACATTAATAATATATAGGCTTATATAGACATTTTAGATTTATAATAGATTTTTTCTGTATGGTAAACGATTTGAATTTATGTAAAAAGCTGTGAATTTATGATGATCTTTTTTATTATAAATAAAGCTTTATTGATTGCATACTAATAATTTTTCAATGTACACATTATTAAAGCAATCTACTATTATCTGAACCCATATACTTTGATAGGGTTTATTGGAATTAGTACTGATATTCAGTACTAATTCCAGAACCACCTAAGGGGGCCATTCAATATCACGTAAGAACTGTTTATATTACTTTCCCCTAGTAAGCAAAATAAGCAACTGATTGACCTCTTTTTACAATTAATTATATTATATTTTCGTTTATCTCCCCCCCCCCCTGTTCCCTTTCTGACTTCATTTATAAAAGATTGAAATCAATTTATATAATTTGATTCATATATTATATATAATAATTTAAATTAATTTAAATTAATTATATATTATATATATTTAATTTAATTTATAATTATATATTATATATATTTAATTTAATTTTATAATTATATATTATTTAATTTATATAAATCATGTATTTATTTTCTTAAATAAAAATCACATTTTTATCAGAAATATTTCAAAAAATTTACAAATTTTTATTTTTATTTTACGTTATAATGAAAAATTATCCTATAAAAGAAATACTAATGATATTTAATTAATAATGTTCAATTTAGAATGATTCTATAATGATACAAAATCTCTACGTTCACCTGGAACACAGAATAAAGCATAACTAATAGTGTCACTATGTATAAAATATGGATTTCATCGATACATCAAAAAAATAGGTTCGTGCTAAATAGGGTACCCCTTGATTTGACAAAAAAATTTGGCGCTAAAATTTAATTTTTGGTAATCCTGGTATTTTCATCTCTTTAACTAATGTTGTTTTAAAATTGCCATTTTGAGTTATTTACATTTTAGCGCTTATCATGGGATAAAAAAATTCGCCAAACAATCAAGGGGTATCCGTAAGTAAATCATCAAAACGTATTAATATTTAACTGTTATATATTGAAATATAAAGGAAATGCACTCGGAAAAATCTGATTAATTTGAATACATCAATTTTTTATTGCAAATTAGAGAACTTGAAGCTTTCCCCACCTATTGCAATTAACATGTGAACTTAGATTTATAATAGCATTCTTTTCATGGAAATAAGAATTTTCCTTGCGAATTTCCTTTTACTTAACACTTAATAAATTATTGAATCTTAATAAAGATTTTCAAAAAAACGTGAAAAAGTAAATATATCATTTAAAAGTGAACTTAAATTTAATACTTCATTGAATTTTTAATCTCTCCATTTAATTTACGAGTTGTTTACTTCCAATTAATTTTGTTGTTAAAGTAATCAGTCAAAATACTTTTTAATAAATATTGTTGTGTTTGAAGAGGGAGAATTATGACTTAATAATTTAATAGAATTGATAAAAAATTCCAGAGTTATGTTGATAAGATTTTAAGATCAACGCGAATCTAGAAAATTTTAAAATAAAGACAAAAATAAATGTAATACGTGAAAAATCTATTTACTGAAGCATATGGTAATTTGTGTATACAGTACATTTATTTTATACGCAGGGAAATTTTGAATTAACCAAAATTTCATATGAGATTAATATATAAAAATCTTTTAAACATCACGTAATCTAATTTGTGGTCGAATAACTTAACATGCGAATTATATGCCACTTATTCTCAATGCTAGGCCCAGAAAAATACACTGCCTCAATTAACGAAGCACTCATGATTGAGATGATTAGTAAAAGGTAATCATTTTAGATAATAAGCACCAAATTTCTCAACTTTACTGTAAATAATACCCAGACCTTACGTGAAACACGAATTAAATTATGATAGAAATAAAATTCACAAATCTTTTGCTTATTCGTACATATTCTTCGGGTATTAAACAGGTGGCAAAACAAAGTTTTTATGTAAGGAAAATTGGAAAAAAAACAATTAATTGAAATTTTGAAAAACATCTAAACATGCAAGGCAGTTTCTGTGCATAATATGGAAATCATATAAAAAAAATACGCATGGAGAGAGAGAGAGAAAATAAATTTTGAATTTCATAATATATAAACTAAACTCTATGGCAAGACAGTTCATCGGCTGAAGGGGGGGGGGGGTGAGTACCCATAACTGTTTTATTGGCTCTGGGAAGCGAAGCATACGTCCCAGTTAGGTGTTCAGCCTGACGCGAAATCCTCAGTGTTTACTTCTCAAGCATGCTTGCTACTCAGTTTTATAGACCTAGTAAATGATGAAAGGCTGAGTTAACTTTGCCCAGCCCACGGATAGAGCCTTGAACCAGTGCGTTGGGAGAGCCAAACAAGCGAAATCAGTGCTTATTGATAGTAACCGTGGCACTCATCGAGAGTTTAATGTAGATGAAAGTGCTATTCAGTGGGATACTATCTTGGACATTCACTGAATTTAAAAGTAAGATGAATGAAATAAAATTGACGCAGAGCATTAGGGAAAAGTTTTGATTAAAGATTTATAAATATATCACCAAAGTAAAAGCCTAACATAAACAAAGGAAGTATTTAGGAAATGATGCGAAATCCGGTATCCAATGGCTCAACAAGAGCTTAGGCTTAGTCAGCTAATACTAACACTAAAAGAGTATTCTTGTGTATGACGTTTAAGCGTTCGCTGCAGTTGCCATCAAGAGAGAAATTTTTATAGATAATCATTCATATTCATGTGTTACAAGGAAAGAAATTAGGAAAATTCCCAAACACATTACATGACAAATGTACGTACAGAAATCAGTAATTTAATAATAGTTTTTCTTTGTTCAACAGCGACAGTTATTTCTTGAATTACCTTTGTGTGTTCCTTCTGCTTATTTGTTATAATCTGTAATACGAGTAGAAGTATTGCAATAGACAGAAGTACTCCTTTTCTATATGTAGCATTCAACTGATTACCCTATTTTCAAAAGCTTATCGAAATTGAACAACTATTTCATAAGAATTTCAGGATAGAGCTTGCTCTTGTTGTAACCTAACCCCATCCAAGTTCATTTAACTTTTATTTGGCTCAAAAGCTATTTGTTTGTCACGTTTTTTTTCTGTTAATAAGGTCTCGATAAACACAGCGGCAGTGCCAAAAGAGTTATTATTGTATCTCAGGCTAAAGACTCATAAACATAGTTATAATTTATTATCCCTTTTTTCGCTTGTAAAAGATGTGCCTTTGTGCTTAGATTTTTCTATAATGTCTCTTTGTGCATCGATCCCAAAATAACCAGTCTTTAAAAGATCCGTCCAGAAAAAAAGGAGTTCTCAGACATTTCATCTGTTTGTGTACTACTCTTTTTCATTTTTTAAAGAGAGTGTCCCAAATATAATTATTAGCATGACAGAAGCTTCTTATCTTTATAATTGTAGATTTCTGAATAAATGTCATGATATTAAAAAGATTAAAGATAAAAACTGGGCACGTAGATATCATTTCGAAATTTTGATTATGCAAAGTTTTAATAAGTTTAATAATTTGTAACACACTCACCCACAATTCTCAGCAAAAAGTATTATACACAAGCAATCTTTTCATAATTTGTTTTAAATAAAAATTAAATTCAAAAGGTATTCCTTAAATAAAAATCATACTGGAAATTAATTTTTTTTACATTAACTATATAAATATTTTATTATTTTTGTACCTTAAAAATATAAATATCTCCAAATTTTTTGTATTTCATTTCTTCTTCAGGAGTTATTTTCCTCCTCACTTACATGGAAATATTTTTTTTAAATAAAATGATATCAAAAAATTAACTCAAATTATTTTTTCCCACGAAATTGAGAAATGCTGATGTACTCATTCCTAGAATTTATCCTTTTGATTTCTCTCTCATCCTCTTCCATCCATTTCGTCATAATTGGGGTTCATAAATACTGATTTAAACTGGTTTCTGATTTGTTGAGCTTTTCCTTCTAGCTTTGAATTATTTTCAAAATAAGATGGATTGGGTAATTTGGCATTGGTACTTACTCTAATATGGTGTTGCCCGAATTTCAGGCATTAACGACACATTTTAAAATTAAAAAAAAAACATTAATTTTCTTAAAAATAGGTTACTTATAAATTTAAACATATATTTATCTATAACATAGATAAAAAAGAAATCTATTAAAGGTGTTGCACAATTAAGTTACCTTCTTTACAAAATTGCTTATTGAGTTAATTTGATCGTAATACATGCAATTTTTCAAATATTGATCTAAAAATTACGAATAAAAATATTTCACAGAAAGCAATTTATGATTGACACTTAAATAAATTTTATTCCTTTTAGAAGTTCTTTTACACAGAGTTAAAAAATGGTTACTATTAAAAAAATTTAAAATTTTTCATAAAGTAAAAAACCGAAATTCATACCCGATTTAATTCTTTTACTAAGAGTCACGTAGATTTAAAAACATACTTAAAAATATATTGCAAATTAAAATTCCTATATATTTTATCAAAAAATGTTTACTATAGGATTTAATTTTATAGCCGGAATTATAACCATGTCTGTAAAAATGTAAAACGTATAGTTCAAAATTCTCACGATAAAACAGTTCACTATCTATATAATTCATTAAGAACAATTCATCAATATTCATCTACATAAAAGTAATGATTTATTTTTAATTTAGATTTATGACATTTTTAAATTAACATGTTTAAATTAATAACATTAAATTTTGATGAATGATTGTACCCTATATAGTTCTTTCTCCAAATAAATGCAACATCTTCTTTTTGTTTAACAAAGTGTTTCTGACCTTCAAAAAGTCAAATGAGATTTATTTACAGAAATGACCATGGCATCGGATTTAGGCGAGTCAAAATATTTCATTGACCGGATTTTATCAACCTTCAGTATTTTAAAATATCAAATATCAGTCGCACACAATCGATACTTTTTTTGGCAAGGGTATTTACGGAGTGTTTAAAATTCACACAATGAAATTTATATATAGTGCTTCTTATTTCTTACTTTTAATTCTCCTTCGAATAGTCACCGCACATATAAATATTTATGAATAAATGTAAATGTTCTTATGAATGTCCATGAAATTAGAATAATTAAATGATATTTTGAATTTTAGATTATGAGTGTCTTAAATAAACTGTTTTTAATATAATAGCATTATAAGTGTTTTAAATTAATAATATCTAAAATTATGTTTTTCATAAAGTGTTTTAAATGTTTTGACCATATATCAAAGGTCATTTTTTTTAGCTTGAAATATTATTTTTCATTATTTTCTTACTTAATTAATTGCATATTCTCCAAGAGTCATTGAAAAACGATGCGATTTTTTGTTTTCGAAATCTTGCTTGAATAACTGGTTTTTTCCGTACATCTGTAAACTAATTCTTTTATTTAATTACGTATTGTGTTTATTTAATTGTATTATAATTTTAATTATTGAATTTTTTTCAATTGTAATTCGATTTCAAGAGATTTATTTTTAAAATTTCGATTTATTTATTTTTATCATTCGCGATTTATTTTTAATATTTATTTCATTTGATATTAAATTAGTTATAGTAAACTTTTAACTATAAATAATCATTTACTATTTCATGGATTTAAGAAAATAATTGAAGAATAATATTTTAGAATTCGATGAAAACAAACTCTCTTGTGAGTAAATGCTCTTTCATGTAATGGTTAGATGACGTATTTCAATCTGCTGTGGTCCACTTTTATTGAGTTGAAATGAAATAGCTGAAAGGTCTATGATCTAGTGTTCAGTTCAATTGTTGTTGGGTTCGATCTCACCCCTCAGGATGTTAGCATATGTGTGAATAATATTTTTCAATGTTTTATTTTAACTAATAATTTTAAACCACGATCACACACACACACACATTTTTGGTTCACATTATATAAATTATTTAACATGTTAGCTGATTGCAGAATCATTTTATTTTTCAAATTTATAGCTAACTTGCGAAATTTTTTTAAATAAGAATGACAAGGTAATGAAAAAAGATAATTTCATTCCTGAATTTTGACCGTTTTCATATTTGTTCCGAAAATTATCAATAAACAGTAAAATGCAGTGTCATAAAAGCAGGCTTTGGAATAGAAAGACCTTGACCTAAAGACACCACCTCGATTGTTTACTTTCTAAGAAAACGTGACAGAAAGTTGCACTTTATAAGGATATTTACACATGAGATCTCCACATTCCTCTCCCCAGGAATCGTCCCTGAAGAGTGAAACTTCTTTCGAAATCAAATTATCTAGCTGCCCGTTAGATAAGGATAAGGATAACCGTGGGTTGTTGGCATCCAAGAACTGGATGAATAGTAAAAGAGAATTCGAGCTCCCATTTTGGCCACGATGTTCTTTCAGGTGGTTTAACCGGTGTCAGCGAATCGAACAAACGTCGGCAGAGCTCTCCCGCGCGCAAGGTCGTTCTATTTTTAAAATTCTTGATTTTTAATACAACGCACTCCGTCGATTTCTGCTTACCTTGCAACACGTCGCGAGTTATTGGCGAGTTAACAATCACTCTTTCGACGCCAACAAATGGGGTATTTTTCATTTTTGCATAGAATGGCGATGATTGAGGAGTGGAGAAGTGTCACAGAAAATGTGCCACTTTTCTTCTTACATGCATAATATTTTCATAAGCTTCTGTTTCCGCGATCCTAAATGGCGGAAATCGAGTGAGAGACGTTTTGGCGAGCTGTTGAGAAACAAAGCGCAGTTGATGAGGTCAAGTGGTTTAATTGCGGGCGATTTGTTGAATAAATCAAATAAATTGTTCTTTTCTTTCCGGGTTGTTAATGTAAGTTGTATATACATTTATAAAAAATAATTGGGTGCTTGTTGCTAGTTTCGTTAAAACATTCTCGTGAAATATTAATATTTTCTTTTAACACTGTTCACCAGCATTACATGGCTACATTTTTTTAGCTCTATTAAAATAATACATTTCCATTATTAAAGTTAAAACCATCGATTAATTTAATAATGTAAAAATTATAAACATTATTAAATGAATAACGTTGATTTTTTTCTTATTATTATTTCCGTGATTTATATATGTATATTTTAATAAATAAGAGAAATAAAATTTAAATTTGGATTAAAAACAAAAAAATATGCTAGAAGAAACAATAACAAATGTATTCCGACTAGAAATTTCTGTATGTTCATCATGCTATACATGGGATTTTCCAGTTTACTCGAATTTTTCAAATGAATTTCGTTACACCTGAATGCAAATTTTCATCAATGAAAGAATTCTTCCTAATAGCAAAATGTCAACGGTAAAATTCTGAACAGATTTTAGAGGTTAGACTACCTAATATGTGGCGTCAAAAATATATGTTGTATTTTTTTTTTATTTTTTTATTATAACACGATGTGTGTTTCACATAAACGAAGTTTTGATTATAATTTGAATAATTTTTTATCTTTGTCCAAGTTATTTTCTTTTACAACGGATTTAATGTTATATTATTTTTTTAAAAAAATAATATAATATGCATACATTATTTTTTGATTGAAATTTTTTTAAACAATTCTGAAGGAAATGAAAATATTTCTTCTAAGATAAACATAATCAAATTAACTTACAATTTCGGAAATTTGCTTTATGATAAATATATATAAATGATATTTAGAGAATTCTGATCATTTAAAAATTACATGAAAATAATTATTGGATAGGTACTATTTGAAATATTTTTAATTTTTGAATGAAAAGCAGTTGGATATTAAAAAAATATAATAGAACTCAACTAATTTTACTTATTTTCAATATATGTAAAACATGTTTATTATTTGAACCTCATTTAATCGCCTAGTTTAATGAAGAAAAATATTGATCTATTCAATATGATTGAGATGGATGTTGTATGAGTTGTATATTTATATTTAAACAAACAAACAAACAAACACACACACACACACACACACACACACACACATATATATATATATATATATATATATATATATATATATATATATATATATATATATATATATATATATATATATATATAACATTGCCTTTTTAAATTAAAAATAAAAGTTTACGTTATAACTTTAGACTGCTGATGGTAAATGAAAATGAATTATAATTTAATGTCCTATTTTATCTGATTGTTGAATTAAATGTACCTTGAATTCAGTTCCTCTTGTAAAGTACTTTTAATTAATTATTACTAAATGTAAGCAGTATTTGGTACAGTGGTCTCCTATCCTGCATATTTAATATTCGTTAATTAGAGTTACGGAAGAGCTGAGCTTCGTCAGCTGAACGGTTAGCGCCCTGGTTTGGTTTAACAGTCTATGGATTCGATTCCTACTTAAGGCTTGGGTGTGCATAGTAGTTTGGAATCAGCTTACCCTAATTTACTGATCGTTGAGTGACAAACAAAAACACTAAAAATATTATTCCTCGTTTGATTTTCTGAAACTAAACACAAATCACTGTTTCAAAGCATTTATGCACGATAAACTATCTAATGTCCTCCCGTTCCTGTTATGAAAATAAGATTATCAGCTCAAGTGTCAATCTGATAGCAAGATGATTCGAAATTTCAAGGTCAATGGGGGACTTTCCCTAATAATTAATTATAATAATTCGTAGTCCTTTTTACGTCAATATATGTGTGAACCTCGTTAACTTGTGTTTGCTTATGTCAACAATAAAACGTTTCATATATTATTATTGAATAACGTTATAACCTTCGTTAGATAAATTAATTCACAATGCAAAAATAATTTTTAATTATTCGAATATCAGATTAAATAGTTAGCTTGATTGATCGCTTTCTGTCATCAAATTACAACCACTGCTAAATCTTCCTCTACATTAGAGGAAAAATGCCTGCTTTATGTAAACTTTAAACATCAAAGTCTTCCTGGATATTATCTAATGGGACTTAAATACTACTTGATATGCTGCCAATTTTTCTTTCGGATTGGGTGCAAAGGTGTTTAGTGAAAAGCGACCCTAGTAAACAGTCACTTGCTGAAAGCTATCGAAGGGTTGAGAATACAGAAGTTAAAGTTCAAAAGTCAGGATGATAAAAAAAATTATTTAATTTCATTACTCAGATATGGAACAAATTCGTTCTATTTAAATTTTTGTACTTTCTAATATAGGTCGTTTTTTTTAAAAAAAATATTTGGGGAAAATCTGTAAAGAATAAATCATGATATTACTTTACAGATATAATGATTTGCATTTGGTTACAAGTGTCTGTCATTTAATTGTAAGGATTGCGCTAACATGTAAAGTATAAAATATTTTATGAGGTTTGGTTTGGTTTGTTTGTCGCTCAACGGTCATTTTTTCCACACGAGAAATATTTTATGAGATCTAGTCTCAATTTCTTTAGCAGTTTAAGGCTCATCATTTAGAAATATTATTAGAATTTGTTCTCGTAAAATCGTAAATCATTTCTTGACTGAGGAAATATCTTCGAAATATGTGCTGAGAAAGGGAATACTTCTTTAATAAAATAATTTCTTTTAGTATTAAAATTAATATGATAATTTTTTAATACTAAACTTTTTGAAATTATGTTTCACTGTATATGATGCTTAAATTTACAGTATTCTAAAGCTTATCATTTATTAAGGACGAGAAGTTGATTAAATGACAGGAAATTCAGTAGTTTTTTTATTCAGAAGTAAAAAGAAAAAAAAAAACTTTTACTTGCCAAAACTGATAGAACCTGACTGAACGCATTTGAAACTTTTTATGGTTTTTATGTTACTTCTTATTAATATCATTTTGGGAGCTGATTGATCAATAATATGCTTGCCATCAGAACAACTTCCTGGATTCGAATCTCACCTCTGGTTAGGATGTTTGCTGCAATAAAAAACCCTCTTTAAATCACTGGTTTTTCATGGAATTATCCGTTTTGTGTAGGACCGGATATTGAGTGACAATTTAAGTCTGCATCTTTGAAAATTCGCTAGGTAATCATCACAATTGATAACATTTTCTTAATATTTTTTTGCTACATTTAAGAAAACTTTTAAATCTGTTTCAGAAATATCTTGTCTAAAAATACCAATCATTTATTAAAACCCCTCCATGTTTGAATGGTAGCAAGCTATTGAAATCTTATACTTAGTAAGCAAAACCCAGGTATGAAAATTTTATTGGAATAGTGATTTTTTCCTTTTTTTGTGATACATTTTCGATTACGTAATCATGCCAAACAAAGTCGCTGATCCTCATTTTTATATTAGACCCTAATTTGACACCCTGCCATCAAAGTCATATTATACTAGTAAAGGACATTAGACCCTATATACCATTTTAAAATGCATAGCATCTCTCATCACTATGTTTCGGTGGAGTCAGGTGTAGAATCTTCTACCTTCTGCGCATAAGAAAGGCACCTGTTCTCACTAAGTTACTATGGCCGTATTTGAATTAAAAGTAAAATATGTCATTGACATCACACACATGGAAGCTATCAATTGAATAAACTAACTTCACTACAACTATTCTAAAATGAATTTTCTTAAAAATTTCATTTTGTAATTTTTAAAAATCTAAGATTTCTTTAATTTGTAATATATGAGTAAGTGAAAATTGCATATTTTACACCAAAAACATCACAGCGACTGAGAATTCTTAAATTTCTATTTAAAATATATATAATGGGAGAAAAATATTCGAATAACACTCATTGTGATTTTTATATAAATAAAAATCTCTTCATTGTGATTTTTTTATTTTTTTTTTTTTTTTACAAATTACTGATATACATTTTACTTTTTTTAATGAGA
The DNA here is from genome assembly GCA_030067965.1 of Latrodectus elegans. Lineage (NCBI taxonomy): Eukaryota > Metazoa > Arthropoda > Arachnida > Araneae > Theridiidae > Latrodectus > Latrodectus elegans. The sequence continues at coordinate 109,797,491 of CM057820.1, forward strand.
GATGATTTCTTTATAGTCCTGATGTAAGAAAAATAAAAATTCATGAATGTAATTTAATACTCATATGACTGAAAAATATTTTAGGTTAGTTGCTCTGCTCATAGCAAAAAATATTTTCTAATAACATAATTTCAAAACGTTAAATAAAATATTTTTCAATTAATTAAAGGATAATATTTTAATTTTATTGTCATTTATTGATGAGCAAAATGTTAACAAGTTAATGATTTGGTTAAATTGCATATATGTAGGTGTTTACCATATCATGAATGTAAAACCGCTCCTTTCTGTATGGAAATTTCCAGGACTCAATCCCAAAATCCCTGTTGAACGACGGTAGATAAGATATTCTGGAGCTTTCTGGGTTTTCTTCTTTTTAACCAATCAATAAAACTATCTACCATTAGAAAACCCTAAGGTAATATTAGAGGGTAGATATCAACGATTGAATGGCGTTAATAGGAATGAATAATGGAAATTGAAGTTACGTTTCTGCTTCTAAATGAATATATTAATGGGGTGCGGGCTTGGAAGTGTATATATTAGTTTATTCATCTTTCATGTGTTAGGCTATCCATCTTGCATCTATTATCACTGCTGGAATTACGGATTAATAGTCAAATATTATTATTTATTTGTAATATTTTAACTTCTCATAGACTTTAATTCGATCGGAAAATATCATTTTGTGATATTTAATATCATAAATAAATGCGTGGAAAGTATTTTTTAATTGTAAAATATATTTTTAATATATTTAACAATTCTCAAACTATTTTATGTATGAAAATCATTGCTTATGATATTTAAGATTTATTTTAGCATTTCTGTTATGATATTTTATGATTTATTTTAAATATCACAATGAATAATTTTTAAAATACAATTCATCTTTGTATTAAATGATTTATATATTATTTTTTAAGAATGAAATATTGTTTTTACAAATAACTTGAATTTCAGAATCTAATGTAAATAAATAACGCCATTATGTTAGTCACTAAAGTAATGTTCCAATAAGAATAAGCCAGCTAAAAATAACAAAATAAATATCTATTTGAATTGAAAGTCATCTTCATGTGAAGTGAAATGTTAAAAATAAACATCAAATTTATCATAAGAAGCGACGAAAAAAATATAGTGCTGAAAAATTGCTGCTTAAATTAACGCGAAAATATATTGGCGATTTATCATTCTACTCTGTCTCCCTTGGCGACCATCTCATAATCCCTATAAGTAAGGAATTTCAAACTAATTGAATGTAATTTGGTGCTGCCATCTAGTAAGCATTCTTTACATTAATATATATTGTTGTCGTGCAAGATTGCAACAATGGCAGTATATTCTATGAAATTTCATTTTAGTTGATGCAGGTGACATCTAATATTTTTCAACGATTAATTTTTAATTTATTATTTATTACATGGAGAATGTTTTAAAAGTTAATAATGCTTTTCGAATTTAGCGAAATAAAACATATGATCCTATGATCTTAATTAAATTATCCCTTAAAATTATATCACTAAATACATCATTTCTCCTTTAGTAAGAATGGAATTAATTGATGCTATTACTTATTAATGATATTTACTTAGAATTATTTTAAATTAAAATTTTATATATAATTTATCTTGTATTATAAGTATAAATCATAATTTTTTTTTTTATTTTATATTTTGATTAAAACTATTGAATTTATAACGTGTTTCAAGATTGTCTGCATAACAGTGATTGTTTTTTTAAAATTACTTAATGCTTACAGCTATTTTTTAACGTCACTAATTCGCTAATATAGCAAATAACATTTAGTTTTTACGCAAATAATTTCTGAAATCTTTGAAAAATAACCACAATATAAAGATAATTTTAAATCAAATGTAAAGATAAATTTACTAATTTAATCAAATGTAAGGATAATATTACTTCGTTCCTCATCCCTTTAAATTAAATCACTCAGAGCATCTAAATGCTATTAAATCATATGAAATTAAGTGTAATCAAAAATTTGGAATATCAGGTCCAAATTTATGATGTTTGTGTTAAATATGCTATAGTATTTAATGAGTATTTTGGCACAATGAAAACAATTATGCAAAACAATGTGACTAAATTATTTAAAGTAAATAAAAGCAAAACATTTTAGTGAAAAAAATTGTCTTCCATTTCTTAAACCTTTGAAATAATATTAAAATAATATTATAATCGTATGGCTTAAGTTTTTATTTAAAATATTTATTAGCTATAACTGAACCTATATTCTGCATAAAACTTTGTGGATTATTAATAAGAGAATTATTCATAAAAATTCCAAACACACACACATATATATATATATTGAATAAAATTTTTACGCAGAGTGTCTCAAAGAATGTCATAATTCGCTCTTTCTCTAAAGTTCTGAAAAATTAAATAATAAATCAAAATCAATGACTTATACCCTTTTAAACCAATAAAAGTCACATTATATTTTTAACTCCTACAACGAAGAAATAAATAAAAAGACAACTGTGTGTGGCTTGTTTATTAAACAAAAAGCTTTTTGGCTAGCAGGAATAGCTTTAGTCAGTTTATTTTCTAATTGTATTTTTTATTATACATAAATTAATACATTTAACTTATACATAAATTATTCACACTCAACAGATAAAGACAGATTTCTTGTGTAAAATTATTTTCTTGTTTATTTGGACGAATAGTATGAAATAATTTCAAAAGAAAATATAAATATTCTTTTTGATAGCATTTGAGCATCTATAATTCCACAAAAAAAGTTTAAAGGAATTTATAAGTTATTAAAATAATATATTTAGTGGTTTTTTTTCCTGTGCGTGTTCTTTAAAAACTGAGAATAGATTCCAATTTAGTGTTATAGGTGTAAGGATACTTGTAACTAAAATCAATTTTTAGTTTTACTTAAGGCCTTTAAAAAAATCTGAAACTTTTGATACTATTTGGATAGTTTGAGAGCTGAAGACATTTTTTAACAACCACCTTTCTTCAAAAATGGTGGTTCAGTTGGTTATTATCCAAGTGTTGCATTCTTACCTACCATTGTACCCCACAGTGATTGTGTTCTCACGTGAAAGTAGCATCATGTAGTTTCAAGTAGGCGGTCTCACCACTTATCTGTGGTGATCTTTATTGTTTTTATCAAAACACACGTATTTGAGGTAAAGACGTAGCTAAATGAACAACTATTAAAAGCACTTGCACTATATATTGCACAAAAGAAAATTATTTATTTTATTATTTATGCATTGTCTCGCTATGTACAAATGATGCTGATCTAATTATATCTTGCTGGGCTGACATATGCCTATGGAAATTAACGTAGCTATATGTGGTATATTTTTAAATATTTACCATATGTCAATCGATTTTTAAAAAATATTGTGTAAATAGAAACAAAAATGTTTGTTTTTATGTCATTTAAAAGTTAAATATATATTCGTAAAATATATATTTAAAAATTTAGTATATAAGTGAGCTGCTTAGATTGTCTCGATAGCCTAATGAGTTCAATGTCTAACCTAATCGTTGTTTTCTCTGCTAAAAGTTTGAATATGAGTTATATATTTGATCCTTAATTCATTCTTGCTCAGAAACTTCACACCGCTTCCCGTGAAGTCATGGTGGCCTGGTTGGTTACGGCGCCACTCTCATTATCAGAAGGTAGTGTGTTTGAATCCCGGTTTAATTGAAGATCCGTCGTGTTTGCTAATCGCAGATGAGGCCCTTTAAAACCGAGTGTGGTCGAAATGTCTTCCATGTGAAATGATATCTCTGGGGTGGCAGGCCAAATATTGGGGTTATTCGATTCAATTCCTGCTTCAAAATCACAAAGACTGACTACTTGGCTGCTTCTATCAAACTCGGGGCTAGGTACATGGAAGCATACTGGTACAATTTCGGTCCTAATCAATTTATCAAACGGAAAGGTGATGTAATTATACAAAACAAAAAACATGTACAGAATAGTTTCTATTTTATATGTCACTTTTTTGTAGTGATTAAAAGCTTTTCGATATTTTTTGTTTGCTTTTTCTTCATTACTTTTCAATATACCATATTTTATATATCTTTTCCTCATTATTGAATTTCCATACCAAGAGCTATGTAATAATCGCACTGGCAGACAAATCAATTTATCAAACGGATTTGTCTGCCAGTGCGATACTATTTGGATAGTTTAATTTAAGCTTATTATTCATCGGCCAATGAAAATAAGCCTCGACGAGAACATTGAATTTGCAATCGTTCCGTGATAAATGAAGAGGCTCTTCACTAGCAAGATAAGAGAGAGAGAGAGATTAATTCCAAAATGCAATTCACGTGGTGATGATATCTATTCATCTGTTTACGTTGCAGTATCTTCTATTCTGGTTACTTGAGTCACTGATTATGTAACTCTATGAAGTAGGTTAGTCAACTATGAACTCGTATATTTATTTTTACGTGAGTACTTAACATAATGATAGGAAGAAAATTCAACTTCACTAAAATTTTTTCCCTGATTTTTATGAATTTCTCATTTGTAGCGTAGATACAGTTAGTGTATATATTTTGATTTTTGTGTATTTTTGTTTTTTCTTTTAAATCACACTCTATATATTTTTATCAAGATAAATTCATAGCAATTAAAGTGTAATGAGTTCTAAACTTTATCGAATCCAAACCTGAATCAAACCCTAAGCAAAAGTTCACAAAGTGGAAACTTGTTCGATATTTTTGTAACATGTATAAATATTTTAGTGTTTATTGTAAGGAGCAAAGGCGACGATCAGAATAGCGCATGCGTGCTTATAGCTGCCGCCCTCCTTCTCATCCCTCCCGATTATATATTTGTTATTTACATTTTGATTTAATGTTATTGTCATGTTTGCTAATTTGAAAATTGTAAATAATGTATGTCTTAAAATTTTATGTTCATCAATAAATTGAATTAATTTAAATTGAAATCTCTATCAGTTGGATTCCCGCTACGCTCTACAACATGTAAAAACTATTATAATTAAATATTTTTCGATATTTAGATTACATTAAAAATAGTAGAACAGTGGAAGGTATGTGCTGCACTGAGTAAAACATCTTGATATCGATGCCTACCTCAAACAAACTATAGGACGAAACAGTGTCTTTCTACGTATATCTTTGTGAAAGTCAAAACTTGGGAAGTTTGCGAGTTTTCTCCTTTGTAATATGGGGATATGTACCACTATTAATGAGAAGCTTTCTGCAGGTAGTGGATGCTGAAAGAAGCTTTAAATAGCATTTTGAGCTGCAAGAGATGCATAATTTATGATATGAAAAATAAAACTGCTCACCATTTTCAAGTGGTAATCATACTCTTTGGAGGAAAAAGTACTAATGTTGCTTATAATAATTATTTATAAATGGGAAATAGAGATGAAAGCTTTTTAATACAAAATATATCTTATGTTAGGGTTAGTGTTAGGGAGTAATTTCTCTAACACATTAACCTTCTTAGTCCCCCCCCCTATCTTCCATTGCATCCTCTATCTCTAAAAATTCCTCGCCGATGACAAAATTCTAAATATGTTAAAAATACAATGACACCTTTAAGATGATTACAAGGTAACATGTTACACACGACTGCTTATTTTTAATTGTTTAATTACAAATTAATCTATTAAAAATAAGCAGTTATGTAAGTATTTTACAGTTTCATTTTGTTAAATGATCATCATAAGGAATTAAAGAAGTTTATGCCATATAAAATTTGAATGTAAATAAAATGTAATATTCTAATTTTTGACAGTCTTTAATATTTTCCGAAAGATTTGGATTAGATTGGAAGGTTTCCTCACTAATGTTATGGTTAAGCAAACAATATAAGAGGAAAATACAAAGGATGTTTTGTGCGATGAATTTTTCGTATTAAAAATAACGACTAATTTCATTTTGTAAATTAAATTTTTTGTATACTTTAAATTGAAAATTGTTATTAAAATTATATAGAAAAGTCATTTTTTAAAATTTTAATAATAAATAACTACCTACTAAAACTTGGTGTTAAAGAAAAACTACTAAATTTAATTTAATTTGGAATTTAAATACAACTAATTTAAACCTAAAAAACTAAACGGCTTCATTTCGGATACAAAGATAAAAACGTTTTATTAAATGGAAAATTAATTCGTACTTATTATTTTATTAATCATTTTATCAATGGGATCAGATTAGATTTCGCGATAACCAATAACATGCTTCGGAACCTTATTGAATAATCTCTACTTCAATGTATTAAAAAGTTTTACTAAGGTGGTAGCCTAGTGATTAAGGCATCAGCCTTCGGTCAGAAGGGCTGGGTTCGATTCCCAATGCCATCAAAGATCCACCTAGTACATGCTATATAACTGCTTTTTAAATCTGTTGACCCGAAAGCCTTTTGGTCTGTCGTTGGGCAGTTACAATGGATGTTATGCTCTGGAAAAAATTACCTTCCCCTCCAGTTCAAAGTCAAAATTGAGGGAGTATATCCTCTTGTGGTGCCATCTATCAGAGGAGTCTTAGAGCAAAGACTGTACTTTCACTTTAGTGTTGATCTGTTTAAACGAAAGACGCACTCTATTAACTTAAATTTGTATAGTGAGCTTAGCTTCTAGGTGTCATAAGTGATAACAAGAACGAATATAAATTAATTTAACAAAGCAGAGGAAATGCACACAAAATTCTCCATATTAAGAGGAGAATTCTCATATGAAATGACAAAGTATACAATTAAATTTTTATATTCAGTCAATAAATGTATCGAGCCATTCCTGTTTTGAGGATAATGACCATCCCCGAGTATAGCAGAGCTATATCAATTCCATGAATTTGTTCACCCTAAAAAAGTCCAAAACCATGAAACCCAAAAGAAAATGGGACATCTTCTGTGTCCGAAGATGGGCACGTGAGGATAGAAGACTGGCGTAACTCCATGCCTATGGACTTTAGCTGAACCAAAAGGGGTGGCCCTATCAAGAGATAAAACTACCGACGTACTTCTCTCACTCCGTTCAGGGTTATCCCCTATCTGTGATGAGCACACCCTAGGAATACAAGGGGGAGTCCTGATTTAGTTTTCTTCAGTAAAATATAAAGTTCATATTTCAAATTTCTATGACATTCACATTGCTTTTTCAATACATAATTCTAAGAGATATATTTCACTATATTTTCACAATATAATTCGTAGGATAAATTTCAAGAGATTGTGTGGTGAGAGTGGATTATTTATTGATTTATCAAAACGTATTGGAAAAAATTTCATTTTTTTAAAAAGAAATGCCTCACAACGAATAGTTTCCTTATAATTTTATTGTTACGACTCATTTCTGTGAATTTAATATGATTAATTAACTATCCAGCAAGCTATATAGCTGAACTAAATATTGCGTTAATTTTAAAAAAAATGGTTTAAATTCTCACACTTCTATATCTGAAGGATGAAACTTAACATCCAAGGCAAGAAGAAACGATAAATATTGTAGTTTTTCTTACGAAATTATTTTTTGGTGAAATTCCCATTTTTTTTCCCCGCATAAAACGGAAACGTTTTCTTGGAATAGATGCAAAATATCCTTTACTTTTATCGCAATACTTTTAGAATTTTTTATCATCTATCTTGATTTAGTATGTATATAAAATGTTTTAAAAATATGTACGATGAATACCAATCAATAAAGATTGTAATTGTTGGATAAACTGTTTATTAATTGCATCTGATTTATTTTTAATTTTGCGTAATCATATTATTTTCTATCTATTTTATTCAAATGGATTTAACTACTTGAAGAACTTGGTAGTGGCGCTATCAATTGTTAAATGTTGTATTCTTTGTTGGAGTTGCTCATTATAGATGAGGAATGTAACGAATCAATCTGTTTTTCCTAATGACATACTACAGATGTGTGTATTTAAATAATCATAATTTTCTTAGCTGAGAATATAAACATTTTACTGTAAGAAAACGCAGACTTTCCATTTTAATAACTTAGTGAGAGAGAGAGAGAGAGAGAATATATGTATTATTAAATTAACAAACAAGTCGATTTCATCGATCACAAATATTATCCGTGATAAGAACCAAAATCTAGAACGCAACCATCAGGCTTGCAGACTGGTGGCTTATTGAGATAACAAGAACAGAAATACAATATTTTCGAATTAATAACTATTTTAACTAGCATTAAGTGAACTTAAATTAATAATTGGAAAAAAAAATGTATAAAATATAAAAAATTATAAGCTTTATGAGCACTGCGTGAATTATAAATCGGAATACTAGATTACTTAAATATTGAAGTTATAACCCCTGCTTTCTAGCAAATAAGGAAAGAAACTAGAATTCTTACAAGTATTTTAGAATATAAAAATTGTAATCTATTACGGAAAATAATGTGTTATATTCTCGATCGAATCGAAAATACGTCATGTTCTGGGACATATGATCGTAGTTGCAATATCTCTCAGGATGAATGATGCCTCGAGTCCAAGTCTGTGAGTCTCCTGTTTGGGTCCCAGCTTTTAAACTATAAAAATCCAAACACTTTCTCATCATGATTTAGTTTCAGCTCTCATCGGAGTTTAAGGTCGTGGGTTGGATCCCAGCCACTCTTGAAGAACAGAAGATGTTTTTTTGCGAAAGTTTCATAGTTTTTTATTGTGGCGTTTGAATACGGCTCACTACTTGGGATAAATATTACCATTTATAGATGCTGCTCCTAAAAGACTATATATGGTGGATATTTATATGTTTTACTATACTGTGTTGAATATTAAAAAAATGAAGGTAAAATATTAAAATATTGGTTTGACAGGTTTGAATAAATCATACTCGTGAACTTAATGGTAGGAAAACACTTTTTGGTGTAAAAAAGTTGTAGGTTTGATCTCAGCTATTATTCTCGGACCAGCCAATCATGGCACGTGGATGTTGCGCTTCTACCGTCAAGATAGGTGCTTGAGATATTTCCGACTCTCTTCACATGGACACGTAAATACGGATCACGATCTACGAGATATACTCTCAAAAGACAATTATTTTGATTTCTTTTCAATGTTTTATATTTTTGTTTATTAATTAATTATTTTTGTCTTGCTATTTTTTCATTTTTTTAGTTATAGTTTTAAAAGATAGGGAATTATTTCATGTGTATGTATTAATGCATATGATTATTACTCTTGTACACAACACACACACATTTATAATAATAATGATACGCATTTTACAAACAAAATGTAATCCTTATTGTAATTATGTTTGTTTACATCTATTCTCCACCGAGAACAACACATTTTTAGGTTAGTAATTTTTACCGATATGTAAACATTTGAATTCGAAATAGTTAAGAATAATTTTTCTAGAATTAAGAATTAACTTCAATGTACTACATAGATATTTTAGGTTAATAACGACGTTTTTGCACTGAGAGTTTTTTTCCAGAAGTATCAGAATTAATCTAAATAAAAATTATTTTAAAAGATTAACTGTTTGCAACTCATGTATAAAAAATAGTTCAATCAACTTTTGTCACAGCTTCAAGCTCTACTATTTCTTATTATAAATCCCACCTTTGTGGCTTTCTTATTTTTATTTTTGAAGAACTTAATGTTAGTGGGCGTAATTTTAGACGTAGAAAAGTTTAAAATGTTTTCTTGGCATTTGGCTCACTTTGGCGGTGTTCTAGACTTAAAATTGGCATCTCTCCCTTCAAATCCAGTGACAGCTTTCCTCTTGTCATTCATTCTGTTGCAATCTCAGCCAACATCTCTTAAGCTTCCGTTTGAGTGTTCTTTTCCTTGCACTTCTTTCATAATGTGAGACGCTTCTCCTAACAAGAACTTTCAGTCCTGAAAAAAAAAAAAAAAATCCACCCAAAGTCCTTCTGTTTGTTTAGGAAGGTTTTAGAGGTACTTCACCCGCTGCCAACTTAGTGGCTGCAAACAAGTACTTCGGCTGCTTTCTTTCGATCCTTTGGATACTGTTATAACTTTTTTTCTACGGCCTATTCGATTAAAAATTGATCGTTATGTTTTCGAACATGAAATTGATGAAATGAAATGAAAAGCATATGTGTAGAATTTGACTTTACATTCATCAACAATAATCATATAACAGGGCATTACTTTAGGAATACAAAGTGATTAAGTTTTGTTCTATCCTCATAAATACCACTTTGAAAATCACAAACTTCCATCGGAAATATCACGTTGTTATAATTCATCAGAGGAACAAAGGAAAAAGGTGGTGTCATAAATATAAAATCGCCACTGCTATTTATCTTTCGTTTGGTATAAAGAGGACTTCAAACGATGTGTAATGGATAAATAGAAGTGAAGAGAAGAAAAAAAGAAAAATGGTTACTTCTGGTGAAAGAGTGATTGTGCTCTTGTAAGTGGCGTGTTGTGCGGAGAGAGCAGTTTTATTGAAGAGACCTCTTCACAGTGAACACTCGAAAAAGAACAATATGGCGGACAACTTATTGGAGATCGCGTTACAACAGAGAACAGATGAAGTCCGTCAGAGGGACGCTCTTATCGAAGGACTCAGAATGGAATTAGAATTCAAAAATAAACTTATTGTGAAACTGCAGGCGGAACTAGAGAAGTTCAGAACCGTGATGAAGCCAATAATCTCGCAGATGTCCCGCCAGATGAATCTTTGGAGTTCGAGTGAAGAAGACGATAGTTCTCCGTTCGAGTCCAGCAGCAGTAGCAGTAGTAGTGAGGCTGAAGTGTGTAATGGCGATAAAAGGTCCAACTCGGCTGACCACTGCCGGACCAAGCGATTGGCTATTTCTGCTGAGCCCCCAAATGTGGAGCGCATGCGGAACTTGAGCCTTAGGAAAATTCCAAAGACAAAGGAGTGAGTCACATTTTTTTACATTTTTACAAAGGAATGTGTCACAATTTTTAATATCTTTCACAAATGCGTGTGTCACATTTTTACTTAAGTTATATATGAAATTTTACTTAATTCTTATGATTAAATCATAGTGCATCGAATCAATTAAAATGCTATCATTGTAAATTTAAAATAAATTTATTAGTACTTCATGAAATTGCATTTTAAAAATATAATTTGATATGTGTAATTAACATGACATGCATTATGAATAAAAAAAATATTGGGTTTCTATTTATAAATACACCAAAAATATTTAAATTTTCCTAAAAAATTCTAAATATCTTTGAACATTAATATAATTCTAGTTTTTGAATGACTTTTGGATAAAGAGAAAAATCTCAATAAATAACAAAACATATGTAACAATAACTTCTTACTAAATATTGAATATTTATTCAATAATTATTTTAATGTAAAATTATTCAAGTTAAGAAACAAATTATTATTCTAAATTTGATCTTAAACTTTATTGACAATGTAAGCAGTATTTTTAAAAACTAAATTAACCATTGGTTTTTCACCTGGTGTGATTCCAAAATTTTAATTTACTATCAATTTTAAATATTAATAAGGATTCAAAAGATTCAATTGGTGATTCGTTTCATATTTGAGAAAGCAAATTCATCCTATTGTTGCCTTACTTTTACCATATCAAATTATTTTACAGATGATGATATTATCGTTATTTATTTATTTTTTTATCAACAAACCGTGAAGAAAATAATAATCAGTTTGAATATGCTTTTTTGCCATCAACTCTTCTTTATTCCTTCAGAATCTTATTTACGAAATGTAAATGTAAAGACTTATATACATAAGTTCTAAAAATATATCCCTCTTAAGTACGTCGAATCTAAAGAACTTACTTAAATTTTTAGCCCAGTTTTAATCTTGTTATTTACAATATATAATAATACTATTATTAAAAACGCAGAATACTATTAAACTCAGATATAAATGTATTAATCTAATGTGGTAGCTCTCAGGTTCGATCCCAGGCATTATTGAATAACCGAGGCGAATTCTACTCTTCTGCGTTTCACATGCACGACGACCGAAATTAGTACGGATTTCTCTCCTTATTGTACCGGAGTACTTAAGTCATTGATAATAAACATCCATGAATACAACAGGATTTACCCAATCAAGAAAGATCAATATTCGTGAGCTTTAAGTTAACCATCCTATGGTGTCCAATATAAATGCTCTTAAAAAATTTTTAATTTATGATAACAATCAACAAACACTCATTTGTATGCAAAGAAAATATTTTTTTAAAGTGACAAGAAGTGTATATTACAGGCACACGTTTGCTTTTTGAATCTTAATTTATTCACCGTTATCAAAACAATCGCTATAAATATTGAATAAGCATCAGTCCATATTAAATAATCAATTCTGATTAATTTTTATAGGGACCATTACAAATAATGTTCGAACGTTTCCATAGCACTTAATTTTAGTTAACTATTAAATGCTTCAATGAAAATTGGAAGCAAAACTTGTTTAAGAGAATTGAAAAATGCAATATTTATTAAAAAACACTAATCACTAATTTACATCTATTAGTTTAATATTTTCTTTTAATTTTTAAATTACCTTATAATTTTTAGATTTTTTTTTGTTATTCATTAAATATAGGTTATTATTATGGAAATGACTTTGAATCTTTATAAAAAACATCTTATGTTAATGTTATTCAGACATTAAAATTTCATTCTTTCTCGTTGCTTTTGAAAGAAGCAAATCCTGTTCATTAAAAAAACTAATAATTTACCAATAGATAGCTACAATTGCTCTTTCAAACATTTTACGAAATATTTATTTCTAAAGTTATTTTTGATTACCGTTATACTATAAATAATCGTATGTAATTAAATATTAATATAAGATTTATAAATGAATTCCTATTCAATTTATAAAAAATATATAAAAATTCTTATATTGAAATTTTTAAATTTTTTGCAAAATACATCAGTAGATTATTCTGTTTATTGCTAAATAAAGTTAATATAAATATTGTGAAAAATGTATTAGAAAAAAATTTTTTTTTGCTGTAAACAATACATATAATATCATGTTTTTCTTATAAGAAACCGAAATTCAATTAACAGTATTATATTTAAAGACTGCTTCAGCTATTACATACTTTTTTATAAAGAATTTTTTTAATATACATATATATGTATAAATCACAAAAAAAGATAAGTCTAAATTACTATTAATTTATAAATTTTACATATAAGTTATAAATTTTCAGTTCCTCTTAATATCAATTAGTACTAATATATATATATATATATATATATATATATATATGTATATATATATATATATATATATATATATATATATATATATATATATATATATATTTGTGTGTGTGCACTTGTGTTAACATATACCCCTTTAAATGTAAAATATATCCTTAGTAAACTTAAAAATATTTTTTTTTTCAATTTAAAGTCGTGTTTATCATGAATAATTTTTCGGTTTAATTTTCTTTCTCCCGATTAGAAGTATTTTTAGTAGATTGTGTTTGCGGGTAAGAAAATTGGCTATTTTTGTATTTGCTTAAAAACAAATTTATTTTAAATAATTTATTTTGAGCTTTTGCAAAAATATTTGAAACCAATACCCCTAAAAATGAGCATAAATTGATATTTTTATGAGCATTGATGTTTTTTAAAAACCATATATCTTCCTTTTCAAACCTTTTAATTTTTAGACATACTTTTATTAATATAAGTATACTATTTTATATATTGTTTTCTTACTCAAGGTAAATTTTCGATATTTACAACGTAATTTTATTTAAAATATAATGAAAATAAAAGACCATAAGTGATTTATATGATTGGAAATTTAATATAGAGAAAGAAAAAAATAAAAACTTGAAATCTGGGAAATTCATCATAACATAACATGAAATAGAGAATAAATCTTGCAAATATTGTAAAATCAGCTGAAACATAAGTAGAGTTAGATGGATAATGGGAAATACAAATGAAAAATTTCACGAAAATACTAATAAAATTCAATAAATTTCGACTTTAACACAGAAAAATTTATCTTTAATAATCTTCAAAGGCTTAAAATATAAATCATGGTATCATGAAAGGTTTGGCTGCAAGTTTAAAAAATAATTCCCTTAATGATGGACAGCATAAGATTCTTGATATTAATCTTTTCAGAGGCTTCCTGAAACCTGGTTTTCAATAATACTTATTCAATATTCGCGTCCTAATATTAAATCAGAAGTATTTCACCAGAAAATCATAGTATTATAATGATATAATATATTCACATCAAAAGTGAAAATGAAAGTAGAACAACTTGAATACACTGAAATGATAACAGACCGTTATTCTAAAGTTAGAAAATGGAACGTCACAAGCTTAACCCTAAAAAATATTAAATATTGAGAGACAGGTGTCCCTGTGTTTCATGCATATGATATTTTTAAAGTAGATGCTTAATATTTTTCTGAGTTTTCCTTTTTATTGCAAGTGAATATGACTGTCTATTTTATAGAAATATTTTGAAATCATAAATTCAAATTCAGTGAAGAAAATGATTATTAAGAACTTTCAACACGTTCCTTAAAATTAGTACTATTTAGTTGTTGTTGCATCAGCATGCTTCCTTGTACCTAGCCCTGAGTTGGACTCTAATAGTTAGATAGAAGCAGCTGGATGGAGTCTTCAGGATTTTGAAACGGATATTAAGCAGAAGACCTCCAATACTTAGCCTGTAACTCCCAGAGGTATCATTTCACTTGGAGGACATTGTGAGACCAAGCCCAGTTTTAACGTGTCCCAGCCGCCATTAGCCAACAAGACGGATCTTCGGTTAAGCCGGTATTCAAAGTCACTACCTTAACGAGAACGATACCCTGACCAACCAGGCCACTGCGGCCTCTTATTATTTAGTAAAGGATCGGTGAAACTGACCACACAATTATATTTTTTAATTATTTACGTAACGAGGAAAAGAAAGGTGTTCAGAATAATTAAAAACAATTACATTTAAACATTGCATCTCACATATAAAAAACATTGATTTCAACTGGTTAAATGATGTTTACTTTTTTTTGGTAGCATCTAAATACTTAGCTGTTAAATTTAAGAAGGTAAAAACTTTTATAATTAAAGCTATTTTTCAACGCGATCCGACAAAATTAACTAAGGAGTAGTAATAAGAGCATAATTTTAAGGCGAGGGAAGAGATTAAAAAGCCACAAATTCCAAAGAATAAATTTGAGTCAGCTAAAAATTTTAAAAAAGTTTGAAATTTTTAAAAGTCTGCAAAGAAATATGATTTGGAGTTTCCAAGTTGAAATTCAGAAAGAAAAGACAGCACTTTGAAAAGGGTTGTTCAAAAAAAAAATTATTTGCAAAATATGTAAAATAAAAAGTGAAGAATTGTTGGGAATGCCTTAGAAGTTTAAGTAATTCAGCAACTGCTAAATGACATAAAAAAAATTCAAGATAAACCTTTAAAAAGCCCTTACTTTTAAAAGAAAAGCAAGTTGCGAATATTCAATAACTATGATTAATAATTACCCAGTAGTATTGTTCTCTAATAATTACGAAATCAATCTGCACATGTTACGCGTAAGATACTGTAAAAAGGGCACATGAGAGAAAATTTTGACACATTAAAAAATAAAATTTCAGCACAAAAATATTTTACAGCAGCAAAACATGTTTCATGTATTGGAGTTCATCATTTCAAGATTTGGAAAAATTATATAATTTTAGAGAAAGATGTAAAATATAAAAATTATATAAATACTATTCTTTAAAAAAGTTCAGGAATGTAATAAATAACATTTGGGTTATAAATTTATCAGAAAATTGTATCTAGAATAGAAAAAATTAAATATTATTTTCATTATAATCTACTTAAATGATTTTTTCATAGTCTTATTCAAAAAAAATATCAATGGTTTTCTGAAAAATTAAAATTTTTAAACGCTTGCAATAAATGACCCTGAGGAAGTGATCATCTCTGATTTGGCAAAATGCATTGTTTTTGTAAACCGAAACTTGGGAGAAACAATCAAGAACCTGTCATGGGAAGAGATAAGAAGTTCTTAACCATCCTCCTTACATTCCGGATCGTGTATATCATTTATTGCGAGTATGAAGTATGGAAAAGCATTGAAAGGACGTCAGTTTGGAAATAAGTTTGTTTAAAAGGCATGTTTGTAGTAAGGTAAATGAAGAATGTAATACAAATGTTTGCAGAATGACTCTCATTTCAAAAGTGACCTCAGAGATTTCTTCAAAGTCAAAATTCTTAATATTTTTATCAATTGGATAGATATTGTAAGCCAATACTATTAATTTGCATAACGGAAAATATTGTATACTCTAAAGACTTGTTTCATAGTGTATAAAATAGTGAGAACATAGTTTTTTTTAAGGCTAGTCAAATTCTTTTCTTGTATATTGTTAAATACTCGTATGACGGATATGTGATTTCTAAAGGAAACAATTAAATTACTATATTATGAATATTGAATTTAAAGTTAATAAGAAATATTATTAATGATGAAAAATTATTTCTATTTTTCATTATATGTGACAACATCTGCAGCAGGCAAAATAGTTTATTTAAAAGTTATAAGAAAGATTGTCCAATTTCTTAAATTGCGTCAATTTGTTTATATAATAATCTTATCTATATAATATAGAATTACGTTTAAACCATATTAGTTTTTAAACAAGAAGAGTATTCTGAAGTTGTTGAAACTGTTTATTTCGTGTATATAATTAAACATTAAATCAGTTAGAATTTTGGAACATGAACAGTAAAAAAATATTATAAATAAATAGTTTACTCTTTCATCAGGGTATAATATCTTTAATGTAGTAAATTCTATGTAAGTTGGTTACTGTGAGCTAGTTTGCAATGCATGTAATTGCTTATTTTTCCGTAGAGAAGTTACTAAACGCAATACACACACAAACCTCTTCTTAATTTTGAACCTTGTTAAAAGGAAAAATTAACACCTGAAGTAGTATTTTCCACCCCATTTCCTCGTATTTGAAGGGGTGTTATGTACACATAACCTATGATATTTTACCTTATTCCTTTTTCGCACTACGGTTGTGTAACCTTCTACTTTGAACGGAAGTCTTTCCTCACCAGTTTATCAGACTTTTAAAGTCGGAAGAAAAAAATAATAATAATACCTGAGTAAACATAAAATTTTAGAAAATAAACAGGTGAAATATATTAAATCAAATTTTTGGATAGAAACTAAATGCATAAAAGAAATTATTTATTTTTTAACGTTTTAACTCTACGGCCGCAACTGGCTGGTTTGAAAAAGACTTGTTATCGAGATCTGGAGGTGACGCATTCTTTACGTGACTTAATCGAAGACTTATTGTGTTTAGTAATGGCGACTGGGGTACATAAAATTTATTTTTGTCGCAATATCCTTCCATTGGTGGATTCGACTTCATTTATTGATCTTGATTAAAAATTACGAGGCGAAAATCTGTGCTTAGTGAGAAATGTTGAACTATAAACCTGCAAAAAAATCTGCTATAACTAGATTTTTAAAAAATGGGTGTTCTTGGTAAGAGTAATTTCTAATTTACAAATTTCATTAATGGATTATTTTCTTTTGAACAATTTAGTTTTTATTTTCAGTTTGTAACTTAAATTTGAATTATGTTAAAAATTTTTTATTAAAATATTATTATATTTTCAGTTAATTATTATATTTCAGACATTCGAACATTTTTTTTTCTGAACAATATGGCTTTATTTCATCTCATGCCCTCTTTGCAACTATTTTTATAAAGTTTAAATCAGAAAAAGGAATCAGCTTAAAGTTATTTTGAGGGATATTAAAAAGTTCTTAAGAGTCTAATAATTCATTTTTATATACATAAATTGGTACTCAGAGATGTGCATGATTCATCGAGTCGGGAGACTAGTTCACCTGTTCACGACTGTTCGTTCCCGGTGAACTTTGTAATTACGCCTGCAGTAATTAGGCTGCCAGAAAATGACTGCAGTAATATCTTTGTTCTAAAAACGAATTCGGGAACTTCTCCAAATGTTGGCAGACGATAATCGCAGTTTCCGGGAGGCCAATGCTCTACATTTTTATTTTCCTTCCGCTGATACATACCTGCTAAGGTGATGCACCCCAGAAGATTAAAGTGCCTAAAATAAAGACCTTTTTATAAGAATTTGTTTGGTCTGTATTCTTTGATCTAATGAACTTCTAAAATTGAAAAATATCAATTTATAAATTTAGATTCAAATCGCCAATAAAAGACTCTTTGTAACTTTCCTTGATTTGATAGAATTTATGCATCGGTTAAAAATAAAATGTTAAGAAATTTTTTATAAATTCAGGTTTAAGAAGAGTTTTTAGTATATGGAAAAAAACTCACTTGCTACAAATTGTTCTCATAGAGTAGTAAGTAAACAGAACTCAAAAAATGATACTGTGAAATTTTTATGAGTTTTTCTTGTGACTTTACAATGAAGCTCGGGTTTTAAACGTTGATACTATATTGTGGACAGTTGAAAAACGATTTTTAATTCATTTTTTATATCCACCACAAAATTTGTCTTCCAGGATCCAAAAATTGATTTCCAATTGCCAAAACATTTTCCATGGGTAATGAGTCATATTCATGTGTCACAAGAAAGGAAGCGTGAAAAATTTCCAAAAGCACCCATTCGAATAAATATTCATGCAGAAGGTAGAAATGTATTGTTTATCTGTGCCTGGTATCAAACCCTGGACCATGCACTCGAATTAGCAAAATTTAGTACTATTCCTCAGTGAGTTCTGTTAAATGATGACAACGACACGCAGGTTACGAGATAATCATATTCTCAAATAGTGTTTTAACTATAAAACCACATACTAAGCGAATGTACCGAAAGTTCGTTAAGACTAAAAATGCATAAAAATATTATATATTAATATATTAATAATATATTAATTAATATATTAAGATTTTAAAATAAATTCAGCCCATAATGTGTGTAAAAAGTGTAATTTTACTAAATTTAATTAATTTTCTCATAAATCTTTATAATAACTATTTAATTTAAATTAATTAACATATCTTTACAATATACGTTTGAACAGTAGCAGATAATTGCAATATTTTTAGATCAATACCAACTATAATGGTATCATCTATGGTTTTTGGAGTGAAATTTTTTATTTCTATCATTGTACTAGAAAAATGGAATAAAGGACAGAACAAACGCAAAATATTTGGTCAAGTGAAATCCAACAATCGTGGCCACTAGACTTTATTAATGGACTTCTTACATAACATTCAAATCTTTTATAACTTTGATTTATTACTCAATCTTTAAAGAAAGCTAGAAAATGTCTTTACTGAGCTCGAATACCCTCGTGCTAAAGATTGCTACAGTCATTACATCTCTTCTTATAATGTTGCATTCAAGCTAAAGAAATAAATATAATTTTTAAGTTACTATGATCTCTTTGGAATAAAATGATCGCAACATTTTAAAAATGGCATTAAAACACATTATAAAATAACCTTAAATTGTCACATGGGGCAATTTGGACTTTATCAACGAACTGGTAGCCGAACGTTTAGCGTCTCTTTGGTTCAACAATTCGTGGGTTCGAATCCCACCTTGGGCATAGATGCTTGTAGTAGTTCGGAATTCACTTTAAACTGTAGGCCCCAGACTAATTAGCTCTCATGTGCAAAAAAAAAGACTATTGAACGACAAACAAACTAATTTTGGACTTTGTCATGTCCTTATGGATAGGAACTCAATATCGCTCATCAGGTCCTCATAGGGATAATGAGCTTCATAAACCCAGATGACATTAAGCAACCTAAATCCACCCTCTACTATTTTGCTCTTAAGCGATATTTCCTAATAATAAGTGATACAATATATATATAATTGCTATTTACTGGAATACAGTTCTATGACTTTGGCAGTTTTTGCTGACCAACAATGTTTGATTTGATAAATATGGCTGGCTAGTTACATTTAAAGAATTTAGAATGAACTTACAATTCATACTGTAATTTCTATCCCTATTTAATTTCATACTTTTATTTCTTATATTTCGTTTTCCTCAAAGTGTTAAAATATGTAAAAAAAACTTTCTTACAATGAAACGAAAAGAAATTTTGAAACAAATCATAGAGTAAATATTTTTATACATAACTGTTTTGTACTACTACACTCACAAGAAATTTTCATCTTTATTAAATTATTTTCATTTTAGTTAGAATTAATATATTTCTGATTTATAATATTTTTAATTACTTTATTTTTTACTTTTATTCAGAACTTTATCACAATTATTTAAATTAAATTCGTTTATATATAAATTTTGTCTTCGCAGTTTCATTTATTATTGATATTTTATCTAAAAAAATTAGAAGCATTCTATTTTTATTTTAGTTTTTATTTCCATTTTAAATATTGTAAATTAAAAAATGGGCTTTTCAACAATAATTTTGCTCATATTAGGAAAATGTATTAATTTTCATAATTAATGCAATTGTGGAATTTGTCGTCAAACTCGGCATGGTAGAGTGATAGAGAGAAGCCTCATTGTAACTTGAAGTTCATAAATCTAATTTTTCTTTATTATTTTGGAAATGAATTCACAGTAAATAGGCGAAAGAAATATTGTTTTGGAAAGCTCTGCTCTGTTTGATATCATATGACAGACGTAGTAAGCAGAGATACACATATCATTGAACTTGTGACAAATAGAAAAGTAAGAGTTGCAGATGTTTATGTGATATTGAAAATGATAATATCAACTCAGGTGTGGACCTCGTCATTTCACCTGACTCAAAAATTATGAAGGGTCAAGCTTTGTTTACTGGCATTGGACAACTTAAAAGAAGAATGAAATCAAACGAGCAAACAGTATTCGTTATCATTATTTTTAAAGTATGCTTGTACTGTTAAATTTTAAAAAATTATTTTAAAATAAAATTAAATTGGTATACAAAGTTTAAATTTACTATTAGACGATGGAAACTTATATATTCTCCAATACATAATTGAAGAGAAAGAAATAACCAAGAAATTCTTTGCATGAATGGATATAAATTCTTAAGACTTTCATGTCTTATGGAATTTTGACCTTTTCCAATTCTTCACATAAAGGTATTAAAAATACAAAGGCACAGGTGCTGTATAATCCATGATTCCAAATTCTGAATTTTTTTGGTGATGAAGAGACGTCGTCAAGATGATGTAAATACTCTAGGGTTACCAAAATAGAATTTTCTGCATAATTCTTATAGATCTCTATGTATGACGTAATAAAAACGAGGTTGTCAGATACATAAGAAAATCCGCCAAAAAATCACCAAACTCAGAATTTGGAATCCTGGATTATAAGGCACCTGTGCCAATACAAAATATAAAGAATAGCAAAATAAGGAGGTTTTAAAATACTAGCTTAATTTCTTAAAATATTCTATGAAATTTGTAAAGAGAATTATATTTTGTTACAGATTACGTTCAGGTTTTAAACCATGGTTAATCAATTTGATTATTTCTGCAGCCAATTTTTATGTAATTCTTATAGAAAAATTTTAAAACTTAAAAATAAATGCAATTTTTATGATTGTAATCAAACAAATCTAATTCTTAACAAAATAGCGTAACTTTTAAAATTTAAATTGATGTAATTCTCATGGAAAATTTTTAAAATAAAGTTTTAAAAATTCCATAAGAATTTTTTAAATTTGTGCCATAGTAATTTATTCTGTGCAACTGCAAAGTATGTAATGTGCACTCTATTGTTATTAAAAATACAATTATTTACACAGTATTCTTGGAATTAATGAAATGTCCTTCACTTTAATATAAATTCTCATCTTACAAAAATTATACTAAATAATTATTAAATTATACTTGATCAAACAGCTAGTGGTACGATCGTTATCTTCCGACTAGAAGCTTCTAGGCTTGATCCTAGGCAGTTTTAAACAACCAAAAATCGCTGTTGTACTCTATTCATTTCATTCAAATTGTGTACGCTTAAGATTTTTTTTTTTTCGCGACACTTGTTTAGTCTAGCCTATTTATTACCTATGAAAGTCTTGGATGACATAAATAAGCTCATAACTAAAAAAAATGTTTACAATGGTTTCTGAAGGTTATCTACTAGGTACTAATATTAATTTTACACAATTCGACAACTTAGATTAATTTTAAAGACTCATTTCCCCCTTAATTTTTAGTTACTTTTATTATTAACCCCAATAATCTGTTTTTGAATAGATTTATAAACTAACTTGATATCTCTTTATGGGCTATAGCGCTATAGGGTAATTGTTTGATAAAAGATGCCAGTTCAAATGATGATTTTGGATTGGATTTAACCTAAATGATTTAAGCAGCTTTGTTTCAGCAGTTAGTTCTTGTGCAAATTAAGTAAATTAGGCAGTTTGGTTTCGAGTGCAAAAATGACCGTTTCAACTGGCGCTTTTTGCATACGAGGGCTATGGTTTAAGATGGGACACAGCTCAAGATGTGATTTGAACCTACGAACCGTTGAGCTGAAGGCAAGAAAATAATGATTTAGATGTGGGTTTAATTTGCAAAGCCATGCTTCTAAATATGCTTGTCTTAGTAAATAATTCTGAACTCCTCATTCTTAACTCCTTTCATTGCTCTAACATATATAAAAACGCAAATTTAAAAAGAAAATACATAATTGTTCTATTAAACAATTTAGAGTCATCACCACAAAATATAAATTCTGAAGTATAATTTGACCACTTATATCGGTTGTCATTGTTATTATTATATATAGTTTGTTTTAATTCTATTTTTATTTAATCTGACAGAGTTTAAAACTATTATTCCAATTTCAATAGTGTGTTAAAAATATAGGGACAAAAAAGATAGCATATTAATCATGATTTATATTGTGTATTAATGAAATCGGAATTATGCTGGTATATAAAATATTTTTTTTATGGAAATTGCTTTTATTACATAAGCTTTTTTATTCAAGGAAAGAATGCCTGACTCCTGAAGGTTGTTTTGTGACGACTGAAAAAAAATGCGTTATTACTAACCCTAAAAACGTCTTCACGCTGCTCATTAAAACTACTGTATTTGAACAAAGAAACCTCTTTGTTATTGAAAGTACTGAGAATCTTAGCGCGCAATTGTTGTTCAGTTTGTTATTCCTTTCTTACTCAATACGCATAAATAAAAAGCGCTCTGCAAATAGATGCATATTTTAGTTTTTCTGAATAAGAAATAAAAATAACTATATATATTTGTAATAACGCAAAGGATGGATTGTTTTTCGTGGGCGTTAACTACATAGTTTGCATAGCTGCATAATTTGATTAACTTGCTCTTTGATATTCCTATATAACGAAAAATAGCTGCTATTGGTAATTAAATGATATATACATAATAATGCATATTATAGAGTATATATTCATCATATACTGGCAGAGTCGCCAAATAATAATGTTTGAAAAAGTTATTTTTAAGGTTACCGAGAATTTTTGTAAAATTAATGCTTTGTATACGTATGAGAAAAACAGTCGAATTTGGTTAACTTCAGGGTTTTCATTATTAAATATTGTGCTATATATATTATTACCTTCGATATTTATTATTTTCTTAATTATAATGACGTTGCTAATATTGTTATCAAGCTCGGAAAATTTGCATACAATTTAGTTGAAAAAAATTTTGTTGGTAAAATAAAAAAAATGTTAATATATTTTACAGCATTTAATGTAAATAAAAACAAATACAGTAACATGTACCTAATTTATTTAATTTGACCTACTGAAATGAAAAAGGAAAGTTTATTTAAGGCTGAACTACCCTTGACTTTTTTCTTAACATAAACTGATGGGATATATCTATAATAATCTTGACGCTGCTTTTTTGATTTGTATAGAAAAAAATCTGAAAAACAACTATTATATTCATTTTAACCAATTGAAATATAAATTATTTTATACAAATATATTATTATTTTACGTCACTGTATAAAATTCATTGAATAAGAATGTTTATCAAACCTTTTAATAAGAATTCAGAAATTATAAACCTTTATTATGTTTTTGAAATTTTCTCATAGAATTTTTTCAAAGACAAACCATTGTTCACAATACTAGAATTTTAGACATAAATTTAGTTGTGCGTTAAATTACTTTTGAAAAATAAATCACTTTCCTAATTCATTCCATACATTTTTTCTGTATCACTCCCATAAAAATTTTGTTTACTTCTTTCCGTTGCAATTTTCTAAATATTTAAAATCCAGATTTTTCTAAAACTATTTTAGATTTTAATTTTTTAATGAGGTTTAAATATTTAGGTTACTTGCCAACTTAAAATTTCATTAAAAAAATGTCACAGCTTTAAACATCAATTTTCAAACAAAAAAAAAGAAAACCTTATAACTTTATCCCTCATTATTAAAAAAATACATTCATTAATATTTAATCGTTTGAATATTATATACTAGTAATATATTAAAGTTTTAATAGTTTCAGTACTTTATATAAACATTTTCGACACATTTTTAAATTTATTGTTTTCTTGTAATTTACTTGATTCATTAGTTTACGTAATTTTTATTTTTAATCTTCATCTGTGGATTTTGCATAAAGATCACAAGAGCATTTGATTACTAAATAAGCTCTAATTGAAAATATTATTGACACGGCAAAGAAATAAATTAAAAATATACAATCAAAATAAAGTCACGAATTTATATTATTTGTTGACTTAGCTCTCTGTTTTTACTTGTGTATCTTTTTAGCTTTAGCATTTGACACAAATTAACATAAATCTACAGCGCGTTTCAACTTTTCAAGAAACCCTTCAAGAATGTTCTTTTAGCAAATAAATGCTTATTATTTTGCATTTAAAAATGCTGCTTCCTAATTAATTCAAATAAATTATTGATGAAATAAGTAAAAATTTGGTTGGGGGTAACAAAAGTCCTTCTTAATTAATTATAAGAGATCAGGTATTTGCTCATTTTTCTTTTTGCATGGAGGGAAGCAACAAATGTATTTGTGTAATATTTGAATATTCCTTAAGTGATTTTAAAGGTAATTTCACCTTTTTAAACAGCAATTCTCAAAATGTGTAATAAATTATCTCCGCTTTATTTACAAGAAAAGAATGAATATTTTGTAATGTTTGATAAATTCGATTTATTTTACTCATTTGGTGTACGATATATGCTGTTTTTGCAAATAATATAATAATAATTCTTTTAATAATTGTTGATTTTGTGTAACAAATTCACGAATTACCAATACAGATGTTTTAAGATAGCTGTATAGAAAGCTTATCCTTATTATGTTATTAAAATAACAATTATTTAATTAAGATTTTATTTTTAGAAATCGAAATTGATAAAATTCAAATAAAAATTCCATAACTTTAGTAGAAGTTTCCATGAGATTAAAATATTTTTTCCTGTAAATTTCATAATTGTATATTATTTTTAATGATTTTACATTAAGCAAGTTCTACACATCAACAGAGAAAGAACTTTAAAAAGATACTCTGAAAAAAATACATATATAATATAAAATAAAAACGATAAATTTTTAAAAATTGCATGAAATATGTTTTCTGTAATTACGGAACTAACTTCTTATCTCGTGCAATAATCTTCTCTTAAAAGTTGTGCAAAATCCTGTCTTTTCTGGGGATATAATGAGTCATTGATAGAGCTGCACTCTCGATGAGATATTTTTTTTCAGTTTATTTTAAAATTATCCTTAAAGAGAAGATTCTGGCAATGTGTTTTATTGAGCCGATGACATCCACTTTAACGCCAGACGCAGAGTTAATGAGCGGCGGTTTGCGGCCCAATCGAAGGGTAGACAAGGACCGCTTGTGTTCCTAATAACGGCCTTTTGTTTCTCCGCAAGCTATTCTGAGCAACTTATGGTCTCTGTTGCGGCTGAAGACAAAACAAGTGTTACGTCATCAACTCTCGCATCCACTCGGACCGTTTTCTGCAGTTAGTAGCTCGCTGCTGTTGCAGAATCTGCCCCCACTGGATGTGGATCAGCAAAAATAGTTTTAGAAATGTTCGGTATATAGATGCCGATCTCGATATTCGATATATAGCGTACATTTCTAGAATAATACGATATTCTAGAAATGTTCGATATATCGATACTGATTAATTCAAGAAATGTTCGATATTCGAAATCGAAATCATAAATATATAATTTATTATCAAACTTACATGATAAAAATGTTTTAATTATGGAGACTTCTATTAAAATTTATGTGTTTTTATTTAAATTTAATCAATTTCAATTTTCTCAAGCAGTAGAAAAGATTATTAAAAAAAGCAAAATCTTAATTAAATAATTGTCATTCAAATAACTTGGAACTGTACGAGAAAGTGCTTTAGAGTGTACTATAAATAAAATTCTTTTTATTTATAGTTCATAAAATTTAGCTTCGATTTTAAAATACAAATCTTGAAATAAATACAAACAAACAAAATTGTTGTTTAAAACCACTTTCCTTACATTTGAATACTATTCTAAATATAACTAAAAATAATCGTTTCTGACAAACAATGCTTACGTAAATGTTATTATTGCACCCGTATTCATCCCTCTATCTAGACCCGAGTTAAGCTGTACCAGTCAAATAGAAGAAGTTAGGTGGGAGTCTTCGTAATAATAGAAGCATAGACCAAGCAGTAAACCCTCCCTCAATACTTGAGCTGTCACCCAGAAGGTATCATTTCACATGAAGGACATTGCGACTACGACATATTTATCGGAGCTCAGCCTCCACACGTAGTACTTTCTACGTATCTTTGGTTTGGTTGGGATTCGAATTTACATCCTTCTGTACCAGCACCAGTACACTTTAACCAACCAAGCCACCGCTGTCCCTTATGTAAGTGTACATTGCCAAATTCAAATTTAACTGCTGTTGTTCAAAGGAAGCGCTGGCAGTTGAATTGTTGCCAAAATGCTTTTGTTTAAAGCATGCATATTTTCTGTGATGTATGCTTGGGAAATTTCTATACTACTTTGGGCTATGCTTGGACAATTTCCGCGCCGTTTCCTTTTAATACTTTGAAACTAAGTGATCATGCCACACTAACTGGATAAAATGTTGTAGGTAGCAAAATCATTACAATATAATTTTCAATATCAAATTTATCTGGAGAAAAAATGTGACATTAAATGATTTCCTATAACTATTTGTACTAATATCAAAATATAGTGAAACTGATCCAATGTAAATTGCTATCCATAAACATATATTAATGAAGAGCACACAGGTTAGTGGTACAATAAATAGCATTAAACTGTGTTTAACAGCAGATTAAATGATAACATGATAGATTCATAATTCTGCAAGTTGTATGAGCATAACATTTAAATGCACAATAAAATTATGCACATTTGATTTCATTTATTTGATACGTATCACATTGGTTAATTGAAATTAACCTATATATTTTTGCTTTCATAAAAATCTCGATTTTCATATAAATTAATAATATTCTTGATTTTTAATAAATATATAAGACCACATTAGTACTTTTATATATTTTAATTTTTCTCTCTCGTTAATATATAATACATTAAAAATATTTTATTATGCATTAATGGAAATTAATAACAAAATTTGTATTAAGACACTCCTTTTTAAAAATGCATTTGAAATGTTTACTGTGAAGTTACTTATAGTATGTTCTTAACATTACGAAAAATGATATATTGAGCTATTTGATCTTCTGTACACTAAATATTGGGATTTTGAATAGTTGACAAATGGCAAAGTCTAGAAAAAAATTATATACTTCATAATAAATGAAAAAAATAAAAAATAAATAAATTGCAACAAGATCTAGGTAAAACCTTAGTTTAACGCGTATAAACATTGTCAGCATTATAATATTGTGTTTAGAAATGTTATGGCCAGCCACCTTTTGAATATAAGAATGATTCCCGTACAATTTGTACTGTACGAATTTAATAATTTTCTTGAAAATTTAATAAATAAATGTTACATTTCAGTGTTCTAAGTGCGTTTCTAGGTGTATGTTTAGTATTTCAATTCAATAAGCATTGAATATTACTAAATATTTTGACGGTTTGTAATTACTTACGTCAAGATTTATAAAACTTCACCTTTTGTTTAGAGTTTACAGCGTTTTTATTTGACATATATATATATAATAAAATAACATTCTATAATATTTTCTTAAATTCTACATTTTAACAATTCTGAACTATATTTCATGGTGAAATCAAATGTAAAAATATAAATTATATTTAATATATATATATATATATATATATATGACATTTCATTAAACAAGAAAACATAGTTTGATCAAGAACATGTGAGTGGACTTTTCACCACCTGCTGGTTACATCTATCTACTGTGAAAAACAAAGTTTCCAAATTTGAACTGGAATTCAACTTAATGTTATGCATGGAGCTTATGTTTAGTCAGCTTTGCTGCCCTCCTGACATTGCTAATGATTCACTCTGTTCCATCTTTTGTTTACTAAAAGTATTATAATCTCCTGGTAGTTTAGACATATGAGTGCTTAATCCTATAAGAATGCGCAATAAATTTTACGTGAAACTGATTTTCTCTTGGAAATATAAGTAAATAACTTCGTAATGGCTGTCAACACAACTTAGCATGCATTTAGATTTACAATATTTGTTTAGAGAAATTTTGTGCTGATGAATTCAATTCCAATAATAGAAAATATTATTTTTTTCTGCTGTATAATGTATTTATATTTAATTATTATATATTAGCGTGTTAAAGTTATACTAAAAATAGTTTTTTAGTTGGAAAAGAATTTAGGCATTAGTTTCACATATTCCATGTACACTTGATGATCATGTAATTGTAATTACACATTCAGTGTTATGATAGCCGAAAGGGGTAAGTAGTCGCTTTCACATTGCGAAGACCGAAAGTGGCGCTCTCCTTATCGGAAGGTAATGAGTTCGAATCTCGTTTTAACCAAAGATTCGTCATTTGTTCACAAAAGGAGGTTGACACACGTTTTATATGTTACTATACGAATAAAATAATACTTTTTTGGTTTGCAAGTCAAGTATCTACTTGATCTTAGCTTCTAAATTATTAATGCTCTTACTGTTTCCATCTAACTGATTGAGCCCAACCCTGGGTGAAGTACATGAAATTATGTTGGTGCAACAGCACAGAGAAGTTAGTGAGTTTGAAATCAAAGTCCTGTATTTATCAGTACATGCTAAATATACTTAGTCCTTACTGTTGATTTACTATTGGGTTGTATGATTTGTAGAGTACGCTATTAGCTCAAATTATGATCTAAAACAAGTTATATTTGTTGGCTGAAGTATCTTCTCTTTGAAATGAGCATTGTTCAATTAGGTGCCATTGTTGTAGGAATTAAACGTCGCTTGCGATGGTGCTCTATTGAAATATTTATGAAAGATCATATTTTAACCTGTCAAATGAACCAGACTTCCTGACCTAGATTTATGGTAATTGAATGTCTCCTGAGCACAATCTTTGAAATGGAAGTAATAAAAGTGATCATAGTTAGAGATTTAATGTTGAAGTTGTTAAAAAAAGAGATGATTTTGACTTTCCTTGTAACGCTTCTATAAGTTCCCAGATCTTCTTTGTGACGTAAAAAACTGTTCTAAGAACCAGCTATAATTACTATTGTAAACTTTACAACAGCATTTTGCTGCAAAAAAAAATTACTCATTATTCAATGAGGGTTAATAGTAGCTTGAAATCCGGTTGGGGTGGTTAAAATTCTATTTTAAAATCGTTAGCCGCATCGCGTCGAGTTGTATATATGTTTTTACTTTGTACAAAGATTTTTAATTTTCTTTAATTATGTATACTTTCATAAATTTCTCCTTTGAAACTAAAATTTATATATAATCTAAAAATGGACAAAATCATGAATCTTGGAGAAATTTTACCCACTTTTCTATAAAATTTTCGGATTTAGTCATT
The DNA here is from genome assembly GCA_030067965.1 of Latrodectus elegans. NCBI lineage: Eukaryota > Metazoa > Arthropoda > Arachnida > Araneae > Theridiidae > Latrodectus > Latrodectus elegans. The sequence continues at coordinate 109,827,445 of CM057820.1, forward strand.
TGTACTTATTCAAACTTACGGTTTACGCTGGTGGCTTGAATAGAGTTTTTCAAAATGAAAAGTGCCGAATTCTCCATTCTAGCTACTGAAAGCAGAAATCTTCACGGTATCTGTTCTTTCTAGGTGCACATCATTGCTTGGAACCAATGCTTGTAGATTTCTGCGATTCATTTTTTGCGACGCGAGAATGTACTGAACTCTGAAATGTCATATCGCAAGACAATAATAAGCAGTTGAATTAAAGTAATTATGTAAGCCATCAATGTGAAGCTATAAATAACGCGCTATCTAAGTAAAAATAAATGTATCGCAATTTATTTTGTTGATTCTGAAATTATATATATAACCAGTAAAACTTTTGTTGTTGTTATTTATAACACTATGGCAAGCCAAACTTGCTAGCATTCCACACGTTTCACTCTCAGCGTTTCTCCGTCATCTGTATAGTTAATTCTTCGGTCAGGCAAAGATCACAGATAAAAGAGTAAAGGCCTACTTCACAGGCCGAAACTCTGTAATTTTTCGCAAGATGCAAGTTTGTAGCCAACGGCTATGCGAAATAAGTCAGAAGAGTGCATCTTTCGTTTAACCAGAACACCACGTAGATAAAAGTACATCTTTACTCTAAGACTTCGCTGATAGATGGCACCACCAGAAAATCCCCTCCTCAATTTTGACTTTATCTGAAGGGGAAGGAAAATTTCTCAAAACCATGACAGCCATGGTAACTGCTCAATAACTTATCTCTGGACTTTCGATTCCACAGATTTAAAGAGCATGTGTATCACATGTACTAGATGAATCTTTGATGGCATTGGGAATCAAACCCAGCCCTTTGGACGGAAGTCCTAATCACTTGGCTACTACTGCCTTAATAAAAGTTTTAAAAATATTGAAGTAGAAATTATCCAACAAGATTCTGAAACATGTTATTGGTTATCTTTAAATCTAATCTGATCCCATTGAATAAGTAGGAGAATCCATCATTAAATTTTATTATTTATACATTGATGTTAAAAAGTATGTAATTGTGATCAGTTCTGGCAGTCTATTTCTGCCATATGAAGATGCATTAACCTATTTCTTCTGAATTTTGCATAACGATTGAAAGGCAAAGTAGGAACCAGAGATATCATTCTCTTTTTAATTCATTACATCTTTACCAACAAAGGGATATTAAATTGTATATGAAATAATCTTTTATTGGCCTTCACTTCACAAGTCTTGGCTGAAACAGACCCCAGAGTTTAAGAGAGGTAACAAGTGAGAAACAGCGTTTATCTTTAACAGAAATTTTAAAGGATTTGAAATTCCCCAATTTAAAGTTTATTTTTTTAAAAAGAAAATGCTCACTATTTGAGAAGTTTGCTTGAAATGAAAGTTTGATTTTTTGAAAAAGAATAAATTAAAATATAATTGTTCTTATGTTTAAAATAAAAGAGAATTATATACACAACTCAGTGTCTTCCTTGTAATAAAGTTTCCTTCAACGATAACTAGGAGGCTCCTATTTATTGTTGAAGATGTACAAATCGGAAAATTTCCATCCAATTTGGCGCCGATTGGATGATGTTGAATATGATGATAAAAAAAAAATTAATTATGTGTGTATCATTGCCTAGCGTTCTTGGCACCATTTTACTTCACCAAACACTTTAACTACCAACGAATCGCAAATCTACGTCAAGTAGCACCTTATGATATACTTTTTCCCCATAAATATTTTGGCATTAGTTGTGTAATCATATTCTTATTTTTAAATCTATTAAAACTGAGACTTATTAATCCATTATAATAAGTTATATACACATTATTTTTCAAAATATATTTAATTACTTTCTAAACTATAATATGCATTTAAATTATGTATATTTTTATAGATCGTACACACTAATCCAGAAAGCTATCCTAGACAATGACTTCATGAAGAACTTGGATCCAGTGCAAATGAAAGAAATCACGGACTGCATGGCCCCCGTGGAGTACGCCAAAGATAGTCTCATCATCAGAGAAGGAGACTATGGCTCAGTGGTGTACGTCATGGAAGGTATGGCATGCCACAAAGCTTATGCTTTGTTTCGCCTTTATCAGCTAGCTATTTTCACTGATTGAAGGCCATTAAATACTGCCGACCGCTTGATAATTTAAAACTACGTTTACTCGACGAGGTTGGTATCTGTGTTGGAAGTGTTTTCTTAAAACTTCCACTACACATCAGTGGACCTACAAATACTTAATGTTAATAAGTCTGCTCAGTATGACGGACTTTAACAGTTATGTATAGAGAAAGCTACTTTTTGGATCCGAGGAAATACTCCTTTTCCAGCGTAGTATAACCGCGTATTTAATTAACTTTAAATGTCTTATTTATTGAAAATTGGCGTTTTCTTCTGTATTAGTTTTTAAGCACTTTTTTAATTAAATTTCTAAACTTTTAAGATGGACTTCATTGTGCTAGCTATATATAATTGATCAGTACTTCTCATTCAAAATAACACAAAATAAAACGTTATGATATATTTTTAGTTTTCGCTATAAGAATTAAGTAGTAAATAAAACCTATGTAATACTATTGTTTTTTTATCTTAAACATTGTCAGTTACGATTATAAGAAAAGTTTGTTCTAAGTTTATTTAATCAAGATAATATTAATATCTATTTAATTGATATCCAACCGATACAGTTAAGTATGAACGATTTTCTTGTAAATTTAAACAACTATCTGATGATCAAATGTCAACAATTGAACATTATCATATCAAAATTGCTGCATTAACGAACAAACATGCATTGGATTCTATGGAATATTGTTCAACATAAATAGAACCTTTCAACACAGGGTGCTAAGTTAGTTACCAAACTTGCTACTCTCTGTCCAGAAGAGAAAAAAGTGTCCTCTTTCTTTCTTTTAGTTACTTCTGCCCTTAGTATTTGTGGAAAAAATAATCTTTCGCAAACTAAACACTTTATAAATTCCTATTTTCGATATAAAAAAAAAACATATTTTCGTTTTTCATGGAAATAAATAATTTTAAATATTTTTAAAAAACCTATACAATTTATATTTTCTAATCACCTATTTCAGCGAACTGTGTTGCTGTTCCATCAGCTTATTTCTCTGTACCTAGTCCCGAGGTGGGAATCTAACGATTAGTGGAGGAAGCGGAGTGTGGGAAATTTCGTAATTTAGAAGAAGGGATCGAACAGACCCTCTAATACTTAACCTGTAACCCCCAAAGGTATCATTTCACTTAGAAGACATTATGAGCACATGATTTAAAGTGCCCCTGCCGTCGTTAGTGAACATGATGGATCGTCGGTTAAGTCGGAATTCGAACTCACTACCCTCCAATAACAAGAACGACACTCTGACAAACCCGAGCGAGCTGTTATATTCATTAGAAAAATACAAATATGACGAGAAAAGAAAGATATATTTTCTTTGTACTGATTATTTTTTGAATTGCGTATTTGTTTGCATATTTCACAGAGCGAGTCTGTCGTCCAATATATATGAACCATGTGTCAAGTTATGAGGTCAATACATGAGCTGACACCATCTCTTTCATTACATCACTGAAAAAATAGTTCTTAAACGAAATTACATTGTCCTCCCTTACTAAGTTATGGTTGTTAATATATGTTTAATATTTGTCGAAAAGAAAATTTTTGGAAATCCATTAACCGTCTTAAAATTATTATTTTAATTAAATGCTTTGACATTATTTTAATTTTATGCTTTGGCATACTTTCGAATTGGAAGAAAATACATAATTTCGAAGTAATTTTAAAAACCTATATAAAAGGCATTTTTTCATCATCCATTTGTGAAAACTGTTAAATTCATTAGAAAAATATAATAAGAAAAAATAGATGAAAATATACCTCTTACATTTTTTGTATTAAGTATTTGACTGCACATATTTTTGATTAGCAAAGTTGTTAATATAACTAATCGCCTATTAATTCTGAATCATGATCAAGTTACGATGTTGACACCTGAGCTTGACACTCTCTTCGATTATATCACGGAAGAACATGAAACCCAACGAAAATATTAAAAAATAGGCACGACATTCAATACTTAAAAACTTTTTACAAAATTCTGCTTGATGTAATTGATTGGGCTAGTTAGCTGAAATGACCAAATTGGTTGTTGGAATGTCTACCCTTTAATTTTAAAAATCCATGATGTAAGAAGTTGAGTACAAAACCCAGCCGAAAACCTTCATGCCGAGTGAGCCATTCCATGTGAATCATTCATTGGGATAAAATGTTACTTCTTTGTACCTTGTATGGGGGCCAGTTCAAGAGTCCATTTAAGCTACTGAAAGTGGCTAAAATTCGCAAGGTTGTTAGCTATATTTAGCGCGGGTTCGGTGAATAAAGATAAGTTGATGCAAAAGCTATCTATAGTTCGACAAAAACTTCAAAGCTTGGGTTTAATGTGTCTTAATGATAGAACACAATTCTTTGGAATGGAAGGTTTCAGGTTCATTCCTAGTTGCTATTGAAAATGATGGAAATTTCATTGCTGTTAACTAGGAGAACGCTCTCTGAGATAGATGCTTCAAATTTTTCCGGCTCGGGAGAATGAATATTTATAGGAGCTAATAATCCACTTTGAGCGTTAGATGTCAACTAGACCATCTCTATACGAAAAGGAGGATTATTGTTTTTGTTTGTCGCGGAACGGTCATTTTTTTTGCACACGAGGGCTAATTAGACCGGGACCTACGGGAAAAGGAGGATTAAGTAACGCAAACCAAACTTAATGCAGCTTATAAATACATTTCTTTTCCTGTTACGATCAAAGCCGTTATATTTCGATCACAAAAAAGACACCTTTACCAATGAGGATATAGCAGTTCAAGTATAGAAACGTCTTCTGAATACAACTTTTGTTAAAAAATATATATATTTCAGCGTTTTTTAAAAAAATTATATTATAAAAAGTACAAAACCCAGTCCAAAATCACAAAGGCAATGGGACTATTAAAGTTTTGCATAACTAATATTTTTGAACCGCTCGTAATTGTCGGAAAAGATAGGTGACTCAGGAAAAAAAATATTTAGTGGGATCACATACAGCTTCTCTATTTCTCCTTTGATCTCAATCACTTAAGAGAAAAATGCATTAGAGTTTCCTAAAAATAACCGAGACATTAAGAAAAAGGTGATTATGTTCACGATTAGACTAATTAATGTTATTACCCTATATATACGACTGCACACATCGTTTGTTATCACACCTGATTCTTACCAACTAATGGATATTAAATCAGTCTCGATTCTATAAAAAAAATTTGTACAAGATTTTAACCCCAATTATTAGTATTTTCTTTGAGAGAATGACATTCTTTTTGCCTTGCTATTTATTTTATTTCTTGGTTTGAATAACTTAGAATATTTATTTTGAATACGAGTTAAAAATGTCTGCTTTGATACAGATAAATGCAATTCTTTTCACTAAAGTTCACAATTGTAATGTGTGCTGAAAATAAGCAATAATTATCATCTAAAATGCCATTATTAAGAGGTATTTTTCATTTCACTCTTTACGAGAAAAAAAATACCATTTGCTTAAAATTAGTTCATATCTCATTAATTTCAAAAATAAAAAAAATTCGCAGAATTTTGAATAGATTGAACTATATTCCTTAAGAAAAGAAATTAAGGAAATTAACAGCTGATATTTGTAACTATTCACATACTTGAATAATTGAAAAAGTATTTCACATTGTTCAACTACTAAAGTTTCCTTAGGTTATTTTTGATACCATATATAGACATACGAATTGTTTTCGCAGTTACATAAATACAATGAAACTTTTATATTTAAAATTGCAAGTGATCAACCCAGGGAGAAAACAAATTATGATAAATTTTAAAAATTAATAGAAATACTAATTTATAATCAGAGAACGATGTAAAAGTCGGTTGTTACTAATTTATTTATTATTGGATATTGATGTTGAAGAGTGAAAACCCCAAATAATTGACCATTCTCCAAAAGTAACATATTCGGATCTAGTTTATTCGAAGATCTTTTTATGCCCTTCAAATTCTATATATCAATTGAATTCATTGTGATGTTCCTCTTTTAGTGTGATGCAGATATTTTAGTTGTTGTAACTAGTAAGTAAGTTGGTCACTCAACGGTCATTTTTTGCACAGCAAGATTAATTATAGATCGGGACCACTAGAGATTTTAAAGTAGATTCCACTTACAAATACCCAAGTTGAAGTGAGATTCGAACCATGGAACTGTTGAACTGAAGACTAGAGGACTGATCATTAAACACAACTGATATAAATTAAAACTAATGCACATTAAGTTTTTTATAGATAAAATATTGAAGTATATCACAAATATTTTAAAAGTATTTATATCTGAAATAAAAAAAGTTTTACATTATTTATGCTATAATTCTTTTAAGATCATATTTAATTGTAATATTTGGATAAATTTAGAGTAACATATTTTATCAATAAAAATTTCATTAATTCCAAATAAAGAATCGTAAAAATAAAATTGCTCGGAAACAAATTTGCTATATTAAGCGAATTTCTTTGCATAAAGCAAAACTATTTTAATTGTAAACTACGAATGGGCTGCAAACCATTAAAAACATTTCCCAAGCCACGAATCGAACCCACGAACTGAAGAAATGAAGATCAAAAAACGTTAGCCACCCATTTAACAGCTCCTTAATTAAACTTAAAGTTTAATCTATAATTTATTTCAGAAAATTTTATTTAAACATATTAATTTCAATAAAAAATTTTCTGATATTTTTCTTTTGCAAATTCTCCGTTTCTTTTTCTCTTATTTTTAATATTTGAGGTTTGCTATGCAGTTAGCTGATTGATATGGATTCTTGCCATCTATTCAACTGTCCTTGAGTTCAATTCCGCGAATTACGTTTTAATTGTTCAAAATCGTCTTTAAATTGTGAAATCCGATTCAGTTTGATATCATGTTCAAATAATGATCTGAATGACAAGCAAACTAATATATCTGTGGTAGATTGCAAGTTAATATTTTTAAGCGATACATAAGGTTCCCAATTAATAGAAAATTACACATATTTATATACATATTTCATAATGAAATCATTATTATAATGAAAGAATGAATGATAAACTTTTTTAAATAAATAACATTTTTTAAAACTTTTTCTTAAATATTCAATGAAATATTTTTAAAACCATAAAAATAGAATAATTGCATAAATGATGTGAAACCAGTGTTTGATTTTTCTAGAGGGAAAAGTGGAAGTCTCAAAAGAGGGAAAATTTCTATGCACCTTGGAGGCTGGAAAAGTGTTCGGAGAACTTGCTATTTTGTACAATTGCACCAGAACAGCAACAGTCAAAGGTAATTGATCTTATTGAATACTTTTTCTTGTTAAATTTGTACATGAATAACTTTCATTGGTTGAAAAGTTATTTTAATGAATTGCTATTCCATATTCACATATACTAAAATATTCAGAAATGCTTATCAACTTTATTTTAAGGAGATTCATTAATAAAATAGTCTTCATATGTTGCAAGAGACTGACTTTCTGCTGTTCTATTCAAATAAATTGAAATCAAATTATTAAAAAATGTTAAAAAATGTTTCTATTACTATTTACTATTTCTTTAATGTGGATTGCCATTTCTTTATTACAAAATTAATCTTATTTTAAATTAAATTTAGATTTTTAAGTTTGAATGATTTCCGATTTTTTAAATAATGTTTTTGTTATTCCTGTCTTAACTCTGAATGATTTGACTCTGGGAAATGGCTTTTAATATTTGTAAATTCTTACTACTTTTAAATGCATTTATAATTCTTTCTATATTACTTAAATCCAAGTGTTCCGAGTTTATTAACTTATTTAAATAAAAATGTATTACTTTTTGTATTTTTAATAATATTTGTTTGAAAATTATTTTATTAATCCAATGGGGCCATATTACTAAACGTTTTATAAAGTAGATATAAATAAGATAAGTAATTGGTTAAAAAATCGTATATTCCATTTATAAAATGTTGAAAACTGCATTAAATCTAAAAAAACGTTAGTATAGTAAGTTATTTATTTTTTTATTGTACTTCACTATTTAAATTGCCAATTTAGTTACAGTATGTTAAATAAATAAAAACTATTCCATCCTGCTCTATATAATTTGAATGATCTTAAATGTTCCATTTAAAATTTTTTTCCCAAAATCCATTTAACTAACAGATAATCTAGCATTTAACTTAACTAATAGATATAAAATACGATCATAATAAACAAAATTTCGAAGTTACTTAATTATTTAAGTAACTTTGAGATTTTATTTATTTTAAATATATTTATAACAACCATTATAAAAGCCTTTGTCAGCATGAATTAAAAATGCAGAAAATTTCAATTTTCTTAAATGTACATAATATTAAGGAATTCTCAAAACATCTTATAGTTTACCAGGTCAAAAATGAAAATCTCATTGCCTAATGAATTGATATTTCTAATATAACAACATTACCTGGTTTTCAATGACAATTTTAGACTGCCTGACTCAATTCAGGAAAGCTTAAAATCCAAAAGCTGTTTTCTTCCTGTAATAGCAAGAATATTTTTCATATGCTTTCGTAAAGTATTTATAAAAGTACTTATTTCTATACAAAAGATATTTATAAAAAATACTTATTTCCGTATCCATACTTTAGGATGGAAGCATTTTTCAGTTTTATAAAAGTAAACTCAGTCATCGCTATTATAAAAATTAACAATTTAAAATTTAAAAAAAATTATACAGCTAACTGTGTGAAATCTTAATAAATATATAATATAAATAACTTATTTAAAATACACAGATTATATGAATTTGCTTAAAAGTCAGTAGAAAGTTTTGTTGGTTGAATTTTAAGATTTTAGAAATGTACACTTAAAACGTTTAGCTGGAAAGCAGTTTTAAAATTTAGCAAATAATGCAATGACAATACTCAGCCAAACCACACAGAATGCTTAGATTTGGCGATAAAATTTGGAATAATTGTGAAAAACCTTCTCGTTAACTGAAATTACACCACCTAATCGACAGAATTTCAAATTATTTTTGTTTATTTTTAGCACGCCTATTAAAAACACAATAACATAAGAACAATTCATAATAATGGAAACGTAATTGAATAAAAGTCAAAAAGGATGTTGAAAATTTAAAAAAATATGATTCTCTTGCATTAAAATAAAATTAATATTCCATTCCAATAAAGAAATTCAGTAAATTTACACTTTTAATAAATTCCGATGTATCTTTGATCATAAATCGACCTTCAACAATGTGAAGCAAATAACGCAATACCACCGTAATTTTCCTTTGCAGCCATTGTGGACTGTAAGCTGTGGGCCATCGAGCGAAATGCCTTCCAGACCATCATGATGCGGACAGGGCTTGTGAGGCAAGCAGAATATACAAACTTCCTGAAAAGGTAACAATTTTCAATATTTGACAACTATATTTCTTTTTATTCTGTTTTTAATCAGTAAAATAAGATAAATTGAATCAAAGGATCGCTAAACTTTGAAAATGTGTAATATATAATTTAACGAGAATATATAAATAAGTGCGAAACAATGTTAAAAAAAAATTTTCCTATTTATTATGAAGAACCTAGTTTTTATTTCTTAGATACGTAAAGTAGGGTAAATTATACATATTTTGAAATTGATATAAGTGAAACCATCTATTTTCATAAATTGTTGTTAACTTCCATCGTTGATTATTATCTCATTATGTTATATCAAAGAATGTTCATTAAGACTTATTAAATATACGCAATTTTTATATTTTACTTTTAATTTGTATATTGTATTAAATCCAGCGTTCCTTATATATTAGATTGACAGGAAAATAATTCGGTTTACACAAGTAACTGGCATATTCTTTTTTCCAATGGCGGGCACTTGGGTGACGAACTCTATACCACAACAAGACCAAAAACTGCTACTCATTTGTCGTTACCCAGCGGTACCTGTGAACCAAGTCACGGAATGTGTAGCGTTGCCCACACCTTACCACCACAAATCCGTTTATAGGGTGGACCACATTCATACATCATCACAGAAGAAAAGACAGAGAAACACAGAGAGAACAGAGGAATAAAGTAACATCTATGCCCGAACCGGAATTCGAACCCGGAACTCACAGCTCCGGAGTTAGGTTGGTTGGTTGGGTTTAATGGCGCAAGGTCCAAATATGGACAAGCTGCGCCACTCAGGAGTCAGGAGCGCTAACCATTCAGCCCTTCATCGGCACGTAACTGAATTATAAAAATCGTTATTATCTTGCTGGTTCAATAGTACGATTGGGATTTTGTTTTTCTCTAATGAATAAGGATTTGAATCATAGTGCAGGCATATTTGTTGTTCGTTTCCCATTTGCAGAAACTTTCCTAGACACTTTGCAGACACTTTCCTAGGGTTTCATCCCAGATTATTGCTTCTATCCCACAATGGAAGGACCAAGTCGGTTGTTGAATGGTTTGTACTTCGTCCTTCAACTGTTTAATATATCGTGGGTTCGATCATCATGTCGGTGGTCGGTGCTCATAGATGTTCAGAGTTGATTTTAAAATGTAGATCTCGTTTTAGCTAGACCTCGTGTAAAATATAACTCTATTAAACTTAGCATTAAGCCCAAAATGCGATGTACCGTTTTGATTCATACAAGAATAAAATAATCATAATTAAGTCACATTTGCTGCAAGATAAAAAAAACAGAATAAAAGTAGTTTGATTAATATATGAAATACAATTTGAAACTTAAAAATTATACTATCGAGCTAGTATGCGAGTGGTCAAAACTTTTTTTCCCGTCTATATTATTTATGGATTCTATATCTATTTTTGTGAATGCTTACAGTGATTTAGACTGTACTTTATAGTTGTATCAATAGTTATTTTCTATCTTTTAACACACATTTATATCACTCTTGTATTTAGATGATATGTTTCACTGCTTATTTTTTTTTAAACTTTTTAATTATATCACCTTGAATACCTATGAAATTTCGAGAAATCAGTGTTCATGTTAAAAATATAAAAAAGTGTCATATTTTTATTATATTTTCGCAATTAAATCTCTACCAGTTAATAATTTTGTTAAAAAAAAGGGTAATACTTTCACATCTTTAGCTTTATTGCATAAATAACGACATAAAATTCTGGATTATCCGCTAATAATTCACAAAATTAATTAAAAAGGTAAAAAAATCAACACAAATATGCATTTTAGTAATTCATACACACAATAAATAACATACATACCGATTATTTGAGAAATAATAAAATTATTTCTCCATCTTTTTAATTTACAGATTTACTTAAAATATTATGTTATAACTCTTCTTCTTCAAAATGTCAGAATTACTTCTTCAAAATATTTCTGCTCCTTTCCTTTGAAACAAATATTTTTTAATTAGGAATCAAAGTTTTGATGGAGAGAGAGGGTATTTAGGCTTCGTTTATTGATAATTGGGAGTATATTTGCGGATAATCCTATATTTTCCCTTTGGGTTATTTTTGCAATCGAAATTCTTAAGCGGGATTTGTTCATATGCTTAAATAATTTATATAAACGAAGCATATAAATGTTTAAAACTATTATTAAAAGATTATTTAAATGCTTTGCTTTATTAGTATATATGCAAATAATAACTGTTAAGGTCGGCAATAAAAATTTTATAATACATTCAAAATATTATTATTCATTAACGTTATTTTTCACTCTTTTTAGTGTTCCAACATTTTCAAAACTTAATGATGAAATTCTTATCAAAATTGCTGACGTTTTGGAAGAGGTATGCATTTTATTTACTTTTCTAACTGTATGGAAGTTGAAATTTTAATTCTCAAAGTACGATACTTTATGTGAAAATATTTGAAATACTTTCATTATTTGTGTGCATATGTATACATTAGATTTTGAAATTCATTGTTTTTTTATATGTAATTTGTATTTAAATATAATGTAGTGTTTTGATGTAAAATATGAATAAAATAATGCAATTATATATTTAGGTATAGCAAAATAATACTAAAAAAAGCGTTTTTTTTTAAAGTTAGTTTTCTATTTCAAGGGACTCTATTAAAAAGTAATTTATAAAAAGGTAAGAATGTTTAAAATTTTTCCCGAACTAATTTGTGTCCCTGTTCTATAAATCAATCTAGGCAGTTTTCCTAAAACTAAAATTTTGAATTAATCGATCAGATTAAAAATAATTGAGAGTTATTACACATTACGAAATCAAAAAAAGTAGAATTGTCCTCTTTTTATTGAAAGATCTTAAGCTCGATGCTAATAGCTAATGAATAATGAAGGATAGTTGTAGAGTATTTATTTTATGTGTGCATGCCCATAAATTAAAGAGAGTGTACCTGAGAATTTTCTGGATCTTGTTTTTTTGCAATTAGTGAATACATTTCACTGTTTTATTCTCTCAGATGTTGTTGCGTGATACATGCATTCGACTAAGTATAACTCATACTGTGATTTAACAACTTCATCACTCTATTAGATAGAGGTTCATATGTATAATTAACTATCGCATTAATAACCATTGTGAATTTAAAACTTATATTTTTCGTGGCAAAGCTGAAAACAAGAATAAAAATGGTTTGAAAAGGAATCTCACAACAGTACTGAAAGCTTTTCCTTTGTAAACTTAAAATTAACACATGAGTGAACATTTTTGACCAATCGGGTTCTTCGTACTGTCTACCAGTGAATGGAATTAACGAAAATTTCATACGTGAGACTGCCCATTCAATCAAGCAGTTGATTCTTAAACCTGATATGCTCAATCCTATGTTGTGTCACCATTTGCTGGTTAAGTTATAGCATCAATGATGGAGGTTACAGTGGTCTGGTTGGATAGGACGTCTTTCTCATTATAGTTTGAATCTTAACTTAACCGAAGATTCATTGCATTCCCTTAGGGCTGTTGATGCACATTAAAAAAGTCGGTCTTAATGTCCATCAAGCAAAATAATATATGGGGGTGTTGTATTCTTGCCTTGCTTTTTAATTAGACTCCTGTTTTCCACAACAATTTCAACCTAAATGGTAGAGCCTAACTTTTTACAGAGAAATGTTTTGGAGCTCACAATGCTTATTAATCAAAGAAATGCGTCTGAAATCTGCAATTGAGCTGTTGACATATTTGTGGCAGAATTTTGTACAAATACTACGAAAAAGTTTGCGCATATATCTTAAATAAAGAGTTCTAGCATACTCTCAACAATGGTTTGAGGATAAGAGTTGTTAGCTTAACTGCAGCTCGTAAGAGATTAATTATTGTATTATAATATATATATATATATATATATATATATATATATATATATATATATATATATATATATATATATATATATATATATATATATATATATATATATATATATATATATATATACGGTAAATTCTTATTATTAAGTGGAGTGGCTATCACAAATAAGCTGAATTCGCGGATAATCCACGAAATTATTTATAAAAAAAAAAAAAAAAAAAAAAAAAAATTAGCCAATTCAAATGTGCAGTCGAACAATTTATATGCACAATAAGTAATAAAAATATTTATAATTTAAGGAACGATAAAATTATTAAAGTCTTATACAAATTTATCGCTATAAAATTCTTTAGAAAATTAGTCAAAAATATTAATTTCTTTGCATTCAAGCATTTCTGTGGATAATCAGGATTGATATTTTATTTATTTTCAATATTAAATTATTTATAATTTGCAATTGAAAAATCGTTGGCGGATGATTGGAAGTGTACTGTAAATATATTAGAACAAGTAAATAAAAAAAGCAAAGTTTTTCAGCAACATTTTTTTCACAAGTTGACTGTATATAATTTATGGCACGTTACTTAAACTCTATTTTCTTTATTTAACATTGATAATGTGTGAGTATAAAATTAATTAATTTTTTTTATCAAATACTTCCTTTTGCGTTGCAACACCTAATCATGCAATATTTTTTATTCGATATTTTTATGAAGATAAAAATGAATTATTAGTCTATGTCATATAAATATATTGTTTGAATCAAAAGCAAAACATTTTCAATAGTAACTAAATGGTTTTGATGTATGATTTTTATTTTAGACTCAGTACAATGAGGGGGATTATATTATAAGACAAGGTGCCAGGGGTGACACATTTTTCATCATCAGCAAAGGAAAGGTAAAGTTCTGTGCATTATCATCTATCATCAGAATTTATGAATCATGTACATTACTTTTAAATGTGCTACAAATTGGCAAAAAATATTAAATTTTCTGTATTATGTAATCTAAATTTAAAATATTCTATATTTGTTGAAAAAAATTTTTTCCTTTTTCGCAAGAATGTGGTGTTATAAAATATGTAATTCAGTATTAGTAGAAAATTTAGTAAAGGTAATAGATGTAACAATTTTTATTTCATTTGTGTAAATTTCTTAAAGTTCATTCGTGTAAAATGAGTAAAATGTTTTTAAATAAAATAAAGAAATGCTAATAAAATTGATTCTTTGTAAACGAACATTTTCCTTTATACAATTAAATTTGTAATTTTCAAATATATAGTTTTTAAAAAAATGTATCATCATTTTGACGGTGTTGAATATTAAAGAAAAAGGAAGGAACATATAAATAATAAAGAAGTAATTAATGGATATTAAAGTACAATAGCAATTTGTATACAATTACTTGTGCATATATTTTTTTTTTTGTGTCAGCTAGGCTGACAACATGGGGTGCGCTGCTCCACTTTTTCATACTGAACCATATTTGGTGTGGTGTCCGACTGCTTCAGTATACACATGCCATAGGGACCCGTTTAAAGGGTAGGCAACCATTCACACATCATTCATAGACAGAAAGGACAAAGATAGGATAGATAGAGAGAGAAAGTACATCCATGCCCGAACCGGGATTCGAACCCACGACTCCCCCATCCGCAGTCAGGCACTCTGACAACTAGACAGGGGGGCCGGTTGCATATTTTTAATTTGTACATTAAGTAATCTTGATTCAGAATATTATATAAAATATTTTTATATAATGTTTTGAATCTTCAAATGACTACCATTTAAAAATTCGAAAATGTGTCTCATAATGTTTTGCTGTTTGAACATAGATTTAAACATAATGTAAACGATTTAAAAATCATTGCCTTATAAGATTAAATGTATTTATCTATTGAACCAAATATATTTTCTTATATAAAATATAACTATAGGTCTAATTGGCTTAAATAGTTTTTATGAAAACTATATATTGTTCTCATATAAGTAAATATATCTTGCACGCACCATGAGTCATCAAGAAATTTTTTTAGGTGAAAGTTACTATGAGAACAGATCCTAATAGCCAAGAGGAAAAATTTATACGATATTTAGAGAAAGGTGACTTCTTTGGAGAAAAAGCACTGCAGAGGTATTAAAAATATTTTTGCTTATGAAAAAGAGTCTAGAGCGGTGAATTTTTTCATTTTTAATTGGTGATTTTATTTCAGCGAAGATGTTCGAACTGCTAACATTATTGCAGATGATCCAGAAGGTGTAATGTGTCTAGTTATCGATAGAGAGTAAGTATTTTTCACAACTGAATATTAATTCTTAATAAGTAAATAAGACAATTTTGTGGTTATAAATATTATTTAAATTCATAATTTTAATTTTTTAGTTATTTTAAAAGTTGAAAAAAATTTATTTAATCATAAATTTGTCTAGAAAATTGTATAATACTTGTTGACAAATGTGTTTTTTTTTATTATGATGTATAAAAAAAATAGTTCCTGAATATAAAAATGAAATTTTAATTATAAATTACTAATGATTAATCTTGAAAAATCCGATTTTCAATACAATGCTTGTCTGTTTTAAGCAGATAATATTTCTGTATATTATTTTTCTATGGATGTTAAATGGTTATTGATATATTTTTAATGAATTCTCTTGTTCCGCTCTTCCATAAATGCAAATGCCTGGTTATAATTTAAGGCATTGGTTTTAGTGTTTATTCAAAAGTGTTTTATCAAATTTAAATCAGGATCAGAAAACTGAGTTTGACAATCCGTATGCTATATTGTTTCCACTTCAGCATATCCTTCACTTTTTATTCAAAACGATGTTCAACATTAAAAAGAGATCTTTAAAAACTTGATGTAAGGAATTTTAAATGGTCACAAGTTTTATCTGTCTGCTTTTGTGGTTCATTATTCCAAAAGAATTCAGGTTCATAATTTGTTCCATAGTGAGATTTCTGTCTAAACAATAGATTTCTCTTGTTTGCAATGTGATACTTTACAAGTGAATTTGCAGCTCTGTTTTGAGTTTGGAAACAATTGCTCATCACTGCACATGAGCAATTGACTTTCATCACTGCATCTATTCTTAATTTTCAACAGACAATCTTCAGTCGTCATGCTTTTCTGAAGTCAAAAGAGTACATGTCACTGGCCAAGGTGCATAGAAGCCCAATAATGAAATTTATTTCCTACTCCACGGCTGACGTTCTTCACCCTGTTATCAAAATATTGTATTGATATCTGTAGAACAACTTTTATTCATAGTTATCGGTCAATAATTTCCTTAATGTGAGAAAACTTTACTTTGGGTGAATAGTGTTCCTTGTTTTTTGGAGTAAATTCCATTGGTTTGAAATGGGTGGTTTATTCTCCCAAAGTTCCCTACGTTTCCCTAATTTATGCAGACTCAAATCTCTTATTAATTTGAAAAACAATGAATTTCAGAAAATATCATTGTTTCATACTCATAAATGGCATTTTATTAAAAAGTGTATTCCACAACTGACTTAAAAAGCACTTAATGTATGCAATACTTGTGACAAGAACCGCGAAGTTAATTATGAAATTTTTTTATCTATTTTCTCTTAAATATCAATAGATATATTCGCATAATTTTTCTCAAATCCACTCTCGCAATTTTTTTTTTTTTTTTTTTTTAATATAATATTTTAAGAGCTACAGAAAGGCAATTAATTTCTTGAAATAATTTCTAGAAGTAAATTCCTATAAAATTTACGAACTACAATTTTTACATGTTCCTATTGCTCATTTTAGGTTTTTAATTCTTCACAATATATAGCCAAGAAGACTTTTATTTGATCAAAGTTGATGAAATTAATAAGCATGACATTTTTGCGATTTTCACACTTTGCTTTATTTGAAAATAGATTTATTGTAGCGTGGAATTGACTAAAAATGTTACTTTCTTAACTTTTGGGATAATCATGATAATGGAAAATATTTCTTATTCTTAACTTTTCTTCAAAGTTAATTATATATCTAGTAATCGATAACCCCGGTGGTTTAGTAGCTTAGTAGCCGATGGCTTACTGCTTCCCGCTCCCAAGGCACAGGTCCGAGGTTCGATCCTCGGATTGGGCAAAGTCTACTCAGCCTTTCATTTCTCCAGTAGGTCGATAACTGAGTGCAAAGCATGCTACTAACTAAACATTGGGGGTTTTACGTTAGGCTGGGCATCTAATGGAGACATATGCTTTGCACTCCAGGGTTCTAGGTTAGGAAAACAGTGATAATGGCACTGTAGGCCTTGGCCCACATGGGCTGTCGTGACACAGAGTTTAGTTTTATTTTAGTTTAGTAATCGATGAACTACAGCTTTATGATGATACCACTGAAATCCTGAATATTTAGGACCAAGCTGACACCGAATTGTTTTGCGTTCTGACTTCCGATTCAAAAGTTCGTGGGTTCAAATCCCATATTCGCCAAAGATATTTGTATTGGTTTGAAATGTCAGCTATAGCTCCCGGTCAAATTAGCTCCGTTAAGCGTCAAAATCAAACGTAACCTGAATATTTAGGAATTTTATTTAGCAAATTTAATCATTTTATTCTTTGTTAATATTTCAAGAATATTTCCTGTCTTTTATTAAAACTTTTGCATTACTTGATTTCTAGCATTTCAAATATTTTTATTAAATATTTTACCTTATGGATATTTTTTTTACTTAAATTTCAATGATTTTTATGATTTAAATTTGAAAAGATTTTCTTATTTTCGAAATTAGTTAAATCGAATCAGTACGTAAGAATATTTAGTACTCTTATGAAAATAATGAAATGACCACGCAAGTAATTTTATTTCTCGTCAAGTTTAATTACTTTATAGTTTTTTTATGTGCTTTGATTACACACATTAAAATAATTTATGGTAATATATAATGAAGCTATTTTACTTTCCTTTTATAAATATATGAATTATTTATATTATAAATTTCTTTTACTTTTTCAGCTCTTTCAACCAACTGATAAGTAACATAAATGAAATTAAAGAGAAGAATTATGACGAAATTACTCCAGTGAAAAGACGGTAATGACACATATTTTATTAATATTTAATTTTTTGAAAGATTGCTTTTCAATTATAATTCTTTAATTCAAACGAAAAATCAAACAAAATAATTAAATGTGTCAATTTATATATTTTTTGCTGCGTGAATAGATTTGAACAGGTAAGTGTCTCTACGTGCCTCTAAAATTTAAATTTATAGTTATTCCTCTTAGCTGAGTAAACATTTGTGAATTGCAAGAATCATCATTGTTATCTCATTTTCAGTATTGATGATGATCTGTTGAAACTGCAACTCACAGATTTACGTAAGATTACCACCCTTGGAGTTGGAGGATTTGGAAGAGTAGAACTGGTATGTATTTTTAAATATGATATTTAGATTAGATTATTTTAGTGAAACAAATATGACGTAGAACGTGCAATACATTATTTCATTATAAAATTTGCAATTCCAGTATCTTCAGTAAATTGAACATTTTTTCTTATTATCTTGGTTCATTAAGAAGGTAAAACTTTGCTATCATAAGTAAACCCAGATGTTTAACTTAGGTTTGTAATATTTTAATGTTATTTGCGAATTATCTATTGTTTTTCTATATTTGCGATTATTTGAATATCTGTTAATATTAACTGATAATTGAGTATTCAGTACGGGAGCTTCAATTTATTTTGTGAAGCTGAATTGATAATCGGAAGGTTAACACTCTGGTTTTCAATTCAACAGATCGTGGGATTCAACTCCCAACTCGGACGATCTTGCCTTCAGTTTAACAGTTTGTGGGTTTGAATCCTACCTTGGGAATGGATGTTTGTAGTGGTTTGGAATCCAATTTAAATACCCAGGTCCATAGGTCTTGGTCTGATAAGCCCTCGTGTGCAAAAATTGACCGTTGAGCGACAAACAAACCAACAAACCAATCCAACTCGGGTGTTGAATCTATGTTAAATTCTCAGTTGAGTTAGCTCTCATGTGAAAAAAGTAAATATGGAATATCAAACAAATCAATGTGTATTTCGTGGGTTCAACTTATTGGATATGGCCGAACTATAGTACTCTGGCCTTCAGCTCAGCAGTTTATGGGTTGGATTCTAATCTCTATTGTGTATGCTTGTAGTAATTTGGAAACCACTTTAAACTGTATGTGTTGGTCTAATTAGTACCTTTGTGCAAGAAATGTTCACTTAAGCGACATATTAAATTTCCTTGTATATGGTTCTATAATTTAGTTCACTTCTCAAATTGTAAGTTTGAGCCGAATTAATCCTCTTTTGTAAAATGTGACGGTAATTGATCAAGCTGTATTAAACTAAATATTCATTGAGACTAAATGACATTGAGTTTTGAAAACTGAATATTTAAATGCACATTTTACTTATCACATATTTAAATTCAGTATAATTAAATGTATTTATATTTTTAAAGCAATTATAATTTGCATGACCTCTATTCAAATTTAAAGGAATTTTTTTAATTTATTTTACTTTTTAATTAAATAAATGAGAGTTATAATTTAATAATTTTAATTTTCAGGTACAAATTGCAAATAATCCAAATCGAGCATTTGCCTTGAAGATAATGAAGAAAGCTCAAATTGTAGAAACTAGACAGCAACAGCACATTAAATCTGAAAAAAATATTATGGAAGAAGTTGACTGTGATTTTGTAGTCAAGTAAAAAACTTTCTTACAATTTTTTCCATCGCACAATTTTAAAATTCTTATTTTTAACTATAATATTTAATAACACACAATAAATTTCCTAATTTTCTTCATTACAGAAAACTGTTATAAGTTCTTTTTATTCTTAATCCCTGCTTTAAAATATGTATAATTTTGACCTTTTTTTTTTGTTAGGCAGTGTGAAATACTTGAGCAATACATAACTGTAGAATTGTAATTAAATTATCACATTATAGCCTAATTATATATAACTGCATACATGCGTAAATATGTGTGTACACATGCACATTTATACGAGAACAGCAGTTGCGAATTATCAGAAGAGATAGAGTACACTTAAACCATATGAAATCACATCGATAGGTTGGAAATGGTTGGAAACATTTTCCTGTTGCTATAGTGACAATACAGAATACGAGAAAAGAAATAAAAAAAACATGTTTATTATTCGTCGGAAAACTAAGAGAAAAGAACAAAGAGATTACTATCATTATCAAAGACAGTATTCAAAATTACATCATGGGTTTTGAAGCACGCTTCACCTGACCTGCGCGGTGGACATCTAACTTTAGAGAAAATGCTAGCTGTGTCATGGACTTCTATAACAGCTGCCATGATGCGTGCAACAAGGTCTTCATCACTGTTAATGGAAGTTACACTAATATCTTGATGTATGCCCAAAAGAAGTGCTGTTGTTACTTATGACATTTGGGCAAGCCAAGCTCAGGCAACAATGACGGCCATAAAAGTAAGTCAGAAGTATGCGTCCTTTGTTTTTAATCAACACCACGAAGGTGAAAGTACGACTTTTTCTAAGACTCCTCCGATAGATGGCACCACTATAAGATCCATTCCCTCAGTTTTGACTTTGATCTAGTAAGGGGGAAATTTTCTCCAGACTATTACACCCAGCGTACTTTCGCCCAATTTTATACCCAAAAAAGCAATCAAGACGAATGAAATCGTACGATTGAGAGAGATAATGCATTTCTGGACTACCAATCCGATTCTATGTCGACCATACGTTTTATTCAGATGAGGCGCATCAATGATGTTATATAGGGCAAAGAATTTCCAGCATTTGTTGCATTAAGAATAATAAACATGTGTTTTCGCATCTTTTTTGTATCCTCCTTTTCTTGTATTTATAAGTAACTATCACGCCAGGAAAGCGTTTCTGATCCAGCGTTGCTAGATGATTTCCTGTAGCCCAGCTCTACTCAATTTCCTGTAAATTTGTAACCGCTTTATTGATATAGTGAGGTATATAAATATATGAAATTTTATTTCTGATTACAGTTAATCTCTTAAGTAAGAAAAGGATTGTTTTTTTATAAGTTGAACTGCTTAAGTGCAACAAAACCAGATTTGTATTTAAAATTAACATTTACATTGAATTTTTTTTATAATCAAACAGTAAATGTATTCTGTTTTGTTCTAGTGATAGATTAAGAGGTAGCATCCATTTTTTTATGTGAATAAAATCGTAGAAAACTATTTTGATATTCAAATATTCGTCAAAAATATTTGTTAAAATTTTAGTAAAATAGCTACTTAAGAAGAACGTCTCTTTTAGTAGTTTGCGATGTAAAATGCAACATTAATACACGGCTCAAAATGATCATAGTTTGGTTTTCCAGAGAAAAATATTTCAGACAAAAATTTCTTTAAACAGTATTTGCACATATTTAAAGCATAGTTTTTGAAATGTGGAAAGTATTGATGAATATTAGCCTCATCGCTTGCAACTGCAGGATTAAAGCTCTGCCTTTCAATTTCAGTTAGTCATAGATTCACAACTCCTGTTTAAATAATGGAGCTCATGTCCTTTATTTTAAACTATGAGTAATAGTCAGAATAATTAAGTTTATAAAAAAGTGGAGAAAAAATGAAACACACAAAACTTAGCTCAAAATCATCTTTTTAAAATTTTTTTCACATTTTTTAAAAAAAATCCTGTTTAAAATAAAACATTTATGATAAGTTTATAATATTTTATGAAATCTACCTATAGTATGTATTTAATTCTGCAATGTGTATATGCATAGGAAAAGATTAATATGACTAAATGAAGTAAACAATGACTTATAACTATTATATACATAAGGTATTATTACATCATAACACATGTTTTAAAATAGATCAATAAATGTATACAATTAAATATTTTAATTATAATCTTAAAAGATAATCGAGTATTAAATATTAAAAAAATTCTCAAATGATATTTGATTTAATCTAAATGATGAATTTGAAGAAGTGTTATGGATTTTTTTCAGGTTATACCGAACATTTAAAGACAGGAAGTATTTGTATATGTTGTTGGAATGCTGTTTAGGTGGTGAACTGTGGACTATTCTTCGAGATAGGTAAATTTTACCTTTGCTTCTTTCTGTTCAATAAAATTATTTATTGTAAATTATATAATATACAAATACTTTCATCTCAGCAAGTAGTATTTATAAATTATTATATTTATTAATTGAATTTCTGAGTGAGTTGCATATTCTCTTGTAAAGGATACATTTGTAAAAGATATTTTGAAATATCCTTTTTGTAACAGAAAAATCGGAGACAATTTATTATACAATGTAAATTAATGTCATTGGAAGATATAAAGCTCTTAATTTGCACTGATTTATATAAAAATTTAAACTAATTGTGAAGAAATATTATTTTTATAAAATATTGAAAAGGCCTTGCCGAGTTAGTAATCGAACGATAAGCACACTAATCTTCGGTTTAGTAATTCGTGGATTCGATTCCCACATTGGATCGGTATGTTAGTTATATAATGGAATCCATTTTAAATTACCTTTCAGCAATAAATAAAGAAAGCAAATCAGCACAAATTTTTTTCCAAAATTTATCTATAGAACTTTTACAAATAACATTAAAACATTGAGAAAAAATTATCAGCCACTTTATTATTATTATTGTTATTGTTATTGAATAAAATTTTATAAAAAAAATAGCCGAATGAGATTGTGAATCTTGTTTATTTAGAAATGTTCGTGTATATATATTATTAAATCGAGATAATATTCGCGTGTTCATCAAGGACTAATTTTGATTAAATAATTCTCACAAAAATATCACTCTGTTTAAAAATGAAAAAATCAACTCATATTTACAGCTACACTGCAAAAAAATAAATAATTCCTTTTATGATTAATTATGGATTTTTCCCTCCTCCCTAGCATAATCAGTTATGACTATAAAAATCGGAGCAATGTCGTTACATCCAAGAAAAACGATACATACTGAAAAAGCATATATAATACTGTTTCAAATTTTATTCAGTTAATAAAATATAAGTTAACTGAATATGAGTTTACTTTGTGTAACAATTCGCCATGAAATGAATTTTAAATTATCAGAGTTTTCCATTTCCAATGTACTTTAAAGTATTTTGGAAACTGAATACTGATGATAATCTGGAATAAGTTCAATTCCAACTACTTTGGTTTGCGCCAAACCAACTATGTTTCTATTCTAGAATGCAAAAACGCTATTGTAAATGTTTATGCTTCAACAATAGAATTAACAAAAAATTCACTAAGTTTTTTGGAAGTTACGTAAAACTTTAATCATTTTAACTACAGAAAAATATTAAATGAATTCTTCTTATTTTGATACTAGAGAATGTGATGAAAAATTTAGTGAAGTCTGTGACACTTATAAATTTTTTAATGTGTATGTGAAGTATTTTTATGAATTGTTTAAAAAAGAATTTTGTGTATTATAATTTAAAGGGGAAATTTTGATGAACCTGCAACTAGATTCTACATCGCCTGTGTTTTGGAGGCCTTTGAATATTTACATTCTAGAAATATAATCTACAGGGACTTGAAACCTGAAAATATGATTTTAGATACTCAAGGATATGTAAAGCTAGTAAGATAATTTTTTATCAAATTTATTTAATGTATTTTATGTCATTTTTTTTAAATTTTCAAAATAAAAATGTAAATTATTTTTAATATTTTAAACAATTTGTTTATTTAGGTTGATTTTGGTTTTGCTAAAAAATTAATGCCTGGTCAAAAAACGTGGACATTCTGTGGCACTCCTGAGTATGTTGCGCCGGAAATAATATTGAATAGAGGCCATGACATTTCTGCAGATTATTGGTCACTGGGTGTACTGATGTTTGAATTACTCACTGGAATGTATGTTAAATGCATTTTTCATTGACGGTATTTTCCTGTATATAATTCGCCGATAGGGTGTTAAAAAGTTTTAAATTTCGTTATGCTTATTATATGTCACTGCGGATAAGTTGATAAAAAAAAATTTAATTTAAAAAAAAAAAAAAAAAAAAAAAAAACGCTCTTCATCAGAAAAATTTTTGCTATAATTTTGAAAAAAATATTGTTTATATTTCTTTAAATAAATAATAAATGGCGCCACGATTTGGCTTTTAAGAACAAAATTTTTTGAGTGATGATGTTAGAGTTGTAATCGATTAACGTCATTTTGCATGCTGTCTTGACCTGAGCTACTTCATTTTGAAAACATTCAAAATTTTAATTTGTCATGTGGAAGTGAAATCTATTAAGTTACAAAAAAAAATTTTAAACTGAAAGCTGTAGGGAAGGCGACTAATAAAAAAATGGCAACAAATGTGTTAATGTAAGGTGACAAAATAAAGCATGCGCAATACAAAAGGAAAAAATTTATCCAATGCGCAGTTGGATACATTTTCCATTTCTGTCATTTAGTTTTTTATTAACGAAATATATATTTTAATTTTAAAATGTCTAACTTCGTTTTAAATGTTATTAAAAAGTAAAAATCGATCAATTTTACTAGAATCTTATCGGATCTTTATTGATGTCGAGCTTTCATCTCACTGTATCGCACTTTATGTTGAGATCGATCCAAACAGATCTTTTTCATTATAAAGACTTTTTTCTGTACAATTTATCATATTTTTAATCGTACTTATTTTTTAATTTATTTATTTATTTATTTTGCACCAAATCAGCAGTATATACTTTCGACTATTCGTCAGAAATTTACCGCGGATTAGACAGCACATTTTTTTTATTCGAAAAAAAAGTCTTGCGAATTATATATAGGAAAATACGGTAATTTAACTATGTTGTTACCAAGCAGCTTTATATTTTTATACAGATGTATTTCTTTGAAAAAAGACATAGTTCAAAGATAATTTACCATTTAAATATTACATATCTTAAAGGCAAATAAAATTTAAAATGTTTGAATACTTTTAGAATGAAAAGTTACACTACAATAATAATTTTTATTTTTTCTACTCTTCATTTAAACAAAAAAGTAGCTGACAATATAAATTTTTTAACAGATGAATTCCAAAAATATTCCTTTTAATGATAGAAATAAAAAATTAAAATTTATTGTTTCCCCGTAATATATAATCCTAAAATGTTTTTTAGTGTTAAGTATGTAAAGAATAATTTATTTTGAAAGAAATATTCTGAGAAGAGCAATTAATTTTGGGAAATCAACATTGACAGTAAAATGCGCTCATAGAAAGAGATATTAAATTTCACGTGAAAATATAGTTGTGATTAATTTTGTAAATTATATTATACTCTAAAAACTTATCGAATTTTAAAATGTATAGTTTTCAGAAGTTATTAATAATAATTTAGTTTAAATAAAAAATTTCTTCAAATATTATTCTGACTTGAAGTGAATTTCAATTCAAAAATAAACCAACAAATAGTGCTATCTTATTCATGATTTAATCTTATTGAATTCAAGAAATATGGTATTATTCTCTGTATGTTATTCTCTGTACAGCATTAATTCTTGAGTTTACGCTCTAACATATAACCTTTTCTGGAAAAGTTCCCTAACTATTCCTGGCAAATTTGCAATTTTCCTCTGATTGTTTCTATTCTTGTATACTAAGTTTGTGAAAAGCCCATTTGTTCAACTTCTAACCAATTTAGTTGGACTACTCACAAATTTTTGTTTATTTTCATAGATTATTTCATACTGTTATCATAGAAGGGATAGTAGAAAGATTTTGAAGACTTTAGAATAATTATTTAAGAAAATGTATTATGCTAACATACAAGAATATTTCTTAAGAATAAAAGTTCTAATCTATTTAATATCAAATCTTAATTGTGATCATAATATGATAAATTAAACAGACAAACGTAAGAATTTTTTTTTTAATAAAATCGCTTTATTGAAGTTTTGCACATTCCTTGGAAAAAAAAAAAACTCTTTCAACAGAAACTCTTGACTAAGTCAAGATTAAGATGTTACCAACATCTACATAATCAAATTCTTAACTTATGCCAAATGCGTTTCATATCAGTTTAAAAAAATTGCATAAAATGTAAACGTAATTCATGAATTAAGTTCAAGAGCTTAATTAAATTTACTTACATAATTTGGAAGCAAATACATGATATTCATTACAGAATATCACAACAAAAGAATATCAGTTTGAATAAAAAAGGATAATTTCATTTTCGCTTAAGAAAATTTGTTAGCAAATGTAAAAATTTTCCTCTCCTAATTCAGATTCCGGATTTCAATTTGTCTAATTAGCCCTTTTGTGGTTTAAATGAATGTTCAGCCACAAACAAATCAAATAAAACCAATTAAAAGGTTTTGGAAATCCATACTCAAATTAAAAAGTTTTGGAAATCCTCTTCTAAAGGCGAATCTAATTAATCAAAGTCAGTCTTGTCGTCACATTTATATTTGTGGTTTAAAATCTCTACCTAAAGGTATCATTTCTGAATCTTGCTATCCTAATATTATTGATGATATTTTCATCAATTTCTTCCCCATTTCCCAACCATTTTGCAAATTAAAGTGCATACAAAACCCTCATTGCTAAAAATTTTACTTTAAATACGTAAAACGCGCGTTTATTCCTGAAAACTTTTGCATTCATTCCACGTTCTAGATCTCTTGCGGGATTCAACGATGATAAGTGAAAAATTCTAGCAAAGTTATTAAAAATCCAAATTTAATTTAAAGAAGAGTTGACCTGAAAACTTATTCTCCATTATTAACAATTTTACTAATAATTTTTTTAAGTAACTTTATTTGTTACTTTCATTTGCTTTTTACTTTTTTTCATTCTTTTGTGTTTTAAGTTATAGATTTAACTGCTTTAGATAATAAAGTTTTCTTTTTATATTTAATGATTGCAACATTTTCAGGCCCCCTTTCACTGGTGCTGATCCAATGAAGACGTACAATATCATTCTCAAAGGAATTGATGCCATAGAATTTCCTAGAATTATTACAAGAAATGCTTACGCTCTCATTAAGAAACTGTGCAGGTAAGTTCTCATAATTTATTTATCGGTCCAAAAGTGATTGGAAAAATATTTAATGTAATTGTCTGTTGATTTTTGATATTCTTTTAAATGTACAATTGATATACTAATTATTAATTGAATAAAATGTACCATAAAATTAAAATTTTAAAAATGAAACTAAAATAATTGGATACATAGTGTTTACTTCTTATTAACAAATTCTTTCTAAAGAAGTTCAATTGTATGAATTATAAATTTGTTAATTAATTATTACTGTGTGTTTTTATAAAATATTCTGCAACAATATAGATATTTTACTGCCTCCAAATAAATGCTTTAAATTTGGGTTTATTTTTGGAAAAGGGATCAAATCTTATTTTAAAGTGAGAGGATCATATTTTATATGCACTCATCTGTTTTTAAAAATCTTTTTCATTTTTATTGTTATTAATGTCGATTTTCTAGCATTTATAAAAGCTTTTGAATTACAAAGCGTTGGCACTACAAATTTGCTTTTGAATGTTAAATAATTTTTTTTATTGTCGTTTATGACATAAAGAAGGCAACATCGGAAAAAGTCGCCATTGGTTATTAGAATTGTTTCATCAATGACTGTTTCAATGCCCAAGAAACATTTAAAGTTAAAATTCAGAAAATCAAACATGCTAAAATTCATCTCTACAAAAAAGCAAATTTTTCAGATATAATTTTCTTTTAAATTTGAAAAACAGAAATAAGTTCTATTTTAGTCATACTGTATCTTATATAATTTTATTAAATATTCTTTCATTAGCAGCCCCGAAAGAGTTTTACTAATAAAAAATTTACCTTCTTTGATAAGGAATATATTGTGTCCTAATTTGATGCCTTCCAAAATATGAAATAACTTATTATTTTATACATTTATTTGTGTTCGTAAATGTAGAGGAGTATATTTCAAGTGTCAAATTGTGTGAAAAGTAAATATTCTTTGAAATGAGATTTCATTATCAGCGACTCAAATGATAAATAAAATAATATCTTAATTACTATTTAAATTATAATTTACCAACCGCAGTCTTAATAGAAAAATTGTAACTTTTTATCGTTATTTATATAACTAAATTTCTTTTTTATAGATCAAGAATCTGAAATCTAATAATATTAGAAACATAATTAATGTCATAATAATAGATTCTCTTAGATAATATTCTTTAACATTTTATACATAACATTAACATGTAACATTTTTAAACAAATGAGTTATAATTACAGGTGAAAAAATTATTTTTCAAGAAATTAGTAACATGTTCGTTATTCCTAACTGTAGAATTATTCAATTTAAAATTTTTAAAAACCATGTTATTCATAGTTAACCATTGTTAATTAAATCACATAATGCATTATTTATGTGACTTAATTAACATTATTTAAATAACAAGACTTTAATAATAAAATATCACATAAACTCTTGCTCTTCCATTTTATTGGATTAAAATAAGCTATTTATTATACTAAATTGTGTTCTTTTAACAGTTTTTTTCCATATTTTTTCACCTAGAGCAAATCCTGCAGAAAGAATAGGTTATCAAAATGGAATTGCTGACTTGCAGAAGCATAAGTAAGTTTACTAATGTATTTAATTTTTAGCCTTCCTATTGAGCATTTTAACATTTCTTTAAAAATTCTGAATTGCATTGTTTTTACATATACCACACACACACATTTACTCAAATCCTTTCACAGTAATTTTCCTTTTTTTTATAATGTATTTTCTTAGTCTCAAAATAAGTATTTTCTCCATTTTAAGGAAGCTAAACATTTGATAGAATACTAATGATTATGCTTTTAATTTATTTTAAGAGAAGAATGGTATTTCAAAAAGATAAAGGGTTTGTGACTAAAAGGGATATAATTGAATCTAGTTCACTTATTATTTTTTATAATATTTTAAGACTGTCTTAAAATGACTTATTTGAAAAGAGTGCACAATTTGCATACGTAAATAATATAATTGTTTAATAAAAAAGCAATGTACTGTATTTACTATAAACTTCATATTATTTATTATTTTAAAACACTTCATTTATTTTTATTATATTATGGTATATTCCTTTTTATAGGTGGTTTGATGGATTTCATTATGATGCACTTAGAACAAGAACGCTGAAAGCCCCCATCATTCCAGAAGTAAATTTCCACTAACATTCTATTTACGCTAAATTTCGATCAATTAAATTTTAATGTTTAAACAATATTATTATTTAAATAAAGCAGCATTTGTTTCATAAAGGGCAATAAATAAATTTATTTAATTTGTTAGCAAATGACTTTCAATTACATAGGAAACGACATTCTAATGGATTACGAAATTTTGTATTTGTGTGGATTTACTTCCACTATTTTGAAGAGTTGGAAATTTATGTTTAGACTTCCAACTCCCCACAATTCTGTTAAAACATATTAAACTTAATTTAGAAGTACATTTATAATTTGACAGTTAATATATTATTTTTAACATAATTGAAATTTCTAATTACATTAAGAATAAATGTATTAATTCATGAATAGAATTTTTTAAAATTCTAATTTCATTATTGTAACACGTTTTCGTAGAGAATTTTTTAGGGCTTAACAAAAATCAGAAATTTAATGAAAATTCAAACATATTATAATAAATGTATTATTTTATTTTAACATTTTCATAAAAAAAAAGTTTAAATAAATTTAAATTTATTTTAAAATGGATTTTTTTTTATTTTTACAGGTACGAAGTCCAATTGACTATTCTAATTTCGATCGTTACCCTCCAGACACAGATCCTCTGCCTCCTGATGATTTATCAGGATGGGACGATGATTTCTAAGGAATATTTAGGTTTTTCAAATTATATTTTTCACTTTTGTCTGACCAATCAGATCCATTTCTGGAACTGGTGGGTAGCAATCATTTTCTTTTCAAGTCCTAAATGGTACTATAATTGTATTTGCCACATGACATTTCTATTTTATGTGATCAAAGACAAGTTAAATGTGATGTAAATGTAGCAAGAAATGATTTGATAAGTATAATATTTTTTAGGAAAATCGAACTGAAATAAGAACTGTTAAAAGTTAACATCCTCAATTGTGGATGTACTTATTAATTTAGCTAAATAATTAATATTTAGGAGGATGCTAACACATGCAGTACAAGTGTCACATTTAACAGTATCCGTCCTTTATTTAAGAAATTCCTGCATCCATATTATTTAAAGTTTATTTAAGAAAATAGTAATTTACTATCATGTTTTATTTTTAAGAATAAGAAGGCATATTTATTAAAAATAAATTTCGAGGACAAAATTTGCAAATAGATAATTTTAAAAGCATATAATTATTTAATGTTATAAAATTACAAAAGTAGCATGTCCAAAAATTATGAACGGCGATAGTTTTCTGACAGATATTTTTAAAGTTTTTACCAGTAGAATTAATGAATATTTTGTTATTCTATTATACAATTTTTTTTCCAAAAATTTTCATTTTTAACTGCATATAATGGTAATTGTACTTTTATTAAATTAGTAATCATATCATTTAACATTCAAAAAATTTTAATAATTTTTTAATTTATTTAATTTATTTGAAAAGAAAAAATGCTTATAATTTCTGAATAAAAAAGAGTTTTTAACTATGTTAATATTCATATTAATTATATAGTTTAATTTGAACATAAAGATTACTCTAATGAATCTAAGATTCAAAAGTACAAGGCTTTATTTATCACAATAAAATTAATGTAATATAAATCAATTTTAAGAGCTTTTTATATTCTGAGAAAGAAAATTTATAAGAAATTATATTCAAAAATAGCATTCTTATTTTAAACTGAATAAAAATTTAAAATATTTTCTGTGTAATGTTTTTATATGAAAAAATGGGATAATATTTTTAATGCAATATCTAGATAAATTTTATGTTCATTCTATCATTATATATACTTACTTAAATAAAAGGATTTTAGCTGAAATGAATTTTAAAATATTTCTCTCTGCAATGGCTTATCACTGCCAAAAATTTTTTAATCCAACCATTAATCTCTTAATATAAAATTGCCAATTTGAATGTTTGTTACAATAATTGTGAATATATTGTGTATATAAATGATATACTGTTTTATAAAATTTAAACATTCTTTAGTGAATACTGTAAAACAAATCTCAAATTTATATTTGTTGTTTTATTGTTAATTTTGTATCTTAATTTTTGTGTGATGAATATTTGTTTGATTTGAATATATATGAAATAAATTTTTATTCTGAATGTCTTAAGAAGTGTGGAATTTAATCAGCATAAATAAACAAATGAAGTCATTTATAAGATCATGTTTGTATTTACATTAATTGCAGTAATTTATATGAGAAGCAATTAACTTGATAAAATATTATACTAGCTGAAATAAAAACATATTTTTGTTAGTTATTTATTTAAATTTTGTAACCATAACAAAATCGTAAGGCTACTTTCTTTTTTATTTAGAGAAATTCAATATGAAGTGTAAATTGTTCTTCAACTATTTTATTATTTACAGCTAATTAAGCAAGTTTAAAGGATGATTGTAAAAGTGTACTTTGCTTAGCTATATATTTCCGCCGACTGAAGCAACTGAAAGTCTCCTTTTTAATTTTAAATTACAATGAAATTATTAGGTTACTATTTGAACAACCTTATTCTTAAACTCGTATAGTTGTGGAAAAGGATATTAAACTTAACAAAAATTTAGTTGTCATGGGTTCTATCAGCACAAAGATCTTCCACAGTGTCAAATAGTAAGAGCCCATATACTTATAATACATGAAAAAAAATTCCAGGATTCAATTTTGTCATTGTTGAAGAAAGGGTACTGGATATTTATTACATTTCGCCTTTCAGCATATTTATCTGTAATAGTGAGAAGCTTTCCAGGAAACACAACTCTGCAACTCATGTTAATGACTCATTATAAAGATGTCATTTAGAAAACAACATATAAGAGATTTAAATTCTTCCAAACAACCCCCAGCTGTTAGATTATTAACAACAACATCATTTTATATGTATTGGCTTTCTAAATCTTCAGGATAGCAAAGAACGGCTGAGAAGTTGAGTTAAAAGTATGATTGTTTGTAGATTCAAAAATATAAAAGTTTAAATATTTATATTATTATATGCAAGATATTACTTAATTTACCATTCTCATTATTGATTCATTTTTTTAAACTGCTTGAAATATTTCCTTATAGAGATTTTAATCCAGAATATAATAATTAAATTATTCCCTTACAAGAATATAAATTAATGATAAGTACTATGAATAATCAAGTTAATGTGTTAAAATTCATGAAAAATTATTGTTTTTGAAACCCTTGTCTTAAATCAGTCAACAAGATTTTATTCAACAAAAATATCAAGAGATATTATATTTTTTTGATTAGAAAATGCTTCACCCAGTATTTGAAATTATTCTTTACATTTATGTGGATGTATAAAATTATTTCTGCTTTTAGGTACAATAACAAGTGATCTTTAAAGAACCATTCAGTTTGTATCAGTTGAATACATTCAGCTTAGTTTATATAACCATTCGGTTTGTATCAGTTGAATACATTCAGCTTAGTTCATATAACCATTTAGCATATAAGAAATCACTTGTATTAAACTTAAAAGAGTAATTTTGCTAAATATTTGAAACATTCTTGTATCATAAAGCAAATGAACAAGAAATGAAATGTGGCTAAAACTAACGAACTTGTAGGAAAATGTTATTAAATTGAAGGAATAAAATGTAATTATAAAAATGCTGAAGTTGATATAGTCACGTTTTGATTCACTCTACCATTAAATGACATGATGATATTTATATCATAAAGTAAATAAACTTATATGTTTTGAAAATTTAAATATACCCTTTTCGTATAAATATGATACACTATAGAAAAACTAAAAAGTGAAAATTAATTATATAATTCTAGATTAAAAATAAACATAGATTATTTAAAATTTTATAGTGGGCTTGTATGTGTTTTGTTAGCTCTATGTGATAGCCCAATGAGCAATAACCATCTTTAAAATGTTTTGGGGGTTAATTTAAATTAATATGTAAAAAAACTTATATATTATGAACTATTTCATAAATAGTTATATAGTGCTGCCATCTTGTGTCGTAGAAAGTAGGTATTCAATACAATGGATAAATTTTACCAAACGTTCTATAAAATAAAACATTTGAAATCAGCAATTAGTACACATTTTCAAAATTTATGAAATGTTGATAGCTAGATAAAACTGATTAATAGAAAATGTTCATGTAAATAAAAGTAAAAAATATTTTCACCCAGTTCTGTGATGAAAAATTTGATCCATGTTTGTTCCAATTTAAAACGGATTTCTGTTCAACGAAAAATGCTTCACTAAGATGCATCAGTAATAATTT
Source organism: Latrodectus elegans (assembly GCA_030067965.1). Lineage (NCBI taxonomy): Eukaryota > Metazoa > Arthropoda > Arachnida > Araneae > Theridiidae > Latrodectus > Latrodectus elegans. Next base: position 109,861,210 of record CM057820.1, read on the forward strand.
TCTAAAATATTCCTTAGTACCAAATATGAATAGTACCCAACACATTTTAAAAATTAATTACGAGAACAATTTTCAATTAAAATTAATGGAATTTAAAGTTATTATTAAAGCTATTATGGAATTAAAAGCTAATTCGATTTTAAATACAGTTTTATTTTTAAAAAATAAAATTACCTTAGTACAAGACGATGAATCAAATATTCCGTTTGAGCAACGTACTTCTTTTATATCGGAAATAATTTTTGTTTGTATTATTTTTTTTTAATCTGAAAATTATAAAATATCATAATTTTTCGAGAAAAAAAAGCTGCAATGTATACGTATAAAAATTCGCTTTGATAAGTGCTACATTTCTCCATCACAGCATTGAATAGAACTTAAAAAGAAAGTATTTTATATTTTTCAGAATGGATAGAGAAAGAAAATGCATGACAATATAGGCAAGAATATCAAGATGCTGAAATTATATTTCCACATGAAGATTAAACTGAAAGAACACACACATATAAGACGCTTTGGCAAATTTAGATTATTCAGATTCTAATAATTTTGAATTTACTAAATCTTAATTCGGCTTGTAAAAAAAAAAAATCAAATTTTGAAGGAAAAAAAAAAAAAAAAAACATGTACACACACACGCATTTCTGGGATTATTTTTGTTTGGAAAAGTATGTAATCTAAATATTTAGCAATTCTTATATTTTTTATAACAGCATGAGTCAAAGTCTTAATTTAGTTTTCAGTTACATTTTCAATCTATGAGTTTTTTGTAGATGAAATGTCTCATTACTAGATAGATTCAAATTCTGTGGCTATGAAGTTCATTATACAGTTCCTAGTTTAGGTTCAACCGCTCATGATAGCATTCTTAGTTTAGGTTCAACCGCTCGTTGAATTTTAATCGCATCGGGCTTCCGTGTATATCATGGGTTGGAATTCATTTTAAATTGTTAAGTTCTGGTCTAATTATGCCTTGCGTGAAAAAATAACACGATATGATAAGCAAACAAAACACAATTTAGTATATGCCGTTTACCTTGATAAATTGCTATGCAATTTTTTTTTTTTTCCATTTCTTAAGCCATTTTTTTCATATCTCTGGCTTACTTCAATGGTACTTATCATCCAAAAATATGATAAAGAGAAATAATAAAAATATAATAAGCAACTTCCTAATTAATGATATTTTGGGATCCGCTTTTGAGCGATTGTCTCAATCTAAATTACTTGCGCTTATCACAAAGCGCTTACACGATTAAAAAAAAATAAATATTACTACGTAATCCAAAAATAATTTTGAAAAATGAAGTGATATCTTCATCTTAAAAATTGAATTTATATTTCCTTAGAGTTACAAAGAAATATATTTCCATTTTATTTCTTCTGAATTCTATTATTAGTCTTGTTTTATAATAAAATCCTGTTTTGTCTGCTGAAAATATGCACTGGAATTTTTATGCGCTCTGCTGTAATATTTTTTATTATCCTGGCCTGCATCAAATTATTTAACGACAGTACAAAATTGGTAAATCTTTAATATCCTCATATATTTTTTGTATATTGATAGATATGTTTAACATTCAACAGGATAAAAGTGAACAAATAATTTTTAGGTTGAAAATTTTTGCTTGAATATGCTTTCATGGCTTAATAAACAAAATGTTTATAATTATATCCGCGCGTAAAGTTTACTTAATTTATTATCTTTAAAGTATTTATATGCAAATTTTGCACAGTACTAGATAACATGCCAAGGAAAGGCAAATGGTCGAAGGAAAATAATGGATTTTATATATAGAGGGAGAGATATAGACTTTCTTCAAGATATATGAATCGATCTCTGAAGTATAATTCATTATGGTTGAGATGGTGGTGTAAACAATGTTATCATGCAAAATTTTGAATGAACTTCACGTATGGGAATTGCACCATATTTTGTTAGAGTTATAATATTCATATTAACTATTTTAATTTTGAAGAAGGTTAATATTTGATATAAAAACATCAATTAAATTTCCTCAAGTGAAATTTAATTACGTGTCTCAATTCGGAAGGTTTGCATTATCACATAGCAGTGTTTCTCATGACTAGAATGCTTAACGAAAGTGTGAACTCCATTTTTAAAGGCTTTTCATCTTATACCTTTTTTATTTTTTTGCTCACCTAGAGATTATTATTGGGCAGCGGTGGGCCGCCTGATTGGTTATGGGAGTCGTCCTCACATTATTAAAAGGTAGAGAGTTCAAACTCAGGCTTAACCAAAGATCTGTCGTGTTAGCTAAAAGCGGCTGGGATTGGTCACAATTTCCTTTGAGTAAAATGATGTGTCCTCTGGGTGGAAGCCAAGTATTGGGGATCTTCTCTTTCGCCCTCTTGCTTCAAAATTATGAAGACTCCATCGGGACATTTCTAGTTAATTGGTGGAGCCTAACTCAGGAAAGCTTGCTGGTATAACAACAATAACCTGACGATTATTTGATTGAATCCTGAAGGAAAAGAAGGGTGTTGATGAAATTGTCTTCTGATCTAATTCAATAATTGTCTTTGAATATTTGTTTAAGATAATATTTGTTTTAGTTTAATGTGAAATTAATGCCTATAGATGCAGAAAAAAGGTTATTTTGTAAAATACTTTAAAAATTAATGATAAAATTTTTAGCCAATAAAAAATATATAAAAAAGACTAAGAGTTGTGATAGCCTAGTGATTAGGGCACCTTCTGACCGGAAGGGAAGGATTCGATTTTCGGTGCCGCCAAAGACCCACCGAGTGCATGGGATATAAGTGCTTTTTAAATCTGTAGAATCGAAAGTGGTCGGTCGTGGAGGAGTTACCAGAGGTGTAATATTCTGGAAAAAATTTCCTCTCTTTCTAGATCAAATTCAAAATTAAGGGAGTGACTCCTCAGGTAGTGCCATCTATCGGAAATATCTTAGAGCAAAGTCATACATTTACCTTCTTGGTGCTCTGGCTAAACGACCTTTTGACTTAATTTCGCATAGCCGTTGGCTAGCGAGCTTGGCTTATCTAAGTGTTATAAATAACAACAATTTCCGAAAATAAGCATTGCTGAGTTCTACATTCGTTCAGATTCTTCAGCCAGGGACATGAACAGTAAAAAAATATAATTATTTAACTCAGTGACTGTTTAATTTGATCAATAATATTCTTTTATTGCTCATGGAGTTATCAACAACAATGTGTCTGGTTTAAATTTGATGAAATCGGAGTCTATTTAGGAAACAAAACAATTTATGTGCTTAGATTTTTTACAAGATTAATTAGTTCATCCTCCTATTAAATGTTGGTCATTTCTCCATCCCAAGAGAGTCGATTTCTAATCTGTAGCTTATTTAATTTGTAATACATACATACATACATATATATATATATAATATATATATATATATATATATATATATATATATATATATATACATATATATATATATAATATATATATATATATATATATATATATAAATTTGGTTCTTAAACATGGATTTCCAGACCAAGATATTACAAAATTTAAAATCCGTTTTTCCATTTTTTAAATTTTAATTATTTATTTATTTTAGTAATTTAAAATACGCGAAAGTTTTACTACACATTACCAAAAAAATTCCTTCCCTCCCCGAAACTAGAGTTTTGAGTCTAAGTTAAGAAAAAACACCTTTTGTAAAATAATTGAAAGTTGAGACCACTTTTCTTCGATAATATTATTTCTTGAAGTTAGTATATTTCAATATTTACGCATTAAGAATATTTTTTGTATTTTAAATTTTTATTCACCTTAATTTTCATAATGAGAGAGTGAATAAACTGAATAAAATTATAAACTGTTGAAAATAAAAAATGTAAATATTAATGTTAAATTTTTTTTATTCTCTAATAAAAATTGTTAAAAACATTAAAACATAAGCATTTCTGATTAACAAAAAATTCTTCTTGTAGTATTTTTATTAATATTTCTTCATCTTTCATAATTAGAATAAAAGTTGCCACACCACATGGTAGCAAAACGGAACCCCTTGTCCAAAAAATAATTTTCTCTAAATTAACAAAATTATTGACGGAAATTGCCTTGTTTGATATCGTAATCTATCTGCTTTATTTTACATTTTATTTCGTATTTAAGAAATTTTATGCTCTTACATATCACAGATCGGAATGTTTATTTTATGTTATTACAATCGTATGATTTCGAGAACAATTCCAGTTTCTCCATAACGTTATCAAGGCATCTAACAAAGTATGAACGTTTTCGAAAGAAATATTGCGTTTATTATCATTTTAAATCACTTATTATTTCTTCCGTTTCCTGTAGTATCTGATATAATGTGTGTGTGAATGAGTGGGTAAAGAATGAACAAACACAGTATAATGATAGAAATTCATAAATAACAGTAGGTGTGCCATATGCAATAAAAAATCGATAAAGAGTGGGTAATTATGTAATATTCTTTTCAATAAAATTTACAGCCGTCCGACTTGTCAAATAGTTTGCGTGTCTGACTGCGGATAGGGAGGTCTTGGGTTCGAATCCAGGTTCTGGCATGGATATACTTTCTCTATCTATTCTTTCCTAGTATGAATGGGTTGTGAATAGTTGCCTACCCTATAAAGGGGTACCGATGGTATGTGTGTACTGAGGATGTCAAACTCCACACCAATGGTTCAGTTGGAAAAGTGGCTGCACACCTCTTAATGCCAGTCTAGCTGGCACAAGACAACAGCAATAAAAACCACAGGTTCATAATTTGCAATAATGATAGGGGTATATCCACTTCTAGAGAAATCATGGATATTGCCTATTTCTATAAGCTGTATTTCTCTCTAGTTATAGGTGTTACTATTCATAATATTTTTTTGGGTACCGATCCTGGTTATAACTGCTGCATTCTGATTGGTAGCTTTACATGATATTTTCATGGGTAGCTATTTATATGGTTTACTTCAGATTGGTCTCATCACTATGTAACATATATCTGCCGCATAAACTAATTTGTTTCTTATACACAGAATTTTTGAGAAATTTATTTGATTAGTAAAAATGAGGAGAATGTGCTTAATAATGACTATTTTATTAAATAAACAAATTAAGCTTTCGATAATGTATTACATTTCATCAAATATCTCTAACGAGTGATTTTATGTTCTTTAATTGTAATTATCTAGAATAAACTCTTGAAACTTTAGAAATCGATTCATATTTAAATTAATTCAAGATTCCTTGAAATTTATCTTGAAAAGGAAACTGCAAAACTTTCCGCGTTTCTGACAACAGAAATCTTTTAGATTTTATCAAAAATCTTTATATATATATATATATATATATATATATATATATATATATATATATATATATATATATATATATATATATATACATTATTAGTGTTACTTCCTCAATTGTAAATAATATTCCCAGCTCGTCGTTAATCGCGATGCAAATTGTACATATGTTTCATTTGGTTGGTGGTGAGCTTTCCTAAAATGTTCTAAACATGATTGAGGGGTAGGCTCAAATTTTCGAAGTACTATTGTTTTTACTTTAGAATACTCATTTAACTCGCCATCCTTTATGTAAGTTATCACATTAGTCACCCTTTCCCCAAGCAAATTTAACAAAATCTCCGCTTTGTATTTATCAGGGACGTTTTTTGAAATAAAGGCCCTTTCTAAAGATGCAAAAAAATAACTCCAGCCCTCAGGTCTACTAGGAGTTTTAATAGTTAAAGTACGGTCACTTTTTATGAGAGAATCTAAAGAATCTGTCTGATTATTTTCAATATTTTCACCTTCTGAATTTGACTTAGATTCAGCTTTCACGCGAGCAATTTCAAATTCCATTTTCGTTCTTTCACGTTTAATTTTTTCTATTTCTAATTGTTGAAGCTCTTCAGATTTTCTCTGTTCGAACTTAATTTTCTCTAACTCTATTATATATATATATATATATATATATATATATATATATATATATATATATATATATATATATATATATATATATATATATATATATATATACATATTGTCTGATACTAATACATATTGAATGAAATGAAGTGAATTTATTAAAGTTATTTCCTTGAGTATAATGAATTAAAGTGGTATAAAATCAAACAAAAAACATTTCATCTGTCTAAAATGAATTCGTTTTGAAAAATACGACTAATTGAGAGCTAAGTTGGAAATTCATTTTTATTTATATAATACAATTAATAACATAATTACGATAAAATACTCTCTAATTTTTTTAACACTGAAATTTTTTTATATTTTTTATTTATTTATTTATTTAATTTTTACACAAGAAGTACAAAATATTACTTTCATAGAACGTAATATTTTGTTTTTTTTTTCTTATCATAGTAAATACAACTGAGCTTGATTCAATAATTGTTGAGAGCTGGTTGTGTAGCAAGATACATACTCTACGAACAAGAAAAATGAGGCTGGTCAGTTTAAAGAGATTGGCTTTTACATGCACTACTAATGCCAATTCATTTAAAGAGTTGTTACCCACAATATTCATTTGTATTTCTTATAGAACAAAGGGAAATAAGAGAAGTTATGTTCAAAATCCTATAAAATATATTATTATTATTATTATTTATTTATTTATTTATTTATTTTTTTTTTTTTTTTGGTTTCCAAAATATAATTAATAAGAAACTGTATTTTCACTAATTGTTGCATATAATATACTTGTTAAAATCAAAGTCCAGGGGAAAATTTATTCAATTTATTGAATAAGAATACAAGTTAAAATACTATGTCAAAATACATGTTCCATATATAGTACCTGTTTTGGGAGGATTACTTTTTCGGAAAAGTTTTTAGGTCTTTTCTGCATCTTTGGGAGCTTAAATATCTACTTACCGTACTTATAATCGCGAAGAAATTCTAATATTCTAATCCACAGTTTAGGGGAAATCCTAAATTTAATTTTAGCAACTATGTGTGTGTGTGCATAAAATATACTTAGCTTTATTTCTTCTTCATATTTTCTCTTGATTTACATATAATTATTTTTTTAGCGTTCTATTTCTTCTTTATATGCCCTTTTTTTAATATAAGTCTCTATGTTAATTAAAATTCTTCTTGGTTAATGTAATTATAAGTGAATACAACTTTAATTTACTATTAGAAATGTTAGAAACTGGTTTCCTTGTTTTCGATTCCATTCCGTTTTTGAAATTTGATTTTGGTTTTCCATTTTATTTGTGTATCTTAATATATACCTCATACTTTTAATTCTAAATAGGAATAATTTCACTTAAAATTAAAATTGTCGCTTCTCTGACATGGCGTTTATAATGATTTTTAATGTTTCCCTCCTCTTATTATAATACAACTTTGCATTATATTAAACTTGGATTAAATATAATAATAATAAATACAGAATTTCATCCAATTAGTTGTAGAAAATTTTGATTTATTGTTCAAAAACTAAGCTACTTTCATTTACAAAATCACGTTCGGATTTGAATTTTAATCTTCTCCATTTTTTCTGGTCATAAATTTTGATATTTTATAGTCTTATTTTAAATTTTCATTATTAATTGAGTTTAAATTTTTAATGTAGATCCTTTAAGCCATTTTTTGAGAGAAAAATAATTATAAAATACACACACTTTTGTAAATTTAAATAGATATTTTTGCTGGTTTATGAAATCTTGTAAAATAACTATGATACATTTATAATTAAACTCATTCATAATAATTGTAATAACTTAATATAAATAAATAGATTCTAGAAATTAGGAAATTCTCGTATAATAATAAATAAAATAAAACAGCCGTTTTCAATAGCTCAATCTTTCAATAGTTTAAATTTGATGCGTTTAATTTCATACACGATAGATGGCAGCACCATCATTTATTACAAATTTGATGGCTGTCATTTGATGAGTAATGACACAATCATTGTTCTATATGAACTGAATTTTTTTTAAGCATAATTTATTTATCACATCATATCCATTTATTTATGCAAACATATATATTGTATTTAATTTATATATTGATATCCTACAATAATAAAAAAATGAACAGATATCAAAAATATATAGAGTATCACTTATATATTTTTGATATCTGTTCATTTTTAAGGTAAACTGCATAACAGTTCAAAATTGCTTGTAAGGTATTCGATTACATTTCATTTTCTGAAGACTTTCGTAGATTGTGGTCTATATTCACATGTCGTAATAGAAGATTTTTGAAAAGTTCCCAAACATCCTTACCCCGGCAAACAAGCCTGCAGAAAGAAGAAATACCAAAACTCTTCAACATCGAAGAGCCTATTTTAATATTAAATCTAGTTACTTGTCCTATAAAAACAATTTAAAAATTTCCTAAATTAAAAACAGTGTAAAAAATAAAATCGGTGCAGTAATGTTCCAATAAATTTACTATCACTCCCAAAATCTCATTTTCACTGAAATCATATTATCAAAAAGCATTTGTCTCTAGTTATTTGTTTCGCAAGCATTTAACTATTTGAATTTTTATTCTTCTTTCTGTTCTTAGCGAAAATTGTTTTAATTAAAACATTCCTTTCGTTAATTTTTAAAATAATTACATATTTTTCACTATTCACTGCTCTCGCAAACGATTGAATTCCGTAATGATTATTTTCGCTCTGGCTTAAGTGATTTTCATTGAAAGCATAATAATTAACATAAAACGTAAAGGACAAAAAAAAAAAAAAAAAAAACAATACCTTTTAGTGACGTAAACAATCTATTGGATTCCTTGTGTGATAGAGGGAGAACTGAATCAAGTAATTTTGTCTTGACAGCTTTAACATAGAATAATATCCACTTGCCAATATTTTGGGGGGGCCTTCTTTCTTCGGTTAAAAATCATTTAATGTCAAAAATTGCGGGAAGTTGCTTTATGATGAGCTCTCTTTGATCTTATAAGTGAATTTATGAATACAAAAAAAATTTTTAAAGGCACCATAGATCTAACAAACAGTAAAAATTTCATTCTGCATTTTATTGTAATCTTGCCAAGCTAAATCAAAATTTACAGAGTTGTAGAGTTGGTTTGATGATAAAAAAAAAGTTCCGAAGCAGTTGAAAACTCCTGTCTTTTTCATGAATAAATTTCTACTCTTACTAACTTTTTAAAAAACTGTACTTAGTCGTAAATTTGAAATTCCAGTTCCAAGAGAGGAAAAATAACTTATTATTTCTTAGATTATTTTGCATTTTTTTTAACTAAAAATTGTTTTTTAAATCAACATTTTACTATCGTAAAGATTCTCTATAACAATTGTGTACAATCACAATCATAAAGCTGCAGTAAAATTGTAGTTTTACAATCACTTTTTACACTGAAATACTCATGGAGTTAAAACTACGAACTCTTGAACTGAAGACTACAGTTTTGACCATTCATCTATTACCGAATATACCAGTACAAGATTCTAGAATACTCATACTAGTACCTTGATTTCTCAAACGTCAAATAGTTTCAAGAGCTTACATATTTTGCAGAGGAACATTTTCAATTGCAATAAAGCAAGTGAAGCTTTTAAAGGAAATGATATTTAATAGGAGGTAAATATGTTGAGCAATGTAAATGACAAAAATCTATCATTTCAATTTTTGTTCCAACGTAATGCTATATAATGTAAGGATTTAATGGATCCAGTAGAAATAGTAAATTTATCGATTAATTACTGTTCTTTAGGTATTGACATTTTCCAGCAAATTGTTGAATACAAGCTAAAGTTCTTAATAATGAACTTTTTCTTGTTTCGTTTCTCATGAAAAAATATTAAATTAATATAAAGAGTAAATAGAGTGCATGTTATTTCTAGGTATTCCTAATACTATGCTGTGGATATTTTCTCATGGTATATATTCGTTCTTCATAGATGAATAATCATTTTACGTTTCTATCAAAATATTCAGTTTTAATGACTTGCAATATTACGAATGAAAATAGATTATGCTTTGTGAGATAGCAAGGAAATGCTGATCTTTAAACATTTTTCTTCAGGATTCTCGCCAAATTAATGTCATCACATATTTAGCTACCATCTGATTTACCTTTTACAGTTTCTGAAATATTGAAAATGAGCTGTATGAATATTGTAATGAATATTGCAAATATATTGCGTATTAGGTTGTAAGTACTGAGCTAATTTATTAATTTATTGAACTAAATTTTATTTTCGATGGTTAATTTGAATTATTTGTGAAGCACTTTTATAAAAGCTTTTTGGAACAAGCTATGAACTTTAGAAATAAATACCTACGCGAAATTTTGCCAACTTTAAATTACATTATTAAAGGCTCCGGAATCAAGTATCGAATTGGTGTTACAGTTGTGATCATAATGGAAATTGACACAAATTTTTTATTTTATTTTTTAATACAAGAACAAGATATTAATAATATATTCTTATCCATGTAATGTTTTTTGGAGTTTTGAAACTTTTTTCAGTCTTAATAAATAAGTTATGTTAATAAACTTTTCATCAAGTGATTAGGTAAATTCCTTTCAAATTTCCATCACAGGTCACATTCTAGACAACACTTTTCAAAGCGAAAGAGCTTGGGTTCGATCCTAGCCTTTGTGCAATAAGAAGTGATGAATATACGACAGTTGAACTAATTCTTGAGTGTTTTCCGGGTTTCCCCTTTTACGATAAGCGAATATAACTTTCTACGAAAAGTTTTGGAATTCAGATGAATAGTTGGATATTAAAATACTTTGCAAGGGTCTTTATTTTGGGTGTTAACTAGGTGGTATTAAGCTTTTCATCAAACCAACAAAGATTTATGAATTCTTATGAACATTTAATGTGCATATATTATTCATCTAATGGTCGTTGACCGATTATGATTCATGCATATGAGCGATGTTCTTTTGCTAAGGTATAATTGAGAATATAATATATTAGTTTAATATTTGGAATAATGTTTTAGTTAAAACTTTAGGTATAAGCTATGAGAGACCATTATTTTTTCTTTTTTATTCTTTCCTAAAAATTATAAAAGAAAATCACACAATTGGATACAAGAAATTTGAAAGATTTTGATACGAAAAGAATTTAGGGTTCATTGCACTCACAATAGGAATATCAGTTTTAAGCCATTTTCATATTTCACAGTATCACAAATAATATAAACTAAACGAGAATCGAAACAAAAACTACACAAAATCAATTTAGTAGTTTAATACTGTATGGTAAATAATAATTTTTTCTTTTAGTTTCAATTTCAAAAAATAATAATTAACCTTCATTATATCGTTATGGTGTAGTGGCATTGACGTCATTTAAACTCATAAACGGAAATAAGTAATCTATTTCGTCAACGAGCACAGCAGTAATATTATTGAGAATATGTTAATCCCCTACTGCAAGGAAATATAAATGTACGAGTGATAGGGGAAAAAAAATTGTTCTCTGGTTTATTTTCGATCCAAATTTTTGTTGAATTGTTATCAGCAATAAATAAATATTGAAAAAACATATACGACAAAAGAACATTCTGTTCAACATATTTCAATTTTTATTGATACTAATATTCTTTTGAACCGAATTCATCACTACTCAAAAGCTTTAGTAAGTGATGCCACATCTTAGTTCTGAAGAACAAATATTTTTATATTACGCAATAAAAAAAGGGAAGTGGAAAAGGTAAGAAATAATCATTTGCAGTACAAGTGAAAAAAATTAATACCTTTTACATGACGAGGAAAAGATATTTTTCAATTGTCCAAGTCGTAATGAAAAAAGAAAGAGAAAAATATAAGTCGAGGAAATGATTGATTTGTGCAAATGGGAATGAAATGAAGGGAAAAATTGTAAAAAAGAATGGAACTATTCATCCATCTGCCAATCAGAACTTGTTTGTATTTTCTGCTTAAAATATCGTTTTATTTTTATAGATATTTGTGACTTTCCAGAAATATTTTTAGATTTCAAGGTCAAAGTTACGTGATTCGTACTGAACAAACTCAATTTGTTACTTCCTTGAAATATTTTCAATAAAATTTGCTTTCAATTGCTGATGAAGTAACAAAGAAGTTCTATTTATTCGAACTGATGGGAAATGACATGGCGCAGTAATGGAACTCATGCTGTTACAAATTACATACTCGGATAGAAAATAAGGATTTCACAACTTAAGCTTGGAATTTGCTATAACTCACAAAGTGTTCTTTATGAATAGAAGTGGATAAAAAAAATGGGGTACCATATACCATCCATATCGAAAATGATCAAAGCAATTCAATCAATATTAATTCGACTTTTATGTAACGTTTTTCTTTAACACTTCCTTAAATATCAGTAATAATTTCAGAAAGATAATACACACTGTTTCAAAGTAGTAATAATAATAATAATAATTAAAAATTACATAAAAAGCAGTCAGAAAAAAATTTGCGTACAGAGGAGAAAAGTCTTTAAAAAATAGCTTTCATGAACTGTCAATTAAACTTTAATATCTGGTTAGAAAATTTTTGTGTCTAAGAGCCTCTTTCTATCGCTTAAGCTAAGAGTGAATAAGCTTAGCGGTTTCTGCAAATGAAATATTATTCCATATCATCATAATCACTCTTCTTAGCATATCTTTCGATATTATGTTATGTTGCCAAATGATGCTGTTCAGTCCCATAAATGTTCAATGGGGTTTTAGTCTGGCGATTGTGGAGGAGTATACAACTGATATTCGATATTGTACAACAGCCGGAGCTTTACTTTGTGGATGTGTGTTTTGGATCATTGTCTTGTTGAAACCAAAAGTCATCGCCAAGGTTCAAATCTTGTGCATTCTGCTTCAAATTTTCTGTTAAAATATTTAGATATCCCATATGATCTAATTTGGAATCTATAAATGTTAATCGATTAAATCCACTTGCTGCCATCCCCACTCAAATTATTACGCCATCTCTACTATGTTTAACTGTAGACACAAAATTTTGCTTCTCAAAAAGTCGTACCTTATTTTCTCCACACCAGATTATGTCCTTTGATGCCAAAGATACAAAACTTGCTTTAATAAAAAAATATTACTTTTTCAAAAAACTCAGAAGGTTTATTAATATACTTACTTGCATAATTTAAACGGTTTTGCTTATTGGTAGTTAAAATACATGGCTTACTACGAGTTACACGGCCATGATAGCCAGATTTTTTCAGAATTTTTCTTATAGTATCTTAATGAAGAGATTTTTTAAACCTTTCTCCAATATCAAATGCTATTTGAGATACAGTAATCTTTGGATTTAAAGATACGGATGTCAGGATGTGTATCTTTTCTCCTAAAGTCAGATTAGACTGTCGAGAGCTCCGAGGCTTTGAGATAACGGATTTCGATTACGTGTAATTATTGATTGCTCTTTGAATAGATGAATGAGTTCTTCTAACAATTTTTTATCTCCATTCCTTTGTCTTAAGATGATTTTCTTTTCGCTCGGAACAGTCTCTTTTCCTTTAGAATCTATTTTAAGTTTACTTGTCAGCAAGTACTAATGTATCATACCAACAAAATAATGTTTTTTATTTTATTCATTGTATTGCTATATACCAGAGTTAAAATGAATATGTGGAAAAAAATAAATGCAGACTATACTTTATTTCATAAAAACTCATAGAGGATAAAAAAATTAAGATTAACTTCCAAATATCTTTGATATTTGTACCTGTACGCAAACTTTTTCCGATAACTCTTTTTTTATTATCATTACTATTACTATTAAACAGCGTGTGTTATATTTCTGAAATTGCTATTGATATTTAAGGAATTGTTAAAGAAAAGCTTTATATATAAAAATAGAATTAATATTGACACTATGTACATATATTCTCTGTATGTTTACTGTGCGTTTGTACGCAGACTTTTTCTGGCAAGTGTATATGTTGCACCATTTTTAAAAAGAACAAATTCACTTTAATCATTTCTAGTTTCTACGAGTTATTATTGAAATGATAATATTATTTTAAATTTTCTACATAATGTAGGAATCTTTCATATTCCTTAATAAGAAAAATATATATCTATAAAATTTTCAATGTTTTAAAAATGTACTTATTAAGAAATATAAGAAACTGCATAAAAAAGGCGTTTTAAAACAATAAAGTAATTGAAACAAGTTTCTGCCTTCCTATTTCTGCGATTAAAGCAGTCAAGAGCTGCTAACAATTTTGTTATTTGAACCATGCTGGGAAATAACGAAGTTAACATCTAAGCCAGCACCCTTTTTTCCACGTCACGCCTTACCAACGAGAAATATTAAACCCTACAGAGCTTATAATGTCTTTAATTAAGCAACACTGAACTGATTATATTATTAATTTCGTTCTCTCTACCACTTATTTAACTTCTTCGTTTTGTCTTACTGTGTTCTGGTTTACGTATTTGCGGTAGACCTATTTTTGGCAACTTAAGACGCCAAGTACTGCTATTTGTTTTGTAATTTTGAAATAAAAGCAAAGGGCGAAATTAACATCTAAGCTGGCAATATTTATGCTACTGTTATGATCCAAACTATACTTCAAAATATTGTCTTGAAAAAAGGAAGATGTAAATCAAACATAAAGTTTAAAGAAGTTAGCTGGAAAATTCAAGACTTTGTACCGTGACGTATTTAAATTTTATGATTTATCATAAAATTTTTAATTAGAAAAATCTGAAAATATGAAAACTAGCACTTTCTTCAGTGGTATGTAACTCTAGATGTTGTTTGTTTTAATGAGAAAAACGATATTCGTTTCGTATATTTCTAGAAAATAATACTAAAGCACCAAAAACATATTTGTTTGTTTATTTTTTCGTTAAAAAACATGATTTTCTTTTAAAAAATGTTGTGTTGAAAAGACAAACCTTAATAAAACGTATTAACTATCAAACTTTGGAATATTTTGAATTTAGCTTGATTTCTTTTCCGTAAATCAACTAAATTAGAGGACAAAGCTACAAAAATACGTAACAACTGATCATGAAAACTTACCACATTGAATAAAGTCTCACAGACGATTAATATGCAAGTGATTCCCTCACATGAATGCGCTGAATATACTTAAAGATGTTTGAATGGACAAATAGAAAATTTGGCCATTGTGACATTTTGTGCTTATGGTTATAAATTATACAGTCTATTCAAATCGGGCCACACATTATTGCAGCTCATTTTTTTATTGTTCAAATTGTAGAGTAGGTTAGTACGCTCGCTATACGTCACACCATTCTCAAACTTTCACCTTTCGGTGTATCACGTGACCTTCTTTTCCATGCTTGGTCGAATTTCTCGAGAACAATGTCAATGTTAAACAATGAAATACTGAAGCTTTTTCATATTTTTTGAGCAATCATTAATAATTGGTTATTTTGTTTAATTATACAATTACTAATAATTGGTCATTCTATTTCATTTTTTATGCAATAAATTTTTTACAACTTTGTTTTTAAGCAGCGAGAAAATGGAATAAATAATTAAAATTCGTATGACTGTGCTTTATAATGAAAAACTTTTATTAATTTTTTACTCATTAAAAAATGTAAGCCAATCTTTTGTCCAATCCTCTTAGCTTTCTTCAGATTTCTTAGACGTTTGAATGATGGAATTATCTTTATATCCGCTAGAATCTACCACATGACCTTGCTGTTTTATTATTGGTTAAAGTAAACTTTAATCTAATCAACTTTAATCAAGTTTTAAAATTTAAAGCTTTTTGAATAACTGATTTTTAAAAAATCTCTGATTAGCCTTAACAGATGATCAAGCACATTTTTAACTATTATAAAAAACTTTCAAACTATTATGATTTGTAGAAATATATTTAATAACTGTTACCATTAATCAGAGTTAAGTGAGATAAATAGAGTTATCTTACACATTAACTAAAACAAGAAAACAGGGAAATTTCACTTTTTAACAAAATGTAAGCGATACTTTCTGTGTGGTGATTTGGTAAATTACATTTAATACATTGCTTAGGCAATCCGGGGCTTAAAAGACTTCATCTCACTTTTGAGCATCCCATCTATTATTAGCGCTAACAGATTTAATAAAATTTATTTGGTTAAAGTACATTCGATTGCTTGTTAGAACTAACATGAGACTCAGTGAAATTGACTCTGAAAAGGATTCTTTTTTAGATCTACTTAACGTTAGAGATTTAAAAACAATTTAAAAAATCATAATAGGTTACTACAAGGTCATAATTGATTAAAATGTTCTTAATTTCTAACTGATGAAACAAACTTAAGCAGGTTATCTGAACCAATAAAAATATCAGTGATTGAAAGTCTCACTAAGCTTCGATTAGCTATTAGATTAATTAATAAAAAATTCTTGCTGTTTACTTAAAGAATAAAATTTACTTTAATTAAATATTTCCTGTAATTTGGATTCTCTTTGTGGATGTAATAGAAATTAGTTCTATTTATATGGAAATAGCGTTGCATAAAAAATAAATTTAAACATTAACCAATGAATTCACTGAAAGAAAATTAAACATTCCATATGGAATAATTAGTTCCTTTATTTCAAACGTAATAGAAATTAATTAGCTAAACATTATGGAAAGAATAAGTTTAATGTATAATAGTATTACTTTCTTAAACGATTCAAACAAATTTAATATCATGATTAATTACATATGATGAAATAAAACTACATCTATATATTTAGTTATAGTTTACCAAATAATAATTGATATATAATTTATGCCTTAAATAAATTAAATATTTTTTAAAAATTATTAAAAGCAGTCAAAATTTAACTGGGAAACGTATTTCGGTTTTTCTTTTTCTCTTTTTAATAAGTAGTAATTTTTAGACATCGTAATAGTACATAAACATTCATTTGGATTTTCTTAGCTTTTAATAACAAATGTAGCTGAGTCACAAAAACATTTATCCTTATTTCAACAAATTAAGGTTAAAAAAAGTAAATGCTTTTTTCGCAAGCCTTAAATAATAATTCATTCAATGAAATACAATGGCATTTCAATTTACAGATACAATACTCAATCAGTAGTGATCTCTGATCATTAGCATTACAAAATTAGGTGAAAATGTGCTTTGGATCCCCTGCTTGGTGCATTTTCAAAAAGTCACCAAATGGCGCGTTTTTGCGTGTTGTCTCGCAGAGTTGAATGCTCTGAGGCACTACGCAAAAACGGTGTTTCTATGGCGACGAAACCGTGTGTTTAACGAATTTCACCATTGGTATGGCAACGAAAACAAAAACAATAGCTTTTTTACGAATTGTATAACAAAAATACACATATAATTGTATGACAAAAAAGACAGGATTGCCACAAGGAGAGCATTTAGGATGAAATAGTCAGGGTTACCACGCTTTGCGCGTCTATCGCCCATTTGGCGAGAAAGGGGTACCCAAACCACAGATTAACCCAAAATTAAATCTGGATGACTAAATAACTATTGCATTATAAGCCATTTAATAAATATTAAAAGAAATGCAGAGCTTATGGTAAAGTTATTAATTTCTTGCATGTATATTGTGTAAGCATAGCATCATCACGATTCTTTCTACAATACTTGTATTAACATTCTTTGGAATTTTTCTCTATTGAACGCCTTGTATCAAAGAGTTGCAGCTCATATTTTCGTTTAATATAATTTTATTTATATGTTCTCACTAAAATAATTATCATTCCATTTACTGAACATTAATAAAATAATGGTCAATTGCTGATTTAACTGAAATTCAAAAGAGAAGTTTAGTCATTCATTAAATTGCTCCAAAATACTTTAAATTTGAAAATATAATAGAACTAGGTTATACTTTTATAGCAAAGAATTTACATATCGTCACTAACTACCAGTAGTTTATTATTATTATCAGTATTAAATGGTAAGGATTATTTTTAAAGGAAGAAAAAAACGAACATCACCCTGATATTAGAAGGTTTATTTCAAATAAGAAAAATAAATAAAATGCATAAATTCCGGAGCGTAGTTCATTAAAACAGGAAAATCTCTAAAGAAAAAATAGTATACCTCAAGTTTTTAATCAATGGTAATATAATGGATTATCCCTCACCATAATTCATTTACTTAGAATAACTTTTTGACATACACTTTAAAAATTCTATGCACTTTTAAAAAATGCCATCACTATTCATTATTTGTTGCATGGAGATTAATTGTTTTATGTAATCATTATTATGGTAAGTTAAAATATATGAGGATTACCATAACCATAACGCAGTTTCTTTATTTTTGGGATATTGTCAAACACATGAATTTCATAATTACAAGTAGATTAGTCATAGATATTTATCACTTTCTAGGTAATAGATAATATTATGGTCACAGCCTCGCCAATTGGCGAAAATGTTTACGCCAAGCCGAAGAGACCTAAATATTAGAATTTGATTAACAACCCATAAACGACCGCCAAGAAATTCCCTTGGCGAGTTGTAACCGTAATATTAATATGTGACGTCTAATGTCCTTTTGACAGTTTGGCAAGAACGCTAACCATTTGACTACCGATTCGGCCACGTTTAATGAGAAAAGGAGCAGGCTGTTCATAGATAATGCTGAATTTTGAAGAAAAACTTGATAAACATTTCTTATACAGTTTTCCCAATTTTCTAACAGAATTTTAATAATTTTTGTCATAATTTATCAATTTGCAGATGAATTCGCAAAAAGAGTAATCCTATTTTATATGATTCAAATAGCATAATGTAATAATCCTTTAGCCCTTATAAAAATAATTTCGCTCCTCGTTTATAACGTAACTTTTTTATGATTCGAATATTGGCATCACATCCACACAGATAATTATCTTTTGTATAGATTCTATTATTTTAGTGTGAGAAAGTAGTTATATTGTTATAATAGATTACTGAAATCGCTAAAACGAATATCCAGATCCCATTGAATCCAAATTCATTAGATTCAAGTTGTGTGTTATAAGTATAAGTGAATATAATTAACTTAAAAACAATATTGTGAGAGCAGTTATTGCTATAATAAAACGCAATCAACGGAGTATATTGAAACGACAATACTCAAAACAATAACTTCCTAAAGGTCTGGGTACTGGTAATATCATACAAGAATAACTACTTTCAGTATATACGTATATATCTCAAAAAGAAATATTTTAAGAGTCTAAAACAATATATGAAAAAAATAGTATAATTTTAACAATAATTATTGCTAAAGTCAACACCGTTTCTTGCTAGGCCTTTAATCTGAAAGAATATTTACAAACTCGTTTAACTGGTGATAATAGAAAAGTAACTGCCATTGTAATGAAATTATTTTATCAATACTCTCGTGGCAACAAGAGTTTAGTTGTTATTGAATAGTAATAAGAATTTAGTTGCTATTGAATGGCAACAAAAACAAGAATCAGCGAGTTGAACTTCAGCAGTTAGAAGATGCTGTTCCCGATTTTAATGTTTATTATTGCATTCTGTCCCTTTGTTTAACTTCATAACTGTTCTTATTTTGGGTTATGCTATTGAGGATATTTAAATAAATAATTTTCAAAGACAGGTGGTGTTATTTCTATTTCAAGAACGGTTACATTTTATGAATTTCTGACATTCATTGCATCATATTTTTATTTCCTTTAAAACTTTTAAGCAAAATTAATTTTTTTCTATCGAGAAAAGATTTAAAAAGCAAAGATAAATAATCGATAGACAACATTACTTGAGATTATTAATAAACAAAAGCAAAAGAACTGGGTTCTTTCGATTCTAATAAAGTGATAAGTGAGCTTTTTTTTTGAAAAAATAAAAATAAATAAATAAATAACTAATATCCTTTCCCTTTCAAAATGTAGACGTATACGTAAATTTCTGCTACTGTTAAACAGACGTAACAAAATAATAACACGATTGTTAGATTCTTTTTTAAGAGAAGTAACGCATAAACATCACTGCATGACTGTGATTTTGAAACAGACTGACAATACTCTCTTTAAAAGCAATTGTTCAGTAAGATAGTGTTTTATTATAGTCCTTATTGCCGCCCAATCGCGTAAAATCTAAAGAATATTTGTTTCCATAAAACCATCTGATACTTCATGCGAAAAATAACATTTATAAAAACCTTATTTTTCTCAAAATATATCATTTATACATGCAAAAAAAGTTGTTCATATTTTGACAAGTTTTTGATAAAATTCCACGACACAAAAATAAGTGGAAATATAATGATATATTTCTTAAAATTCTCCTAATAGTATATACTGAAATAAAAATTAAGAGCATTTGTGCTTGTGAGTGAAAATGATGGTATTTCAGTATTCATTTAGATATATCGTTGAACAAACTTTGATTCATCTGAATATATAAGATGTCAAGGATTAAGATAAATTAACTTCTTATAAGTATTTTATCTCCGTGTACGCATGTTACATTTATCTCCTTCTCATCTTTACTTAAAACCTAATCTAGAGAGTAGCAAATTTTTATATAAATATATACGAGAGTTAATCTGAAATTTTTGAGATACGCGCAGACCAGAATTTACAAAATAAAAATAACGGTTTAATTTTAAAATACAAAGTATTTTAACACAGGAGACGATTTTGTACTGATTTACTTCAACTTGTTTAGCGTAGAATAAATTTTAAACAGAAGAGAAAATGGAGTTGACGCGAGAACATATTCGCGCTGTGATTTTCTACGATTTTAAAGCAGGATTAAATCAAGAAGAATGCGTTCAACGTTGCAATTAGCATTGGGTGATGAATCTCCAGCTCATGCTACTGTATTCAGATGGTTTAGAGAATTTAGAAGAGGTCACAATTTTCTTCAAGATGAAGAACACACAGGAAGGCCGCCGTCGGCAGTAATGCCGGATAATGTGTCTGCTATACGAAAAATGTTAATGGATGATAATCTCTGTATCTATCATATGATACAGAAGGAACTTAACATTGGATCCTCAGCCATATACAAAATCATTCATGAAGAATAGCATATGAAAAAATTAGTTTGCCATAGGGTTCCCCATAATCTAACTGAGTACCAAAAAGAGGAGTGTGTCAGAATCAGCAAAGAAACTCCTAAATTGCTAAATGATGGCAGCAACCGATTCATTTATAAAATTGTAACAGTTGATGAAACGTACATACCG
This sequence comes from Latrodectus elegans, assembly GCA_030067965.1. Taxonomy (NCBI): domain Eukaryota; kingdom Metazoa; phylum Arthropoda; class Arachnida; order Araneae; family Theridiidae; genus Latrodectus; species Latrodectus elegans. The sequence goes on from CM057820.1 coordinate 109,882,326, forward strand.
TTTTTTGACGTTCCAACACGTCAAGAAAGCAAAGTATAGGTCTTTGAAGATGATCCCACGCTGACAATGGTGAAAAAACAACGCGCACTGAAAAAAAGTGATGTATACCGTTTTCTTCAGAAGTACGGGATTAGTCAAAGGCACCTAGTTCTAGTTGGAAGGACAGAAGAAAGTAACAGCAAACTGGTATACCACTATATCTCTTCCAGAAATTCTACAAGAACTGAATGTTAGGGGACTAATGCTTTACAATGACAATTTATTTTCACATACAGCCGGATTAACAGTTGAGTTTCTTAAACAAAAATAAATTAAAGTGATCGAACATCTATTGTATTCACCTGATCTAGCTATGTTCGACTTTTGGTTATTCTTTAATCTAAAAAAGAACTTACGTCGGCGTCGTTGTCATTCAGAAGAATAGATTGATTTGGCTATAAATGCATTTTTTTCATCTATTCCAAGAAACGAATGGCTTGAGGCATTTAATCTGTGGAAAATTCGTCTACAAAAGTGCATTGATGCTGAAGGAGACTACTTCGAACACACCTAAAATTTTGTAAGCATAACTTTAAAAACCTAATTGTATCTCAAAAATTTCAGAGTGACCCTCGTATATTTGCTTAAATAATTCTCTTAATAAGTAACAGATAAACTGTGTCTGTTAAATATAGCTTTGTTCTTAAGGACTAACATGCATTAAAAATATACATACTTCAAACTAGTATTTTTTTACAAAGTTATTTTAATACCACACAGTGGGCGGTCTAACGACCGAAGCCCATTATAGGCCATTTTAATATTTCCCTCATAATTTGGGACTTTTTATAGATATGGAGCCATAGTTACTTGTCTCAAAGAACGAAACCCGGAAAACTCCACCCAAATAGGCTGCCAGTGCGAAGGCAGAAGTGAAACATCCAACTCTATATGATAACAAATTATTTAACAAAAAATTGCATAAAAAGAAGCCATTTTTACGATTAATTTTCAACTAACTAATAGAAGAATATGCGTACGTTTAATTAATTTATACTCATGTGCTTTTTATATCTATCTTCTTTTAAAATATATCGTATTAATTGAAGGACAGTTGAGAATTTTAGTGAATTATATCTTACTTAGTTTAAAATGCTTTAAAAAAATCACTGAAATACGTATTCGAAAAGTTGTAAAAAGATATTGAAACGATGGCATCAATAAGAGTACATCTATTTTTTAATGATATCTTTTTGCATGTTTATGGTCAAAAATATTCCTATAAAAATTTCCCTATTGAAATTAAAGAAGGAAATATTTTCGTATTTCATTACATTAATGTTTACTTTACAGCGAAAGATTTCGACATTTATTTGACTCTTATGAGAATATCTATTTTATTGCTGACTTTATGAAGAAGTCATGAAGAGGGTATTTATACTCAACCAAAATATTCATCAATGCAATGTATTCAGCTGTTCACGAATTTCTAAACTGTCAAATCCAAATTTGTGAGAATAGTTAAACATCCTAGTTAGGAATATAAAATTTTTCCTTTTCACGATATCTCACGTGTAGGGGAAGATACCATAATTAACCATCGTATCTCCCTATTGAATATAATAAGATCTTCCAGTATGACGTCATAGGTATTCATGATATTGAAATGAGGAAAAGTTAAATTAATATAAATCACAAACAAACAGCTTTTTTCTTGTAGTGGCGGAATCTGCCAGAATTTGTATTTAGAAGTGAATGCGTTTTATTGAATAACATTGCATGATGATGTTCTTATATCCATATAAAACAGAACAAAAAGAATGCAAAGTGCGCTCGTAAATTGATGGTTCAGATGTCACTTATCAAAACAGGATAAAATTAAGTTTTTACATTCAAACATTCTTTGCAGTAATCTGCGAAACGCATTACGTATCACTATAAGATGAACCCATAAAGGTATTAAGTTGAAAATATATGGATAATTATCAAAATGCATTGGAAGTTTATGAGATATATAATTATAAATAATTTTGATTTTATGCAGATACTTGCATGATAATACTAAGGAAGTTAAAATCAAAATCAAACAGTCTATTTTAAAACTTTTTGAAGCATAAAAACAAGCATTCTTTAACTTTTCTTTATTTTAATACAATATTTTAAAAAAATTGATATTATACGAGAAAAATTACTGAGAATAAAAATATCCTTACTTTATAGTTTAAAAAGATATTTCTTCAAAATGTCTGAAATTTATTTCACAGATTTTCTTAATATTTTAAAGCATTTGTACTATTAAATTTTATAAATTATTAATTTTGAATAATTTTTGAAAATTTGGATCTAAACATATTATGTGGCTTTAATATATATATATATTGAATGTATGTGCTATGTATCATAATATCAATGTATATTAATGTTATCATGTAATAAAAATATATATTATTTTTATCTTATAAAAGGGAGTTTCTTAATCTATAAATGAATTAATTTTTAATAAATACAAGAACTTAAAAAATTAAAAAACAAACAGATATTAATGCAATTTCAAATAAATAACTAATCTAAAAAAATTAAATTTCGATATAAAAATAAATCTACAATAATAATAGAAAAATTTAAAATTTTAAAAATATCAATTTAATAATAAGAAAAAAGAAAATGTGAAATTAGAGAAACAAAATAAATTTACAATTGAGTATTTTTAACATTAAATTTTTTATTCATAAAATGTGCTCAATTTGAAAAGTTAACTAATTGGCAACAATATCCAAATGAAATAGGACCATCGGAAAAATAAAACCCATATAGTATTCAAAATTAAAATAACAATTTAAAGAAAAAAATGTACCATCAACGTAAACTTCAAATGCTAAGATATAGTCTATTTATATATAAATGAGGGTTAGAATAAAAAATGCATTAAATCATAATAATCCGTAACTGCATCAATCGTAATTTGAAGAATGTTTTCTCTGGCATTAAGCAGTCTGGACCGCATAAAAATTCTAGATATAAAAGCGACTTCTTCCTTTGCAATCATTCTGTATAGATATTTGAAGAGTAGTTAATGAAAAGCAAAGCAGAAAATGAAACAGTTAATGATGGAATATCAATTCTTCCCAGTCATATTACAATTTAAAGTTATTTAATTTTTTCTTGTCGAAAAAAAAAAAGGTTTTTGAGATAGCTAGGAAGAGGAATATGTGCACGATTCTATCAATGTTCTGTCGATGTACCTGATGCAAAAATTATGGGGACCCATTTATCATACATAATATCACTCCTACACCATTTTTCTTAGAATAGGACAGATATGGCATTCTCTCGTGAAAGTTTGTTAATTTTGCATGTGCCAAGATCTCCAGACTCATCTCCAAACATTATTGTTTCTTGAACAGCAGCAGAACTCACACTTGAAGAAGATAAAGATTCTTTATGGTTCGTATTGCTTCCTACCTAAGGACAATGGAAACATGCATAACAGTTCAGATTTAACAGAAACTTCAAAGCTTAATGTCTAATTCTTTAAAAGATCAATGCCATGAAAAACCTGAAGCATAGACATTTTTAGAATTTAGCACACGCCGACGAATTTCCTGTATCAAGACACTCTTTTAATTCGACCATCGAACTAGATCATTTCTAACTGCAACTTATGTTGTGTTGGAGTTTTTCCAGCAACTGGCGTTCTTCTATGATAGATCCTATTTTGTATAAATAAAGCAATTAATTAAACACAATGGCAATGGAAACATGTGAAGTTGCTTTTCTAAAAATTAAAAAATCTGCCATAATAAAAGAAAATTAGGTGACCTTATAAATAAACTCTTTGGCAAGACAGTCCATGTGGGCTAAGGCCTGTTGTGCCCATCACCGCTCACTGGACCGAGAGTGTCTGGGATGCGAAGAACTCCAGGCACTCTCGACCCGATTAGGAGGTCAGCCTAATGCGAAATCCCCAATGTTTAGTTCCCAAGCATGCTTGGTACTCAGTTTATCAACCCATTGAAGAGATATAAATACTGTTACGAAAATTAAGCAATATATCATCAATTATTTTCAAAATAAATGTCAACAAAGGAATTTTAATGCATAAGAATAACCAACGGATATGAATTCTTGCAGATTATAGTCTAATCTGCAAAATATTGAGATTGATGCAGAGGACTTCGTCAATGTTGCGAATTTATTATAAACTGTTGAAATGGAGTCGACGTCTAAGTTTAGAATCGTATAGGCATGGATTTCTTTAGAGTATTGAACTCGTGCTTCCTGGAAAATGAAATAGATAAAATGGAAGAATCAGATGATAATGAAATATAATAGAAATGGATGTTCTCCGTATTACCTCGCGTTTAACCATGCTACGTCTAAATCCTCTCAATTAACTCACTGGCTGTCCATCTTCCGATTTCCATGGGCAAACAAAATGAAGCAAAATTTGTTCATGCCGTAATTTCCATCGGCATGCATTTGTCTTTATTTACTGAGAGCACTTCCACCTTTTTTCTACTTAACCAGCGTGAAATAAATTAAATTCCTTACCAAAGATTTTTTTTTTTTTTTGCTAAAAGAAAACGCTTAATGATTTCGACACAGAGATAGAATATGTTTTCGTGATGATTTATTTGATTCTGAAATTTTTGTCTATTTTACTTTCTTATGTTATGTAATCAATAAAAATTAATAGTAGTTTAACTTATATATTAAAAAAACATTTTAATGATAACATCTGAAATAGATATCTCTGAAGTTTAGTTTCTTATGATAAAAATCTATATAAGGCTTTTTTTAAGAAAAAATTTATATTTCTGTTCTCAAGTATATAAATATATATGCACATTTAAATTATGCAAAAAAGGCGCAAATTTTGAAGAGAGTTTTGTTAATTCTGCTGCCCCAGATCTATGGCTGGGAAGATCGGGCCATTATGCTATTGCTTCGACGAACCGACGTTTTTGCTTTGACAAGAGCTGAAAGTTCGGCATCACAGAAATTTAAAATGGGAAAAAGTATTTTATTTAAATTTACAAAACTACATTTTCACAGATTGATATTTATCTCATAAATGGACATAATTACATTATCTTATCGATAACTTTAGAGCAAATTTCTGCTGTTTGGCTATGCATTATATGAGTGAACACTTACATACTTCCCTGTACCTAACTCACAATTGGGCTATATCAATTAGATGATAGCTGCTGCTTGGGAATCTTCATTATTTAGAAGTAGAAAATCACCCGTACTTGATCTACTAGTCCCAGAGGTATTATTTCACTTGGAGGATATTGCGACCATGATCTATTTAACGTGCTCCAGTCACCTTTGCTAAACACGACAGATCTTTGGTTAAGTCAGGATTCGATATCAATCCCTTCCACATTAAAATCGACTGTCTAACCAAACAGACCACGAAACCTGATGTAGTAAATGATGTGACATTTAACTGATCCTACATATCTGAGGTTTGTGCCACAACCTTTTTCGAAAACGGACAACAGTTCATTTTGATGTGGAGCACATGTCTTAAATTTCTTTAAAATATCTTGAAGCAGTCCAATTCTAATTTCTCAGGAATTCGTGTTCCGGCTGTTTGAAAGATATTGCTCAATTTAAATGTTTATTATACAAACTACTGCTGGTCTTTTGAAATTTAAATCCTAACCATGTACATAACTCATCAAATTACACACTAGTATGCCAAATTTCGAAGCTCCGACTTAAGTTTTCTCTGGTTGAATAAGAGTAAGAATGATTTTTTTAACAATCGTTAATTTCAAGAACTGGAAAAAATTTAACTGCTTTTCTTGCAAAGCAAAAATTTAAGCTTTGACGAACATGTGTCATTAATTATCCGCTAAATTGCAGCATTTAAAGTTATTGGTATTAACCGCTCTAAAACACCACAATGTTTGCCACCTTTTTCTAATAAAAAATGGCTGCTATAAAACGTTCGACGATTTGACAGAGAGAGTGTGAGTGATCACATATTCCTGCTTGTTCACCAGATTTCTAAGATAATTTTAACTTTTATAATTATATGAATTTTTCGGTGAATTTTGAGAGAAACTGCGTTTTTAACAAATCAGTCATAAATGAAGTAACACATTCAAGTGCCCCATGAAAGTCATTAAAAAATACATTTGTGAGTCAAATTCTTTTTTATACAATCCCCAAATCTTTACATACATATAGTTATGTATGCTCTCAAATGGAATTCCTCTCCCTCCTCCTCCCTGATAAATGGGTATTATTCAGAAAATATATTGGGCAACAAACATTTTACTGTAATTTTGTAAAATTATGGAGAAGTATGCCTTATACGTAAAGTATTAATTTAATTATCTATTCCAGTGATGGCGAACCTTTTTTGATGTCCGTGCCACAAAGACTTAAAAATTCTTTTTAACGTGCTACTATGAAATTTCCTTCAAAATTTAGCGTGGTGAAATTATACGTAAATATAATTAAATAAACAAATAAAAGCAATTCTTAGTTAAACATTTTTTTATTAATCAATGTTTTACAAAAAGCAATATGCTAGAAACAAAATTTACGTTAAAAACAATTGTTTTTAATGGGAGTTTTGTTGCTGTACACAAGATGATAAAGATTTAATACCTGCTTTGGTTCACATTTAGTTATTCTATTCCTATATTTTTATAAAATGTAATTCTGAAAATGCAGATTCGCATTCCAACGTCGATAAAATATTGATAAAATTGCTTTTTCTAGTACTTTTAAATAATTAAACGTGTCAGGAATTAAATTCCATGTAATTAGAATTTCATCTTCTGCAATTTATTTATTTTATCCAATAAAATAATTCCTAATTCAAGGTAATTTCACTAATTATTTCTATATTTTATACTGATTTAATTATAAAATAATTTCTCATAATATTAAAATATTTTATTGTTCAAAAATAAGAAACATAAATTATAAGTTTAGTAACTTTTAATACCTTGAGGTTGTTACATGTTAAAACTTCAGTCGTGACGCAATATGTTCTTATAAACGAATGCAGAATATAAAATTTGTAAAAATATTTATCTAAAATAACACTATATCTATTTACAATAAATGGTTATATTTCTTAACAAGTCACACTGAAGTTTCAAAGACGACGGTTACTAAAAATGTCTAAGTCTGTCGTTTGATTCTAGCGCTGCGACGGCAACAACATGAAATAACATTAGAAGGCGAAATTGGATTCGGAAAATTTTCTTTTCTAATGCGCATCTTCGAGAGAATTCAAGCGATGTTTTAATAATATAATGTATAATTTGACGGTTCCACTTAACATACTAAGATAAGTATTGAGTACTACAAATTTATATCATAAATTAAGTGTAGATTAATAATTTTTAATTCATTTCTATCAAAAAGAAAACTTATAAAAATAATTTTCTTTTTGTGCGTGCCATCAAAATTTTTAAACGTGCCACATATGGCACGCGTGCCATTGATTCGCCATCCCTGATCTATTCTATTGATTTCTAACCATTGAGCCGCTTGCGTGCTGCCAAATTGTAGAAATCTATATAGTAAAAAATATTATATGATTTTTTTTATATTAAGAATAAAGTAATAAATCACGTACCCTCTGTTGTTTTGTAGTAGATATTATATTATTTTACATACGAAATTATTCTCTTATACTATTTTACACAGTGCATTGTAGGTAATAGACAACTTTTAAACTTATCTTTTTCTTTGTGTGCCACCAAATTTTGAAATCGTTAAAAATGTACCGTGACAGACTCAAATAAAAGTTGAGAATTACTAGACTTTATGCACAAGCATAAATTTTTTAAAATAAAATAATGCTGTTTATTCTGGAAAAAAAGTAAAACTTAAAAAATAAAAGACGGAAGCTGAATTTCAATTAACTTTTGATATGATGTTCACTAATCAATTTTCTGATATAATGATTTTAGATTAAAAAGCATTTTAGGTAAAATAAAAACAGAATCTTTCATAACTTTATCAAATATTATTGAACACAGTTAACTTTTTGGTTTTACATAAAACACTTTCTAGCTTTGAGAAAATGTTTCACAGGAAAAAATAATGCTTAATATATGCATCTTCTGATATTCTTAATTAGCATACATAAACTCTTTAAGGAATCAAAATTTTAAATTAAAAAATTTGTTTCAATCAAAGAAATTATTGAAAAATTATATAAAAATTTATTTTAAACAAATTTTATTTTAAAGTCAAAGAAAGAAACTGTGCATTGAGCTTTTAAGAAGTCTCAAATTCGATTCCTGGTAAACAACGGAAGATGGGTACTGCGTTTTTCTTTCTTCATACACATCTATCAAGGTAAGAGCAATGACGTTTTCCAGGTTTTCTTCTTTGCGATAGAGGAATACAACTCCCATTCTATGAAAAAACATGCAAGATGTGACTGAATGTACAAATGCTTAACAACTCTTCTACGCAATGCAAAAGCATAAAGTATAATTTTCATTGAAATAGAAACTGCTGAATAATTAAAAATGTGATTTCTGAATAACTTATATTTCTGAAATTTTAAAACTAGTACATTAGAATTGCTCAGCAATAACGAAAGGAACAATTATACTTTTAATAAGAGCGATATTTATTCAGTAATTACGATATAGTTACTTAATAAAACAATAATATCATAATTATTCAATAATACTGAAAATTAGGTTTCAATTTTAAAATCAGGACATTTAAAGTAATTCAACAACAATAAGGGAGAAAAATTCAATAGAAACCATACTTAAGTTGAATATATAAAATATTTTGCTAAACTGTTTCTTCTATTTATTGTCTGGACAATCACCGGATTTTAACGGCATTTTTAAAATTAATGCAGGCTTCAGTATCTTATGCATAGTTATTGATCATGATTAAATTAAATGTATGATTATGATAAGGGAAAAAAGTTTGCAAACACACAAAAATTTTTATAATATGTACTCTATATTTAATTAATTTTCTAATTATTTAAAGTTAATAAAAGAAAAACCATAGAAGACTTTTCAGGGTTGCAAATACTGTCTTTCATAAAACTCAAATTCTGATTTTTACTTGTAAATTTGTTTTTAATTTTTTTTACATTTAAATTTTACCTATGATATCATTTTAAAATTTAAGCTAATATTTTGTAAACATAGCAATCAAAAATTATTTATATTGGGTGATTTTTAAGGAAAAGTTTATATTTTTAATCATGCCTAGTTTTAAAAAAAAATCCTTTTTTTAATACAACTCTTTGTAGCAGTTAATAAATTGACGTGGTTATTCCTGAAAAGATATTTCATTTTTATTTTAATATAGTTTCTAAATTTTGATTTATTGTAAAATTTCATCTATATAAATGGCAACAAAAAAAAAACTACGTATCACTAATGTAATAATAAAATATTTACCATCATCGCCATTTATTATAGTCGAACATCTCAAAATAATTTAAGGTAGGTTTTGAGAAACATCACAAAACGAGTTCGACCCGATCTCATGGGCAAAACTGCAAAGGGGGCCTGGGAAAGGATAGTTTTAACTGCGAGGAATAGAAACGATTTCGTGTTTCGAAAGTGAATTTCGAAACTTCTGAATTTGTTGACCTCCTGCCTTTCTTCGAGAAAATGCCAGTGTTGAGAAGTCATATTTTAAGAACATAAGCTAAAAAAAAATCCAAGGCTTAGGACAAAGAACATTTTGTAATAAACGGCAGTCTTAGTCTGCAGTTTTCTGCTGTGAAACCTTCAGGAGAATGATTTTCGTCAACAAAATGTTTCTTTTCCAAAGCCATTGATTAAATTTATTTCATACTGTTGATGAAGCCTACAAAATAGATTTATTTCTACTACATTACTCTATGGCTAGTAAACAAAGTTTGCGTAAACAGGAAAAATATCACCTCGAATTTTCGTTTTTTAATATTAATTTATTTTGCAATTGACATCTCAAATGATTGAGAAAAAACGTTGCAATTCATCAAAAAGCGAATGTCTTATTCTACTTTGTTCATTTTGTCTTTTGTCCTTTCATTTACTTTGGATTTAAGTGGTTCTTATGATGAATTGAATAGGAGTTACAATTTACACTCTAAATGACATATTTCTTGACTGAAGTTGCGGGAATCAGAGCCTGACTAAGGAAAGGGCATACGAAGAAGTTGCAAAAGGCCCTCACATTAGAGGGGTCCCCGAATCAAATCGAATGTTTATGTTGTCAATCGAATAGAAAGTTTGTTGTTGGGAAGCAGAGGGGGATCCTAAAGTAGATTTTGCCTTGGGCCGTAATTAAGTCGGGCCTCGGATATACTGATTGATAAACTTGCAGTTAAACTTTCACAATTAGTTTATCTTCTTATTTTGTCTGTCCATAACCTACTTGTAAATGTCGATATAAAAGAAAATTTGCTGAAACATATGAATAACGAACCTTCTCATAAGAAATTGTTCTTTCAATTAATGGATGAATTATTAATTTTTCAGGATAAAAAATGGACCTCTTTGAAGTTCCCATTAGTAAAAGATGAATTTAAAAGTAAAGCTTAAAAAAATCTTATTTTAACGAAAAATATTCTATAACAACAATTATGTTGTTAGATCATACCATTTATTACATCTATAAACTTATTCTATAGCCTTTTCTTGTAAAATAGTAAAACATTTGTATATTTAAAAAAAAATCGCTTATTCAATAATTACACCACACATTGATCTCAGAGTAGATCTTGAAATGTATAATGGATGCCAAATATTATCCTAAACATCGAATTTTTTACAACGAAAACACTTAACATTGCTCTCAAAAAAAATTATTTTAAATTTTCTGTCGGGAAAATTTTCTTTGGAATAATTCTCGCTTATATATATATATTCATATTTCTGGTTAGGAACAGTGAAAGAGAAAAGTTTGGTTCTTAACAGATAAAATTGTTAATTTAAGATCTGTAGGAATTAAAACCATTTCCTGAGAATGTCATGAGTATGATTTTCCTCAGTGTTCATTCCTTTTATATATTTTCTTTCAAGTTGAGGATTTTGGATTCAAAATTATGATAAACTAACTTTATTCGCAATCTTTGATTTCCTGATCAACCAAATCCACAACTCTTAATTTCAGTTGACTCTTCTAAATCCATGATCATCACTGCCAATACTGTTCGGATCAATTATCAATGTTCCCGTTGCATCTGAAATAATTGGTGATTTTATGGTTTTAATATTCCGAAATTATTTTCACAGACTGTGAATCCGTCTTTGTGTAGCATTGGAAAACGTGGAATTAAAATCTGGAATTATTCTTTGTTTAATACATAAATTGTGCAAAGCTGCAAAAACGTTTATCTTCTTATAAAAATCATTTGTTCTCCAGTTGATAAAGACATTTCTGTAAATGAAAAATTGATAAACTAATATGTTCATTGATAAAAATAGATTTATATCTATATTTCTCTTTTGTATTATTATATATATATTACTTCATATAATTACAGCTTGAATTAATTATAAATACTATACTCTCAAAATATGGAAATGAAACAGCTTTTAATTTAAGTTGGTCCAAGTCAAACATCTTGATGTAATTTAACTGAAATCCCTTCAACCCCAGAGAAAATATCGAAGAACAAACAAACAAAATATTTTTTTTTTTTTTTTAATTACAAAGAATTTTTATGTGAAGGTTACTCTATTCTTTAGTTCCAAAAATTTACTCCAAAAAGTGACAAGAAAAACAAATTGAATGTGAATTTCGCATGAATTAGCTAGGGTAAATTTATAAAGGAAAACCTTTATTTTAATCTATGAATCTTGAAGCACAATTTAAAGCAGTTTATGAATTTATTTCATGGAAACGATTTGCATGCTTAAGAGTTAAAATATGAAAATGATGGGAAAGTTTTAACCATAAAGTGGTTGTTTCTTTCGTTCCAGTTGAAATTATGACTACATCATCTTATTACATTTCAAAAATGGTTTAAATATACATGATGTGAGATAATGCTTCATTACGTCACTCTTCGTATTGAGACGGCGTCATAAATCCCACTTATCGACGAATTTGTGCCTGCCTTCAAATCGCATTCCTCGAGCGGCAGAAAACAAGGCGAAGTTCACCATCGAATGCCTGAGAACATTGTCGAAGTTCATTTTGTTAATAAAACGAATTCTTATATAATGGCTAAAGCATCAGCTTAAAAAGCCGTTTTCCATTTATTCAAGTTATTAAAACGTTGACAATAGAACAGAAGAAAAAGCAAACTGAAAAAGACAAGACAAAACGTCCACTTTATGGTTAATTTAAATCGGCAAGGACGATTTATTTATTTATTCATTTTCTGCATTTTTTGCTCAAAACTAACAAATAATTATCTGATAATTCATAAATCGAAAAAAAAAATTGATTTTCAAGCTAACTTTAAATTTGCATCATTGAGAAAAGCAAGAGCATAATTTAAAAAAAAAAAAAAATCTGACAGTATGTTTAATAGTGCAACGATCTTTAAACGAGAAGTAAATTTTTTATTCGTTATTATATTTTGCTTAACAGCACAAATGATTAAACGGAAGAATTTCTCGAAATAGTCAATTTAATCGGACAAAGTGTGACGTATGTCCCACGTGACATACGGAAAAAAGTGAACTCAGTGGACAGTCGGAGAGGAATAGAATACCTTTTTTAGAAGCAGACAATGGAGACACCGATTTCCGCGGCTGAAGGATCACGTGACCATCTCATGCAGCTCTCTCTTCCTCTGCTTCAATAGCCAATTTATGATCAAAACTACCATGAGTGCATGTATTAATGCAATAGGGGTAATTTACACAATAACACAAATAATGCATTGGCTAACCAATCGGAAAAAAATAATAAAATGCACGAGCCAACCAAATAGACAAGTTAATAATGGATTTGAAATCAAATTAAAATAACTTAAAATTAAATCATTTTGATGAACTACAAATAAACTAAATTGCCTGGAAATTTAAGTAAACATAATGTGGAAGTTGGGTATTTAATCAGAGTATATATATCAATGATTTCAAATTAAATAACTCGATTCTAAAAGAATCAATTCTACAAACATTGGGCTTATAATTAATATGAATAAATAAAAGCTATTCAGGAACTACTCAATATAAATAATTTTTATACTATAAATCAAAGAATTAATTTTGATTTATGATATCAAAAATTATTTACTACTTTTTCTCTCGTATATTATTTTGCATTTAAATTTTTAAATATTTTGCATTTATTTCTTTTTCTATGTTAAACCATTTCCTTTTTACATTGAAAGCTATTTTCCCATTTTTAATTTTTTAATTTATAAATTACAAGAACTTGCTTTAATTTCTATTTTCATTTTTAGATTTTTTTTCACACAGGCAAACTTTTTCTTTCTTTCATTTATTTGTGTTGCTTGAAGAACAAAAAGTGAACTTTTAGAAACCATTATCTAAATTTGCTTGAAGCTGAAAAATAATCGATATTTTCTTTATTTGTATGGAGATTTCTGACACTTTATGACAAAATCAAGCTAGTTCAGTTTCTATAATAAAATTTCGAATCTTGCCCGGTCGGTGGTTCGTAAATTTTGCTGAATTGAAAAAGTTTGTTGAGATAAATCTTCAACCATCATTTCACAAGGGCTTCATTTTATCAGGGTATCAATAAATATTTTCGAAGTTTATGATAAATAGTTCTCAAATTTTCTCTTCTTAAACATTTGTATGAAAGGTGTGAAATCTCATTAATGTATTTTTATTTATTTTTTTATCTCAAAAATTGTTTATTGTTTGTTCCGCATTATTTCTAAGGAACTAATTATCTTTTCATAAGTGTTACTTCTCATTTTGCAGTAATAAAAACTTAAAAGTAAATAAACTGGGTTCTTTTACTTTATAATTTCACACACTCTCAATATCAATATCATATTTTAACTGTACGAATAGATAAATTTTTATTTATTCGTACAGTTAAAATATGGTTTAAAGCAACTAAATGGTTAAATCAACAATCATTTCACTTTCCTTCAAATCCAGGAATGACGTCAAATAAAAGAAAATCACTTTCTTTAAAAGAAAAAGTTGAAATTATGTCATTAAATACTCTTAAATGCAACGGAAAATGATATTTCACAGTTGCACATTTTAATATGATATTTATTTTATTTATTATTTAAAAAATTTTCATTTCATTGTTAGGAAGCTGATTTCGTCTTTTTCCCAGTAGAAATAGCTATTAATTTCATAATTGCACAAATTATACTGGTTTTAACAAAATTCCATGACTTATCAGACATAATTTTAATAACAAGACGTGATGTTATGAATTTAATTAAAATTTATTTAATTTAATTAGACTTTTTTTATTTGCCTCTTTATGATATGACATAGCATTAACATTGATCAATAAATGAAATAAGAATGAAATAAATATTTTTAAATTATCAAGCAAAACAAGAAATTATTATACATAAAACATCTAAAAGCAAATATAGAATTAAGAAATTTAAATTTTCATTACGAAGTTCCTGAGGAAGGCATATAAAATTTCATTTCGTAAATCAGAATTCTCATTTTGTTTCGTAAAAATGTGAATAATGATTTACGAAAAAACAAAAGAATTGAATTTGAATTCCAGCAAGATAATGCTCTGTCCTCTCGCTGATTTGATCACCGCTCTTACATATTTCCTATGTTTATAAAAAAACAGAATGAATTAATCAACTACTTGGATAGATAATAAACATTTTCAGAACAGTGTAAATTTTCAGACACAGAATTTTAAATGTAATCAAATTCATAACTTATTTTGCGATCAAAATATAAATAACTTTCAATTTATTTAATTATTAAATTTTTTGTATTTGTGCTACTGAATATTATATTTACTCATATCATAATCTCACTTTTAAATTGAATAACTTTATTTTAAGTTATAAAATTTAAAATTTTGTTCGGGAAACATGCTTATTACAAATACCAAGAATTTAAAATATAAGATACATAACAAGAAATATGCTTATTCAAGAGATAGGAATATTCTATGGAATAAATAATTCTTGATGTATTCCTCTTCACAGTAATGATTACTATCGGCGTTTCACAACTTGCATCATACAGAAAAAAGTAAGTTGAAATTTTCCAGCTGTAAATTTTATTCAGACTACTCTAAGTTTTATAATATAGAAATCGAAAATGTCAATTCTGATACGAATCTCAAGTAAATCTAATCTTTCATGCCAACACATGAATAAGATATAATACTGAATACGAAAACGTTGCTTTACTTTAGGTATATCTGCCAGTGACTAAAATAAATTGAAGTTTTTTAAAACAAACTAAGGATTTGAATAAATATCTCCTGTGTGAATAAAGCATTCTATTGCAATGAAACTGAACATTAGTCTTTCAAAAAATTGCACCAAAAAACCATTGCTATATTTAAATTAATACAATTCAAATAAATTTTAAACATCTTTATTTTTAAAGATAATAAATATTTCATTTTTTTAACATGTTTTTAATTTTTTTTAAACATTGTTGTGCAAAATTATATTCTAATACTTATGAATGATTACTGTGCGAAGTTTTTCGGTTGCCTATTTTTACCGTGTCGCTGAATACAGCGAACAGCTATTTTCCTCACCAAGTTATGACTATCACCCCTCTAAAGGAATTTTAATTAGAAAAAAATATGCAGCGAATACGGGTTATGATTTTTGGTTAGGGTGCAAGCTCATTAACTTTTTTGAACGACTTCTTTTTTTTTATTAGTTTTATATTTTAATTTTAAACACTTCTTTTTCACCTTTCGCTGTTTCCTCAATGTTAGAAATTGTTTCCAATACTCTAAATTCTTTACATTAACAAGTTAAAGCCAAAATGTATCATATATTTACATAAAATGCCAACAAATTAAATGTAATTACCATTAAAAGGAAGAAAATTAAGTTTAAATTTAATGAAATTATTATAATTAATTTAATAAAATTAATATAATTATATGATTAAAATATATATATAGTTTGGCAGAATGTATAAATTTTAGCTATGGAAAGTATATATTTTTATTAGCATTAGTCCAAACAGAATAACATGATAAATTAAATAGCTAAAAGTAAATTGTGCAGAATGAATAATATAGCATAAATTTAGGCTGTAGAAATTATGAATAGTTTTAACATCATTCGTTAAGATACAATAACAGTATGTTTTTGTTAATTGATGAATTTCGTAACTATAGCAAGAAAATATTTCAGAAACTCTTTTCATAGTTTTACTAAAGACTAGAATAAGTTTGGCAGTAACAAAAAATAGAGAATTCACATTTTAAATTTAGTTAAGTGTTGAGAAATTCGGAAAATTTTCTTGGTGGCTCTATACACGCTAACTGAAGCCCCTGAAAACTGTTAATACCTAATCATTTTCAAGTAATCTCAAATGAAAAGGTGATCTGGCATTCTCTTTTTTAAACTTAATCATATCAAACAAATGATGAAGTTTAAAATTTATGAGGATTTAACATTCGGTAATCCTTTTGTCACAATGGCTTCTAAGCAGAATCGGTTATAGAAGTTGTTGTCTCCTAGATAAAGTGGCCGAGCTGGCAGCCGAATGGTTAGCGCTCTTGCCTTCGGTTCAACAGTTCGAATCCCACCTTGGGCATGAATGTTTGTTGTGGTTCGGAATCAACTTTAAACCGTATGTCCCGGTCTAATTATAGAAGTCCCCGGTTATAGAAGTTGTTGTCTCCTAGATAAAGTGAGCTGGCAGCCGAATGGTTAGCGCTCTTGCCTTCGGTTCAACAGTTCGAATCCCACCTTGGGCATGAATGTTTGTTGTGGTTCGGAATCAACTTTAAACCGTATGTCCCGGTCTAATTAGCCCTCGTGTGCAAAAAATGACGGTTGAGCGACAAACAAACCAACCAAGACAAAGTGTGAAATATACCATTGATATAATCAATCAACACGTTAAAACAATCAGCTAAAAAAATAAATGCTTTCAGATTGTATACTTTGTTGTTAAGACTGTCAGTAACATCTCAAGTTATACTTCAAGAGCAACCATTCAAATACGAATTGCTTATATATTCAGCAATCAATAAATTTCTCATTTGCGGCCTACTGTCTTTTCGAAATAGGGACTGAACTAACTCCACTGAAAAAAAGGCTTCGATCTTGCCTAGGATTGGCATACATATGTACATAACGGTGCATATTAGCCCCGGACTATACCTTAAGGTTAAGGTAAGGGCTGTAGAATACTCACCATCATCCAGCGGCTCGTAATTTTAAACACGGTCAGGTGATGAGGTCACGCTGAACTGGCCCCTTCCTCTCCACATCCACGACAAAAACGGAGAGACCAGAGATCTACATACATTTGTCTTTTACTCACGAAAACTTCAGCGACTCACTTAGGGAGAATGTGGTCACCTTCCCAATCACTGCATGCAGCAAATGATGTTTCATTTTGTAGTTTCAGAGCCAATGGAGCCCTCGCAAATATAGGCAACAGGTTGGATACGTACGGTAACAGTAGACATCGTATAGAAAGGTCGCCAATTATTATTTCAATGGGTCTAACATCCCCAGGAAAAAGATACGTATATTTTGAGACAAGATCCAGCTTACATTTCAACCTAGTTATTTGAATGCATTTAAACGTTACAAGTCCGATGGAGTAGCTTCAATCAGTTGAAATAAGCTGCCAAATATTTATTGCAATAATTTCGTAATGTAGCAATCTACTATGATAAAAATTTAACTGAAACCTAATCGTATTGTGGATCAAATGAATATCAATTCAAACCATCAATAAAACTGCAGACCAACTATTACTTCTATGTTTTAATATTCTCATTTCCTCATTCTACTGGCGACAGATAATTACATCACTTGCAAAGTTTCGTAATATTCTTGTACTGATTTTTGCAAACTATATTATTACCTTCATTTTTTCTTTAATACACTTCATTTGCGTAATAGTTAATGAGACTTCCCTATATTTATTCAATGCGATTCGATCATATGGTGATTGTAAATACTCAAATTGTTTTGTATTGCGCATAGGTTTCTTTCTTTGTTAAATTTGCCAGTTTCTCGTGCATTTCCTTCATTGCAAATATTTTCAAAGTTGCCCAAGCGCTTCTTTTTACATACACCAAAGTCGGCAATAATTATTTGTTTGCCTATTAACTTTGTGAGAAATTTAACTTTCTTGCGTGCTGTTCCTTCCCCAGTCACTATTATTAATACATTTTATACAATGTACAATATTTTTCGACCACTGGATCTACCTCTCAAATTTCGGATATGTGTGCCTGTGTGTGATTTACGGAATTTTAATAATCTCCCAACCAGAAATTAAAATATTCTATTTTTAAAGTTATGATAGGATACACTGAACTTGAATTGTTTTAAAACTGCGTGCTTATAAAGGTCGAGATTAAAGAAAAAATATAGTCTGAAAAACATATCAGAAAAGCAATTAGACGTCATTTAAATATTTCTCATTTATACGTTTTCTTCCTCTATACGCCGTAATCAATTTTTTCGCTTATTTTCTTATATATATATTTCATCTATATATTCATTATTTATACGCGCTTTTTTACATTTATCAATAATTTTTATTTTTCCTTATATAACAAGAGCTTTTTAAATGTTTTTTACTACTTCACCATAAACTCTTTTTTTCTTTTGTCTCTTTTTTAAATATACATTGCAATCCTCTCATTTATTTCGCTGAAGTAAAAAGATAATAAATATTCTCCACTAAAATATTTATTTAATTATATTTTATTTTTTTTTATTTATATATTATTATTATTTTATATAAAGCACAAACAATTACGCATTTTCTTAAATTGAAAGAACATTCTCATGGCAACATCCAATTAACTCAGTTTCTCTCATAAAGTTTCGAATTTTGACTTAATAGGGGAGAGAATTTCTCAAAACATACTCAATATGACATATCCAGGGCCCAACTAGGCCTAATTGGGACTCAGGGCTAAAACATCTTTGGGGGCCCCTTCTGCTTCACTATTACATACTTTCTATTTGATTTCGACGCCGCAGGCGGACAGACTACTCGCGTAGCGAGTGTAAGGCTATTCATGTCCGCTGCGTAGTGGAACCCCATCACGGAGAGGCAAAGAGCCCCCCCCCCCTGCCGGGCCTGGAAAGTGAGAGCTGATCCAGTAGCCGAGTAGATTGCAGACGGGTTACCACTCTGTCTGACCGATACTGGTCTGTCAACTATTGTCGTTTTGCTCGTCCTCGGAAAAACCAGACAAGCCTATCCACCAACCCAACGTGTATACACCATTCCCCGTTTATTTATACACAAAAACATCACAAAGCCCGACCGCGAGGTGAGGCCCACACAGTGAGCGTCACCTTTACAAGTGCGGGCTGGGGAGTAATGCCCTCATGGGGGACTTTGTGGGAAGGTGAGCCGTATTTGCGCTAGTCTAGAGGGAAACCATGAAAACCTCTAGAACCAACCCCGAGCTGGCATGCAACTCTGCTGCGTTACAGGTAGAGCTGCAGCACGCTCTGACGACGATGGTCTTGTTACAATGTTTGGTTGATCGCCGGAATAAAAGTTTAAATCGGCGTCATCCTTTGTCTTGTTTGGGTTGGTGGTCGCGGTTTTATTTGCCCTGCAATGCGATAGTAAAGTTCGTATCTACACTGCCGGGTGTCTTACGCGCTGACCCTGTGTTCCGGCTAGTGGTGCCGCTTTCATCTGGAACATTAGTCTGTAGCCCATTTGATTGCACGCACTCACTTGCTGGTTCTGTCACGTTGTGATCTAACATTGACCGTCTGAGAAACCACTTTTGTGGCCGGCCAATGTCAACGATCACTCTGTTAGACACAAGTCACTGGGGACTCACAATTTCCTTGGTCGCGCTGCACTAGAGTTTGTGTAGTTGCTTCCTCGGTCACTGCTTGCCTCCAGACATTGTGGATTGGTCATTATTGGTTTGGCCTAGAGTCCTCAATCTCACTGGTGTGTTGATCTTTGTGTTGTTGTATTCAGGTTGATTGGGCTCCTTTGCCTAGTCACTGCCGGGGTAGTCAAATGGTCCATTGCATGATGGACGAGCTCCTCAATATGGTGAGGTCTGCCATGTATTTGTGTAATTGTTTATGTGGTCCTTGTATTCCTCAATAAGGTGAGGCCTGCCTTGTTGTTTGTGTTTCTGTTGGTGTATGTTTAACTTAATCATTTACATCTTCTACCGCCACCGGTTTTATTAATTCTAGTTTTCTAATTATTTTTATAAGTTTGTTTTGCGCTGTTTTGTTTTTGAGTATTACTTCACTCCACGCTGCTACGTTGTCCTCCGTTGGCTTATTTAGGTGGTGCGCTGATGTTAGCGGGCAATCGAATGCATAATGTTGTGGGTTTCCTTCTTCCCCACAAATGCAATCTCCTGTTGTGGCTTTCCCCAACCTGTGAACAAAGGTTGGGAATTGGCCGTGGCCTGTAAAGTATTGGGCTAGTTGTTGCTGGCCTACCAGTCGCTCTGTGTTCACTTTTGGGAAGAAGGTATGTGTATACCTGCCAGTGTCTGCTGTGTCCCACTCTTCTTGCCACCGTTTAAAGATTTCTTTGAGTACTAATTTTTTCAGGTGCGACTGTGGTAGCTTAATTGTTTCATCCTGTGGCATTTGTGTTGCCCTTTTAGCTGCTTTGTCGGCCTCCTCGTTTCCTATTATTCCTGTATGCGCTGGTACCCAGTATAGTTTAATTGTACGTTGTTTTATTAGTTCAATTAATAGTTTTTGTGTTTTTTGAATGTATTTGTTCCTCTGTTTGTGTTTGGCTATGGCATACAGGCTCGAAAGGCTATCCGAATGTATGTGTGTAGTTTTTGGGTTGTTTTCTTGAATCCATGTGAGTGCTTTATTTATTGCATTAATTTCTGCTTGGAAGACCGAATTGTTCCTATTCATGGGCAGGTGAGTGGTGTTAATTAATAGTGTATTATTATAGACACAGATTGCCGCACCAACACCGTCCTCAGTTTTGGAGCCGTCAGTGTATATATTATAGTGTGGCGATAGTACTGACCGTGTTGGTGGGAGGTTTATAAATTTTTCCATTATTTTATCAGCTGGGTGGATTGTGTTTATAGCAGCTTTGGTCTGATATTGCTCTGTTTTTAGCGTTATTGTGCCTAGGTTAGCATCCTCATTGTATCTTAGCACGTTTGCCACGGTCGCTTCCCTCAGTACCTGGAGATGTAGTGGTATCACACCCGCTAGGACGTTGAGCGCTGCTGTAGATGTTGTTCTGTAGGCCCTTGTTATTCTTAACAGGAATGGCCTTTGTACTGTCTGTAGTTTTTGTGTGGCTTGTTTGCCTAAGTTACTTCCCCATACTGATGAGGCGTATGTGAATATTCTTTCCGCTCCCGTGTGATACCATGTTTTTAGAAGTTTTGAGTTTATTCCCCAGGCTCGCGGCGCTACTCTAATTAGGTGTCCGTGTGCTATTATTGCCTTTTGTCTAAGTGTATTGATGTGTGCGAGCCAGTTGAGATTTTGGTCCAAAGTCACACCTAAGTATTTAATTGTTGTTACGGTTTTTAATGATTTGCCTCCTATTCTAATAATAGGTTCTCTTTGTAGTTTATGTGGCTTGGCAAACGTGATTATGTTGCATTTATTTACTGAAATTTCTAACTTGTGCGCATTGCACCATGTCTCAAATGTTGTGGCTACCTTCTGCCCTATTGTCTCTATTATTTTCCTGGTTTTTCCTTTTACGCTGATCAGGAAGTCATCAGCAAATGCTGTAATATTGACCTCTGGTGGTGTTGTTTTCATTAAATAATCGTTTGCGATTATTGTCCATAGTATTGGTCCCAAGCAAGATCCTTGTGGGCAGCCTTTGTATACTTTGTGTTTAGCAATTCCAGTGCCCCAGTCGTATTGTATGGTTCTGTTTGTCAGGTAAGTACTTATTAGATTAATTAGTGGGTTTGGGCAATTTAGGTCAATAAGTTTGGTATTTATATCCTGCCAGTGAACTGAGTCGAACGCTCCCTTAATATCAACTGAGATTAGTAGTGTGTATACTTTGTTTTCCCAGTTGTTTCTTATTTGTTTTGTGATTTCCTTGAGTGCCATTTCACATGATCTACCTTGTCTAAAACCGAATTGTTTGCTACTTAGTTTATTTTCTGTCTCAAGGAAGTGCAATAGTCTCTGACCAATAAGTTTTTCTAATATTTTGCCTAGTGTGGGAAGGAGGCAGATGGGTCTATACGACTCCGGTAGTGTTTGGTCTTTTCCTTGTTTTGCAAAGTATATTACTTTTGCTGTTCTGAGTGGTGTTGGGAAGTGTTGCAACTTGAAGCATTGTTTAGCCCATTGTGTGATTAATTGTGGTGTCGCGTCTACGACCCGTCTCCAAATGAGATAGTCTAGGTCGTCTGGTCCCGGAGCTTTGTTTGTGCAGAAGGAGTATGTTGCGTTTCTAACCTTCTCCCTTGTTGGCATTTTTTGTTCTTCTGTGATGTTCACTGGTGTTCTGGGTTGAAAGGGTACTGGATTACTTGGAAAGTGATGTTCTGTGATTTTTTCCATTGCTGCTTTTTTGTTGGGCGCTATGTTTCCGTCCCAGCTGATTCTCAGTTCGGTGGGTTTGAAAGTTTTGTTGTGAGCCATTTTAAAGGCGGTACCAAATGTTTCTGATTGATTCGTGCAGTATGCCTTCCATGCTTTCGCTTTTGCGTTTAGAATCGCCTTATTATATTTGGAGCGTTCTTTACAGAACGAAGTTCTCCATCTGTGTTTTTCTTCGTCGTCACTGTTCCTATATCTGCGGCTTAGGGCCCTAACCTTGTTTCTTTGTATTGCTAAGTCTTTAGTCCACCATTTAAATTCTGCTTTATAATTGTTGTTTTTTAATTTATAGTTTTTTGTCGTTGTGTTGTGTACTATTTTAATTAATTCGGATGTGAAGTTATCTAAGCTGTCAGTGTTATTAATATTTTTTAAAGCTTCCGCTAATTTTCTTGTGTTCGTTTTAATTTGTCTTTTAAATTTATCATGGTTCCCGAATTTAGTTTTTAATCTTTTATTTACTATATTTGATTTTCTATAGTCTATGTCAAATCTAATATAGTTATGATCACTAGCTGTGTGTGTGTCTTCTACGCGCCATCCTGTAATTATGTTTAGTGCACTACTGTTTGCTATTGTGAAATCTGGGTTGCCCTGTGCTTGTGTTGTGCGGAAGGTTGGTATATTACCTGTTATGTTGGCTCTGTGTAAATCGTTATCTATTAAATAGTCTATTTGTGTTTTTCTATTTGATTTGACAAGTAATTACTTTCGATTGAGAAAGTAAAATTAACTTTTTGCTTGATTTAGGGGCTTCTCTGATGTGGGGGCCTTGGCAACTGCCCGTATGCTCCTGTCTCAGTCAGGCTCTGGACATACTACTAGACATACTGAACAACGTGGCACAACGTAACGTTACCACTATCTGATAAACGAAAACAATGCTAAGCTATTTTCTCTTTTCTTATTGTGGATGACATTTTCTATTAAGATAAGAGTTTTCTTCCTTTAAAATCAGCAATAACTTCTTGCAAAAGGAGATATCTTCGAACGGTATTATAAAAATCTTTTTTCTATGGCAAGGGAAGACAGACTGCTTTGATTTTTTATTTGTCTCTCGATCACCATCAATAACAATCAGGGGTTTAATAAGTATATTTTTAGGTATGCGGATCAAAATTAGCACCATCGATCCTCCAAACGATAAAAAAAAAGTCTACTATCGATCGCACTTTTCTTGTTGCTGCCTCATGATCTAGTGATTAGCATCGAAACAAAAAATGTGATTTTTAATTTTCTCTTTTCCAGAAGTTCTTTAAATGCTTGCTTAAAAATCATACTTTGTATATTTAGGTTTTTATTATAACATTCTCAAAATAGGGGGAAAATTAAAGAAATAAAATTATTTCTGTTAAAATATCGTAAAATTGATTGTACAAATAATGTAATCAAAATTCCATGAATTTTACGTAAAATAGCCCACGTGGACATTCTTCTCACAGTGATAACGTTCAACATTCCAAAAATTTCAAGTCAATTAAATAACGTCCACAAAAATAGAAATACTTGTTTCTAATATGGCTAGATTATTTTTAAAAATAAGCACTTATTATCAGCAGTTGTCTTCAAGTCTTTCCCGAACTTTGAACTTGAAACAGACCATTGCCCCTTTTGGACTATCCTTTGATACCAGATAATGTCGGCCTGCTGAGTCTTGAAATAAGAATAACCCGTTAAGAGCAGAAAATAGACGAGAGATAAGCCTTTTTTATCTCATATTCCAAAAAAAAGGGTGTCATCCGTTGTTCGCACGATCTGTAAAAAGTGGAATTTGGAACAACCACGTGCTTCGAAAATCACTTAAGAAAAGGATGGTTAAATTTCTATCCCTGGACTTGGGACCCTCCTGCACGTGCTGGTTGGACTACGCACGATAATGGTTCACTTTTTTATGCAGATTGTATAACAGCGGATGTGTGATATTTGTAGACACGTCTTTCATTTTCCGTATCTCTTAAAATTTGCAGAACGAAATCGAAACCCGATATCTTTCAATATTTCAGTTCAAGAGATTTCAATTGAGATCCGGTTTCCGGTTTATTTATTTCTTTAATGTGTATGCGTTAGTTCTCAGTTATTACGTATTACATACGTTACTTATACTTAATACATCGAACATAGCAAAGGAAAAAAATGTGATAAATCATTCATATTTTTTCCTGTCACAATGCAATATTTTCTGTAAAGATAGTTAATCGCGGGTGTATCTATCTATTTTTGTCCCTCCACAATCGATCTCAGAGAAATATAAAATTTATTAAAACATTTAACTTTACAAGAATTTTCAACATCTCAGTCTTTCAACGGTTGAAATCGATCCCACTACTTTTCTCTCAGATAGTTATATAATATCAATTTATTATACATCTATAAAATCTACTTGTATGTAGAATATATATATATTTGCTTATAATAAATATAAAATCTGCAGGCAAATGTTCGTAACAATTCTAAACCCGTTAGTGGAACGAGTGGGTGACAAATGAACTATTGACCTCTAATTTTACTCTGGTTAACAATATTAATATCTGGCTGAGCATAATTGTTCTTACTTTTGAAATTTGTTATTTGATTTGGTAGCTAACGCCACATAGTAGATTGCTTAAAAGTGTCGAAAACTCACAAATATCATTTAAACAAGTGTGAACTTCCAAGAAGAGTTTTCATATATTATGAGCAGCATTTATTTGTTTCACGAATGTTGGGTGTTAAGACCTCAGTAGTTGCATTGGCAGTTCATACACCCCCATTCTTGAAAGAGTACATGCAAAAACCAGAAACATAGCATTCATCTTCTGTTGTGGAAATAAGGTTTCGAATTAAGATGTCAGTTTTCTGAATCTACAGTGGGGTTAACGTATGACATCAATAGTAATTAAGATCGATTGTGCGCTCCTCCAATCAAAACAGCGAGGTCCTGCCAACCAACCTTAAAAAAATATCTGTTTTGTGATGTATTAGATCTATTAGGTTAATTTAGTAACTACTAATAAAATTAGTTTGTATTTATTTATATATTTAGCTACATTTATTAATTTTAATCAATATTTCGTGGTGAGTCGACCGATGACTATGGGTTAGCGTTTCTGACTCCTGAGCTATGTGTTCTGGGTTCGAATCCTGATTCGATGATGGATGTTACTTTCTCTCTGTGTTTTTCTGTCCTTTCTTTTGAGATGATGGATGAATGTAGCCCATCCTATAAACGGGTTTGTAGTGGTATGGCGTGGGTAATGCTACCCGCCTCTGTTACTTGGTTCACAGGTGGCCGGTGGGTAATGACAAATAAATAGCAGTTTTTGGCATTGTTGTGGCGAAGGGGTTAGTTATCCAAGTGCCCACCGTTATTAAAATAAAAATATTTTGTGGCTACATTTATGGTTTAATTTGTGTATTTGTTGCTCGATTTTTTTGCGCGGGTAGATAATTTGCTACTATGATATAAATAAATTTAAACATTTGAGATTTAGATAAAGATTTCTGAAAGTAAGTGTATAACATTCTAATATTTTGCATCTGAAATTTTATTACATAAATTATTTTTGCTTCGTATGATTTCCTGCATTAGTGAAAAAGAACCAATAAAAAAAAGTGAACTTTCTACAAATATGCTGGAAAAAGCAAACATCGTAAGCTAACTTCGCATTTGTGATATCCATCCTAATCAGTTATTCATGAATCTTGAAATAAAGCAGCTTTACAAGGTAGATGTTCAACATCAAATGGATCAAGTCTGCGATAAGAAATTTTTTTGTCTCATATATATTAGAAAAGTTTCTTTAGTGTTTTTCACTTTTATTATTCAATCAAGCAAATATTAAACAAATTTATCTTGTGTGGTTTACTTTATATTGTTATTATTTACTTAAGAAACTCTTGGGGAAATAACTAAAACAGGATTTAAATGGAGCTAGTTTACTTAAAATCCCGCCTGATTTATTTTTCACATAAAAAAAAAAAAGTTTCGTTGTTCGAAATTCGTGTAACGTGTTCTTTTCATACGGCAGGAGTATTTTACAAAAAGTAATTTTTTTGACAATCTTAAAAATTAATTTAAATGTATACATTACTCTTACAGGTAATTCTTAGTATTCGAATTATTTATTTATACATAGTGAATAATTACTGCGTATAAAGAAGTTATTTAAATATTAAGAATTTCTTGTTGTAAAAAAACAAGTATAATTTTATTCTCCCAAAAATATCCATAAGAATAATTACATGTTGTACGATTCATAAATTTTCATTAAGAAATTTAAAGACACCAAATATAACATCATAAAACCCATAATAGCCTGTTATAGAAAAAAAGTCGCTGTTGTTTTCTGAATCTAGCAACTTCAAAAAACTACCTGGATAAAAACCGTTGCACTGATAAAGACCATTTAAAATTCTGTAAGATTCTACGTTGTCTCGCAGATATTATGGTGCATAAAAGAGTGTGCTCTTAAGGTTCTAATTTTATCATTTAAGCGCGTTGCCTATAATTATAAAACATTAATACTTTAAGTTGGTTACGTCAGCAGAAATATGTAAATGGTAACTATGACTGAAAGGCAAAATATTGAATTTTGACAGGATGGAATAACTAGGAAATTTTGATCACTTCTTAATTTTATAGAATCATTCATCATCTTTAGTCCTGCTAAGATTGGTGATTTGGAATTCTATTTAAAGCTTTAGAAATTGAACGAATCAGTATCTATGAACAAAAAAGAACCGAAGAAACAAAGTAAATATGTGAACTAATATTTTCTCTATGCCATGCACAAAGTTAGTATTATATTTATAGTTTTTAAAAAATATTCTAGAGGTAAATTATTTGGGTTTATCTCCATTGAAATCAACTTATTAAATTAGACCCGTCTGTATGTATCGTAAATAGAACATATAGGAAAAAACAGGTTTTAATAAAGAATTTTATACCAAGAAGAAATTGTCCAAGTCATAAAATTTGCACTATAAGTACACCGCAATGGGTTGTGCAAATATTGTAAATTAAAAACTGTAGGTTACCCAGAATGCAACGCCAAAAAATACCAGAAATATCACAGAATATTTTATTTTTCAGATAGCAAGTAATACAAGGATCAAATGATTGAATGAAGCCTCTTGTGAAATGGGGAGGATGGCAAAATCAACTGTCAACGTAACTGCCATTGTTGATTATAACCACTATCATAGGTCTCAGAGTATATTCAAAGTAGTTTTGGATAGATGTTTGGAGTATAGCAGTCTACATGGCATCCCCGTACCGGCAAAATTGATCTGCCCCCCCCTCCCATTCGGGGTGCATGCAGGGCTAGATATTGCAAGCATGGAACATAAGTTTTTGATTGGTGATAGATAAGGAAAACATGTACACCAAGGAAGCAGTTCAATGTGATAGTTCAAGCAATTCAATATTCTCATCCTGAACATTAAGCGACACCTGTGATCACGCATTACTCTGATGGAATATTGGTAATGACAATCGCTGAAGTCGTGGGTGGACCAGGTGCTCCCATACCTAAAAGATGTAGCACTGACTGTTCAGTGACAAGACAAGTGGCCTATTAGAAAGATGCGAGAGATAACTCTAATACTGTCAAAACTATGACAAGAGCAGGACAAATGTGACGATACATAATGTCACTTATCAGCAGTCTTAGGAGACTGCTGATGTTTCCAAACATGGAGACAACCGTCTTGGTGTTGCAGGCTGAAGTGGGATTCGTCATAAAAGACAATGTCTCTCCTTTCCACTCCCATTTCGGTTGTTTATCGCACCATTGGCGTCATTTGAGTCAAGAAACAATATGCAAATTCCGCTTTGCTGGAAACGATTAGGAATGGTAACACTATTCACTGTAGTAGGAACAGAAGGATATTTAACTATGTGAATATGTATGCTATGATTGATTATATGTTTGACATTACCAGCAATGGAGCAATCAAACGGGTGTGCTCAGTTATATTGGTCTGCGCTTCCCTCTTACTTCAAATGATTATACATTCTCATCACAATTGCTTGGTTTCAACCAACACAATTCTCACTTTCTCCGAAAGATAATCCATAATCGCTATTGGTTAGTGTTCTTTGATAGAAAGGGGAAACTTGATTGAAATATTCTCTATATCTTTCTACGAGGTTCTGTTAAACAGCTTGCGCAAAAAAAAAAAAAAAATTAAAAAAATATGCTTTTAATTGGTAATTGCTTCGCCCTTTACATAGCATTTGCAGATAGCACTTCAATCACCCGTGATGTACATATGAGTTATAATACTAATGAAGTGCATGTCATCGTTTCAAATATATGATGTACATTTCTCTTGATTTGCTAGTTTCCAAGGGTATTTATTGTATTTTGGATAGCCAGCATAATATGTACAATCATACGATCACTGGGTAGAGATGGACTTTACCATTCTTGTGTAAAACAATGAGAATTATAAAGTATCTATCGCTTTACTTATCGAAATTGTGAGAAGTTGGAATTTAAACAGTCTTGAGTTCCTCTGCAGTATTATCTTAAAAATTAAATGGTAGAAAGGAATGAACATTATCTAAGTCGCTAGTCTTACAACCGAGTAAAAAAGCATATTCATGTTTTTATTTAAAAAGGAAACGATTCATAACAAATGTAAATCATTGTTTTATCTCATCAATTATTCTAAATTCATGTAACATTTTCATTTATCGAATAATTTTAGAATGCAAGAAAATTTCACCATACGAACAAACTTAGTTTGCTTTATGGTTTAGAATTTATTAGAGAATTCCGCGAAAGAAATAACGTTCTTTTATGTATTATAACATGAAGAAAGTTGTTTAATATTCATGTATACACCTAGATTAAGAGATATTCCTTCGTATAAAGAAGAATTTATTTGGAACAAACTATCAAAATTGTTCATAAACTTTTTATTAATATTCCATCACATTTTAAATGATTATGTTATTGAAATGTTACGCTGAATTTCCCAGCATGCAATTCTTCATTCATAATTTGGAAAATCAGTTCACCAACACTTATTTTTATTAACTACATATGGATACAGCCCCTTTGTATAAAGGAATTTAAATGGAATCAATTACCATAATTGGTCTTTAAATTAATATATTTTCATCTAATAAAACAAATAATTTGCTTATCGCTTTAATGCATGATTTACGAGGAATTTTTTAATGTTTTGTTTCAATTGTCTAAGCAAAATTTACTGTATTTTGGTTTTTTCTTATGACAGTGTTTCACTCAGTTACTTTTCAAATCGACACTGAGTTTAATTTATTCTACCGAATAAAACTATGATTTGGGAATACTTATTTTATTTTCCATATTGTTTTAGATCAGCAGATTCCCTTTCACTTTTATTACTCATTACCTACGGTTTTACCTGGATTCATTCTTCCTACTAGAAATTCAAAGTTCATTTGGTTTCATTTTTGAACTTCCGGGTTACTTCCGGGTTGGATATTTAAAGTAAATATGTTATAGAATATTGTATAGAGTGTTATGGTGCATACATTAGAATATTAACTAACCAAGGGAAATCAGTGGGAAAAGTGACTGAGTTGTGAAAAAACATTTAACAGGAAAATTTACTTTTCCAGAATATTTTTTGGATTGATTTTACTATTAAAAACACATACTAAAAATTAGCAAATATGTTAATGATATATATTTTGCCAATTATTTTTATAAAAGCAAATATAAGAAGCCTTGTTCTTAGTTACATGTCATTTCTTTGCAAAATTTAAAAAAAATTAAGAAATTTTTTACCTTTTTAACCATGTTTATTAATTAAATATATTACAAGTATTTACAGTCAAGGCTCATTTGAAATTTTTTTCCTCATTCGTTTTTGTCTTTTAAATGCCACTTTCTTCATATTTATCTTTATATGTAGTCTTAATTACTTATTATATAAGTATTGTTTTACATATATTGCATACAAATAAGAAAAATTGGTTTCAAATTACTATATGTATTTTGAATTAATTTTTACTCCTTTACAAGCAAATTATTTTCCATTACTCTTAACTCATCTTTTTCGCTTATATATTTTCCATAAGAGTAAAAATGAGGTTATGTTTTGTTTCCATTGACTTTACCTCGTGATTTTTATTGGGCAGTTGAAGTTTTCCTTCACCTGGAAAATCACAAAATTTTCAGGGGGAAATGCATTTATTATAATTCTTCATATAAATCTTTGGATTTTGTCCAATCGATTCTAAATCTTGTATCATTTTACGAGAACTTATTTCCCCTGGTTATCCAATAATCTGCGAAATGGCAAATAGATATCATCTCATTTTTAACATTAATACGAAATATAAGGTGTTTTTTCATTGTTAAGTTAACAATGCTATACCGCTGAATAAAATTATTTCTTTAAAGCGAAAAACTGAAACAGCATAATCTAATATTAGGAAATATTAAGAGAAATGTATTTCAATTTCTTTTTTTTTTCTCTCGCAATTATATTGTTACATTGTATCGTTAGAATACTGATTTCATTTTTATTACTAAAATAATCATCACTTCATTACTGCTTTAATTCGATAGATTCGATACCATGTGCGACTAAATATTCATGATCATAGGACTGGAAATTTAGAATAGGGTAAGAGTGTTATAAAACTGGCAGTTTGAAGTCAAAATATTAAGAGAATATAGTCATTAATGAAGTACATTTTATGAGATCAAAATTACTGCAATTCGAAGAAATTCAAATATCGGGGTGAAAGTTATAAGATAAATATTTTATGGTGGAAATTACAAGTAATTCAATTTTTAAGAAACTTGGAAATATAGGTTCTGAAAAATCTGAAATGAGGACAATCACTTTTTTACCAAAAATAACAAACAGGTCGGGCCTTATGAGTCAAACAACTCCATGGACTGGATGTCATGTATAGGTACAGCTGCAGACGTAGCTTCTACCCAATGCTATTATTCATTAATAAAAATGATTGACGCTGTCAAGTCAGTCGTTCAACAAATTTTAACGTTTTCTATTGAAGCTAGATCTGGAGAACATTCTGGAAATAAGACCATCAGAACATTTTTTGTACGACAAATTCTACACGATACCAACAAAATGTGTTCGTATTATCCTGTTGAAATGTAACGTTTCTCGGACTCGAAAAAAGAGTAGAATATGGGCTTTAATATAATAGGAATGTAATAACTACTGTTCAAAGTGCAGTTAATGTAATCAAGAGATGACAAGGATATATATCTAATGGTACCCCAAATCATCACTTCAAGCAACAGGTAAACATGATGGTGTCAAATACATCCTGACAACCTGCATTCTCTGTGACTTCACAAAACACAGATGTAACCATCAGGATGCCATAAATTGAACCCGGATTCGTCTATTAACATGACTTTATTCTATTGAAGTTACTCCTATATGTGATATAAAGTAAAAAATAGTAGATATCCTGATCACAAAGCTGTCAGTCCAAGCTGCAACTTCATTGCGTACAGACACATATTGTATTATAAATGATTTCATTTTTTGATTCAAGGTCTGTAACGTAGCTGTATGATCCCTTATTATTCCAATTGGATAATATACCTATTTTCTCAGCTGCTGAATAATATACCTATTTTCTCGACTGTTGGAAAATACACCTATTTCTTAGTTGTTTAATGGATCACTGAGATCAATTACAATGTTTCTCATGATCGTCTGAACCCAATCAATTCCATATTTTTCTGACAACTATGAGGGCACCAAAACTGCGAAGTCATAAATTGCAATTCCTAGAGGCTAGAATTTGATCTCTATCGAAATCAGAATTATGTTGGGATTTATTCCTCCACCTTGCAGATCATCAGAATAACTTTTTACCTGATAACTATGTTTAAAGGCAATTTCTGTTGTCAGCTACTGAATAATTTCTTAGCTTAGACGTATTATAAGTTACGCTATAGCCACTTATTTCACATGAATGAATCTGAAAGCTTTTCACACACATACAGCACTACGTGTCATATAAATTTCACTTGTGTAGTGTATCGCCATATTGATATAGCAATATTAATAATCAGCAGCATATATTTATACTAAGAACATGTTTTTACTTTTTTTTGATCGAATTAACACAATATAGGTTAATGGAACAAGTTGTCTATCAAATTTCTTTAATTGGAATGCAGTTAAAGATGTATTAGTTTTGAGGAATTTAAAAACTTTTTTTTATAAATTTAACTAATTTTCGTCTGAAAAAGACAATGAAAAGCATTAAATATGTCTGTCCCTTTAGAATATTTTTCGTGGAGAAGAGAAAATAGAAAATTCCCTAAAAAGAAGATTAAAAAAGAGATTTTTATTAAGAATATCTCATGTAAGTTCATAATGAGTGAAACAGAATGATATCACGCTACAGTGATAGATAAAAGAAAATATCTAAGTACAAACTACAAACACACAAAGCAGGAACTTTAAAATCGAAAACTTCTGTGGTATTACGACACACACGTACACACATATGATAAAAAAAGGGGGGGGGAACACACATGTCGGAAAGCAATGAAGGGAAAATCTCAATTCATTCTAATTAAAGTTTCAAAATTTAGCATTTACGTGATCATGCACGGTTTAACAGTAATTTATTAGACACATATTCTATCACTGGGTTTTTTTTTTTTTTCAAGTTCGCGAGAAACATACTGGAACGGACAGTCAAGTGCACATTTAACTTTAAACTTAATTATAAAGCTTCAAAGAAAACTATTAGATTATTTTTCATATTTTTTCCTCTTTACATTGTTACTCCGTTACATTGATTGAAGGTGTTTAAAAATAGTAATCATTCAACAAATTCTTTTGTAAAAATAAATAAGTCTGAGTTTTAACCCGTAAATTACATTAATTTGTTTTAATGTCGTTGTTCTCTTCTATGTTTTTTGCTACCAATTACGACGGTATGCATGTAATAGCACATATTTTACCATTACACGATTATTTTTAACTATACTTCAATGTGAATTAAATAATTTATTCCCAAGTGGTTCTTTTGCGTGGTGTCTGCTTCAAGGTGGGATGATGAACGTACCATCAACCGATGCTACTGCTATGTATGAGTATAACCCGTCAAATCCTTCAGTAAAAACAGACATATGTTGACAGACATACATAAACAGACAGACATTGTTTGCATATTCTTACTTTCTTCAATGCTCTGCTTTAAAGTGAGTTAGTATATATAATTTAAGCGTATGTCACTGAAATCTCGACAACAAACTATAATACAACAAAGATAAACAATTTGATGACACAGCAACAATGGTTCAGTTAACTGAATAGCTAGAACTCTGGCATTCAGCTCAAAAGTTCTTAAATTCTATACCGACTAGGGTGTCGAAATTTGTAATGATTTAAAATCCATTCTAAATTATATGCCACAACTTAAATAGTCCTCTTGCTTAAAAGGTCACAATAGTAACACTCTTGTTTAAAAAGGTGACAAATAAATCAAACCAACCGATGTGTTTGTTTTCATGTCCATATCTTCTTTCCAATCTGTATTCTCTACAATATCATAGTGAACCCTCAGGCAAAAGTATGTCTCTGTTACCTGATTGTAACTTAGTAACTAAAACCGACTAGGTTGTTTACGTATTTTTGCACCCTGTTTCAAGATGGGGATATTAACACAGATTCAAACCTACAATAATACTCCAAAAATGGTAACAAAAGCTTAACCAGGTGAGAATTTGTTTTCCAATTTTTCTTTTCTTTTTTACCATCTCTTCCCCATTGTAAAACTATGAGAATACTGTCAAGCTAATTTCACTTCTATGTAGGAAGGCTTATAACGGGTAATAACTGACAGCATAACAAAAGTTCTATGTCTAATCTCATCAAAAATGCTCATCCTGAAAGAGCCCAGGACACTTCTCGAGGCATAATATCCCTCCAGTGAATTGATGTGAAAATTTGGAGAAATATCAAGATATCAAAAAATATGACAGAAGATATAACTTTGTTTTTAAAAAATTATTTAATTTTAGTTATGTTTAAACTAAATACAATAAGCAGGCAATTTTAAGTTTATATATATATATATATATATATATATATATATATATATATATATATATATATATATATATATATATATATATATATATATATATATATATATCAATACATATATATATATATATATATATATATATATATATATATATATACGAGGGTTACTCTGAAATTTTTGAGATACGCGCAGACGAGAATTTACAAAATAAAAATAACGGTTTAATTCTAAAATACAAAGTATTTTAACACAGAAGACGATTTTTTACTGACTTACTTCAGCTTGCTTATCGTAGAATAAATATTAAACAGAAGAGAAAATGCAGTTGACGCGAGAACATTTTTGCGCTATAATTTTCTACGATTTTAAAGCAGGATTAAATCAAGAAGAATGCGTTCAACGGTTGCAATTAGCATTTGGTGATGAATCTCCAGCTCTTACTACTGTATTCAGATGGTTTAGAGAATTTAGAAGAGGTCGCAATTTTCTTCAGGATGAAGAACACACAGGAAGGCCACGGTCAGCAGTAATCACGGATAATGTGCCTTCCATACGAAAAGTGTTAATGCATGATAATCGCTGTACCTATCATATGATACAGAAGGAACTAAACATTGGATCCGCAGCCATATACAAAATCATTTATGAAGAATAGCATATGAAAAAATTAGTTTGCCATAGGGTTCCCCATAATCTAACTGAGTACCAAAAAGAGAAGCGTGTCAGAATCAGTAAAGAAACTTCTAAATTGCTAAATGATAGTGGGCAACGATTCATTTCTAAAATTGTAACAGAAGATGAAAAGTACATACCGATTTTGACATTCCAACACGTCAAGAAAGCAAAGTATGCGCCTTTGAAGATGATCCCACGCCGACAAAGGTGAAAAAATACCGCGCACTGAAAAAAGTGATGTATGCCGTTTTCTTCAGAAGTGCAGGATTGGTCAAAGCCATCAAGTTGGAAGGACAGAAGACAGTAACAGCAAACTGGTATACCACTATATCTCTTCCAGAAATTCTACAAGATCTGAATGTTAGGGGACTAATGCTTCACAATGACAAAGCATCTTCACATACAGCCGGATTAACAGTTGAGTTTCTTAAACAAAAACAAATTAAAGTAATAGAGCATCCGTCGTATTCACCTTATCTAACTATGTGCGACTTTTGGTTATTCTTTAATCTGAAAAAGAACTTACGTGGACGTCGTTTTCATTCAGAATAAGAGATTGTTGCGGCTATAAATGCTTTTTTTCATCTATTCATACAAATGAATGGCTTGAGGCATTTAATCTGTGGAAAATTCGTCTACAAAAGTGCATTGATGCTAGAGGAGACTACTTTGAACAAGCCTAAAATTTTATATGATCAGTATAACTTTAAAAACCTAGTTGCATCTCACAAATTTCAGACCGACCCTCGTATATATATATATATATATATATATATATATATATATATATATATATATATATATATATATATATATATATATATATATAAAAGGCATGAAATAAAATAAAATCATTCATTACATTTAATGTCAGAAATAAGTATAAATATGACACACACATTTAGCTTTTGAAAATTAATAATCCGCGAAAAAAATTTGTGTGAAATCTGCATCGGCAATCTCGACATTATTTTGCAATAGCGAAACAATAATAAAAGCCCTTGATCCCATCACTTTTGTCATTAAGGTATGACGGAATGATTAGGCATCAAACTGAGTGCACTAATTGAGTCTGTATTATTTAGAATAATTATATTTTCTTTCCTTATTTGAGAACAACGTTGACCAAGAAATCTTTGTAGATCAATTAATTTTTGTCCTTTAAGCGAATAACTTAATATATAGAATTTAAGTTGATTGATCCAATAAAACAGAACTAATTTATTTCTTGAAAACATGCTTAAGTAGATAATACATTCTGAGAAAATTTCATTTTCTCCGAAGTATCTTCTTGTGAGGAAATCATATTGTTTAGTGAATCGGAGAAAATCTTAATTGCTCTTTACAGAGTAAATAATTTTGCAGATTTTCCTTATAGTTTCCGATATAAAACAACATTCTGTAAATTGTATATAAGCAAAAGATGCGTATTAAAAAAAAGAAATTTATAAAAAATCTATAAGACACTAAAAATTCTTTAATTTTTCCTAATTTATATTAAACAGCATTTTCTATTATCAGCGTGTTGTGTTTAAAATGATCATTTTAATGATTTAAGAATTCCAGATAAATATTATAGCTATTTAATACAATACCAAATTTACAAATGCTCTCTCATTTTTTTCATACAAAGTTAATTGCTGGTCTAAAAACTCAGATGTTAGCGAATTCTCAAGACCTTTTTTCATACTATGAGTAAATTTATAACATCCTCTCTATATGTTGTTAATAGAAAGTAGAATTTCAACACAGGGAGTATATAATCGAGTTTGGAAACTTTTATTCCTTACAGCATGATCCTAACACAAGGCCACGATGTGCCATGACATAAACTATTTACGTAAGCAAAATTTCTAAGATATTGATTCAATTATATTAATATTTGTTTACCATGTATTTTACTGATGTTGTTTTCTAATTCATTTGATAACTAGTATGTTACATAATCTTCTTTAATAGAGTAATAACCTATAACAGATCTTAACTACAGCACGTCTTCTCCAGAACAGTCTGTCCAGAGCGATAGTTTGCCAGTTCCTAACTTTCAGCATTCTGAAGTCATTTTCAGTGTCAACGAGCCATTTTGTTGGTAGCCTTCCTCGAGCACGGGATCCTTCGGGGTTCTTAAGCGTTGTAATTCTAGTGGGGTTGTTTTCCCGGCTTCTTCTTACATGGCCAAGCCATCTTAGCCTGTTGCTTCTGATAACCTGGGTAATCTTGGGCTGGTTTACAGCCTATATAATTCAAAATTATATTGGTTCGCCAGCAACGCTGTTCCTATACAGGCCCAAAGAGAGTCCTTAATACATTCCTTTCATATGTTTCTAAGGTTCGTTGTATGTCAATATTTAATGTCCACGTTTCGCTTGCATATAGCAGCACGGGTAGTATGAGTGTATTGTAAATTCTCAGTTTTGTTTTTCTTCTGATAAGTTCAGATCTTACTTGCTTTTTCATCCCAAAAAAGCATTTATTAGCTTATTTGATTCTGTTGGTGATGTTACATAATACCATCCAAAATATTATATGTTTCATAGTATTTTAAAAGTTTTTAGCCAGTTGGTGACGCTGTTTCAAAAAGATAATATTCCAAAATATACTCATCAGATAGCGCAATATCAATGCGTTATAATCCAATAGATTATTTTTCTCCTATTATTACTTTGTACTACATTATTATTAAAAATGATATTTTCTATTGAAACGTTTCCCTATTTTATCTCATTGCCGAACTTCCAAATGAACACATAAAACTTTTTTACTCCAAAGTATTTTTGAATGCCACGCTGTATTATACATGAACTACAAGCTGGTAAAAAATTTTAACACCGGTCGATATTAAATACTATAGGAACTTTTGAATCTCTAACAGCAAATTTGGATAATTTATGGTCATTCGGAAAAAATATTTAATTTTTATTGAAAAAATAACTTTTTTCCATCAAAAGATAAATCGCCCTAAACCTGAGCATAAAAATCAAGGTTTATAATGAAAACATTTTATTTATATGACTATGTGATTATATAAAAAAAACTGTTGCAGAAAACTTTTTCTTTATATTTTATTTTTTTAATTTCATTTTGCATAATTTTTCTTCAAATTTCCCGTTAATGTGTTAAATAATTTAGTATTTTCTCTAAGTAAATACTGCGCAGTAGTTTAAGCAAACATTGTTACCAAACTTAATTGGATTTTGAATTGTAATAGCTTGTATCACGCTGCATTGAAGTAGAATAAGATTTGAATGACTCATTATAGCAATTATTTCAGGCGATAAAACTATAACCAGATAATCTTTTTTACTGAAAGTTTAGCAATCAAAGATTGTTCGCTTGAAAATTCAATGACCAAAGATTATTGGCTTTTAGATTATTAGTTGAATAAGTGAATCTGATATACAAGGAAGTATTTCATGTATTGATTGTCGTACATGTATTGATTAGTGTTTAACACCAAATATATCTCAATATAATCATACAATATAATATATCTCAATATAATCAATATCATAATACACACATATATCTCAAGTATTGGACATCGTTGATAATGAAGCCAAAACAGAGACGTGGAATGCTGTCGATGAAAAAAACGTGGCGCTTAGAGATAAATATAGGTTCGCTTAAGGGACAGATGATAACACCCTACATGTATAATGACGCCCTAGAAAATGGTGCAATTTCATCCATACTAACACGCGACATATGCTAGCACTAAAGCATAATGGTCCATAGCTTATGATAGCCAATCTACTCTCTAATACGTATGATAGTTCAGCATTTTGTTGATAACATCTCTCAACCCATCCATCTACATTTCTCAGCTGCACAAGTCAAGGCTAGGTACAAGGAAGCATGCTGGTACAACAACAACATCTCTCAATCCGACTGGAATTTTTCCTAAACAGAGAGTCTTCCATGAACAATATATATCATCAAGATAATTCTCGTTCACGCATATTCCGAGCTGTTCAAGGCTTTTTACAGGCATTTAGACGTTTTCATGGCGCTGTCATTCTCTGAACTTGTCCTCACATGCGTGGGATTAGCTACATGCCAAATGCTATTCAGTTATTCTTTACATGATTTAAAGAGTTTGTTGTGCCATTTGCTTTATGACAACATTAGAAATCTAATCAACTTAATCCCGAAATATTTTTTCCATATATTGCACTAGGAGACAGTTTTACGGAATGCTCAAATTGCTCTATATTTGTTTAATATATATTGTATTTGCTTAATGCCTTGATTTTAGAGTCAAATAAATGCTCTGTATGTTTCATTTAATTTCAATATAATACTTTATTCTTGCATGTTACGTTAGTTTTTTCTCGCTCTCTCTCTCTCTTTTCTGCTTGTTTTTCGAGTTTTCATCAGGAGAAAATTTAAAAATCTGTATTGACAATTTGTCAATCAAAGTTTCAAAAACATTTTTCAGATTTTTTCATTGCATCTCATAAATGAGAGTATTAACATCAAGGCTTCATTCAGTATGAAACATTTTAGCAAAGATTTGAATAGCCAATTATAGGCAAGTAGCTGTCCAGAAAAGACCACTTTTAATCTCAACAGTTTCAAATCATTACTATATTTCTAAAAATATTAATTATATATTACCTTGATATTGAATATGAAATAGATATTTGATGCTTGATAATAACAGAGTCTATGCATTTTCATCAATTTAACCTTAGATTATATATGATTTATGTACTGCATTTGGTAAAAGCAGTCCTTATACTAACTACATAATACGAAAACAGTATCCATCATGAACTCAAATCAATGCCTTACCAATGGATTGTTACATTTATATTTCTTAATAGAAAAAAAATTTCTTTTTTAATAAAAGAGAATATACACACATATATCTCAAGTATTGGATTTGTCCAATGCTTATTACTCAAAACTTTTTACCAAAGGATATACAGAGGGTTTTAACATATTTTAGAACGATTTCGTGGCCGTTTAATTAATATTTAAATTGTAAAGATTATTTTTTTTTAATGTTCGATCTGATAGCCTTTTTTCTGGACTATAAGTCTGCATCATGATTTCCATCATAGAAGAGCTTTTCGCAACATGTAAAGGGGTATTGTTCTCCATTCCTCTTCCACTACTTTCCAGAGTTCATCTATCGTGGTGGGTTTGCGTTAAGAAAGAACCTTTTTTAACAGATCAAAGGCACAATAGTCCATAGGTGAAACGTTATGAGACTTCGCAGGGATGTGTTGAAAATGTAAACAAGCAATACCTAATATAGGTATTGCATGTACAGTCATAATTTTTTCAAGGAATGCAGAGTAGTAATTTTCGAAGTATGACTTATAGCTTTGTCTTGATGAAGTTACTCTCTTTGAAAGTCATTGGGATGAAGAAGTACGATTTCTTTTGTAAATATTGGGTGTAAAACCTTCTAATGACAGATCGATGAGTTGATTTTAACATTTCTTTCCACTCTTCTTGTCTTTAATTTCCTATTGTAGGAGAAACCTGTGACAATCATAAACCCCTTACTGAAACTTTCTTTACATTGACGGAAACAGGTTTGTAAATTTTTTTTTCGTCATTTTTTATAGTAAAAAGACTTTTTTGTTACAGTCATTTAAGTAAACCCATGCTTCATCAATGGTCAAATGGTTTTATATTTATCTCCTGCTAAGTGGTTTTCCTACTGGATACTACAAAATGTTTTGCGTTGAGCCACATGTCTCGGCAAAAGCTGGCGACTATTATGTTTTTTATCATTTTTAAGTTGTAAATACTGGTTTATTATTTTATTTATTGTTGCTACAGATGTATCTAAAGACTTTGCAATTGATTTCTGTGTTGGCGGATTTTCTCTTGTTATCAGCGATTTCACTTTAGAAACGTTTGGAACAGTACGTACCTTTTAAGGATATTCGCTTAGAGTTTTCTTTCTATGTAGAAATAATGATTGACAGTTTTTAATTGATTATAATTTTTAATTTATATATATATATATAATAATGATTGACAGTTGACAGTTTGACTGTCCGATTAATAATATTACTTATTTTTCACTTCGAAATTTTAATACTATGCATTTCACAACGTTTTTGAATTCTGGAATAAGAACGTTTATCTTCGAAAAGCGCAAAAAGATATATTTTATTTCACTACTTGTTTATATGTGACATTTTGAAAGAAGAATAAATTTAAAAGTAGCAGAGGAATTTCTCATTTCAAATAATAAGCTGTTGCCAAAATTTTTATTCTAAAACATTTACTTTTTTTAATTTGTTATCGAAATCGTTCTAAAAATGTGTTAACACCCTCCTGTACTTCCGATTATCGTCAATATATTTGCGTGTAACTTCACGAGATAAATAAGCTTTCCAAACTTTAGACTCATTTCAAATAGTATCGTTTCATTTTCAAATGTATGAGTACATTACAATAAGTAAATGTAAAATTATTATATCCTTTTGTTTCAATAATAAATAGTAAAATCAACCTACGCAAGCCGAAACCAAACTTTTTCTTATATGACAAATCAGAATAGAGTTTTACTCTTCATTAGCTAAATGCATGATATTAGCACATGTAATATCATACATTAATTAGAATAAATGAAGAAAAATATAAACGTCACATAAAACCTGACGTTTATATTTTTCTTCATTTATTCAAATTAATGTATGATATTAGCATTTAATAACATGAATAGACATTTTTCTCTATCAAAAGTATGAATTGAATCGTTGAATGGTATTATTAATAAACGATTAGTTATAGCAAAAATTTCTATAAGAATTTATTAATCATTAATTATAACTAATTTATTCATATATTCATAAAATTCCTAATTGAATGAAAAATTCATAAAATTTTTATTTAAACGAGAACGATGAAACAGACTTTCAAAAATTAATTAACAACTCTTCCACCTCCTTTAAAAATTTGGGTTAATTATAAATCGTAATGAATTTCAGCAATTCAAGGAAATAACTCTTATTTTCTATTAAACTGATTAAAATACTTGAAATTTTAATGTAATGACTCAACAAACCAAAGAGAAATTAATCTGACTCGATCAATCAATTCAAGGAAATCTTGCCTGCAATTTCGAATTTAATTCACCAGTGTAAGATTTAATCATTACGAGTGAATTATTCTTGATTCTTCTGAATTAAAAATTTAAAATAAAGACGACAGATGTTTTTAGAATTACTCTCTAAACAGCAGAAAATAAATAACATCTGTTTCTTTTTAATTTGGTGTGCCAGATTACATTTCTCTTATTGGTTACTATAGTAACAAAATCGCTTGTACAAGATTTTATCTCCAGAAGATTCTGTTGTATTTTTCCATATATATTGTTATACACGTTAAAATCATTGAGTTGTTAACTTAAGAACTGAAATTAGCTGTAGGATATTTAAAGTTTGTTTTGGTGATCGGATGAACAGGATTTAGAAAAGGTTTCCAAGTTTTTGTTTGCTCTGTGTGAATTCTTTTTAAGGTTATGGTGAGATCGCATTCTTTCTATTACGTTATTTAATTCAGTATTTAAAAGTATATCAAACTCAAAAGTTAGTGGGAAATGTGGTTCTTGACATCAAGATTTTTTTTAAATTTATATATTTGTTTGATAATACACACACACGTATTTTGAAAATACTACAAAATCCAATTTTAATTTTGGGCAAAAATGTGCGAGCATAATAACGACTATAGTTAGTATATGAGAATAGTCAAGTTACTTCATATTAATTTTTATTGATTTATTTTAAGGAAATTTGAAATTATATCAGTAATAGTTATCTCGATGTATTTTAAATAGTTTCTCGATCTATTTTAACAATGTTTTATTTCCATGCGAAAGTTACCATCTGATTCGTATGATTCGTATTGATGTTGCGTTGTTATTCTCATGTCCATGGATTCTGGAAAAGAAGATAAGTAAACAAAATTTGACACTACCCAAGGAGGCAACAACTGGAAAAGCTGTGTATCATTGCCTCCGAAGATTATACTCTTATTTTCAATCGGATTTGATATACCATGTTCCTATACCATCACTTTTGGTATACAAGTCACTGACCCTCATATACCAAAAATGATTTTTGAGCGTATTTATACAGGAATCTAAGACCAAGTATTTATACAGGAATCCGAAACCTTACAAATGTTTATCACAGAAGTAAAATCGAACATATGGACTTCAAAACTGGAAATCAAAACATGAATTCTTCATCTATAAGCTGATTTACTTACCTATGAAATATTGAAAACTATGACAACTAAACTAAACTCTGTGGAACAACAACCTATTTCGGCCTCAAGACCTATAGTGCCCATCTCTGTTTTCTTGAACAAGAAGCCCTGGAGTGCATAACATATGGCCCGATTAGGTGATGAGAATAATGTGAAATTCCCAGTGTTTCCCTTCCATGAATTTAATTGGAATTGACTATGTTTCTGTACAACAGATTCCAAAAGGCACATAGTTAATTATTTTAATCTTAAACGTCAACAGCGCATAACCAATA
This sequence comes from Latrodectus elegans, assembly GCA_030067965.1. NCBI lineage: Eukaryota > Metazoa > Arthropoda > Arachnida > Araneae > Theridiidae > Latrodectus > Latrodectus elegans. The sequence continues at coordinate 109,926,196 of CM057820.1, forward strand.
AACAGCTATGTAAGACATCATCAGCGTGTTAGTGTTCTTTTTCTTTTGAGACAGATTTTTTTATATATAAATAGTACTTTTGTTGTAATTGATATAATGTAAGATTTTTCTAACTTGCTTACTTCCGAAGATAGGAAGATAGAAGAAAGGATACTTGACTTTCATTCCGAAGATATCAAAATTTCGGAAACTTCATAATTAGCTCTTGTGCTGCTATTATTTAAGGTATACCGTGACTAAAGTAGCAGTTCTGTTGAAGGCGTGTTTTGGAAAATGTGACATTGAAGTAAGAGAAGTTAATACCACAGGCGACGGCGTTTTAACTCGACATTCCACATTTGAGAAATAGGAACGACATGCATGCAAACTTCTGTTTCAAATCAAATGATACTAATTGCGAAATATACTGGATATATCAGCAGGTTGTCATCATAATATGACTAAGCTATGTCTAACTATAAATTCATTGCTGAATTATCTATAATGTTAATATTTATTTAGAATTTTCAAGTGTCTTCTTATGCTTTTCCGTTAAATTAGTTTTGTAGCACTTATCTGGTTTAATAGGAACAAAGAAATAAGTTCCTTAAATAGCTCAAAATAATTTATTACAATTAAGGGTACAATTTGAGCACAACACAGATACATATACTACAAATAAAACAAAATTACATCTAAACACATAAAGTTAAAGGGAATAGGGTAAACATGAGAGTCATATGGATATACGTCTCATTCCTACGGTTGCTGGAGAGGGACTCACTTCCTTGGTGATGACGTCATGGGTGGTGCTGAAGATATGGGGCGCTACAGACTCCCCCTCTGGCTCCGCCGACGTCCCGGCAAGGAGACAGGATTGAGGTTAAGGTTGAGGTTGTCTACGGGGTCTTCCTCTACTTTTCAATGGATACACTGGCCCTTTATCTCTAGAGGATTGTTGATAAGGCTTCAACATACTGGTATGGTAAGTACCGAGTACTTGATCAGGGGCAGCAGGATCTGCAACATCATATGTATTTGGGGATTTATTCGTTAATATAATATAAGGTCCTTCACGCTTGGGCATGAATTTTTACTTGTTTTGGTTTTGGACTTGCTCACGGGATGTAAAGTGATCCAAACTTTATCACCTGGTTGATAATAAACAGGTCTATGCTTCTTGTCAAAGTACTCCTTTCTAGCATCTTGCTTTTACTCTATACGTTCTCTAATTATGGGTGTAAATCGTGCAAATTCTTTTAAGTAAGGTGTTATCTCTGCGACAGAAGTTATCGTTATCAATGACAGCTCTAATATCATGATTGACATCGTCTGTGGTTCGAAGTTCTCTTCCGAACTGAAGGTAAGCTGCCGTATGACCTGTAGAATCACATTTTGCGGTGTTTAAAGCAAAACGTATCATGGGTAGTTTGTCCTCCCAAGTATCATGTGAGTCACCAACTAGAATTGCTAATTTGGGTTTAGATCTCGATTTTACGTTCAGCAGGATTTGCTTGAGGATGGTATAAAGGTATAAGATCTTGCTTAATATCTAGGATCTTACAAGTTTGTTGCATTACAGCACTGACAAATTGTACACCGTTGTCGCTGATTAGTCTTCTAGGTAAGCCATAGCGCGTAAGAAGACTTCTTCTATCAATATTTTAGAGCAATTGATAGCTGTGGCATCTTTTAGGGCAAAAGTTCGACCCATCTTGTACTTGTATCTTCAACAAGAAAAAATCCATTTTTTTCAGCTGGGGTCTCTGGAAGAGGACCAAACAAGTCTATTGCCAGCGTCTCAAATCTTTGTGAGTAAATAGGCGTTCTGAGTAATCCAGCAGGTTTCTGGTTGTTAGATTTGTACCGATTACATTCAGCACAATCTTTCACGTATTCGGCGATAAACTTTCTCATACCAGGAAAGAAATATCTAGAAGCAATTTTATGATACGTATTCTCAGCTCCACAATGTCCTGCCGTGGGAGAATCATGATATTGCTGTAGGACACGTTCTCGCTCGTGACAAGGGACAACTAACTGTGCTTCTTCTGACTCTGTTTCAGGCGAATATCGATACAGTATTCCCTGATTCATGAGATAACCTCTACTAGTCCAATTTACATAATTTTCATCTTTCCGTCCACTTTCAAAGCAGTCTATGATCTTTCTTACATCCTCGTCCTTCAGTTGTTCTTCGCGAATGTCTTTAGATTTCGGGATGGTAAATCTATGGAAATAGTGTTGAAGTTACAAACAAATTTGTCCTCTGTATCAAATGGTCTAGACAGAAGATCTGCAATTACATTAGATTTTCCTGGAGTGTAAAGTATTTTCGGATGATATGACTGGATTTGAAGAGCCCATCGAGCTAAGCGTCGGATGGCGATTTAATACTCATAAGCCACTTCAAGGGTTGGTGATCTGATGCAATAATGATTTCTTGATTTTCCACATAGCCACGGAACTTCTCAAGAGCCCATACTACCGCTAGTGCTTCTTTTCGGTAGTTGAATAATTTCTTTCTGCCCAACTGAGCAATCGACTGGCATATTCAATCACATGTTCTTCCGGTCTTTCTCCTTGGATAAGGACTGCTCCTAGAACGTAATTACTCGCATCAGTTCTTATGAGGAATGGTTTAGATCCATCTGGCTGAGACAACACAGGTGGTGAAATCAGCCGTCTTTTTAACTCTTCAAATGCTTTCTGCTCTGTATCACCCCATGTCCATTGTTTATTCTTTTAGTTAAGTCACTAAGGGTCTAGCAACTTCAGAAAAATGGGGAACATATCTCCGGAACCAGGAACAAGTCTGTAAGAAGGACTGAACTTCTTTAACACATTTTGGTGTTGGAATTTTTGAATAGTGGATACTTTGTCAGCATCTACTTCTACACCTTTTTCAGTTATCCAATGACCTAAATACTTCCACTCTGTCACAAGAAAAATTGCACTTGCTTCTATTGGCATTGAGCTTAAATATAGAAAGTCTTTCAAACACTTTTCGTAAATCTGATAAATGTTCATCAAAAAGTTTCTGATAAGATAATGATATCATAAATTTATGACAATGCAAAAACATCTTTGAGACCAGATCTAAATTTATCAATGAGACGTTGAAAAGTTGCGGGTGCGTTGCGCAACCCAAAAGGCATACGTAAAAATTTAAAAGTTCCAAATGGACAGATGAAGGCTGTCTTCTCTTGGTCTGATTCATGAACTTTGACCTGATGATAACCAGATCTTAAATCTATCGTAGACATGTATTTCATCGACTTGGCCTCAGTCAATAAATCATCCATTCTAGGTAGTGGATAGTTATCCGGAATAGTCGTTGAGTTTAACTTGCGGTAATCAACACACAATCTAATGGTACCGTTTGGTTTAGGTACTAATACCACAGGACTTGCATAAGGAGACTCACATTCCTCAATTATTCCTTCTGTTAGTAAGGAATCTAGCTCTTTCTTCAACAACTCTTTCTTTGCAGGCGTCATTCTATATGGTGGTTCCAGCAACAGGTAGGCTATTTCCAGTCTGTATTCTATGTTCAATAAAAGGAGTAGGCTCTCCCCTGGCTTGAAGATTATTTTCAAATTCTTCCAGCAATGAATTTAATTTGTTTCGTTGTTCTCTTGTCAAATGTTTTCCTTCATCATTCCTCAATTTCACGGAATTAGAGGTTTCTGAAATTTCAGCAGGCATATCAGGAGAAGTTAATTTCTGCGACATTATTACTTTTGCAGTACTTACGGTTTCGGATGGTTCACGATAAAATGGGTAATGTCTGTGTGGATATTCACTAAAATGCCAAGTGCCATTCTGGATGTTAAGCACAATTCCAGCAGCCTGGAGAAAGTCAGTGCCAAGCAATGTTCTATTGCCTCTAGCGTTTGGTAATGCAATAAATTTCATACGAACTTTCTTTCCCTCTACATTAAGATTTACGACTGTTGACAAAGCTGGGACATTTCTTTCTTTTCCATCAGCAAGTACCATTGTAATATTCTTCTTTTGAAATTTGAAACCTTTCTTTTTCAATAAACTATAAAATTTCTCTCCGCAATGGAATTTGATGCACCGGTGTCAGGCACAAAAAGTTGCTTTTTCACCACAAACAGTTAAAAAAATTGAGCTGGACAATGAATCTGAAGATTGTGCGGTATACAACTTTACACCATTAACAATTGTTTTAGCCTCTTCTTTTAATTTGTTGCACTTTGGACACTTAGACTGAATAAAACCAGGATTACCACATCCATAGCAATGAACAGAAAATCTTCTTTCTGGCTTGTCTTTAGTAAATTTTGGACTTTCATAATTGGAATATTTAATTTTGTCATTTTCCTAGAAATAGGAAGCTTATAGTTTCTCTCTGAAGCAGATTTAACATAGTCTTTGAAGTTTGGCTTCTTAGCAAAGATAGGTGAATTTTCTTCATTCCCAGTCTTACATTTTCATAACTGTCAAGCTTTTCTGCAAGTTCTAAAGGATCATTCAGCTCTGACCATTGATCAACAAAATGTTCTCTAACCTCTGGAGGTGTTCTTTTCTTTAACTGGTCAGCTATAATTAAGTCTTGCAATTTCTCAAAAGTGACGATATTTAATTCTTTTACCCATCCTTCGAAATACGATTTAATTTCAAAATAGAAGTCTTTCCATGTTACTTCTGCACTTTTTCTATGTTGCGAGAACATCTGCCGAAACTTATCTGAAGTAAGTCTAAAACGCTTCAAGAGCATCTCTTTCGCCTTTGAGTAGTCTTTAACGTCCTCTTCATTTTCTCTAGCAATTAATTGATTTATTTCGGCTGGCAATGAGCCTATCAAGTACGGCATCCAATTCATCTCAGGTATATTCACTAATTTTTCACTAATTTTAATTGACGTTCAAATACTGTCAGATAAAGTCCGATTTCATCTTTATTGGGATTAAATTTTGGGAGAATTCGATTCAGATCCCAGTTTGTTTTCTCTGTTTCACTGGATGGATCTGTGGAGAAAGTACCTTCTGAGCTTCCACTTGAAGTTTTAAGCGTTGCAACTCATACGCTCTCTCTTTTTCAATGCGTAGTTCTGTTTCTTTTGCAAGTCTTTCGCGTTCAGCTTGTTTTCTTTTTCAAGCCGTTCCTCTATTATATTAGTTAGCATATTTTTCACCAACTCTTCATCATAATCTTTTGATTTGGTTATGATATCTTTCAGTTGAATTACTTTCAGATCATCTGCTACCCCTAGCCCCATTTCTGTAGCGAGGTTTCTCAGATCCTCCTTTTTCCCTTTCCCAAGGAATGACATTTTTGCAAGTGTTTTTATTTTAGTTAAAACAGAAATTTAAACAACATCAGTCTTAAGTACCAGATTATGTTAAAATATAAATCTTTTATAACTCTAAATATATATGAAATGTAACTTATTACTATTTATTCAAACATTAATTGCAAATAAAATGAACTCTTTAATTATTGTAAATAAACCTGAAATATTCATATGATATTCACCATAATAAAATAATCAAATCAAATAAACCCGAAATAATCATATAATATTCACCATTATAAAATAATCAAATCAATTTTATTATATTAATCTTACTAAATTTATAAAGATTCGCTCTTATTTTATATTTCAATTCAAACAAAACCGAAACAAAACATTTCAAAATTCTATCATGAAACTTTTTATTTTCTTTCATTTAAAACTCTATACTATCGTTTTACAATTACCAATAATCACTTAATGTACCTTTGTTTATAAATTTTATTTTATCAATACGTCAATTCCAACATTCAATACATCAAAATATATTAATAGAGTTGAGTTAAGCGTGTGCATTCAATGAATATTTTATCTCTTAATAACAAACTTTTCTATTAAATTTTATTTCTTTAAATTTCTCAATTTCCTAAAATATCAATTCTGATTCCTTTTACCAAAATATTAATAATATATTATTTTGTTATCTTAATATATAACCTTAAATATACATGAAAAACAATATATTTTCATTCTTTATTCAATGAAACCACTTACTAAAAGATTAAAACACAAAAATTCCAAACAGAAAGTGAATGAGGAAAAAAAATAAAATAAAAATAAGCATTAATATATACTGAACTCTCATAGCATTCATAGATATTGAGCAGCTAGACAGAAGGCATTTATGAAAACAATAACAACGGTCGTTTGCAGCGCCTTGTTTCGTGTTTTAAAATCAAAACAAAAGTATCATCACATGAAAAACGCACAGTCATCAGACATTTAAATTCTGTTAGCTACTCAATTTTAAAACACTATCTCACCGTAAAGATTGTTATCTTCAAATATTCAGAATTAAGAAATATAATATATAAGAAATATATAATATTCAAAAGTAACAAATATTTTACTTATTGTTCATAATTTTCTTAAAATATAATTCACGCACACATACTATAATACTTCAAATATAATAATAAAATAAATGTTTCTTTTTTAACTCAATATTCTACTAAATTTTAAGCATTTAATAAGATATGAAACATATCTACCAAATCAAACAAATAACTATACTGCAAGTATTAATACTGTTCTAAATTCAAGAACATAAAATAACACTTTTATCGAAACACAACAACTTATAAAGAAACTTTTTATACAGTTTTATATTCATAACTGCTTAAACATTAACACTCATTAATTACTTCCTTAATTGTAATTCTTCACAATTAATTAGGAAATATTAGAAATATAAAACAGTAACAAAAACTTATCTCGAATTCGCATAATCAAAACTGGATAATCCAAATGAAGGAGACACTCCACTCCCAGTTGAACAACAAAAGACACTCAATCTCGGATGAGATTATATTTTGCATTAATCCATAACACACAACACATCAGGAGGTAACCTGTAAAATTTTGAGTTCCTCCAACAACAAGATTTAATTCTGGGTAGAATTTTTAACAGCGAAAAGAAACTCTAACTCGGGCCTCACGTTGGGCAGCCATTATTTTATATTGTAGCACTTATCTGGTTTAATAGGAACAAAGAAATAAGTTCCTTAAATAGCTCAAAATAATTTATTACAATTAAGGGTACAATTTGAGCACAACACAGATACATATACTACAAATAAAACAAAATTACATCTAAACACATAAAGTTAAAGGGAATAGGGTAAACATGAGAGTCATATGGATATACGTCTCATTCCTACGGTTGCTGGAGAGGGACTCACTTCCTTGGTGATGACGTCATGGGTGGTGCTGAAGATATGGGGCGCTACAGTTTTCATTATCAAAATAATTTGTTTGAATACTCATTCATTTTGCTTATCTCATTTGTCTTCAATTTATTCATTATTATTTTAATGTAATCGTATTCACGAATATAATGAAGTTTGACTATAATCGAACGGATTTTTGTACTATTTACATGTTTGATAGTCTTGTTAATATTGCAAATTTATTTAGAAGATTGATTATTCTTACGATTTTTTCACTTTCATTTTTTTCTTCTTCTTATTGTTAACGATATTAATCAATTATTTCTGAGTTTAGTTGATGGAATACTTATATTTTATATTGTTTTGAGTGAAAGTTTTATTTAAATGTATGGGATAAATTGATCTCTTTTTATCTCCTTATTAAGCTAGATTATTTCTTTTTTTTTTGAATCAGCATTAGTATAATAAAGTATTGTGCGCATAGTTGGAAAATATAAGAAATATTTCACAAATTAAACAATTTTTTTTTCATGATTTACATATTTGGGGATAAATATTAACCTTTCTTCTTTCTTATGACTTTTTGTTTGGCTTTGTAGTTTCCGTTTTCTTTTTAAATGATAAAACTCGTATTTGAAGTTTTTATTTTCATGTTTCTTAGATTTTTTAAATTCAGTAACACATGATTTGATTGTGAAATCTTACTAATACGGAGCTGGTAGCTAAATGGTCAACTTTCTGACTTTCAATTCAGCAATTTGTGGGTTTCATTCAAATTTCCGGAGAGGATATTTGTAAGGTTCGGAATCCATTTATGGTCTCATTCGAAGTACCGACGGTGGTTAGAAATGGCTGTAGAATTTGTTTTGTATTTCAAACCTATAATAAAAACCGACAGTCATTAATAATCTGTTATCGATTTTGCTCATAGACAACTTTCTTTCAAGAAAAGTTTCCTGAAAGTTTTGTAATCCTTCGATTGAGTATATGCATTATAAATTGAAGAAATTTTAATCTCGAACATACAATTTAAATCTATGTATTATAAATAAATGTAATAATAGAGTTTGGAATTATATGATAAATTATAATAGTTTGAGCACTTCAGTCATACTGTAGAATCAGGAATCTTCATGTAATTGTAATGAGTTAAGCAATATATGTGTGTGTGCTGTAAATATATAATAAAATTTAAAAATAACTATAAATACTACGGATTTTTATAATATCCGTATGACATATTCACAAAGATGACATAATATTTACTTAATAGCAAAGTACTAAAAAATTATTACTACTTGTTCTTTTTTCTCAAGAATAAGAATTCTACATGCTTAACATTGTTTTCTCATGATTCTTATCTTTGTATTTGTCAGAGTAGTCTCACAGAAGAAAACTTTATTTATCAGTTGTATTTTGATATTCTTTTTCTTTTTCCTCCTTTATTTTCTTTGCTTGCTTGAGGAAACATTTTTTTTTTTTTTAGACCAAATGAGAACACACTTTTATTTCTACAACAATTGCAAATTATTTCACGCTTATTGGTTGTAAGATGACCAGATTTTCTACTGATTTGAAAACGACGAGGGAAAAAAATCATCATCTATTGTCCTGACCGACTTCCGATCAGTGAAAGTGGACGAACTCACGTCAGAGCTTCACTTCCTGGAAAATGGAATTCTTTTTCTATTGGTTTTCACTTTTGCCATTGATAAGAGTTTCGTATGTGACCTAAAACAACAATTTCTCCGAATGCCTTCCGGGGTATAACTCTCCGATGATCTCTTGTTAATTTTCATCAGGCTCGTATTTTAAGCTCGCCCTAGGCCCCATTTGGTCCTTGAGGAGGGTCACACAAAACCCGCTTTTACGTTGCAATGCCCAGGTGTACCTGTTCTTCCGCCATCGTTTGTTACAGTTTGGGGCTAAACCAGAAAGATCTGTCTTCTTAGAGGCCACGTGGGTTTCACTTTCATTAGTTTTCACGAGGAAAAATAGAGGCCATCATTTTCATCATCCGGTATTATAACAAAGTTGGATGAAATGGTTATTGACTACACGTGGCTGATTAAAATAAATCAACAACTTTCTCAATGGTATAGTAATCCTTAGCTTGTTGATGAGGACATTTTAATGGTAAAGGTTATTTGGAAAAGACCGTTTGTATGCTGTTGATTGAATTCTAATGAAAAGTGAATCTAATTCTGTTCTTTAAAACCAAGTATTTCGAGGTGCTTCATTAGCAAGCGTGACAAAATAAAAAATAGATTTGATACAATTATAACATTTTTCAAAATACACCATAGTATTTCTTAGAAATGGAATGGATACAACATTTTTTGAAACTCGAATCCTTTATTCGTATTCTTCATTTATACCATTCATATAAATGAAGAATTAAGCTGTTTACATTAGTATATTGGCAAAATTTATTATTTTCTAGCGTGAGAAGTTCATGTTTTCAAAGAATTATAACAATGAATTGCCTTTCCAAAAATATGTTTAAATAAAAATAAGTAGATACATTTTCATAGACTTGAAACTTAATTTTTCATTCATGTCAAATATTTACAATCCAAATAAAAATCATTCACATTTCAGAATGAAAAATTCTTGGTTTTCATGAATCACATTAGCATTCTTTTTTTCCCATAATGAAAATAAAAACAAGTTGCAAATTTATTTCCTTTATTTTAAATCTAAAGAGAATTTTAATTTTGTGAATCCTTTTTAGTATAAATCAGAATCTTTTAAATTCTGAAATAAGAAGTTTCAGTCTCACAATAATTTGAATATTTTGTCTTGAAATAATAAGAATATGCAGATACTGCATTTTCTCAAACAAACTTCAATTTTAAGAAGCTTTCTTTTTTTTGTGAAAAAAGTATGATCTGAAATAGAATTTTTTAGATTCTTGAATGAGAAATTCTCAGTTTTTCAGTTCAGAGTTTCATTTGAACCATTCAAATGTTTTATCTGTCAAATAATATTCACAAAAATATAACTGTTCTTTGAGTAAAAGCATCTTCAACTTGCTCTGAAAATTACTTTTTATATAGCCTTAAAATCAAAGTATAACACAAAACAGTTGCAAAATCATATTTAAAGAATAGGAAACATTTAATTCATGAATTTACATTTAATTCGTGGACGTAACATTTCAGCACTTTACTTCATGGCCGCTACAGTTCAATACTTCATTCATTGTTCTAATTAGAACTTTATGGCAACTTTGTTCTAGTTGCCCTCAGAAGTTTTTAAGAATGATTTCGTTTTAAGTAATTTTTTTTCAAACTTGTGCATTTTCGGTTGTGAATCTTTTATGACTTTAAAATATTGGAATAAACAATTCCAGGTACTTAGGAAATATTCGAATTATCATACAATGAGAGTAGAGAAAAGAATTATAATAATGCATAATTTTATATGAGATTTTACTTGTAAACGATATTTAACAGTAATTCTGAATGAAAACACATTTCTTTTCACATTTAAAACAACTATTTAAATTAAAAAATATTATTTTGTCTGATATTATTGCCTTCATTTATATATTTTTGCTTTTATTGAGGTTGAAGAGAAAAATATTTATTATTTTACCTAAGTTGCTAAGTTGGATTAAATTATTTACACTTTGAAGTAACATTATACAACGATAGTTAGGATTCAACTACTTTTTGTTAAATATTTATCATATACATTTTTATAGCTATGAACTATAAAAGTAACAAATAAAAATTTACACTTATTATTAAATAAAGATTTTTATATATTAGAAAGCTATATGTTTTGATTTGTTTACCAAATAAAAGTAAATATGTATAATTATCTAAAATATCACAATTTATTTCAGATACAAAAACTAGCATCACAAATTTAAGTAAAGTGTTCTTAAACTATTGCCCTAGAATTACGTATATTGATGGCTCGGGAATTCTTATACTAAATCATTAAAACTATCATTTGATGATAATTATAAAAATAACATATATCGTATGATAAAAACAAATAGAACAGATTTATAATAAAATTTCACATTTCATTTTGGAATTAAAGTATATATATATATATATATATATATATATATATATATATATATATAGATATATATATATATATAGAATGCTTTTAAATTTTCCCTAATATTCTTTTTACCAGTATTCTTTTTCTCATATTTTATGAAATAAATTTTGGAACAACTTGGATTTGCTTAATATTTATATTTTAAATTTACATTAACTGATACATTGTTTTCACAAATTCTGTTAAAAAACATCAAGTATGGTCACATATATTTTGATGTTTAGATTTCTTTTGCGAATGGAAAGGTTTTCCGAATCATGATTGGTTATAGAGGTCGTTACCCAAACGGATGAGTTTTGCGTGCCAACATAATCCCTTCAATAAAACCATGCTTCTGAAAAAAATGTTTTGTGCAAAATATTAATTTTATTACCGAGTCAATCTCGGAAACTCTCTATTGTTAACAAAAACGTCACTTCTGCTGATAAAATTCTTGAAAATAAGCTTTATGTAAGCAATTTTTTGAATATATACACAGTCATTCGTAATGAAAAATATTATTATTTAACTCTAGATTTTTTTAGTGCATCAAATGTACAGATAATAAAAGTTATTAATTTAAGAAAATTGAAAGCAAGCCATAAACTTTAAAAAATTAAATAAATAAAAATTTTGATCTTCGAATATAAGAATTTTTATATTCTGTTAATTGAGAAAATTACTCATTTTCTTTAACAGAATATTTAACGATGGGCATATTTTTTATTGCGTTAAATTTGATTTGATGGCAAAATAAATCCAAATTACTTAGTAGAATGCTTTAAAAATTTTTTTCTTAAATAATATTTAATAATTTAAATTTATATCTGTAATAGAATAAGACATATTTCCAAACTAATTTAAAATTTTATTTGCAATCTTTTTCCATAATGCATCGTATTTCTAGAAGCTTGTCCTCTTATTTTCGTTTTGTAAGTCTTCGAATTTTGCTTAACTATTTAAAAGAAAATTTCAAGCGAAATTTAAGCTAAAGAAATTGGATAATAGTGACATTTCTTTAGTTTAGACTTCGAACATTTTATTTGAATCACAATTTCTGGTATTAAATAAAATATTTCGTTTGGATTTAAACAACAGAGAAGTTTTATTATTTTTGTAGTTCCCACATTTTATTTTATCATACATAGAAAAGATATAAAAAATTTGGATTATTATTTTCGTTTTACTAGAAATTTTATTGAAAATTTATAATATCAAATAAAATATAAATCAAGTTTCTTAACATAAAAAATTTGAAAGAGATGGAAATCATTCATGAATAGGATTTGAATTCGGGGAAATTAAAATCTCATTTTTTTCTTATTCATGTGTTTTCTCAGAATAATCAGGTCTCAAAATTTGATAAATTCTCTTGTTTATCTTATTTTGATTTCTATTTTAGTTAAAATTACCATTATTTGTAAAGGGTATCTCAAATTTTGTATTGTTCTTGCAAAAAATTTTTGAAAGATTCAAAAACCATTTTCAGAATCAGATTTTAATTCTCTATAAAATTTAGAAATTTAAAACCTATGTTTTCAATGAGCTTTAATTTGTAAATTATGAATATAATTTTGCTTAGAAATATATTTGAATTATATTTTTGAATGAGAATCTTAATATCTGGATGTACTTCATTAAAAAATGATTTTATAAACTAATATCGTTTTCTATTGCTCTGAAACTCCTTTTCAAAAGAAACAAAACTTCATCTCACAATGGAAGGTCAAAGAAAGAAAACAATTCCAATGAAAGTTCGTCGCACTGCTCAGTCAAGTTCATCAGAATCGTTCTAGAACTATCAGCAGAAACGAAAACATAAGTTGGAAAGATTTTTCAACAATATACACGTATCTAGTAGCTTATTTTATTTATTTAGTTTTTTTATGACATTTTCCTTCTTCATTTATTTCGAACTGAGTAGTTTCCGCAAAAATGGAATTAGTTTTTTTCTGCTGCTGATATTGCGATATTTTTCTGCTTACAAATAAATGCTGTTATAGATTACCAATCATTTCCTGATTTTGAATCATAGACAAATGACAATGTAGAAATCTGAACAATTATCTTTCTCATCATATTACACCACAACAGCTTAGTAACACTGAATCTTAAGGGAGACTTTACATATAAAAATGCTCTCAGCGTGAGGTTCTTTGGCTGAAACAGGTTTCGAATCCATTCATTACCTTTTGAATGGAAAGTGATGCCATCACACAGCAGAATACTACAACTTCATTTTTTTATAATGTTTGTTTTATTGCATTCATTTTCATTTGGCTGTTTTTGCTAACAAATCCAGTAATTCAGCCATCCGCTCAACATTTTTGACCAAAGAACAAGTAAACAAATCCTCATCTGATCTGGCACTTTTTATTTCACAGCGTACAAGGATCAGAATATAGGACCAACATAAAATATAGAATACATGAACCCGTTTTGAGAGTTCAACTTATTGGAAAAATCAAGTATTCATCCCGCTACCTTCATGAAAAGAATGACTTGTTTTTGTTTTTCCTCAAACAACCACATACCATTTTTCTATAACTTCCATGTGAGTTAAAAATCATGGCATAGAACTTATTAATCTGAAATTAAGTGCATAATAATTAACGCCTATTGCTTCAGAGTTACTCTAAGTTATACCAAGCGACAGCTCACTATTTTGAATACCATTTCGGGCATGCGCATTACAGTAGTCCGGTATCCACTTTAAATGGTAGCTCTAAAATAAATAAGCTTTTCAATGTGCGAAAGAAGAGTTGATCGTTATAGAACAAACTAAATAAATATCAGTTTTTCTAAATTAAAGCATTAATTAATTTAGAATTAATTGAGTTATTTTCAAGTTCTTAAATTCATTACACACTTACTAATATTATTTATTATTAATAATTATTTAAAAGTCATTGAAAAAATTGTTTGATTAATATATTTTCAAAATTTGAAATTATTTCTTTATTCCAGACATGATTTACAGAAAAATTACTTTACAGTATATTTTATAAGCATTAATTTTTCATTATTCGTCTTTAAATTGAAATCTTTTTTACAGAATGCCACTTGAAATACCAGTAATCATTTAAAAAGAAACATTGAGTGATTATGAGGCTTACAAATAAAAGTTATCAAGACAAGGGAATTAATTAAATTATATTTACATTGTTTAACTACATAAACTTAATAACGATAATGTTCTTCTAGTGAACATTTTCTAATACCAGACAGTAATATGTGTTTTATTTATTTCTCTGTCTCTACCTATCTTAATATAACATCTTATGTATGAGCTATTATTATTATTAATTAGCTTATTTGTGTGATAAGCCATAAACATCATCATCTTCAACTACAATCAAAACAAAAAGTCACCAGTTTTTCCACATCCCAAGACATTAGTTGTTGTTGTTGCATGCCTCCAAGGTCAGAAGCGTTAGACCAGGTCCATGAGCGCGTATACCTCAAAACGTCTAGTCAAAATTATAAATCTTTCGAACTGTAGATAACTAATTGCACAATTAATAATAAAATCTGGGACTTTTTGAAGCAATTCATGTTGAATTTCTATTGCCATATTTAACAGCAATCTTATAACTCGTGTATCAGGTATCAGACATAATCAATAACATCAAAATGCAAACATCATGAAGTTACTTATGGAAGCAGTTATCTTATATCTTAAAATTGCCTCAAGAAATTCATATTCTAGCCGCAATGCACTCGTCAGAATATGTTTAGAATGATGTTGCAAAAAAAATCAATATCAAGATTAGTGTGATAAACAGGCTTTATTAAATAAATCGCTGTAATAGAATAAAGCGAATTTACCTGACGACTTGAATGAAGATGAATTACTCATCCATGAATTTCGACGAAGAAACGTACTTCTTCCAGAAATTTCATAATAAGGACTCTTGAATGTGAACTCAGATATATACATTGTATTTGAGAAGTATTAATTGACTGTGTGAGAATGTAATAAGTGAAAAAAAACACTTTGAGAAATGAAACAAAAGAAAAATGATTAAGTGCTATTACAGACTGCAAAGAAAACAGATAAACTGAAAATAAGATTGAGGTACTTTTTTGAAAAAAAAGAATAGTGAAATGTTTTCCCGTATTGAAAAAAATGGAAAAATATGCTTTTTAAATTTAGTTTCCGAGACGGAAGAAAATAAATAATTACTTTGTTTTATTTTCATCAATGAAATGAAAGTAAAGTCTTTTTAAGTATGAATTTTATTTTGAATGTATTTCTTATATATTAAGCACACTAAATAATATTTTTAACAGTGCTTAATTTATAAAGAGAATAAGATAGAGCTATTTCGCAAAAAAATAGATTTAAAATCTAATATTTATTTTCTATTTTACGAAAATTCGATTTTAAGAAATATTTTACCCGTTCCTGTATGATTTCTTTAAAACGCGCGATCAACTATATTTCATCTAGAAAAAGTGAATTATTTTTAGCTACCAGGTTTTCCCTGTAAAAACCCGTGAGATATATTAAAATTATCATCTTTCATCAATTTCAAGTGACTATTTTTTCTTTCCAACCATAATAAGAGCACTGAAGCACAAGTTATATTTTTCACATGTCACCTAAGCGTTTTTAATTTATTTAAAATACCTTTGAAGATAGTGGTATTCTCTAACGAATTATTGAACAACATACTTCTTTAGCAGAACTTATGTAATTTATAAGTATGAGCACACATTGTTTTCTCAAAATTGATTCCTCCGAAAATTTTCTTGATTTGATTTCTAACAATATGCACATTTCAGTATATTCTCCCCATTTCATTTATTCTGTTCAAGTAACAATGCAGTTTCTTCGTTGTATAGTTTTGAAGTCTGTCATATTTTCCCAAAATAATTTAAAAAAATACTGATATTGATAGTTTGATTGAATTCGACATGTAGTAAGATATTTTCCAGACTTAGCAATGAAGAGTTAAATATGATAAATAGCATAAAGAATACAATTGCTTAGTGAGAAATAAATAGAGATTTTAATATCACTCTCTTTCAAAATTTGAAAGTAATTTAAATCTGAATTTATATGAGCAATATGTTTTTTGCCTTAAAATGCACTTAAAGACGACCATGTTACATTGATTCGTTGGTTAGGCGTTGTTGCTGCATTAAACAAAAGCTTTCATTATAAGCAGCAGATATGATACCAAATTTTAAATATTTCTCCGACTACTGACAAACTTTTTTCTTACTTGCACCACTCATTTCACTATGGATTAAAAGAAGAAAGTTAATATGAAGGGAAGTAAACTTAGATTATAAAGGTGCATATTGAAATATCCAAATGCAAAGATTATGTACATACTTTCTCACATGAGGAATGTTTCGGAAAAATGTGGTTTCTAAAAATGAAATTAAAAAAAAATAATGAATTTATTTACCATTCCTATGTTACTAATATTTATATTCAATTTATGCATTTTTTAAGCAACGGAATTTTTATAATGTTTTTATAGACGTTTATTTTGAATAAATACTTAAGATTAAAAATACACCAAAGAATTGCAAAATTAACGCAAAAACTTAAATCCCATCACTAATTATTTTGTAGCAATTTAAAAAAATACCGTGATTGTATTTGGAAAGAATATTTTTTGGTCATGAGGACAGATATTTAATATTTTTATTACAATTTGTCTCATATTACACAAGTAAGTAGTGGAAAATATTTTATATGATTGACTTTATTTCTAATAAATAGATCACTTACGCTCTAAATGTGATTTTTTTATAATTTCCCCCTTTTACAATCAAATTTTCTTCTTGAGGGGCATATTTTCAACGTTTAGAAACATTGGATAAACTGTTTACATGTTTGCATGGCTAATACTTGGATGTGAAATGCAATGATTTCAAATCGGGAAAAACTTATACCAATTGAAAACTCGATCTTGTTATTTCTTTATTGTTAAATAAGAACGATGCGCAAGAATCTATTCTATTGCCCACAAGCATGCTTGTAATTACCATTTCAAAACAAAAGTGTAATATTTATCAATATTCATGCATTTTTCTGGGATTCGAGTCTGCTGGATAAACGCAAATTGCTAACCACTATACTGTATAAATTAACACGATATATATTTAGATTGAATTGTTCACGTCTTTGAATTGTTCGTGAATATTTTTATTGTCTTGTAATTATATATTATTGACTATTTAGATTTCTACACAATGAGTATCTACTGAGAGAGAAAAGGGTGTTGTATTAAAAATAACAAGTGATTTAAAATTCAAGAAATTTGGAAACAAAGGTCTTGGGAATTTATCACAAGAACACGCAGTCACCTCTAGCCGCAATAATAACATTTATACGCATGAGCATAGAGCCCAAACAAATATTGGATGGCATATACAGACAGATACAGTTTCTCATACAATTTCAGTGCGGTGTAATAGTTCATCGACTGTTATAACTGATGTATAACTGTATTATAACACAAGCCAGTCTCTCGATAATCATTGACTAGGCATAAACTATTGATGACAGGTGTGAAGAACATGTTGGCCAGAGTAATCGTCGAACATTTTCTCTGTCAAGGAAATTCCTTAAAATACCATTAACATTTGGTTGTGCATTATTTTGTTAATGTTGCACAATAAGAGACCCGAATAAAAGGTAGAACCATGGGACTTTTCAAAACATAAATCCCTTGAATACTTCAAAGTTAACACTAAGTGTGACTGAAAAGAGGAACTTGAAAGGGACAAAAAAGTGCGAACAAAATAATGACATAAATGTCCCTGACAGCATCATATACTATAACTAACAGTGATGAGTGAATGTAATGATATCGAATGGCCGATGATAATGTGCACTTTCCTTGATACCATCATATCCAAATATGATCATTATGAAACTGAAACATAGCCAATTTTCATCAGAAAATAAAACACTTTTTGCATCTATGTTTTTATCTATTCACATCATTACACGTGCTTTTGTCAGTAATGTAGCATCTAAGGAAGCCCAAGTCATGTTCATCAAACTAAAAATTCATGCTACAGCAACTGAGCTGTTCGTGAATATTTTTGTTATTTTGTAAACGTTCCCATTTCCTTACTCAGTGCTGATAACATTTATAATTGATCTTGAGCGTTTGCCTCATAATTTTAAATGTTCGTACATTTATTACATACACACTTTTAAAGTTATAAGGAAAACGCTTATTCTCACCGAGTGTTTATAAAGGAACGTTCTATACGACTGCATTGAATCTATCAATTCTATTATTTGCAACCCCAGTCATGGAATCTCAATTGATATGATAAACAGCAATCTTGGTGGGTTGTAACTCGACCTCTGGCAAAATCAGAAACATGTTGGGAAGCATTTCTTCTTCTTACATATGTTATTCCACCAACTTTTAGCCAACCAACAACATTTAAATGGAGTTTGAGAAACTCTATTGTACAATTTCATTGTTTAAATATATTTAAATACATACATTACCTACAGTGCAATGTCATTATTATTACAGACAATGTACATACATGTACACTGTCTGTTTTTCATGAATGAGATTAAAAGCTTACCATTTTCATATCACATATTATTTCTTTTCTCGTACAGTTTATATGTGAGCAGTAAGTATATAGGCCAGCAATATCTGACAAAGTGAAATTATTAAAATTATTGCAGTCTTTATTCCTTACATTCGTTTTTCGCTCCCTATTTAATAGCCACTCAAAAACCCTAATTGTTGATAACTGACTCCAGTTTTTTTAAACTGTATTTATAATCAATGAATAAATTATAATTTATACCAAATAAAAGTTAAATTATCAGCCACTCCCTTCGAAATTTCTTCTTATACCAATAGATGATATTTATATGATTTGAAGAGCTAATGTCCTATACAGATCTTCTTAGTAATAAATAAGCTTTTCATTAATGTGGTATTGAAACTTCACTCTTAAAAACACGAGATAGATAAGGTTATTGCCGGTGTTTTTAACTGCCTCTTTATTTTTAAACATGATCAAGTAACAAATTCGACTCCTGAATTGGCATTCTCCTTTCTCCATATTTCCGGGAAATTGGTACAAGATTTTTATTGTATTTGACTCTCTAGGCACAAACGTTTTCAGCTGAATTTTTCCACTTATTCGGTCGGATATCATAAGCCTGTTTGAGAAAGCAATGAATTTTGTATTCGGAAAGCCATGTTTTGTCCTGGTCCAGTGAAAAACCTATCGTTAATTGATATGTATATTAGCAACATATATAATTAATATACTGCTAATACATATAAATTAATAAATATTTCTACATCACATTCAAATTACTGAAATCTTTAGCGAATTCAATCAGCAAAAATGGAAATGCAGAAACCAATTTAAGAGAATAAAAAACTTCTTTCCAGTTATTACAAGCTACAACTAACATGCCAAGAGAATGTGTGCTTGTTAAACATTTTTAAGGACTAGTGTCTTTCTCTTGACACAGTATGAAATGACTGCTTTCTCAGTTTCCAAATCGATCTCGTGATTATAGATTAAAGTTAAGACAATTAATGTTTTCCATTTTGTATACTGCACCTTATATTACACTACTGGTCATTAAAATTGCTTCACCAATTATTATTTTTAAACATGATCAAGTGACAAATTCGACTCCTGAATTTGTCACTTCGAATGCAGATAACAAAATGATATTTATTGGACAAATATATTATACTAAAAATAGCAAGTGATTAAATTTTCAAAAAATTTGGCTGCATAGTTCCTGAGAAATCAGTACCCAGAACAACCACCTCTGGCAGTAATAACAGCAGTTATACGCCTGGGCATTGAGTCAAACAGAGATTGGATTGTATGTACAGGTACAGATGCCCATTCAGCTTCAACACGATGCCACAGTTCATCAACCGTAGTAACTGGCGTTTGTTCACGAGCCAGTCGCTCGGCAACCATTGACCAGACGTTTTCTATTGGTAAAAGATCTGGAGAACGTGCTGGCCAGGGCAACAGCTGAACATGTTCCATTCCAAGGAAGGTCCGTACAATACCGGCAACATGCGGTCGGGCATTATGCTGCTGAAACGTAGGTGTTCGCAGGGCTCGAATAAAGGGTAAAGCCACGGGTCATAACACACCAGAAATGTAATGTGCATTGTTCAAAGCACCGTCAATGCGAACAAGAGGTGACTGAGACGTGTACCCAATGGCACCCCATACCATCACGCCAGGTGATGGGCCAGTATGACGATGACGAATGCACGCTGCCAGTGTGCGTTCACCACGATGACAAACACGGATGCGACCATCATGATGCTGTACACAGAACCTGGATTCACCTGAAAAGATGACGTCTCGCCATTCGTGCGCCCAGGTTCGTCGTTGATCACACCATTGAAGGCGCTCTTGTCTATGACGGTTTCCGAGCTGAGAGTCCATGCTGCTGCAAACGTCGTCGAACTGTTCGTGCAGACACTTGTTGTCTTCCAAACGACCCCGTTTCTTGACTCACGGCTTGTGACGTGGTTACATGATCCATTACGGCCATGCGGATAATATGCCTGTCTTCTCGGCTGCTAGTGATAGGTAGCCGTTGAGATCCCCCATGGCGTTCCGTATTACCGTCCTGAACCCATTGATTCCATATTCTGCAAACAGTCATTGGATCTCGACCGACGCGAGCAGCAATACTGCGATAAGATAAACCGCAATCCTGGTCAGTTACAATTTGACCTTTATCAAAGTCAGAAACGTGCTGGTACGCATTTCTCCTTCTTACACAAGGCAACACAACAACTTTTCACCAGGCAACAACGTTCAAATGCAATTTGTGTATGAGGAACCGGCTGAACAATTTCCTCATTTAAACACAATGTAGGTGTCGCTACTGGCACCTGCTTTGTCTGAATGCGCTGAAAAGCTAATCATTTGCATATCACAGCAACTTCTTCCTTTCGCATAAATTTCACGGCTGTAGCATGTCGCCTTCTTGGTGTAGCAATTTTAATGGCCAGTAATGTATTATATATGCACATAAAATATACAAGTTTGAAATTGATTTATTGTATTCCATTTGCAAAGGGAAAATTGCATCAAAATTTAAATAATTGATTTACTCTAATTAATTATAATTGATATTGGTAAAGTATTTATCATTCTAAATTCGAAACATCTTTTGTTATCTCAACTTCAAATATATTCAATCCTATTTTAATTTGTTCATTAATTTCAAACTATGATTACTTTTTTGATTTTTTTTAAGATAAATTTATAGGGAAAGTGCAAGATTTTTCAAAATTTTTGGTATAATTTAACTCAATTTTTACAAGAAAATATTTTTATACAACAACCCATAAAACGCAATTTCAATATCTATAAGTTTTGCTTAAAGCATTTAAAGGAAACTACCGCGATTTTTAGAGAACATAGTTTTTAAAAATCTATTGTAAAAAACGTTTTGATTTATTATGTTAAATTTTAAATTTCATTTAAGAAATACGAATATTTACATTTCATAATTTGGATATGAACTAGCTGATAATTTTAAGCAAATGGTGTTTTGATCTAAAAGAAAGTGTATATAAGACAAGGAAAGTGCAACACCAGACAAAGTAATTCGATATTCCAGTAATGTTTTTTTAGAAACATTTAATTCCATTATTTTCCTGTTGATCCAGACATATTACTAATATTTGTTAACAAAGATGTAATATGAAACATTATGCTATTTTAAACTACAGAAATGTGTATTCTCAGATAGGTTAAATTATGACATAATTAAGGCGCCAACTTTATCCTGTTAACAAAAAAATATTGTATTAAATTAAAAACCTGGAATTTATTTTCAAAAAACTAACTTTACTTAAGTTATTTGTTACTTAGGTGCAACATATTTAAGTATTTTCAAAATGGCCCCCTTGAACATCGCCTTAAACATCGCGTAAAATTTCCTGCAATGGTCCGCAGTTCATCAGCTTTAATTTATAAAAAGTGGTGGACATGAATTAAACCAACCAAAAGCAGTACAATTTTGTCAACAGTATAAAGAGTTGTCACCCTATAATTTACACTCTTAAAAAAATCGAGTGGATTTCACTTTATAATTGTCACAAAACTCAACCAATCTTTAAGATAGAAATTCACTCTTTTGAAAGATGTGGGTAAACCACTCCTTTTAAGAGGAGTAACAACGTATCGTTTAAAGGGGTAAATTGGATAGAAAATGAGTAAATCTTTTATAGAAGTATTGCTGATTTTTTTTTATATTGACAATTTAGTGCAGAAATTAGGTTTTGAATTTTTTATTTTAAGAAATATATTTTTTTGACAATTACAATATAAGATATGATTTCTTTATTCAATAATTTAACAGTACAATTGAATATGGCATTTTAATTGATTTGGATAATTATAGTGGTTTTTAAATTACATAGATTACCAAGCACATTGTTCAGTCACACATTATGTAATACACATGTGTGTGTATTACATTATTTATTTCTATTAAGTTTTACATTCTCAAGAAAAAATAGTCACACTACTTATTTTTCAGTTTAATTTACAATGGGGCAATTAAGTACAAAATTAACTTTTACAAACATTATTAGTATAATAAATTGTACACAATTTAAAAAATACATAAATATTTTATACAAGTTAATATTTATTTTTGAATATTAATATGCATTTTTGGAGTTACAGGAAGATAAAGACATATTTGCAGATTATTTAAATATTTAGATATCAATGAAACTATGAATGAAATTAAAATTAAATGCAAGATTATACAAAAAACATTTATTCAATTTTTAATACAAAAATAAATTAAATAAAAATATGTATGCAGAAATTCTTAAGTTTATGGTGTCAAATTAATATTGGAGCTTAATTTTTTTAATTGACAGTTTAATAAAACAAAATAAGAATGGTATTAAAATAAGAATAAAAAAGATAATATGGATTTTAATACAATGTATTTTGCAAAATTTAGATCTTGATCGAATATAGTAAAATTGATCTTGCATAACTGACATCAATGAATCCACTATCCACAGATAAAAATATTTTATACTCAGGTCTTGCTTATGACCACAGTAAAGCTTTGAGCGTTGTTCTTCTCCTAAAGACCTCTTCACCTAATTCGAAAAAATTAACATAATAACTAAAATTTCTATAATATTTGTATTCTCTCTTTAATGTCTATATAAAGTTTAGTAACAAAATTTTATATGAACAATACTTCAAAAAATAAAGCTGCAAGGAATCAGATATCTACGTAATTATATATAGTATTAAAATCATACTCAGCCTAAAACATACTATCATCCTGAATTCTCACATATTTATTTCATATTATAGGACAAGTTTTTGAATATATGATAATATTCTAGGAGCATAGAATGCAAGATATTTACTTGGAAAACAGTCATCCTCTGGATATCAAATTCCAAATCTATCTATAATAGTAACTGATGTTCGTAAATTAATGATTATCCAGTAGTCTTTAAAAAAATTGTTTTATAAGAATGTGATAAATTATTGATACACAATGAAACAAATACAAAATAATTTGATTTTTTCTTTGTTGTGAAATAGATATAGCCCCCATCATAATTTACAAAAAGAATTGTTAAACATTAAATAAAAATATATATATACATACATACATACATAAATAAATTTATTTTTAATGTTAATGAATTTTTGAATCAATCAAATAGAACTAAAAAACAAATAAAGAACTCCATGTTTCAAATTTGCTTTTGCTAATTTTGTTTTTTAATTTTTTCTTCGCTGCTGACAATGACAACCATAAAATACGAATATAAATTATATTTCCATTGATAAAATTTTTAGTTGGAAATTCTAAAATATACGAATTAATAGTACATTTTGATACATACAATTTTGTTTTCGTTCTATCAACGAATGCTTTTACTTAGTAACAATCAAATCAAAAATTGACAGTGGAATTTTAATAAAAAAATAGATATTGTCAGTGAAATTTTTTTTAATAAGGGCAATACATACTGTCAAGTAATATTCTGTAAATTAATATTTGCTTTATATTTTATTAACATTTAAATTAAAAAGCTTCGAATTTTATTTATGAAAAAATTTATTCTTATTCATTGGTAAAATTTTGTATTTGATATTAATCGCATTTTCAATTCAATACAATAAACTATATTAAATAATATTTCTATAATATACATTGGATATTTAAATCAACGAGAAAATTAATAATCATATTCAAGCAGTTTCGAAAGTAAAAGAATTCAAAAATGCATTCATTATAATTCACCATTAAATTTATAATAAATTAAATTTTGGCAGAAAAAGTATTTGAAATAAAAAGTAAAATTTCTAAACACATTTTCATATTATTAAACATTATCAATTAATCAGTCATTTCAAATATTATAAACATTGCATAATTATAAATTGAATAGAATTCATTTATTTACACTTTCGAAAACGAAAGGTTATATCATGGTGAAAAATCACGAATACGGAGAATTGATTTAGTCATTCAATAATTATGAGGAATAAAGACTTACCGTAATGTTCCTGCGCTCCTTCTTGTCAAATTATATATTTTTTAATTCAAATAAATCGCTTTTACAAAATGAAGCTTTAAATTCCTCCATTTTTAACGAAACTAAACCGAAAGCATAGAGCCACGTGATGGTTTAATCCAATCAGAGTACATCACATTTGCTTTGTGCCATAAACACATAAAAAAAAGAGTGAAAATTTCTTTGAATCGAGAATGGAGTGATTGAAAGAGAACTTCTCTATACCCAGTTAAGTACAAAAGGATTCATTTTGAATCTTTTTGGAGTTCAAAATATCCATCGCTCATCGAGTGGTGAAAAACCAGTCGATTTTTTTAAGATGTAGAAAGTTTATATACAAAATGTATATAAATTCGAATTGAGTAAAACTGAGTTCTCACCTGAGACAAAATGAAAGATAATATATTTGTAAAACTAGATTTGATTGATAATCAATACTGTTTGTTTCATGAGACGTAAAAATAAAGAACGGGTAAATTAAATGTTAAAGGACAGGTAGAACAATAAGACTAAAACAACAAGCTGGCTTTAAAGAAGTTAGAAGTTACTGTTTATAAATTTGCTATCTAAAAAAAGAATCTATAAGTTTGTTTCAAAAAGGGAACTATTACATCAGCTTAATGACTAAGAGTCATAGACAAGTAGAAAATATAAGAGTATAAAGGAATTCCAATCCTCAATTTTGCCCAGAGAAAATTTCTTACTTTATTGCCGAAGGACATGATAATAGTATCTGATGCATTATTCCACATCTCCTCAAAGGGAATTTTATCTTAATTAAAAAAATATATATCTTTTGTCTTTCTCTAAAAAGCCCTGTAAAGATTTGGATCAGAATCAAGCTAACCAGACTTCCGCTACATGGGAATACATAAACAAGTAAAAACTCTTTTTGACAAGAGATAATATATAAAATGTGTGTGTTGAAGGCTCATTTACACTTCCAAATATTTGGAATTAGAAATTAACAATTCCACATAAATATGATTTTAATTTTGCGAATAAAATCTTCTAGATGAAATGAAGAGTAGAATAATTAGTCTAAAAATACTCGATTTTGAAAGCGGTTCTGGTTTTTATGCTGTAAATGTGATTACTGAATAACTTGTAATTCAAATGAATTGGATACAGAATGTCAGGTATGTGCCTTAAACTGATCAGATATTTTGTATAATAAAGGGAATGGAGAAAATAAGACAAATTCTTTACAATGAATACAGAATAATGATATTTATAATGATTTAATAGATAGGAGAAATATAAGATACTGTCAGAGAATAAAAGAAAGGCCTTAGCCACAAATAGTTAATTTAAGTAATTTATTTTGTATGAAATAAAAGATATTTTTTGCTCCTGTTTCATACAGCAATATCTGAATAATTATCATAATTTTTTTTTCTTGAAAAGGAATTTTTAAATAAAATACAAAATCTCTGAAAATGTTAGTAACACAGGTTACGAGGGAATTTTCAAACTATCAGAATCCCCAGTTTCCTCATTTAAGTCATTTTCTTTTCATCAAATTTAATTTAAGTAAGGGCAAAATACCATAATTTGATGTTTCCCACAGAGTAACACATGGAAATCAAGTAAAAAGTATAATGTTTCTAATCCATTCGCTTATATTGCGATTTATCAATCAGAATCCGACTAGGTTTCTGATTGATAAATCGCAATATAAGTGAAAGGATTAGAAACATTATATTTTTTTACAGACTGGGTTTCTGATTGATTATTTGGTATCAATCAGAAACCTAGTCGGTTTTTTGTCAATAAAAGGAGATCCAATAAGGTAATCTGTAGCTAATAATGGAATATAGTGCAGTCTCATTTGAATGTTTGGGAGCAATAAAGTCACAGATACAAATATATCACAACTATAGTCCAGATTACTTGTTATAAATGATTAAACAGTGTGAAGTAATTGAATAACTTTTGAGCTATCCATGAGTTACTTGTGATAACTTTTAGAATGCCAAATTTTTATTGGGTGGGTTTTACTTCCTTTCAATATAATATTTAAAAGTTAAGTTATTGATGAAGTAATTGCTCAAAATACTCGTGCAGTTAAACTATACTATAAGTAAAGAATTTATGAAGTTAGAATGCAGAGAAAATATTTTGGATGAGAAATTTATAACTATACCCTTATTAGAATCACTTTTGAGTTTCTGAGCCGTGGTTACATAGTGGTTTGGGTATCAACCTTCCATCCGGAAACCTGGGTTCAATTCCCAATACCGCCAAAGACCCACCGAGTACATGTGATAAATGTGCTCATTAAATCTGTGGAATCGAAAGTCCTGTGGTCAGTCGTTAAGCAGTTAGCTTGGGTGTAATGGTCTGGAGAAAATTTCCTCCTTTTCCAAATCAATGTCAAAATTGAGGGAGTGAATCCTTTGGTAGAGTCTATTGGAAGAATTTGGGGCAAAGTTGTGCTTTCACCTTCGTAGTGCTCTGGTTAAACGAAAGACACGCGCTCTGACTTTAATTCACATAGCGAGCTGGTCTTATCGAAGTGTCATAAGCAACAACTACACTTTTAAGTTTCTTATATCTTTACATCATTCTTCAAGTTTTAGAAGAGAAGTTTGAATTTTATCACGACTTTTCGATGACGAATGAGCTTCTAGGAAGATTATGTTGTCTGTTGAATCCTAAAAAATGAGATTGTATCAATATATAGACCATTAAAAGGGAAGTAAACGTCATCATAGTCCCAGAAATGTCTTTTATCTTTAAAAAAAATTGTGTGGAGGATACAAACATAAACATTCAATTTTAAATATTGCACTTTTGTCTTAAAGTGATGCATTCAAAAATTCTTACGGAAAATAATAAATAAAGTTTACTGTATGAATATAAATTTTCAGAATTTACGACTCATAATTGTGATATGCTTAAAGATTTAACTCAAAGATACTCAAAAATATTGCGAAATAAAATCGTTTTGCTTTCTTTTGCAGTCGTGTGTATTTAAACTCCTTTCTTATTTAAAGCAATTTATATAAGTCGTCTTACATTATATTTTATTATGGCTTATGTTTTATAAATAGAACTGTGGATTTTTTATTTATTCTTAATAAAAACGAGTATTAAAAATGCTTGACGATAAAGTGTTGAGTCCAAATATAAATGTTGGAGCATTTCAACCAATACAGCAAGTACATAGGTTACCATAATTTTATTTACGTATCTAATGGGAAAAGAATACCTAATCTGAAACAGGATGATGGAAGAAAAAAAAAAGTAAAATAATTGTTCCTTATTTTCCCTATCATTATATTTATTTCATCAATGGCAGAGTCATTCATTAATTAGAGTATTAGTGCACGTGAAAAGTTACACATTAATGAATTACTTAATAACAATGTTAATTACAATTAATTAGCCCAGTCGACAAATGAATTGGGACTTTCTTCGATTAACGAATCAATTTCGGAAAAAAGATGACTAGCCAAATGTGTTAAAACGTTGTTACGCATTCTCAGTGGTGGCATTAACCAGATGAAATCATCAGTTTGAGTAAACATTTATCTAAAATCAGCAAGGTCAATTTTGCAAAATTTTACTTATCTCAGAGTTATCTTTTTTTTTTTTTCAGAAAAGTGTCGCAGTTTTATTGATTCTCATAACTGCAATGCTTGCGAAATTCATAAATCAATACAATACACACAATTGAATTCTATATTTACAGAAAAAGCAGTGTTTTTATTCACTGATATTTTATACGCCTGTGTATATCTAAATTATAAAACTTTGGAAGTGTAAGTTCTACAGTGCCGTAGAAAAAATTGTCGCCGGGCCTTTGTATTCGTTTTCTTAGAAAAAGCTGAGGGCAGATAGTATCCTGAATTGAAATCTTTGCATGAAAAATCAGGATAAAATGTGAAATGTGCATAAAATATAATTAAAAATTCTTAATAGTAGAAAAATATATAAGAAAATGAATAAATAAATTAATTGATAAAAATTCGGAGAATGGCATTCTCTGAATTATTATAATAAGTAAAATAAATTATATTTCGAAATTCATTTATAAAAATAATTTAAAAGAATTTATTCTGTATTTTTATAGGAATAAATTTAAGAAAATAAGTCTTCCCTCAGATATATAACATAAGATTTATTGAACTATAAAATATTAAAAAAATTGAGCCAAAGAATTCCTAAGCTGTTTATTTATTTGAATATATAATTATTGAATTATACATTTAATTTTAAGTTAAAAATAAAAATATATAGTTTTATATAGATTCTGATTATTTTTATTTCATAATATTAAAATTCTTAAATTATATTTCATATTCTTAAAATCTTGATTAGAACGCTTTTAAGAAAGGGCTTAAACTAGTTGTATTAAACACATTGTCTCATCACGGAAATCATATTCATTAAAAAATTTAAAAAAAATTATTTTTTAAATTTATGTATAAGATAGTTCTAATTTCAACAGTATTTTTTCTTGTATGATAATTTTGCATTCTTATTTAAATGTTAGACTTTCTCTCTACTAAATCTCCAAAAGTATATATTTGGAAGCTTTTATCTAAAGTTAATATACATGCGTCTCTTTATCAATACTTTTATCTCTCTAAATTAAAAATGGACTCGTATCTTTTATTCTCTCAATACTCTCTTCAAATATAACATATGGGCTGTTTAGTTATTTCATCTTGGTAAATAACCACTGAAAGTGTTTGTGTCGAGTACCTCGCTAACAACCCAAATAATATTTGAACTGAACTGAACTAGCAATGAGCCTTGAAGTGAACTAAAGTGAGTTGCACTTAAGCGTTATAAGACTCAGATGCGAATTGTTAAACTGGCTTTTCTACGCGTTATTGTTTTGTATTTCATGAAATGTTTGCTCTACTTTATAATTCAATTTAATTAATAATTATTGAACATTTACATCACCTCGGCAAGTTAGTTTCATCTCATAAATAAGTATTTTGGGACATTAAATGTGCTTGTTAAAATTGAAATAATGCTTCCATTAAATTCCTCATCCATATTTCTTAAACTATTTAAATTTTTACAGAAGTTATGAAATATTGAGCGTAAGTTTTAATATTTTATCATTACATTTGTTAAGACCTTTTCATAGATTTGCTTTCATTACAAACATCGAAAGCTTAGAGGTGAAATTGGAGGTCGTAATACTCAATGGTTCGTGCCTATACCTTCTTGTGAGTTAGTAGAATTATTTTGTAAATGCTACGCACACACTAATCTTCAATATATCCATAAAACTTTCTTCATATCATTGGTGAATATACAAGCTGATGTAGATAATATCCACCAATACTTATTTGTTGATGTATATTACAATTTTTCAGCAACTGATTTCTTGCACATCATGCATAAATAATCAATCCTCTAACAGATGTACTACAATCTTCATGAAAACCAACTATATTATAACATTTGTAACAGATTTTTAATTATAGACACCTCTCAACATTCCAAAACGGTACTACAATAATCATTATAAGCATTTATTCAACCATAGTTTTCAATTACCATTATTAATAAACATTTGAAAGATATTACAAGAGTAATTAAATTGTCGTCATGATAAGCATACAAGATTAAATGAAGAAACCTTAATTCTCATTCCTTTATTTAGATTATAGCATCTTCTCCTCCTCAAGTTCATGGAGTATCCATTAATATACCCCCAAACGTACTGTAATCAACTCCTGTTGCAGTCCTAGAACTACAGCACCACAGATTTTTAATCACCGTAATCCATCAATATTCTAATATTCCAGTATAGCTGTTTAAAGTCCTCAAGACAAGCGTCCATGCAGTTACAGTAAAAAAATAAAAAATATCGTTCATATATTCCCATCATCCTTTCAACAGAAGTACATGATTCATCATAACAAATGTTGTTGTTATGGCTAACATATTTTCAACGATCATAGAAATCTTATGATTCAGAATTCCTCTATGCAACAGTATATGTTGTCCTCGAACACATAAAGAATGTGTACTCAAAATAAAAGTAAGGGTTTGCTTTTCTTAAATATTGCAGAGAAGCTCTCCATCCATTTTATACATTTAATCACTGAATTTAAGTACAAGGCTTTTAATCTTAAAGTCATATTTAGAATTATATAATGAAATTCCTGTCTTCAAACGACTGTCTGTTCATTCTTTCATAGGAACTTTATACCAAAATAATAAAAAAAATCCGTTTCGCTAAAACAAGGAAATCACAAAATTCCCTGCTAAAATTGCACATTTTGCACCAAATTGAACGTACGCCGTGTACCAGAAGGTGATACGAAGGCATACGTTTCATTTGGGATTTTGATAAATGTAAAAATGCCTGACAAATTTTGGGAGAGTTAAAAATTACACAATTAGTTTTTTTTTTTAATTCAAGAGAGAGAGAGAGAGAGACACTACTCAAAATGATATTTTCATATAACTCCTAGACGTTTAAGTGGACCCTTTTGTTTGACCTTAGTTTTCTGAGGTTTATTTCTAGTTTCTTTTTTTCAGGTAAAGCATTATTTTTTACTGATCTTTATATTTAGGAGCTGCCTAGAAAATATGCTTTTTAAATTTAACATTTTGGATGAGTAGGCTGTAAAATTATGGATTGTTCTACATTATAATTGGAGAAAAATCTACAAAGAGATTTTTTGAGGTTTTTTGTGTATGGAAAATCTCAAGTTCACCACTGAAATTAGTGATGAATGTTGTCTTTCTGTTTTCTCATTGTAACTCTCAAGAGGCGAGTATTTGTGCACTTCCGGAATTTAAATATTTCGCGACAACTGAATGAAGCCTTCTATCTGTGAAAAATCATTTTAGAAGACATATATGTCATATATAGATACCCGATAATTTTTCAACCCTTAATTTATCTACTAAACTGTGTTAGACGAAGAGTCACAGAACTGAGCGCGTCTTAGTAATAGAAACACGTTCTTTAGAATGAAATAACACGTTCTTTAGACAGAAAAGGGATAAGTACTGCATTTCTACTTTTCGTGTTCGAATATCTCGGGAAATCTTCAGGGAATATCACCGATTTTCTCACTTGAGACATATGAATACGACCTATTATCCATGAAAAACTCTCAGCAGCGATAATGAATTCTCTGTGGATGAGTAAATAAATTCTTATAAAAACTTTCAACTGTTGAATTAAACATTTCTTGATGTCGTAGGAAGAACACTTGTACACAAAATACATAATAGGAATTAGAATAATACTTTAAGCAATACTTTAGCATCGAATCGAACATTCCAATGACTTTAAAATGCTGTAACGATTGTAAGAATGAAAATTCTTCTTATTGGAATTAATCTGTCATAACTGTCAAAGTCTGCAAGTGCGATGAAAGATTTGAGATTAAATATTGCAATATATAAATTCCAAAGTATTGCCTTTAAATTAATTATTGAAAAAATTTTCGAACTATAAAATAAATTAGGTGCTTAATAATAGAGTATTCTTCATCTTGCTCTATCTTATGTAAATATAATGGCGTTTTTTTTTGTGTTATCTCTTGATAATCTATTTTACATTGTACAAAATGGTAATTATTTGTGTTATTTAAGAGAATCAATAATATTATTTGCTTTTAAATTACAGTTTCCTAAAAAGATAAAAAAAAAAAAAAAAAAAACAGTTGAGTAAATAATACTTACGACAAAATTTATTGGCGATGTATTCATAAATATCTTGCAAACTTGTTTCTGCATTATTCATCAAAGGTAATGAGAGAGAAACATTTTTTAAATTCAATTTTAAATCTTTTCCTCACGTAAGAAATTACTGCGTAAGTAACATGTACGAAAGTTAACGCATTGCAACATGGATTAAAATTAATAAAACTGTTAACTTTTTATTTGTCAATAAAAAATTAATAAATTAAGGTAATAATTTAGAGTAAAACATTATTTCTAGGGATATGTGATTTGTTCAAATGAAAAATGAAGCCATTTCATTACTTATGTCTTCAGTAAGACAGTTTTCTGAAAAACAATAGTATATTTATTTGATACATTTTATTTTCATTCCTACTGATGGAATGATGAAAGTTTTTACTTTTTTTCCAATTTTTAATGTTAATCAAATGTTTTTTATGCATTCTAATATTTAATGACTTTTTAAAATTTACATCCATTTTAATTTTCTAATTGATATCTTCTTAGATTCAATTCACTTATTTTCGCCATGATATTCGCTTTTCGTCAACAACATTTTTTTTCTCCTTCAATCCTTTCACACTTAACTAATGCACGCTTCTCTCATTTCTTCAACTCAATATACTTTTCACAGAACGTTTTTCCTAAATATTTATCCTTTCTTAGAACTCTGTTTAGTACAAGTGTATAGAATGTTTTCTTTAAAAGCCATTTTTTTCTACTTTACATCTGTATTTACAATCGATTTTCATCCTTTTCGCCGAATGCATTAGAATATAATCCGAGACATTTTTTTATTTGATAACATTTTTACTTGCTTGTCTATATTTTCAAACGCGACTTTTACTTTATGTTTCTAACAAAAGTTGAAATGCAGATATTAAGCAATTAATTAATTAAATGCAGGGAAGATCTTGCTTCAATAATTTAATAAGTTCCATGCAGATTTTTCAAGGCTAATGTTTTATTTAAGTGTACAGAAGTCTTAAAATTTCAGCAAAAAAAAAAATCTTGATTGCTATATTGATGAATATAAAATTGCAAAACAAATGCATAAGAAAAATATTTTATTAAACTTTTGATAACATAATTTCAAATAGCGTACGTAAACTTTTTACTTGTGGACAGCATAAATATTTAAGTTAAAAAAGCGTAAATAAATCAATAAAAATAAATTTTTAGTTTTTTTATGAATTTAATAAAAACATAAATTTTGAGGTTGATTGATCAGAAATTTGAATAATTTTAAGATTGATTACGGTCGCAATTAAGGATTGGAAGAAATTACAAATTATGAAGTTAAAAAAGATATAAAATTTCGTATGGAGACAAAAGTTTAACTCTATCCGCAAGTTATTTACTTAAATATTTATTATTATTTGAAAAGCATTGAGAATATGTGTCACAAGACTGACAGTTATTGGCAAAATGCTTATTATCATGATATGAAATCGACTTTCGAATTACCATTTTGGATGGATTTAAAAAAAAATGGTTAAAAGAGAAATGAATGTTATAACGATAAATTTTACTAAAGCAAGAGGTTTACCGTGTTATAAACTGCTTTATGCTGGGGTTTTTTTTTTTTTTTTTTGCTATGGTTACGAATTTATTTTCTAAATGTTCACCTCGAATAAGAAGTTCCTCTGTAAATAAAAATAAAAGTTAATAAAAAAGCTCAATAAATTAAAATTACTATAATGAATTAAATATATTTCCTTTAAGAAAAATAAGTAAATGGTTTTCCTGTGATTTTAAAACAGTGAATATATAGAAATTAAGGTATTAGTATTTGTTTGCTTATCAAGGAAAAAGATTCAAGCTATTGCTTTTTTTCTATAGAACTCTTGCAAAATTAATCTATGATAACCATGCTCAAAATTTAATATAAAAGGTATGGCATAAATTAAAACCAAATACTAACGTAACTGACACCAATTTATACCATATCTTGTTTTATATATATATATAAAATTAGATTGCAAATGGGAGAGTATAAGAAAGTCTGCCTACAATTAAAAAAAGGTGAAAACCATTTTAAAAGTAAAAAGAAAAGCGTTTCTCGTGAATTTTCTTCACTTTCTAATTTGAGACATGGGATATGCATATGCTTTTTAATCACAAATGTTATGCTTCATAAACAGAATCATAAACATCTTATTATTCCAAATTTGAAGGATAATTTCAAATTTTATGTATAAATATTGTAACAAAATTTCAAAAATAGAGATTGTCTTAACTGAAAATATACCAAAAGACAAATTTTAGACACACCGAAGATGAAATAATATGTTTTTTCCTAAACATTTGAACATATGTCCACAAAATGACGGCGCAGCTTGTCCTTATCTGGACCTTGCGCCATTAAGCCAAACCAACCAACCAACCACAAAATGAGATAATTAAGCAGATCTTAAAGAAATTGAGATATCATGAAAATACATTTTCCAAATGGTTAAGTTTTATGTATATACAAGATAAAATTCAATAATTTTTATCAAAAAACCCGTTTCAATTATTAATAATTTTAAAAATTCAGCTCACTATAATATAGATATGAAACTACACTTTTGGAGGAATATTTCCAATTTTTTCTCCCAGATTGTAGTATAAAAGAAGACAAATGCTGCTTTTTTTCTTTTTTATATACTTCAGTTTGAGTGCTTTCTCCTCTGAGGAGTTAAAATATTGTTTTTCTATAAATGAAAATGATTTACAGAACGCAAAGTGGATGGGCAAAATTCTCATATAAGCTACACTTTGTCAAATATGCCTTTAATTGATTTAATTAAAAATACATTTTCGGTATTCGTTAAAATATCTTTAATTTGATTGTCTGATTGTAGCCCTCAATTTTTCACCTATCGATTAAATAAGATTTCCACATTGTGTGTGTTTCTGTACTATTTATTCTCAGTAATGTTTCTGAAAAAGTTTTCTGCGAATACTACTTTGTGACATATTAATTACATAACCCACCTTTTTATTGATGAGTACTCTAACACAGAATAATAATTATATAATAAATATTTAAAAAAAATTCTTAATACTACGTATCTCCATTGCATGGTGCTTAAAAAAGTTTTAAAAAATAGAAATTTATGTCTTCTTTTAAATTTATTTGGTTGCTTAGAATAACTCAAATACTAGTATAAGTATAATCCTTAAAATAATGATTACAATGTAAATTACCTAAATATCCCTTAATGGGTATAAAATAATAGTTGGAATAAATGCGTAATTATAATGAGAAAGATTAAGCGCCCTTTTCCTAACTCATTAAAGTAAAATCAATCAAATCCAACGCTTGTATTCTGGTGTTTCCATATAATTTCTTTGCTTTTCCAAAAGCTAACATATCTTGCTAACATTATTTTATTAATTGTAGAATAATTGCTAATTGACTTTGTGCTGATTAATTAAAAAAATATTTGGTTACAATTTCATTCATCAGTACTTAAGGCTTCGTGTTGTCTCTCTCTTAGAAACTCTTGTAACTACAGATATTTTTCTAGAAAGTTTTTTTTATTATTTGATTTCATACTATATGCATGTTCCACTGAATTTCGCTCTTGTATTCCACTTTCTTTCTTTCTTTAAACATAAAATAATGTCTACAGAATATGAATTTCATACATCTGACGTGATATTTTGTGGCGCCATGGCAAAAACAAAAATCATTGTTGCTGAAGATACATATGTACAAGAAATTCAACATGATTTTCAGAGAAAATATTGAAAATAAAACCATCTCGATAATAATTAATAAAGATTTATCAGGCGAATACCGGAAGATTCAACTGTGCCAATCGAATAAAAACCGTTACCCATTGACAAAAATGTTTCCTTCAGAATAATGGATGGCAAATCTCAAGTCTAACGAACAACGTGAAATATTGGATTGTTCAGAAACTCATTTCATTTCTCCCACCTGGATCAGCTTTTTGCTCGTAAAAACCAACCACTTTATGAGTGTGAAATCGTGCTACTACCAGAAAGATGGTAAAAGCTATTGGACAAGAATGGACAATATGAAATGCAATACGATATTTTTTCGGTATACGTTTTTCATTTTCATTAATAACGAAATTACTTTCCGAACAACCCAATAGACTCCTGACATTGCATGATAGATAAAAGAGCAACTTTCAGCTGCTGTGAAATTAAGACATCCACCAAGTATATTGGAGGAATGTTAAGGGAGTAGGTATTTGGTCGCATTTACTCCTCCACACACCCCTAAATATAAACTCAAACACCTATTTCAGTAATACTTCTGTTGTTAAAAATGTTTCCTCGGGCTATGTTAGGTCAACTGAGCTTTTCATTCTTTCATCGGGCCAATAAAACTGTGTACTAATCATCAAGCTTGGGAATTAAATACTGAGAGTTTCGCGTTAGGCTGACCACTTAATCGGGATATATACTTCGCACCCCACTGGCCCTCGGTCACGTGAACAGTTATGGGTACTATAGGCCTTGCCTACGAGCTATCGTACCACGGAGTTTAGTTGAAATGCAATGACACTGCAATAGATATAGAAACATATTTAAGAATTCTATAAATTGTACATTTTTATTTATATTTCAGAAAAACATACAGTTAGAAAAATAATCCTTACTTAATAATGCTTAGTGACGACAATTCAACAATATAGTTTAAACACATTTATCGTAAGCAATTGCCCTAAAGAATTTTGGATAACTTAATGAAAAAAAAATACACAGGTGTGCAAAAATTAAGGACGAAACGGTTTTTCTAGTGCAGCGTCGCTCAGCAGAGTTCCAAATCGATAAAAATCGTACCAGAACATCCTCCAGATGTAAGAATATGCGAAAAGTTAAAAAAAAAAAAAAAAAAAAAAAAAAAACTGTCCAATAAAAATTCCAAATGAATAAAAAGGGACCTTATTGAAAAATGAGCATAGAGCAGAATGACGCAGATGGCCGAAATATCCATGTGACAGCTCTCTAGCAAGAAGCATCCAGCTTTTAGTAGGAGATATGATCTCCTCTGACTGCTGTGCACGATTGACATCGTTTGCTCATACTGAGTATGAGGTTGTGATTAAGTTGTTGAGGTACTGCTGCCCATTCTTCTTGTAGCGCCAATCGCAACTCCAAAATTGTTACTGGCGGTTGGTGACGTGCCGCCAAGCGTCTTCCAAGAAAATCCCACAAGTGTTCGAGTGCATTTTGATCCGGGAACCTTGCCAGCCAATCCATGCGTTCAATATCCTCCCTTTCCAACAGGTCTTCGACAGCCTCTGTGCGATGAGGTGGAGCATTGTCGTCCATGAAGAGGAACTGGGGACCCATAGCACCTCTAAAGAGACACATATAAGGAAGGAGAATATCATAACAATAACGGGACCCGGTGACTGAAATCCCATGGACGACATGAAGATCAGTACGGGTATCAAGCAGGGTGCCTCCCCAAATGAGAACACCGCGACCTCGAAACCGGTATCTTTCGACGATGTTATTGTGTGTTCCCCGCTCTCTCCAGATGTGTATGTGTCCAGAATCGGTAGTAAGACTAAATCTGCTCTCGTTCGTAAAGAGTACTCGATCCCATTGCTGATCCGTCCAGTTCTGGTGCTCTCGGCACCACACAAAGTGCCTTCTCCGATGGGCAGATGTTAATGGTACATAACGTACAGGTCGTCATGCGAATAGGCCACCATTGTGCAGCCTCCTGGCGACTGTAAACCGTGATATCGGTCGTCCAGTTGTCTGTTGGAGATTTCTCGCGATTTCTCCAGTCGTCTGCCGCCTGTTCTTTCTTGCCTGTAGGACCATATACCGGTCGTCGACTGCCGTGGTTGCTAGTGGACGACCACTGCTGAATCTTCGGACAACTGTTCCTGTAGTTTGAAATGCTCTCCATATTCGTGAAACGATGCTGTGAGCGATTCCAAACTCCGCAGTCACACTTGTCACACTTCAACCTTCCTCAATCTTCCCAATGATTCGTCCTCACGTAAGGTCGTCTCGATGTCGTCTACGAGGTTGCCTGTTCATTATTTCACACTGATTAAGCCGTACTACCTCGTTTAAACTGATATACGCCGTGCAATAGCTTTCACAGAAACGATGAGCGTATACCGCCAGCCTGCTTTATACCTCTCCGACATTTCCCTTTTACGTCATATTGCGTAATTTGAGTATGCCCTTGCGTACCTGACCGTAGTTGATCTTCTGATTGGTCTTTCGGTCCGATCTACCTGTTTATTCCGCTAATGTGCTAACTTTTCCATTTCGTCCTTAATTTTTGTACACCAGTGTATATATATTGTATTGATATATGAAATAAAATTGACATAAGCATATAATAAACGCATTATATATATATATATATATATATATATATATATATATATATATATATATATATATATATATATATATATATATATATATATATATATATATATATATATATAGTTAAAAGTAAAATTATTCCATAAAATGAAATTATCACTCTATCCAAAATTTTTCAAGCGAACATTTTTTTTATTTTTAGAAAATTAAAACATGATTATATGAATAATTATATTATTATAGTCTTTCAGAAAAGTAAATCCTACTTTAACAATTTTTATGAATAAAATGAGCTTCTATTACTGATGAATTTATATGATTATTCAAATTTACAAAGAGATAAATTAGACTCAATTTGATAAAACTTTGACATTATATAACTGTGTGAAGATCAAGATTATTTTACTTGAGGAAAAGTGAAGTGTTTCATTTAAAAATAAATTTGTATTGAAAAAAAAAAAAAACTAAAATTGTGCGTAAGTCAGAAGATTTTATTAATGTATGCAGGGCAATTTCTTTTAACAAAAAAAAAAAAAGTGAACTGCATAACGAAGGAGAAGGAGAGTTTTCCAAGCAGAAAAAAATCCAATAAAAAAATTTGGATTATCTCCCTTGAAGAGAGATTCGAGCTTCTAAGGATAACAGAAAAGCTGGATTTCAGTATCAATGGTTGAAATTTTTTAATTCAAACAATTTTTTTTCAATATCAGTTTTAAATACAATTTTAAAAATTTTTCATATTTCATTTGTTTCTGTACAGTAAAGCAGGTTTGCAGATTTTCGATATTTTAAAAGTATTGTAAAAGTTCTAAGAAATTCAAGTCATTTGAAATCAATTTCCAGTTACTTGAATTAGTTGATTAAGTAAATAGATTTAGGCAAAGTTTGGTATATCATTTAAAACAAATAATTGTTTGTTTTAAAACTATTTTATCACCACTAACACATTTCTTGTATATTTTCTAGCAAGAAAGAAGAAAATATTAGTAAAAGAAACAAAATTAATATGATATAAAATATTTCTAATGAAAGCTATAAAAATAAAACAATTGGATATTATCAGCAGATAAAGAAGCTGATTTGTTATTTTTCATGATTATAAAGTTTTGCAAAATTTCCTCTGTAAAAAAAAAAAAAAAAAAAAAGAAAAGAAAAGAAAAGAGGCAAAGTTACTTTTGATTTTTTTAACCCAAGACAGACGCCTAAATATGAATAACAAAGTGGCAGCCCCAAAAATATATTAGTTAAAGCGCTGAAAATACCAAGGTTACGAAGAATGAAAGTTTATCGCCAATATAAATCGCCCAAATTTTTTGCCAAGCCTAGGGTTACCCGTAACTATATCGAGCCCACACAAAATACCTGATGAATTTCTGATAGCAATTACATAAATAAGAAGAAAACTAATAGAAAATATGGTCAAGGAGTCCTTTTCTTTGACTAAGGATCTTACAATTCGAAGAGCTTTCACCTTGTAAATGAAGCATCCTTTATGTAGTAGATGCTAAAATGAATTTGAAAGTTGCGGGAAACGAAACAATTAGATCTCCAAATAGTAGAAAACCATTTATTGAAGCAATAAATAGTTTTATTTTGATTGATGAATTCTAAGAGTATGAAAAATGGAAATTCGTTCTAGAGGCAGAGGTTATATGACACTTAATGTGAAATAGATTGAAAATATGAGTAATCCCTTACCGTAACTCATCAAAGAATAAGAGTGCCGAGCCAGAACTTTTAATCACTTGAGGTCTGATCTATTTTGCTTTTCATATTCTTTGAAAGCATTGCTGACAGATTTTCCCTACTCTTGTCAAAAGATATAAACAAACCATAAATCTCTTCCACACCCCGCAAAGATCTTTACTTAATACTTGAATATTCTCACATCATTCTACATCATTAATTCCTATCCAATTTGAACCCTTTCACCCCAAAATGCGTTGTCTTCCCTCCTATACTTTAACCTGGGCATTTTACCAGGATTTTAATTTGTTCTTTTTCTCTAATAATTAATAGATATCAATAGTTGAATTTCAATTTCTTTCTTTGGAAAAAAATTTCTGATTTTTTTACTTTACACCGATATAACAGTATCGGTATAAATGAGTAATCAGAATTATACATCGAAAAGATAATTTCCGACAATATAATTGAAAAACGATTGATTCATGTGTCCTCCTTTTCTTTATTTTTCAAACGCCCCACAATTCAAGCGAGAATATATATTTTTTGTCTTCATATTAAAATTCTTCATTAAAAATTTCGGAAATAATTAACTAGATGATTTTACATCTAGTTATTTATTTCCGTCAAGAACGGAAAACTGAAATCTGTTTTTTCTTTAAAGTCAATTCGGCACTCACTTAATTTATAGGTGAACTGGTTGATGCCATGAGAATGTTTCGAAGAATACTTACCCAGTTAGCTTTTAATAGTGAAATTTTAGGCTCCCCTTGATAAGAGTAACTTTAAAGAATTTAAGATTATAAGTCCTTTTCCAATATAATTTTGTTCAATGCTGAAACTATACTTTCAAGATAAACTTAAAAAGAGCAACTTGTTTTAGACGGTGTTGCATCTTTAAAGGAGTCTACGCGTTTATTTAGTTAACTGTATAGAGATAGATCTTAAAGCGTATGTGTGTGTGTGGAATATAAAATTTATATATTTTATAAATTCATTAAAATATGAAATTGAGAATCAACTTACCGCGAATACTTGGTACATTAATTAAAATATTCAAATGTAGTTTATATATATATATATATATATATATATATATATATATATATATATATATAATATAATATAATATAATATAATATAATATAAAAGCTGAGAGTATTAAGTAAAAATCTATTAAAATAAAATATAAAGAGAGATGAATATTCGATGAATTTATTAAAAGATACTAACGAAGAATTTAGAATCAATTTACATGAATAGTATTTGCCAAGACATGTACCGTTCATCAAGTGGTCCGGTTAGGCCTACACATGGTTTCATTTCGAATATGTCACATAGATTTTTTCCCTCATGAAAAGAGAGGCATCTAATGTGTCCACTTGCAAGCCTACTAATGATGGACTGAGCGAACTGTAATATCTTAAAGAGAGAATATATAAAACCAAAACGACTGTTTTCCCAATGACCCCAAATGATGTTGATCAATCAAAATGACCGTTAAGCTCAATCACCATGTGGATTCTCCAATATCAATCTCGCTACAGTTATGGCACTTCTTGATAGGTAGAATATTTACGAATAACACGAAAATGAAATGAAACACACACACATTTGTCTTGCGCAGTTTTTTCACATTAATATAATAAAACCGTTAGTTTATTTTACGATTTTTTTAACCGTAATCGATATTTTCCATTGTTATCTCTCTCGGAACTTAAACAAAATCGCCATGAAGAATGGTATATTTCTCTAAATACTTCTGTGATTCAATCCCTAAATAAATGCAAATGCAGTAATATATTCTATATATTAACAAAGAATTTCTAATATAAACGGTCTTTATAATTTTGTGATTATCATTTATGTATCTCCCACTATAAATGATCTCACTCATTATTTACAGTATAATTAATTTTTATACTAGTGTAATTTAATTTTTTTCGTATTATATAGTGCATTCAAGTAAAATAAAAAATTGCAAAGAAAATTTGTAGTTTTAAATTTGTCATTTTTGTTTAAATGAAAAGAAATAAAATTTTATTAAAAACGTTGCAGTCACTTTTTATAAGTGACGACAGAGCTTAAATGCTAAGCTTTCTTCGAATGTGATTGAATTTATTAGCTTTTGAAGTACTTACCTTTTTGAAATACTTTTCGAGCTTTGTAATCAATGAAATAAAATGCATTTTATTAATCATAAAGTGATTGTTTCTTTCGTTCCAGTTGAGATCATGATTACGCAACTTCACTACAATTCTCAGTGGTTTAAAATATCCATAACGTTAGATAACGTTTCATCTACGTCAGATCATATTGAGACGGCGTCATAAATCCGATTTGTCGACAAATATGCTGCCTGCCCTCATATTGCATTCGATAAAATCCTAACATATATACGCATTTGGCGTGGCTTTCAAAAATGTCACCAACTGAGAAATTAATGCGATTCATAACCGTCAGCTTACACGAGCGTTGCATAATAAAAATAAATAAAATAAATAAATAAAAAATTTTAATTAATTAAGAATCTCAAAATATAACTACATAATATCAATCCGAATCATAATGTCGCCAAAAACATCACGTTACGGATACTAGGATTCAGCCTTGCATTCTTCGACAGGCACCAAACAAAGCGAATTTTACCATCGAAAGTCTGAGAATACTGCCAAAGTATATAAGATAATGAAACAGGCACGGGT
This sequence comes from Latrodectus elegans, assembly GCA_030067965.1. Lineage (NCBI taxonomy): Eukaryota > Metazoa > Arthropoda > Arachnida > Araneae > Theridiidae > Latrodectus > Latrodectus elegans. Next base: position 109,969,415 of record CM057820.1, read on the forward strand.
GCTGTATAATCAAGTGTCTCAAATTTTGAATTTTTGGGCGACGACGAAATGTTGCTAAGATGATGTAATCCCGCACGAATATGTTGTAATTGTGACGTAAAGATTATTTAAAGTAATGAAAAAGAGCAATACAACTTGGAATTTATCTAAAATGTCAAGCAAATTTTAAAACACACTAAAAAATTCATACGAAGTTTCATCGCAAAAATTTCTCATAAAATGCGAAAATAGAACAAAATGTTCTAAATCTCGTCGCGATGACCTAAGCACTAGAGTTATCAAAATTGAATTTTCAACATAATTCTCATTGGTCTTCATATGTATGAAGTAATAAAAACCAGGTTGTCAGATAAAAAAGAAAATCCGCCAAATAAATCACCAAACTCAGAATTTGGTATCCTGGATTATACGGCACTTGTGCCATAAAACAATTTCTTATACACTAACAAAGCATCGGTTTGAGAAGCCGTTTTCCATTGATTCAAGTCATTAACACATTGGCAATAGAACAGAAAAGAAATCAAAGTGAAAAAGACAAGATAAAACATTTACATTGTGGTTTGTTTAAATCGGCAAGGTTGATATAAATTTTTAAAAATGTGATTCATTAATAAAGAATTAGTAGTTATATGACAGAAACAGTTTTGGAGTTTTATGCTCGTAGGCTTATAGCTCGCACTGAATAAGATTGAGTTTTTGGTGAAAATGTGCTTTGGGTCCCCTGCTTGGCGCATTTTCAAAAAGTCGCCAACTGGCGCGTTTTTGGATGTTGTCTAGCGGAGTTGAATGCTCCTAGAGACACTATGCAAAGACGGCGTTTCTATGGCGACGAATCCGAAATCCGTGTTTTTAACGAATTTCACCGTTGGTATGGCAACGAAAACAGAAACAATGGTTTTTTTACGAATTGTATAACAAAAAAGACAGGATTGTCACAAATAGTGCATTTAGGATGAAATAGTCAGGGTTACCATGCTTAACGAGTCTATCGCCCGTTTGGCGAGAAAGGGATACCCTAGCTAAAGATTAACCGAGTTTTTTCACAAAACTCGTCAAAAATTCAGAACAGCATTTTTTTTTTATTAATAGAGAATTCTTAAATAATAATTGCAATATTTGAAACAATCGCTTTTAAATCTTAAGACTAATGCCTTGCTTACGCCAACAGTAAAAGAATTTTCTTAACCTTTTATTCAACTTGTGTGGTTTATTTTTGCCAACCAAAACTATATTAAGCGTAGCTATTCAACTAGTTCATTATAAACCAATAATGAAAAGATATTTTTCTCTCAACATGATGATTTTCTCTAACATATCAGCCATAGAATTCGCTACCAATGATATTTATTTTAACCATCATTTTAGTCACATTTCTGCTTACGAGGGAGTTGACCCACACCAACAAATATTTATGCAGAAAGGTTAAATGTAACTCTATTCCAGAATGTTTGGAATTGAATAAAAGAACTCTCTCAGAATATTGTGCGGTCTTATCAAAGCATGATAAACTCTGACATATTAATAAAAATATTACGATACACAAATTTGTCTTCATAAAGAATCGCAAAACAAATTTTTGCTCACATGTTTCCATATGTATCTGAGAACTACTGTGATTTAATATTATTTTTTCTTGTATTATTTATATTATATCCCCAGATTTACATAGCAATTTTAATTATGAATCCTTGTTTATTCATTAGCCAATGTATTTTTGATTTAGTTTTCATTTAAGGACTATTATTGAGTTTCAATACGCATAACTTCACTCTCCAGCATGAAAAAAATATGAATGATTCAAGAAAACTTGAATACTTAATGATAACTTAATTCAACTTGAAATTTTATTTTAAAAAATTGACAAAGTCCCTTAAAATAATCATTCCTTAAAAACTCTTAGTGAAATATTTAAAATATGACCGGACAGACTTAGTTATATATAAATCTTTGTTTAGTTTATAAACATCTAATCTGTTGCTAGCTTTCTATATTGTTGCGTAATCATCACAACTGTATAATTCGAAGGAAATTTTAGCAATAATTGATGTACGCAAAATAAAAGGCGTGTAATTTTAGGATTAGACAAGAATTATTGAAAACGAATGAGATGTCAAATAATTAAGTATATTTGACAAGAAAATGAGGCAAAACGGATATAATACAACGTCATTTCCGTAAGATATAATCTACCAGATATGACGACATTATGACGGTGATCACATTGATGACATCAAAAAGATAGCAGATTATCTTACAATTTTGTATCCGTTTTTTTTAGATTTACATTGACTCTAATTTTAGCACTGCAATTTTGCTTTATATCATGAAAAAAGGAATTCTAAATATTTAGCGAAGTTCATTTTGGCTAGTTTGTGGTTCTGCAGTTGAATCTTGCATAAGAGGCTCTTATTCATCTGAAATTTTATTTACTATAAATTCTGAACCACTGCAATAATTCATATCAAGTAAGTTAGTTGAACAAATGAACTGAAAGTCAGAGCACAATCCATTTAATTTCTAATTAGATTACAACTTTTATTAATATAAATTTGAAATTTTTCATACAAATTTACATTTTTAAACACGTTAATACAGAAAATGCAATATTTTTTAAACCTCTGATTTAAAAATTCAAAGCTCTAACGAACTACTTACTAGCTCCTGACATTGGCCTAAAGTCACAATTTCATAATTCTCCTTTACGAATTAAAGTTTTGAAAAATCTTTTTGGAAACTCATTTCCATGCACTTTTCGCTTGACTTAAGTAATTTTTTTATCTCTTTTTTCTATTTTATGGTTAAGAGAAACTTGGATTAGTTTTTATTGGAGAATCTTAAGTCCTTGAAATTGGGGATAGTTAATTACACCGATGATAATGTGAAGTGATATATAAATATGAGAGAGAGAGAGAATATATTTTTTATTTTAAATATTAAGTTTATATAAAAGCACCCGAAAAAAAAAGAATATTTGATGAAAAATTTAACATGCATAAACTTCGTGCCAAATAAGTATTTTATAGCATAATATAAAAGGAGATTTAATGTAAACTGTTATTAAAGAACTTCGCGCGAAAAATAATGAGATTCCAGCTTACAAATGTGAACATATTTAACCGTTTCCATTTGTCTGAGTGGGCCTTACTTTGGATATTAAGCAATTAAGTATTTGGATATAAATGCTAACTATCTGTTTAAACACATAAAACTTCGAGATATATCTCGTTGCTCAAGTACGCCGATTCCCGGCTTTACTTCTTCAAGTCCTTTGTCACGAAAGTGATCACGACCTTTTTCTATTACTCAACAAGCAGATGATCAATTCGACAAAAAAACAAAAAAAAAGAAAAAAAAAAATACATATATATATATATTTTATAAAAGTAATTAAAAACCGTAAACTTCAATATTTCATTTGATTGGTGGATGCATGAAAATGCACTTTTTTATAGTTTATTTAATAATACTTCAACTTTCTTGCATGTAAATTCTGATATGTTTGGAAAAAATTGTGATAAAAATTTTTAAAATGCGAAGCTTGTAAAAGAAAGTTTAAGCAGTAATACATTTTCAAGTTTTGATGACAATACGATGAAATGAAATGCTTAGCTTATCCCCAATATGACATCAAACTTATTTTAGCCTCACAATTAAAAACTATTTAACACGCATACAGAAATGTATTTCCAAAAATGTATTCATCTCTAAATTTACATCTTACAAAGAAATTTTTAAGCGCCAATTGGTTGCTGAATACTTAGGATTCCCAACTCCTGAGCTGTGGGTCCCGGCTTCGAATCCCTGATCGGGCATGAATCATGGCTCACCCTATAAATAATTGGGTTTGTGATTGTAGTGCGTGGGTAATCCTACTCGCCTCCGTGACTTGGTTCACAGTTTGCTGACTGGGTAACGACAAATGAATAGCAGTTTCTGGCTTCGTTGTGTCGAAGGGTTAATCACAAAGTGGCCGTCGTTATTAAAGAAAAACTTTTTTAAGCAACCTCTACAAATGAGAGTTTTAGAAATAAAACACGCATGTTGTTCAGTGAACAGGAACTACAGGACATGACTGCATTCTTTCCAAGACATTGCAAAGAATATAATTCTGTCACCATTAGCCTTTCATATTTACTTTAAAATGTTAGCCTTCAATAAGTCTAACATTAGTTTTAGTTGTACAAAATTCTAAGAACTCTTGGCAAATACTTTTTTCTAAGTAAATTTTGTTTAATCTGGAATTTACTTTTTTCTTATTACAAGAGATTGGATAATTTTATATTTGAAATTAGAAAACTAAAGCTATTCAGTATTTACTAAGATGTATTTGCAAACTGACAGAATTGCGTCAATTTAATATTATACAATTTAAATACACAATGATTTAAAAATCAGTTACTTTTACAAATATTAAATTGCAACAAAATAAGATTATCGTAGTAAAAATCAGTTTTTGGTATGAATCAAGTGACAAATTTCAAGATAATGTAAGTAGACAAAAATGAAAGAAACTTTTTCTACATTAACATTTTATTTCATACACTATCAAAAATATATGTACACTAAAAATGTCTTAAACTTTGGTTAAATAATACAAAAGCATAAAATGAACATCAAAACGCACCTTTAAATGTGCTTTTTTTTATATATATAAAAACAGAATGCGATCAAGGAAAGAAACGCTATAGACAAACACAACATCACAATTCAAGCAGTCACCTTGTACGCACACAGTAACAAGTGCAACTCCGCTTTTCTTACAGGGGGGAAAAATTCCAACATTGATATAAAGATCTCGCACTTCGCAGTTCTGAAGGATTCGTTTAGAAACATACATAAATCTAACCATATGGGAGGGCTAAAAACTTTCTTAAATTGTTAACTTTAAGAAAAATTCTCTACAAGTGCACATTAAGCCTTACTTGGAATGTAAAACTCTAGGTTCGGCCTATATAACAAATTCGATGTGATTTCTTTTTAATCATATGCTAAGCCTTTTGAATTTTAGAAACGCGTGAATAGTTACAAATTCATTACGTTTAATAATAATCTCATACGATGATGTCATTTTGAATACCAGATATAAGGTAGGATATAGGAAAAAATTGATTAAGTTTTCAATTTAAAGACTAACCAAAATGTAAATCGGTTGATTTAAAAGGAAATGCTAATTTTTAGGCAAATTTAACTGGTTTTAAGCTAAGCGAATTGGAAGAAACTGTATAAGAAATTCACATTTAAATCAACTTTAAAGAAAATTTTAAGAAAAATACTTCAAACGCTAGAGAAATTTTTATGTAGAAAATGCTTCAGGCTAATTAGCATTTCATGCAAAGAAATGAAGTCACTGGCAGAATCAAAAAATAACTTACAGATTTTTTGTGATCTTTTAAAAAAGTATTTAAATTTATAAATTAAATAACAGTGACAAATAAAATGCGAAATAATTTCTACATTAGATTTAAACTTGATCAGTCTATGGACTTATTTTAAATCAAAAGAGAAATAATTTGAACAGAAGTAAACCGTTTAATTTAAAATAACTTTAAATATTTCAGTTTAATGATAAAAATTTACTAAATTTGCTGATCAACTTATTATAAAACAAATCTAGTGTTTCAAGCAATTCAAAAAAATTTTTCTTAACATCTAAATTTTGTATTTCAACTCATTAATATATTTCCGCAATTTCAGAAAGCTTAAAAAATACACAAATTCAATTTTTTTTTATATTTTAAGTATCCGCAGCTGTAAGCATTTCTCAAATTTGTAGAATCGCAGCTTGATACAAAAACAGTTAATAGCATTAAATGTCTGAAAATGCTTTTCATACATTCTCAACACACAACCGGAATTTAACATTCATAAAATTTAAAACAAATAAGTATAAATATAGAGAACTCAAATAATTTTATACATAGCTACATATTTACAAACAATATTTCACCTTTTTTAATGTTAACATAAATTGCAATAAGTTAAAACCGGGTACTAAAGAAGTGTAGATTGGGACCATTTGTAACAGAGAATTACTTCACTATATTCCGAGCAAGTATATCAAATTAGAATAATTTTTAAAAATTAATAAACTATTACAATTGAAAGAAAAAAAAGACATTTGATGAATTGCTTAGAGTGTACATAGATTGTGTAACACAAATGAATCTAGAAATAACCACATTCAACAATACCTAAAAATTGATTAAATTCTAAAATTCCATTCATATATTTGAATGATAAAACTGGGAGATTGTATCTCTACATGCATAATTTTAGTACATAAATTAAATAGGAGCCAAATGGTACCCAACCCATGAGTTTGCAGTCACATCACAGTTTTACTAATCAGTCTATAGAATAGACTATAGATTTAGCAAGTAAACAGTTGGCATGATTTTGTTTGCAATGATAAGGGAATGTAGTCCTATCAATAAATGCTAATTTTTAGTAGCATTAGTCAATCTTTTTAGCTTTACTGGGTGGAGAGATGTAGGTACCGTAGAAGAAGCGAGCGAACAGCAAGAAGTAAGAGGCATACATAAGCACAGCGTAATTGGCAATATCATCTGGTATCTGGCAGAATTCGCCCTTGTGTCTGGTGAGGTAACCGAAATAGCTGACAAAACAACCGACGAGCATCTGGAGGATCTGAGAGGAAGTGATGAGGATGGCCACAAAATGTGGCATCTTGATGCGCATGGCTCTTAGAGCGTAGTAAGAGTACATCATGGAATGAGCAAAGTAATTCATCACCACGTACCACCTGGCAGGGGCGATGTGCTCAGTGTAGCTGTACCAGGTGAACAAGAGAACAGTTATATGGTGGTACCAATGGAGGAAAATGAGCTGCTGCTTGCGGAGCACTATGAAGACCGTATCACCCAGTTCAGGAACTTTAGACAAGGCGAACATCCAAGTCCAAAAGCCACTCACTTTAACTTCCTCTATGAAGCTTGGGTTGCATACAGAGTGAGTGAATCCAAACTCCTTCAAAACGTGTGTCAGTTCTGGAAGAGTCCGGCAGAGTCCAAAGATTGAGAACGCCGCGAGGAAGACGTTCCATGCCGCGAGAGTTCTTCTCAACTCGAATCTTTTCCTGGATTGCATGTACGCTTGACCCCCAAAAATTAGCAACATGTAAATGCCAATGTAATAAAATGCTTGATGCCAATGAGCTATCATCCACTGTCGTTTCAGACTTTTGTCGAAATTTCGTTCAAAATCGAAAATGATCGAGTAGTTGGGGGACGACGGTGATTGCCGCATATCACTGATAAGTGATGGAATCTCCATTTTCTGGAAAAGAAAACCATTATTAAAATAACATGCATAAAAATATCAATTTTAGAATACAATTTTAAAATAATCAAACATGTGAAAACTAAGATTTTTTACGAATTAAAAAAGATTAAAATATGTAATGATCTTTTTTTGATTCAATGGCGATTTCTAGTTCTTTATGCATAACATGCCTTATTATTAAAAATTTCAATAAACTATATACACACAATATTTACCACGGAAAGTCTTAGTGATTGATGTTTTATTCTCACAGCAAATCAACTTAAGTTACTGAACACTATTTGCTTTAAAGAAAAAAAAGTGAAAATAAAAGTAAATCGAATCGCCCCAGGTGGTAGAGATTTCAAATGTCATCCATGGGGAATATTTTGAGGCAATGAATTAAATTCTACATAAGCTAAATCTAGTTCATTATACGAGTTCTCATTCTTAGTCATTTTTAAACAATGTTCAATTCGTATAGAAACTACTATTAAAAAGTGATTCTAAAGCTTACAGTTTCACACTCGAGAAGAGAGGTACTTGCAAGTTTTTCTAATAAACACGAGAACACGGTTCATTCAGTCACTAGTTCAATACTAAATTGAAAAAATCTCCGATAAGAAAGATTGTCAGATAAGGAAGCAAAAATGGTTCACAGGTCTATGAAACAATTAACGGAATGATTTTATTTTACAACTCAAACCCTCGACAACAATTGAAATTAAATTTCATATCCTCAAGAAAGAATTAGGTGCCTTAAGTATACAATTTCAAAAATATGCCTACATTAAATTTAAAATAAAGGAACACAGTTTGAAGAGCTTCAAGACTAACTAAAACCATCCAAATATAATATATATATATTCTTAATCATATATAACCATGTTATATTGGACCGATTGTAATTTCAAAATTTTTAGACTCTTATTGAAAATGAAATTTTTAAGAAAAAAAATTGAGAATTAAAATGCTAACTTATATTTTAGTCTAAATGTATCAATGAAAAACAATTTAATGAAAAAATTATGCTACAAACCACTACATAATTTCCAGATAGACGCAAAAAATAACAATTTAACTGAAAAAAAATCTTTATTAAATAAAAATTACCTGAACCAACTGATAATTAGTTTACCGCTCGTCCCGATAAGTTGCGAAAGTGAAATAGATTTTTATCAACTTTAAAATTTTCAAAAATATATAGGATATATTCTTTTAAACAAGTTTTTCTGTTTCTTACAAAAAGTAAGTCATTAATATTTTAATTATGTCACCAATATCAAAGTCTATTAACTGCGATTTTATAATGTTGGCTTGATTCTTTAAACACAGTGTGCGTAACTCCAGAAATGGGAGAAATGCACTTGAAAAATTCCTTTTACAACTCAACAGGAACTTAACTTTTTTTCTTCTCATTTGGTAGGTCAGCAGTCTTTGGAAACGGGTCGCACACAAGGAGAAAACGAGGCAAGCGGTATCACGCCACCGTCTGTTTGCCCAATAAACGGTCCGCAAATGAAAAACCCACAGGCAGCTCTCCAGTGCACAGCTTTCCTTTTACGCCGGAGAAAAAAGGTAAATGTAGAGCTTCCAGATTTCATTTCAATATTATTTTCAATTATATCCCATAAAATTGGGTCCATGAAAATTTAGGTCTTTTTTCTAAAGTTTTGAAATAAGTTTCAAATTTGAAATAAAATTTTTAGCTAATTTGAAGGTAGAAAAAACGGTATTTTTTTAATGGTTTTAATACAGCAATTTCTAACAGCATATTGAAATCTTGTATGCTAAACTTAGTTTTTCTTTTTTGTTAATCGCTCAATGTTTTTTGCTCAAGAGGGCTCATTAAGTTGGGGGCACAGTCAATTTTAGGGGTCACAATAAGGTCAGAGTTTGCCAATAAAACCATTTTTAACAGCAACAAATATTTAGAATTCCGAAATATCCCCGGCTAAGAATGAGCACAAAAGTATGAAGACCTTCAGAGCTAGAGAAAAATTTCAACGAGACTTCATTTAAAATATCACAAGCAAGCAAGGACTTTAGTGCAAGGAATTTCTGAATCTTCCTACATACAAATCTAGGTTCTCTCAATATACCCGAAAAACCGCAATATAAGTTACATGAATTTGAACTAAGTTTTTATGTATTTTGCTAGTGGAATAACAGTACACTATTTAATCAGAACACAACCTAAATAAGATGCTTTGTTAGATGAGAAATTATCTCTTTTTTCTTCTTTTCAACATACCAAGTGCTTTTATATGAAGAATTGAATGCCTAGTATATGATACTGCATATACTGATGTTGATTGTCAATTCCTGAATGACATTGACTAATATAAAGAAACATTAGTAAATTAAAAAATTATTAACTATTTTTATTATAGAACTTTTCTGAATCCTGTGCTAAGCATGAAAACAGTACATAATGCTAATGCAGTGCCATTGTTACTTATCAAAAGTTCTAAAAAGATTATTCCATTAATAAAATTTAAGCTAACTTATTTGAAATAAATTTTAATAAGCAATATTGAAACGAATTATAAATAAAAAAATAAAAAAGACTGTATAGCGGTGTTAATTTAAAGATCATAAAGGTGACTTTCATACGATAGTTTTTAAATCTATATCGGATGTATACTAAGGTATATCTCCTTCACTAAATTATCAGATTTGATATTTAATTTACAGTGATCTTTTTCTACTAAGTTGTTCAATTTCTGAATTAAAAAAAAATATATCGAGCATTTGTAATTCACTTAATAATTCTCAACATCTAAGCACATAAAAACAAATTCCTATTATGACGCATTATTTCACAGATTTGAGACAAAACAAATGACCGATCACTTAAAATCAGTTGATCGGCTCAAATTGCAATAGCAGAAGTGTTAAAGAAATATCTTTATTTTATTTTTTTTACAATATTAACCGTTAGTTACAATTCTCAAATTATTATCTCCATGTAACACTTGCATTTTTTTAAATATTTTATTTCTTTACAATGTATGCAAGACTCTTGAAATTCTTTTCTTGTTCAGTTCAACGTCTATTAATGACGTCCAGACAGACAAGAATTTTTCAGTTTTCAAGGCCGTTTTCCAATTCTATTCCATGAATGTTAAAATACCACTTAATTACGTGCATTGACAAATACATCGACAACAAAAGGTCTTCATAGTATTCGTAAATTGTCTTATTCAAGTCAGTATAGGCGTGATCCTCATAAAAGTGGGAAAGTCAGGAAAAGGAAACTTTGTGCATTTATAGTGTACAACTTTTCATGTACAGAAGAATAAGCCAAATAAGTATATACGCATGCGCAATTCAAGATTTGATTCTTAAACATTTTTTTGCACACGAAGATTAATTCAACAAGGGATTACATATTCCGACTACAAAGCTATTCATTAAGAAGCGAGCAAGCTCAAAGTAAGAAAATAACCGAACGCTGGAGAACTGAACATTTAGACTTCAGCTCAATTTTCAGAAGATTTTAATTACCTTTATATAATAATCATAAAACTAAATCCTTTTATTAAGGCAAATAAAAATTTTTACATAACAAAAAGCGAAAAGTCTATAGTAAAAATAAAATTTTTCGAAGCAAATCTACAGAAATTCATTTTTCAGGGGGAAAAAATTCCATACGAAAGCAATAAATGTTGTGAAATAAATTTCCATTGTCGCATTCTTTACAATACATTCAAACGATTATTTCAAATATCGAACAGAAAGTATATTTTCAAGTGAATAATTCACAGCAATAACAATGTCGCTGAAAAAATTACGTATGCAGTAGTTTCATGTAACAATAGTGACCTCAAAAGTCCGATGCATTAGATCATTTTTGGTAAAGAATAGGAAATTGCAGATTGTGTGGGCTGATACTTAGAATGTGTTTCCGTGGGATTTCATGACACACATATTCATGTTTCACTTCAAAACTGTCAAACAAAATTAGTAGAAATGACAAAATTTAAGAAGTTATTTATATTTAGATTCTGCTTAAAATTTCAAAATATGTCTCATGAAAATAAACGTGGTAAACCAAAATTCGAGTTTAATTTTTTTTTTGTGAAGGAAAGTCAGTTTATTTTGAACTATAACATCAGTCAAATTAAAATACAGGGGTCGTCACTATAAAACAGGTTCACTTTTTCCCCCTTTAAATATAATACGAAAATTTAAAATAAATTTATACATTTTGATTTGAAATTAAAAGGGCAAACTCTTTTATTTCAAAATTTACGTTTCCCAAGCAATTGTGATATGCATTTTTCCTTTATAATTCAACCATTAGTATTTTTAAAAAATAAAAATTTTTATTAATAAACATAAACAATATTTTTTTTTTATTATTCATGGTCTGTTTCCCTATAAATAATCATGATTCAATTTTTTAAAGTATTATATAAAATTTAGATCCCGATTTCGAAAGCAATAACCGTAACAAAGCAACTTGTATAATTAATACGAATAAAATGTATTAAAAATATTGAGTACAGCTAATGATTTGGTTTAACACTTTCTACTCACAACCAAATCATTAGCGACTGGAACTATCGGCATAAGCAGAATTTCGAACCGATAGAAATATTTATGATAGGACGCTTTTGTTTGTCGCTCAATGATCATATTTTGCACACGAGGGAATTGGACAGGGACCTATGATTCAAAGTATATTCCAAACCCCTGCAAACATCCAAAGTCAAAGTGAGATTCGAACCAACGAACTGATCAACTGAAGACAAGACCGCTAATCATTCGCCTACCAGCTTGGCCTTCGCGAGTTTGGGGTGAAACTTAAAAAGGTTCAATTGACAAAGTACATTGCGACATATGTGCTCATCAAATCTGTGGAATCGAAAGCTCTGCAGTGTGTCGTTGAGCAGTTACTGTGGGTGTAATGGTCTGGAGAAAATCTCTCCCCCCTCCAGACAAAAGTCAAGATTGAGGGAGTGGAAACCTCTGGTGGTGCCATCTATTAGAGGAACCTTAGAATGAAAACATGCTTTTAAGTTCATGGTGCACTGGTTAAACGAAAGCCGCATTTAATTTCGTAAACAACGTAAAATGAGCTTTCTATTCAGATTGGGGACTTGTCTCATGTAGACAGGAGAAACTGTCGTATAAGTTCCTGCCTTAATCAGACTCTGGCCAATCCATGCTAAGTTTAAAATAAAATCCAAGAATTGCTAAAACGAAAGATAACCAAATTAATTATTCAACTACAGGCTTCGACAATTGAACACCAGCAGATGGATGCTACACTTCTGCCTTCTGACGGGAGGATGCTCAAGTTTGGTTTGTTTGTCGCTCAACGGTAATTTTTTCCACACGAGGGCTAATTAGACCGGGACCTACTGTTTAAAGTGGATTCAGAACCACTACAAACATCCATGCTCAAGGTCGGATTCGAACCCACGAGGAGAGTGCTAAGGAGTTTTTACAGGTTTCCTCTTAGTGACAAATGAATATGGTTTACTATCGATGAAAAATCCTCCAAGAAGATAGTTTAAGCACAAAGGGTATCGAAATGTTTTACAACAGCTTTAGGCTGACCAACAAGGAGTGTCTTAAAGACCAAAAAACATTTAACATGTCAATAAAAAGCTAACTTTGTTCAAACATTCAAAAGAACAACTTTTCTGAAAGATTTCCAGAAAATTTGCAATTGCATTTCGGTATCATGATTAAAGGATATTAAAATATTTTTGAATTTATTGAGAAATGATGATTCCGAGTTATACTTAAACATCTAAATCTTGACATTTAAAAAAAATTATATAAATTCAAATCTAAGTAAATCCATAATGTTTAAATAATTGACTCACTAGATGCTAAAAATATCCTTGGAAGTCTTCCACAAAGATAACCCTGTTAAAAACAAAAGGTTCGTTATCATATTCTCTCACAAACTACGATTTCTGAAAGAGTAAAGTGAGTGAAAGTGAAGGACACTTATTAACAAAACACTACCACTAATGGCCATCTAATTACACTGGATTGCCAAGAATTTAGAATGCTGACCAGTGAAGATTACAGGACGATATTGCGATATTTCACCTTGAAAGCAATTTCCTTCCAAATAGAGGTGGAGGTCAATAAACAGATTCAAGTATTTGAAAACAGTAATCTGTTCCGGTTAATGTCTTAAGAGAAAATTTCTCAAAAATAAATTTTACAGCTTTTTTTTTTTTTTATTCCACATCCTTTAGTCGCCCACACTTAAAACTTTTATGCGAATTTAAATGTAGTCTATAAGAAAGTATTATATACATAATATATAAAGCACTATATCCAAAATTTGACTTTATACAGTGAGTGTAAAAAGTATTCGTACAGTATGACAATTCATTTAAAAGAGATCCGTTCATAAAAATTATAAACATAAATTCCATTTAAATTAAATATAAAGACATAATAGAACATATTTTCACTATTTTCATGTGGAATTTACACAAAAATAATTTTATACAGGAATAAATATGTACAAAACTAACAATCCAACATCTGGTGGTGTAAAAAATATTCGTCCACAAAAATAAATACAAATTTTTTTAGTTATATTTCGTGACTGGTTTAGCCATTAAGATGTAGTTAATTGACGTCATCTTGTAAGTTACTTAAAAAGGTTCTTCAGTGGAAATTTTAATGTAGTGAGAAACTAGAAATTCTGAAATGGGTCGTAAGAATAAAGAGACAAATGTTTCCAAGAGAGAACCGATTTTAAAGCTCCGTAAAAATGATAAATCGTACAACAAGATTTCTGATCTTGTTGGTAGACCCTATTCAACTATGCAGTCAATCATAAAAAAGTTTGCTGCCATTGAAACAGTTCTCGTACTGGGCGACCAGGTCTATTGACATCATCTGACAGATGGTTTCTGGTACGCTCATTAAAGAAGGATTCCAAAATAAGTGCTCCTACATTAACATCAGAACTGATGAACATAGGGACAGCAGCCTTCATAAGTACGGTTCGAAGTGCATGCAGAAATGAAGGTTTCCATGGCAGACGAAAATTCTTTATTAGTGAGAAGAATCGGAAGCTGCGATTGTCTTTCGCCAATCAATACGTTAATGACAGTCCAGATTTCTGGAAAAAGATAATCTTTACAGACGAAAGTAAATACATCATATCTGGATCAGACGGAAGACTAATGGTATGGAGAAAGCACAATACAGAAATGCATTCTAAGAATCTAGTGCCAACAGTGAAACATGGGAGTGGAACTCTTGCTTGTTTGGGGGTGTACGAGTGCTCCTGGGGTGGGCAACTTAGTCTTTATTAGAGGCATTATGAATAACCAGTTTTATATTGACATTTTAAACAATAATTTAGGATCTGGTGCAACAAACATGGGCCTGAACGGTGATTACGTTTCCATGCATAATAACGACCCCAAACACACTGCCCGAAACACAAGGATCTGGATTCTATATAATACCCCAAAGTTCATGAAATTTCCTCCTCAATCGCCGGACCTTAACACCATTGAGAATTTATGGCACGTTCTTGATAAAAATATTAGATCCAGACATATATTTCTAATAAAAATGATTTGGAATCAGTTCTTAATCAAGAATGGGACGCTATATCTAGCTCAAAAACAGCGAAATTGGTGGAATCGATGCCAAAGAGATTCAAGACAGTTATTCGAGCTAAAGGATATCCTACAAGGTATTAGCTGGAATGTTATGATTGTATTGGCCAATATATGCCTGGTGTACGAATACTTTTTACACCACAAGATGTTGCATTCGTTCAGTTTTACAAATATTTATTCATGTATAAAATTATTTTTGTGTAAATTTCACATGAAACTAGTGAAAATGTGTTCTATTATATATTTGTAATTAATTAAAACGGAATTTATGTTTATAATATTTATGAACGGATCTCTCTTAAATCAATTGTCGTATTGTGCGAATACTTTTTACACTCCCTGTATATTATTAGAAAAGTAATTAGTTATTTAATCCAATAATAAATATTCGACTGATAATAGCTTCTGCATTGCATTTAAATGCTCATAAATGCAAAAAATTAAATCTGTTAAAAAAATAAATTCGTTTTAAGTGGAAACAATTGGAAAAACAAATTTAACAATTTCGCCATATTAGTGGAAAACGAATGGAGGAACATTATCCATAACTCCTAACTTTTTCTGTTACTAAAAGCACAACGTAAATACAATAACTTTTTCCATTTAAGGTTGGAAATATGAGAACCCCCAGAGAATTCTCGGAAAAGAATGAGAAACTTCATACTTACATCAAAATCAAATTACTCTAAAAATAGCTTTAAACGTTTAAGACAAAATGAATGTTTGATTGAATAAGGAGGATATTAATTATATAAGGAATAAAACGTTAATATATATAAGGAATAAAACGTTAATATATATAAGGATATTAATTATATAAGGAATAAAACGTTTTAAAAAAGCCTTCACTAGGAAAAGCAATGTCAATTGAACAACCATTGTTTATTATTTCAATCATTACGTGCATTTTATAAAGAAAATTTTTGAATTAATTTTCTTTTCTAAAAAAATTAACGAATTAAAAATGTTTTATAAATTTACAAATTTATTATTTGAAGAAAATGAAATACTGATATAACTTACGGACTTTAATATATTTAACAAATTTAAATTTGGATCTAATTTAAATAGAAATTTTTACATCGTTAGCCGTAACTTCATATCAAAATTAACATTTCAAATTTAGATATCCGTAAATTTTTATATCGCACCTCTAATTTTATGGTTAAAATATCACAACATAATAATTCAAGTTTAATAGAACACATATAATATGGTGAGATTAATAAAGCATGATTTTATTATTTAATAAATTGCCGATTTGGTATGAATCTATAACGAAATTTGAAATGAAAATCTTTAAAAAATTTTATAATTTCAATTAGTCGAGATTATATAATTTTTATTTCAATCAGTAGTTCAATTTACAGTGATCTCTGAATGACTACTAACATGCAAGTTCTAGTTTTAAAAAAACCGAAACTGCAAATTACCGAAGAGAACAGATTTCATTATTTGAAAATTAGCTTTGCCACAAATCAAACAGCATGAGCTTATAATACAAAATTTATATCAGCGTGATTTTTTTCATGCAAAGAAAAAAAATAAGCACATAGCGTGGAGTGGACTCGCTTGTAGCACGAATAAAATAACAAAATGGTAAAAATTTTAGTCTTACGAAAGAGACTACCGCAGGAGTCTGCTAGAAAAAAGCTGCAACCCCTATCATTTTCGTTTGATTATCTGTTCTCTTAAAAAATCTTGAATATTGGATTGATATTCAAATTGATTGCCGCTTCAGAATTTAAGATTGTTTATTAGAAACAAAAATTAATGTTAAGAGACTTCAGTTTCTGCATGAAAGCAAATTTCTCTTCTTTTCCTATATCGTGATTAAACGATCAGGCTCCTGAATTTTACCTCAACGTAAATCCCTTTCAAAATTATGAATTTATAATAATTATAAAAACTTAGTATTATTTCTACAAGCAACAATTCGATTGGAAAAACTTTAAAGAATTCGGGCTGTAAGCAAAAAAAAAAAATAAATAAAATAAATAATAATAAATAACTTACTTTATTGTAAATTACGTATAGTACAATAGCTTTACCATTTAAGTAAATCACAGGCACACTTTTAACTATAGTGATTCATTTAGTAACGCGGCTTGTTCCCGAATTGTTTAATAGATCTAACAATAAAATTAGTTGTTAATTGCAAAATTAGTCTCTTATTACCCAGATAAGTTTATAAGCAATATAAGATTAATTTTAATAATTCTAGGCGTCAATTAGATTATTTCTTGCACAATTTTACACTGCAACACAGATATATGTATAAATACAAACGAAATAACGCCAATACTATTCTTTAAATTTTTTTAGTCCTAGTAAACTGGTAAACACATTACTTTCATTCTTGAAAATTTATAAGTTATCCGACCAAGGGAAGACTATCAAGGTTGGTTTGTCTTGCACTTGACGGTCATTTTTGGCACACATTAGCTAATTAGATCAGGACCTACAATTTGAAATTCAGAACCACAACAAATATTCAAATCCGTAGTGAGATGTGAACGCACGAATTGTTGAATGGAAAAACAAAGCATTAAGCATTCTGTCAGCAACTCTGAAGACTATCGTGCTGAAAAAACCAATACATGTTATATATTAATAGAATCTTATGTCCATTCGTATGGGGTAAAAAGGAAAATGTTATCAAATAAAGATTTCGCCATTTGAACTTCGTTAATAATTACGAGATATTGACTATATTTAGTAGCTTCATTCGGCAGAAACAGGCAACGGAAAATGCAATGTGAAACTATAATGCCGTGAGCAGCTTTACATTTACTGGATAATAAATAGCAAAATTAGCACACCATACCCAATAGTACTAATGAATTTTTATCTAATATGAAATTGTTTTTATGAAAGAGAATTTCTTTTAAAATATCATGAAACTTATTGACTTTTAGTAAAGACAGAAAAGGAAAACTACAATCTGATAATAGACTTTGAGGGGAAAAAAATGATAATTTTTTTTCTTACGGTTCATCACTAGATGTATTGAGAAAAAGAAGCTAACTATAGCTAGGCACAACTAATCTGCAGAAATGTACCAAGATTGTTTGCTATTAGTATAGATTCCGCGGTTTATTTTTGGAAATCTGTGAAGCCTGATATACAAATTGATTACCAGAAATCCCAAAAGCACACACTAAGTAATGGAAATTATGTTTAATGCAGGTCTATTATTTGCCAGCTTCAAAACAAACGTAGAATTACAAAACGAAGGTTTACACTTCATTTAACTAAAAGGATAAGAAGCCAATAATTAGTTTTCAATTTCACAATCCAGTAAGGAAATTAAAGATTTAAAAAAAAAAAAAGCAAGGTTAAACGATGAGGAAAAAAATGTTATTTTTTATTTTTCTCTCATAAGGCACATAAAGCTACACCTTTTAAATTAACATCCGATTGCATAAACGGAAATCGGTTACTCTTTACTATCTGCTTTTTAGTGTAGATAGGAGATAACGTGTTCCTTCGCCCCCCTTTTTTCTATTTGCAATCGAAAAATGAAACCGCAAACATCTGTGATAGAGCAAAACCAGTTTATACTTTTATTACAATAATCTTTTTTTTTTTAAGCTTTCAGTGTCGCGCGACATAGTGATATGACTAAAGTCAATAACTATAACAAAAATTCGGAGAAACTTTTTATTTACAAACTAGATCTAAAAATAGTTAATATTTTGATAAACTGCACAAAATTTAATATTTTCTTATGATTTAATACGCAGAGATGTTAAATATTTCCACGAATGTCTAAACAAACTTCATTAGAAATAACAGAGTGCAAACAGGCTTGTACAAGCTTTTAAAGACTACTTTCAGAGTCTCATTAACACCAAGTAAGTAGTCATCAAGAAATTAGAGCTGGCACAATTTAGATATAATGAGTACGTTGACGGCGGCGATGAATGTTGTGATCATTTTCCCCTATACCATCGCTCAGTAATGATTCATTAACCCAGTTATGGGCAATTTGGACATTCGACAACAAACTTATGAACGACTAAGTTTTAAAAGCGCATATTCAGGAACTTAAAATATGTAGCATTCCGAATAAACTCTAATAATTTTAAAAATTAGAAATATAATGCAGTTGCAATATTATTAACCATAATGCAAACATTGCCGCGTCAAAAGGATTGGAATTAAAACAATTTTTCCTACAAGCGCTGAAAGAAAATTCCTTTTTTAAATATTCAACCTAATAGAATTCTTGCTCAAAGGTTCATTAAGCAGAAATTCAGTACATCTTATTAAGCATATCTTTATTATGAACATTTTAGTATTTTGTTGGATGGTAAAATTTAAATGATAAAGCCTTGGAATACTAAATCAGGAGTTTTCACGATATTAAAAACGTTATTGAAATTTAAAGATATATATTCATAATTTTTAACTTAGAAATCAATCATATTCGGAAAATGCAAAGTAAATTTAAAACATACTTCCAAAAATAATCCAGCGCACGATCTTAAAAGTACGATTAAGGCAAACGAGAACCTAATTTTCGGTAAGGAATGCAAACATTCGATCACCCCCAATTATACATTATATTCGCAAGGAATAAAATGAAAATAAATAAATAAAAAAAAACTAAATGCATTGCAGGAAGAAATGATATGGAATAGATGCAAGATGGAATAAACATCTATCTTATAAATAAAAATTAAGAAAAATAATATTTTTGTCAACTTTTTGAGTTATAGAATTTTGAACCACATTGCAAATGGAAAAAATTTTTTATATTTTTAAAAAATATATTTATATTAGATATATGTAACTAGTGTTTATAACTTTGAATATTAGATTACTTCAAAATTAGCATTATTAACACATTTGCCGATAAACTGGCAAATTGCTTTATTTGCACAAGCTACCTCGTTTATATATTGTTAAATATCCGCAGATGTGTAGATACATTTATAAATTGTCAAAAATTCTCTTTTCATTCCCCATTCCCACTTACACTTATAATGAAATGTTCAATAGCTAGTTTATTGTTTCGGCATCTTTGTTAAGAAAATACACTATACATATGTAGAATTTTTTCCTGTATTTTAAAAAAACACATTATTCTATTTAATATTTCCTGAAAACTGCGAAATATCAAATTTGACCGTAAAATTTATGGCAATTACATTAACATTCAAATTCATAGTAATTTATTTCATATGATTACCGACATTGGTGAGAAGGAATTCAACTGTAAAAGAATTGTATTACAATAACTTATATAGACTTCGGATGACTTCCGTAGTAAGTTGTTACAGTATAGTCTATCTTCCATTATATCGAACGTAGTAAATATACTCTTTATGTGAGATAGTAGTACACTGAAATCCCATAAATTTCAGGCATCTTTTACTACAGTAATGATTTTCCATAGTACTTTTTAAAAAAATGCATAAAATTAACATGTTGATAATCAAACGAAATTTTCAGATTCTTATAAATTCTGATAGCTGTTAAGGTAATATTTTGCCTAAATAGAAGACTAAAAATGGCGCAATTCTCGTTACTGAAACACACAAAACTTTAAGCCTCTTTAATATAAAAATAGTTAGATTTGTACACATTTTGAATTTTTTGTAAGCAAGTTAGTGAATTCAAGATCAAGTAGAAAATGCATTAGTTAATTTATAGTAACACTTCACAGAGGATAGCTTAACAGTATATGACTGCTGTAAGCTTTATGAACATTTGACGCATAGCTTTTCGAGAACTTTTTCTACAAAACGGTTTCTACAAGCGGCAGGAAGAAAATCCCCAAATATTTACTCTAATGGATAAGCATACAAAAAACAATTTTATATCGTTGTTCCCCATTGGTTAAGCTAAACATAAACCCTCTACTGTAACATTAAAAAAAAAAAAAAAAAAAAAAAAAAAAAAAAAAGAGAGAGAGAGTGAGAGAGAGAGAGCGACCGATGGTTGAGTGGTTAACGTTTCCAACTCCCAGACTGTTAATCCCTGTTTGAGAATGGGTGTTTCTTCCCGTTCCTCTGTCCTTTCTTCTGAGATAATATATGAATGTGGCCCACCCTATAAATGGGTTTGTGATGGTATGGCGTAGGTAATGATATGGCCTCCATAACAGGTGCCAAGTAACGATAAATGATTGGTTTAGTTTATTAGTAGCTCAACGGTCAGTTTTTGCATACGAGGAGGGACCTACGGTTTGAAGTGGATTCCGAACCATTACAAACATCCATACCCGGATTCGAGCCCACGATCTGTTAAACCGAAGGCAAGAGCGCTAACCATTCGGCTGCCAGCTCGGGGTAACGATAAATGAGTAGCAATTTTCGGAATTGTTCTGGCGAAGGATTAGTCACCTAGAGCCCGCTGATATTAAAAAATAATATTCTTTATAGGATGTTGCTACCTTTCCTTACCTAATTTCTCATCTCGAAAACTATACCGCCCGAATTCAGATAGATGTTTTCATTTACGAGCTCCAACTAAAGGATCACATTGTGACCTCAAATATTTGAAACACAGACTGCAAATCAGTAACATCTAATGATTTGCAGTCTGTGTTTCAACAAGGTAAGTTCATCATGCAATTAAATTTTCAAAAATTTGCTGTAGCAAGCAAATAATATTTGATACTGACAAATAAATATACTTAGGGAAAAATGAATTAAGTTAATACAAAATTTAAAAATATTCACAAAAAGTGAATATCTTCAAAATACCCATATCAACAGCTAATAGGATTGATTATTGATTGAAACCTGTGCAAATCTAATTAAATTTTAAAACAAACAAGTTTAAATATAAACATAAAGCTGCAAAATTATTAGTTGCAAAATGTAGCTTTAGAAATATATTCTCTTTAATAACAATTCAATTGCATCAAACAGAAATCATAAGCAATTCTAAAAATGATTCAAAATATAGACTTTATTCCTTCCCAGATCCAATAAAAGTTTTTCTTGGGGGGAGGGGGAACACTTGCGATGAGATTATTTTCATTTCACGACACGAAAATTGTCTTATTTTTTTTTTAATATTATAAATTTTTAATCGAATACAAATACAGATAAGAGCTTATAAACTATATTATCGATTTAAAATTATAGATTTCTAAAGATGCATTTGAGTGTTTTCAAATTTTTAATCTTAATGATAAATTTAAGCAACCGAGAATTTTCTTCTTTGTATTCCACGAACCACCGCATATATCGTATAAAGCATCGAACAATGCTTTCAGTTTTGTTTTCCAAATTGCATATTGATTATCTCATAACTTGACGTTTTTATTGAAAAAATAAATAAATAAAGCAAACTTTGCAGCAGTTCAGAAGTAATCACTCTATTTTATATAATTTTTGGTAACGTTCAAGTTTCCCCATATCAACATATTTGTGAATATTTTCTTTTTCTACGCATTTTCAAAAATATTTTCTTTTTCTACATATTTCAACTTTTGGGACTAAAGTGAGCATTAATAATTGGTAAATATTTGTAGTTAATCAAAACAATTTACGATTATATAGATCATGATGTTAATATTAAAATCTAGTGTAATTGATAGCCTGTTTCATTCAAGATTTCTAGAATTTGTTTCAACTGATTATTCAGCGATTCTTGTTATTAGTGCAAATTTATAATAGGAATTAATAATTAAAACAAAATTTTACATAAATCTGAATTATTCAGAATTATCTTCTACCTGACAATGTTATGGAATATATCTATTTTAAAATACAGCAATATTGCTTTTCCAGTGCTCTCCCCAACAAAAGCACTATAGAAAAAAATGAGCTATTTATTATTTTCAAAATTAATACTTAACGTTTAAAAAAATTTTCAAATGCTATAAAATCGTTTCCAATCAATTTTCTTGTTATTTATTTATCACGAGATGAAAAATTTAAATACCTCCACAAAGTTTGGTTCTTCATTATTAAAATAGTGACGCATGGAGGCTGGCAAAAAGCTTTTGCCCCTTGCTTCAATAACAATAAGTCTGCAATAATACATAAACATCAAGATGAGTCTTTGGATGTTTTCCGTTACTTCCTCTTTACGATACATGAATACAACCACTACCTATGTAAAAGTCCTTTTGGATATGGCAATTAACTCAATGGATATTAAAATACTTCCCAAAAGCATTAGGTTATCAAGATGCCCACATAATTATCGCAAAGGAAATAAAAATTTTAAATGCTTGTAAAGAATCAACCAACAATTCACCCAAGTGGATGCAGTATCAAAACTAACATAAGTATTCTTAATATGTTTTAATTTCTCCAAAATAAATTTGGACCTTTAACTAATACAGAATGGATAATGTTTGTATAAAATATGAAATAGCTTCTGTCAATTTGCTAGTGCCTGTCTATTGCCTGGGAGATGAGACTTGCTCTACTTTTGATAGAAATATCTATTTTGGTGTGTGACATACCTTGAGGCAGATTTAGCCATTCTTTTATTTATGTTTTTGAAGTACTTTTATACATTGATTATATATTTAAAATTTACTTAATGTAAAGTTCAATGAACAAAGAAAAGGAAATTCAGATAAAAAAATTCTTAAGACAAATATTTTCACACTTATTAATAAAAAATTAATAATTGATCAAACACTTAAATGATTATAACATTAAGCATGAATTTTCAGTTAATAAGAATGAAAAGTTGTTCAACTATAGAAGATATTTTTAAAGATGCAGTTTAAAATATATTTAAAAACAAAATTAAAAAATCAATAAAAAAAAATAATAAAGTGTACTATTAACAATAAAAATACAGATACAACATTTAGTACTTCAAATCCAAGAATGCAAAGTATTGGTATTTATTTATGGTTTTGGAACAATGTTAAGAAACATTTCACAACACCCCCTCAATTCTGATTTGTAATGGACGACTTTTGTTAGTAAAGCAACTGTCCAACTTATTGAGAGCTATTCTAACGTTTTCGACTATTCAAAATTAAAACTAATTCAAGTAGTATTTTATTTATCTCTTAAACATAAATAAAATTCCAGATATTAATATGTAGTTACATACATGCAAATTGATCGGCAAATTAAGCTGAAGGAAAAATCTTTATATTCAAGTTTAATATTATTTTCATATAATTGAAGATCAAGTTAGTAAATGATAGTAAAAGTCTAGTTTTATTAAGATGTTTACCACGACAACCATTTTTTGCACGCGAGGACTATTTTGACCAGACCAGCAGTTTAAAGTCCATTCCAAACAGATATAACCACCATGGCTAAAAGGTAGGAAAAACTATACAAGTTCATCATGGTGCTAGCCCGACAGTTCCAGCAAAATAATGAAAAAAATTCATTTAACATATCGAACTGAAGAAATAATTTTCTAATTAGAATAGTTTTTTTTTTTTCTCTAAATACTCTTATTCACACTAAACTCTACAGATAAATCTGAACTACTAAATCTGAAACGATAGATGGCAATTTATTAAAATGGGAGTAAATCATAAATTACTAACGAAAAAATCTCAAAACTAGGTTTTCATATTTTATATAAAATTTGTTGAAAATCTTATCAAAGAACATATAGAGAACAATGAGGAAATAACTTCTTGAAGTAATGAAAAATTTAAACTGTTTAAGTTTTAAAAGCATTATAGACTAACTTTTTTATACATTTTTCCATTATATAAATAAAAACTCATTTAATAAGGTTTGCCAATAGATATTTTCATGTTAAACAATAATGCAACATTTCTTTCTCTATAAAAATTTCAATGTAACTGTATAATATTATAAGTAACTTTTGGTTAAATGACAATTTTTAGGATAATTCTTGCACTTGTAAATAAATTTTATTTTAAAAGAAATCAAAACTAAAATAAAATCTTACACAAGCCTGGTATTAAAAGCAAACAATTTTAATATACGCATTCTTTAAGTATTAAATGTATTTTCTAATAACACTACATGACAAAACTCTTGATATTAAATTTCAATAAAATTGTAGATTAATTAACCTAAACTGAAGAGCAAGTTTAATAGTGCAAATAGAGTCATCATAGGAATTTAAAAAAATATGCATTTCAAAGTCATAAACTCTGATTTCAACACAGATTTTGAAACATAAAACATCCCTTTTCTAAAATAGTCAAATCCACAATTTGTTAATCGAGAGCTAGAATAACTCAACAATCATTTTGGACAACAATTTCAAACAATCAAAAGCTATCACACATAACCTTATAATCCAAATAACATGATTATAAACAACAGAAAGAAGTCTGAAAATAAGTTGAATGATCCATTACTAAGAGTCCTTTTGGGTTTGTTATACAACATCGAATACATTTTAAAACAAGATGAAAAATAATTTTAAGCCAAACAGAAATTTGTCAGCATATTACATTTATTAATGAATTTATCATAAAATTTGCATCGTAAGTTTGTTATAACTAAAAACCCTTAAATGGTTCCTATTTATATAACCAAATATTATAGTTTAATCACTTGATATTTTAGCACAAAAATAATTTAAAGCTAGATTAGGTAATATGTGAATAAGGATTTAAGATTATTTCAACAACTTAAATATAAAAATCCATACATTTATGAAATGTTTTAAATAGAAAACAAACTTAACATGTTGAAAAATATTAAAAAAAAAAAATACCTACAAACAAATGTCATCAATAGAAATTAAAATAATGAATTGACACTATAATTATTAAATACACAAGTCTAATATTGTTAAAATAATATTGCCTCTTCGAAATAGAAGATTATAAATAAAATTTTTTTTATTATAAATATCTCATAAATTGATTTCAATAAATTACGACATATTTATACATTTTTATTTTAACATTTGGTATAATTTGTTAAAAAATAAAAATTTATAATAAAACAAAACACCTGATTCATTTGAAAATAATAAAAATATTTTCCAAATAAATGGAAAACATCAACTTATGTACAGTCAAGAATTCTTACTTCTGTGTTACTGTTTTCTATAACCTAATAGTTTCAGAAAACTAATGAATTATTTAAGAAAATTTATAAACCTAAAGTGTTAACTATAATTACAGTAGATGGAAAAATATTTTCTTCTTTAGGTAAAAATTAACAGTCAACATTTGAGGTGAGTTTTCAATAAACCAATATTATGTTTATGGTTTTCTTCTTTTAAAAATTCAGTCTTTAAATATATCACTACATTTAGCAATTTGTTACAAATGCTAAATAATGATATAAAATATTTGAAACAAATTGTTCCTGATCATAAACATTAAAATAAAAATGTTTTAAACAGCCGTAAAAAGAAATTCAGAATTTCTATATTAAAAAAAAATTTATTAATTCATGCCTTCAACAATTATTATTTTAGATACCAAACTATCAAAATTATTAAAGATCAGCAAGTTTCCCCGTCACTAAATAATCAATTATTTTTTTCATGAAATTTTAAAATTCTTTTTTTCATAGCTTCACATATACAGAGAAAGCAAAACTTAATGGCAGAAAATTTAGATGTGTGTGTAAGAATTTCCTAAAAATTTGTGTTTTTATCATAAAGAACATTTAGCAGATTTTTTTTTTTTTTTTTTTTTTATTATTATTATTATTAAAAAAAGTACAACTATGATCCTATTTGAAAATTTCCATAAACTTTATTTAGGCAAAAAAATTATTGTTTAAAAATATCTTCTTTATTTATTGGACATTAAATAATTCTAGGTTGAAATACAAGAATATGTTTCAATAATAAAGTGCCTATGCAATACCAAAAAAGAATTCTGATTTAATATAAAAAGAAATAATTTAAGTATCCATAAAAAATGTTCAAGTAAAAGCTATTAATATTAATTAACCAAAAATTATATATACTTATGATCTGAATGTAATTAATGAAAATACATTAGAATAATTGCAATGGCTGTAAAATATAATAATTTATTTTAAAGTATAATACATTCTTACTCTTTACAAAAGAAAATTTTAAGACATATTGCACTACCCAGATTTTTCTCTCGCACAATTAAATCATAAATAATTTATATTTTTATACATACTCAGAACAAAAAACATTCCTTCCCGCTCAAATGAAGTAAAAATTACTTTAATCATATTATTAAATAAAATCTAAATACAAAATTCAATATTTCAAATCAAATCATATTTTAAATGTCTACTGCAATATTTTAAAAATCTAATACTAATGGAACAATAAACTTCAAGAGTAGTTATAAAAATAATTCTTGTCTTCATATATTTAAAACAGCATCGTAAAAATATGCAATGCAGGTGCAAATTAAGAAACGAAAGGAGTAACTTACAGCAAGAGAAGAAAAATGACAGTTCTAAGGGAAGGTCTATTGCAGTAAGCCTAGTTTTTCTGGGGTAAACGTGGTACCGGAACTTTTGCTTCAATCGAAATATCTGTGATGAAACGATTCTTCGGGGAGAAGTTTTAATTTCATAGATATACCAGGACCACTACTGACAACTCCAGCGGAATGCGATTAAAGAAATCACGTGTGTTCTTTTATGGGAGTCAAAACAGTCAGACCGCAGCTTGAGATCAAAGAACACCATGTGCGGTGGCCATGATGTTGCGGCACGACCAGACCATTGAGCAGGCGTAGACGTCACGACATTACGTAGAGGATAGGGTTGCTGCGGGGACACAGCATTTTTTTTCCTCCTCAAAAATAGCCAAACGCCCAACGTTGAATCGCCGTTCCATCTCTCATCAGAGAACAGAAATTCGTAGCTAATTGTATTCCGATTTTTTATAACGATAAATTTTATTTTAAAAAAATAAAATGTATTTTTTTAAATTACATTATTCTAATTTATTTTTAAAAAATACCATATGAACCTGAAAATTGAAAATTGCCAATATAATTTGTTGAATTATAAAAATTTCTTACCTATTTCTTACTACCACTTATGGTTTATCTATCTGTTCACTATGGATGGTAATAGTACAATTTTATATAGCAATCCTGTTAGAATATTATTTGTTCAATCATTGCAAGCAGCATTGCTATTGTTTATTTTTATTTATTTTAATGTGTTTAACGTGTAATCTTAAGTACACTGGGGGTAGGGTGCATATTACATTTGATTTAGATTCTGCGAAATCAAAATTGATAATGGTGAAAATATAAGCGATTCAAATGAAAATATTTAAAATATTAAAGTTTTAATTGACTGATATATATATATTAAAAAGTATTATAACATACTTGTGCTATAAAAACACGAGTATTCTTGTTAAGGTAATAGAAATAATTTCTTTTTCTCTAATAAAAGAAGGAAATAATTTTGAAAATTGCAAAGAACATACAATAATATCTGTAGGAAATTCTAATAATACTGGACACTAATAAAAAAAAGCTGAAAGTTATTGATAATATTTATCAAATGAAAACTAGAATCCATAAAATATTAAATCCATAAAATAGGAATAAAATTTAACCAATGAAATGACTCCTGTAAAGATGAAGTAAATTTAGTAAGAGCAAGGAAAATTTCCTTGAGTTTTGAGACTGTGAGGCAGGAAAAAGTGAAATAATTATAAATTAGTAAATAATAATGAAAATTATCTTTTGTATACTCTGGGATTTTTTTTTCTCTTCAAAAATAGCATTAAATGCATATATGCAGTTATGCAGTATAAGCATCTTATAACGTTAAACTACATATACAGCAAATGATAAATTATTGATAACCAAAAAGCATGTAATGTATTAATCTGGGATAAGCTTTGTAAATGCAGACTGTAAAAATTAATTATTTTAGATATTCTGTATTTATATGAGTGTGCGTAGTCCAATTGCATCATTTTTTAAGAAAATTTTCTTTTAAAGAAAGTATATTCACATTTGAAGTTTATTGTACTATTCGTTTTTATTCAAATTTTTTAAACAAATTCTAAAATAAAATAAACTGTTTGTAAAGTTTACAACTCCTCAATAGTTATTAGTATAATTCAATACTTTTTACCAGAAGAATCCTTTTGGAGATAAAGAGTAAAGAATAGGAAGAAAAATGTGCTAAGCAATTCCATAAATTGAATGAATCACGCAATGCATTATGTGTATCTTTCAAAAGCAATTAATTGATTACAGAAAAAGAAATATCACTTGAAACTTAAAATGAAAATAAAAATTCTGTCCAATATTTCACTTAAATGTTTGAGCAAATAAAAGAAGAGATGCTTTATTCAATTAAAGTGTGGAATACATGGCTTAATATTCCATTTTCGAATTTTTATAATGAACTTAATTTCAACTTAATGGAGTGTCTAAACAATTAAACAATGTAATGATATGTATAATTAATTGAGCTTTAGGAAGTTTTTGATTTATAATAGGAAGATATTTGGTAAATACTGTGTACAAGTATTCGTTTTCTATTTTGATCAAAAGACATTTTTCTTCTTGTTTGTGAGTCAGAAAATGCACATAATTTTATTTATTTATTTTTTTATTATTATTTCTCTGTAGCTACTTAAACATTCTGTAGCAGCGAAAAAATAAAAGTCAGTATTTCATATGAGCAAAATTGAAGATATTCTGAAAGAGTTTTCATCGTTGTATAAATAGCTACACCATTCTTAAACTTGAATTCACAATTTTTTTTTTTTAATTTTCCAAAATCATATTTAATTCAAATATGTCTTATGTTAATTTTTTTCAATCCTATTAAATCTTTGTCAAGATTTGTTAAAATAACGTTTTTGTTAATGTAAAATATTAGTTGCAGTACTTCTATTGAAAAAAATTAAGCAACTAATAATTTGATTTTTTTTTCCCTTTTGACTTAGAATTTTTTATTATCTTTATGTGCTCCTATCAGAAAAAAATCTGGGAACTGTTTTCTCTAACGTATTATTTTGATTCTATAACGTAATATCAACATATCAAATTGTTTTTATATAAAAGCAAAGCGACATCTTTAAAGATTTTTTATTTTTATTTTTGAGCATTTTATAAAATTTAAAAAAAAAGAAAAAAAAAAATCAGAACATTTTGAGGTTATAATTTACGTTAAATGTAGCAGCAGCACAAAAAATTTCCGAAAATATCTAAAATTAATAAGGAAAATAAAATATTTCTTATAACCCCGTAACGAAATTGACATTCGAAAGACTCAGTGTATATTTCTGCTTAATACGAAAAAAATTCTAAAATGTTATTTTTCCTAGCACAGTAATAATATTTTACATAAAATTAAGTTTAACCATTTCGGTCATTAATCATTTTTAAAA
The DNA here is from genome assembly GCA_030067965.1 of Latrodectus elegans. Taxonomy (NCBI): domain Eukaryota; kingdom Metazoa; phylum Arthropoda; class Arachnida; order Araneae; family Theridiidae; genus Latrodectus; species Latrodectus elegans. The sequence continues at coordinate 109,999,567 of CM057820.1, forward strand.
CCTGATTTTCATGAGTTTTGATCAATCTGCGTTTTATTGATTAACTAAAGAAACCTTGCCCCACTCCTTATGAAAAATGATGACGAGATGGTCAGTCTTTTTTATCAAAAATAATGGAGAAAAGGATTGAGGATAAATTTGTCACTGCCCTTCTGATTTCGTCATTTGATTGCTTAGTCTATGACATCAAATATTTAGCTACATTATTTATAAAATTTTTATTACTGTCATTTTACTAAGAGTTTGGCTTACTCTTCTCAAATCGATTCAATTAAATATTAAATTAGTTTGGTTTTCTTAGCCACTGTATGGTTATGCTTTGTATACAAGAAATAGTTTGATCAGAATCTATAATTTAAAGTGGACTTCGAGCAAATACGTGCTTGAATTTACTTAAATTTCCACACCCGAGGTGCGAGTTGAAGCATCAAGATGTTAAGGTGAAAATTAAAGTGCTAATTATAAGTTACCAGTGTGAATTTTATAGAGAAGGAAATTAATCATCAAAGACTTTTTACATATAAATTAAGTCATTTTGAAGCTTCATATAGCGCTTCATACTTTAAATTCATTTTTATCTTTGCGATAAAAGGTTTTGTAGACTATTTCATCGAATTAATTAATTTCTTGATGTTTGTAATATTTAAATAAGTCAAGCATCCAAAACTTTTATAAATTTTAATTAATTTTATGCGATATTTTGTAAAGATGACTTCACATATTTGCCTCGTAATCTGCAAATGATTTTTAAATACATATTGTAATATTTAATATGTGTATATTATTCAACTAGTATAGATTTTATATAAATATGTATATTTTATCCAATAAACAAAACAAAAAATATAATGTTTACCTTGGCTAATTTTATACTTTCAAGATTTCAATCTTCAAAAATAGAACTCTGAATTTTCCAGCTTCTAGTCTACCAAAATACAACTTTTATCCTTTTTCCTTCTCCCAAAACTTGAAGCATTTTAAAATTTAATCTCTTGAATTTCAAATTCTCTAAAATCCTTTCTACAAGTCTGTCAGTTTCCTGAAATTTCCTCTCCAATATTCCTAAAATTTCCTAAATCCAAGCTTCATGATTCCAATCATCATTTTCCGTCTACCAAAACTTCAAATCTTCAAATACAATCTGCTTTCAGTTTTCCAAAACTATAAGCTTTCTAAAAGCTTATCCGGTCTTCAGTCGCTAACTTGGCAATAAAAGGGTTAGCTCTTTCTGTTCCACAATTCATAGGTGCGAATCCCACCTCGTGTATGAATGTAAAAATTAAATCCAATTTAAACTGTGTAAGTCCTGATAAGATTACTCGTATCGCTCTTGTGTCCATAAAATAACCGTTGGATGATGAACAAATCAAACTAGTCTTCAGTCTCTAAAACCTGACCTTCAAGATTTTTAGCTTTTAGTCTACTAAGAGAAATTTAATTTTGACTTAAATAAAACGGTGAATGAAATTTAACTAGGTTTTTTAATATATTATACTCAGAAAAAACGAAAATTTATTAAGTCTGTTCTTAGAGGTTTTAGAGAATGTTATTTCATTATATTTTCATTGCTGCATCCCGGAATATATAAATTTCATTTGACTTACATCTACAATTAGAAACAACGTTTCAGTCTAATTTCTTTGCTTTAGAGAGAGTTAAGACTGTTCATAGGGTTTTGTTTTATATAATCATACATATTTCCAAATTCTTATAGATACAATATGCAATGTTTTTTTAAATAATACTGCTTACAAGTGAAATTATATTATGATTTTCAATTCGTGAAAGACGATTGATTATTCATTCTTTAAATCTAACGATTTGGCGCAGATTGGTCTTTTTTAACTTGCTCCAGAAAACCCAACTAACCAATCATTCTTTAAATTTAATACTTGTCCTATGACATACTATGTGGTGCATGAGTGGTAACATCTTAATATTGATAACGTCATTATCAGGATTTTTAAACATTTCCAACAGAGTTTGTCTTTTGATATAGTATAAAATACTTAAAGAATGTGTATATTTAATCTAACGTTTCATTCTTGGCGTCCTATATAACATTTATTTTCATCCATTATCCCTAAGAACCTGCTGAACTGGCAGTGGAATGGTTAGCTCTCCTGCTTTCTGTTCAACAATTCGTGGGTTCGAATGCAACCCCGGGTTTGGATGTTTGTAGTGTTTCGAAATCTACTTTAAGCAGTAAGGTCTCAATCGAGTTACCACTCACGTGCAACCAACCAACCCAAAAAGCGTTAAGTTTTATTTGAATAGAAAATATGAATTAAATAAAAGAAATGTGCAAAATATCAAAGCCACTACGTTTCAATTTTATTAAAACTTAATGACTATCTTCCTGCATACCCAATAACATATCGAACTGACATTATTGCAAACAATATTCTCTTCTTTCTAGGACTCTTGTCTTCGGTTCAACAGTTCGTGGGTTCAAATCCAATATTGAGCCTGGATGTTCATAGTGGTTTGGAATCCACTTTAAAACGTAGGTCCCAGTCTAATTAGCCCTGGTGTGCAAAACAATGTCTGTTGAGCTACAAACCAAACCTAACTTCCTTAGAGACACTATAACCCAGGTGCGGTGCAATGATCCTCCAGACAGTTTTATCCCTGACTTTAATTCACCAGTTGGAAACTTTTAAAATGCTTAGGTCATTCAAGACTTTATCAAGCTACCATTTGCTTGGTCTACTTTTTGGTCTATTTCACATGCATTTCCAATGCAAGATCTTAACCACTCGGTTATCAGGTGAACTCTCAGTGTGTCCAAACCATGAAAGTCTGTGCATAAAAGTTGCGTTTGTTCTGTGATGAATCTACTATAGTTTTATGAATGATAATGGACCGTGATAGCCTTGTGACTAGGGCATAGGCCTTTAATTTAGAAGGGCGATAATCGATTCCCAATGCCATCAAAGACCCACCGGGGGCATGAAATATACTTGCTCGTTAAATCTGTGGAATCAAAAGTCCTGTGGTCCGTCGTTGAGCAATTACCATATATTTAATAATTTGGAGAAAATTCCCCCCCCCTTCAGATCATTGTCAAAATATAACGAGTGGATCCTCTGGTAGTGCCATCTATCGGAGGAGTTTTTAAACAAAGTTGTACATTCACCTTCTTAGTGTTCTGGTTAAAGAAAGACGCATCCCACTGACTTAAATTCACATAGCCAACGGCATAGCTGGTTTGGCTTGTCCAAGTGTCATAAGTAACAACAGGAATGATAAGACCTATCCGAATATTGATTGTTAGAAGTTGTCGACCATTAGTTCGTTCTGAATTACATTGCGTACTTTTGAAACTAGCAGTTTTTACAGGATGAGAAAGTTAGCCTCACGATTAACCTTCAAACTGGGGAACCAAGCCTCCTTATTTATAATCCCCAGGACACAGGGGGGCCCAGTTGTACTCCCGGACACTGAATTTCCTGTTTAGTACAGAGCATTGTGATTATGTCACAAAATTAGCTAATTTGAAGGCACTCATTTATTCATAGTTCTAATTATAAAAACTTCTAAGTATATTTTTTTACAAAATTTGTCTTTTTTTTATGTACTTATTTATAACAAGAAATAATGATAACATTACGAAAATTTTAACTGGAATAACTGGAAAAATATAACTGGAATAAGCAGATTTATATTTTCTCATCGAAAGAGAGAGAGAGAGAGAGCATTTATGAATACATTTTAATAATTAGATAACTATATTATTTAAATTACACAAAACTTTCTACCTTGTCACTCTTAATTTATCCTCCTCTATTCTTGTTGCTGAAGAATTTATACTGTGACGTCAAAAGTTAACTATTCAATATCAGAAATAAAAAGTATAGTTAGTAGACGAACGTGTGTTTTTCTAATGCCCGGCTGCACGTAAACTTAATCATATTCAGCCCTACAAGCGGCGAAGTTAATGGTATCTTATATAATATAAAGACACGCAGTGGGTGTGCCATCTTCACTCACTTCAAGTGGAAGGATAAACAAACACACCCACTGAGTGAAAGGAACATCCATGCCGATACCAGGATTCTAACCGGGGACCTACTGCTTTGAAGTTAAGGACGCTAACCACTCTGCCATCGGTCGGCGTATAGATGAACTAAAAATATTTCTAAATATGAGGATGATTAAAGTATACTTGAAATTGGTATATCAAACATGATTACGACATGGAATAATTTAATTAAGTGGATCCCAGAGTTCAAATTTTGTTATTTAAACTATCCAACGTAAAGTTCTTGCGATTGGATATGCCCGAAACTGGTGATTTCTGCGAAGAATCCTAAGGAAAAGAAATAGGAAAGCGTAAAAGAATTATCAAAAATGGCTGGAAATGTTTTCTTTGGATATTAAAAATGTAGCATGTTGTCTTGTACAATATGATAAAGTTAGGATTTTTATTTCCAAAAAATTTAGGCTTTTGCTTGGATTTTAAATACTATATTTTAGTAGCAAATACCATAAGCATGAAATAAAACTGGTTAGAAGTGTGAATCATTTCATAGGATGGATTCACTCAGATTCACTAAGTTTCAAATGTTTCTAGTTAGAAAATATTCTTTAGAATATCTATTCATATGCAGATAATCATTTTACGCGTGATTTTATTATTTGGTATATTAACAAAATCCATAACACAACTCATGTAAAATTAATTCTTCCCTCGGTTTTCTTTAAAATATATTAAAAATGTTCGATATGTAGCTTGAGGATAGGCAAGGTTTAACAAAGCAATATTTTACCAAAGTATGTTAAGTATGAAGATTAGTTTAGCCACAATTTGAATTCTTACTTATCAGCGTTAAGTCCTTGAGTTTCAATCATCAAGCATTTAAATATGTTTAATAAATATAAGATAAAATAGAACAACATATTTTGGATAGAATGCTGAAGAAAAATAACCCTAGTTTGAAAAAAAAAAATCTTTTCTTGATCCATGATTTTTGTTTGCTTTTATTCCCAAGAAGTCTAAGTTGTTTCTGATGTCAAGAGGTTGGCGACCAAATATTCAAAGCAATTTTTTCTACTTTTAATCGATCTAGATTACTTAAAATTCGGAATTGTGTATACTTTTAGAAATAACATTATAATGAATGTGTGTGAAGCATTCATTGAAATTTTATTTTTTATTTGTATTCTATGAAGTTATAAATTTATTATTATCTCAACTTTTTATTATTATATGAATCATCGTAATGTTGATGTTTTGACTCAGCTAGTTAGCAGAACTTACGGGCAAAAAAAAAATTACCATTTGAGAAATATTTAGAGATAAAAAATGTATTGGTTTGCAATTTTACTATTAGAGTTATATAGATAAAAATAAAACTTATAACAAGTTGAAATTCAAGTATCACCTAAATTTTTGAAATACATTACTCTTCTATTTTGAGAAATTGAGATTTTTGGATGAATCACTTCCAATAATTGATGTTTTTCTTACCTTTTGCAATTTCCCAGAAAAAAAGAGAAACTATTTTTCCTTTTTTTTCTTTTTCTTTTTTGAAGAATGGTGTTAGAAAATTATTTTTAATCATGGTGTAAACATAGGAAATGACAGTGCCATTTTACATTCTGCGTCATTTTTGACATAACTTTCAAACTGATTTTTATATTTAACAGATAGATAAAAAAATATTTAATTTTGATTTATGCAATGATATAAATAGATGAAATGTTTATAGAATTATAAATCTTGGATATGTTTAAACAACCTTATCACAAGATCAGTCAAGGAAAGCTACTAATCCAATGCGCATTGGCTAACTTCCTTTACAAATAAAGCATTAAAAAAATTACTTTTTCGATTATTTATTATCAAAATATAATATAGTTTCCTTAAAAAAAGCACATATTTACCAATTTTTATATTATTATAGCGAAATATATTAAGTAATATTTTCGATATATACAATATTTACAAGGAGAATGAATTTTAAATATCCTCGAAAAAGAAAACTAGTTCTATCATAGAGTTATCGAAGACTGAAATTATTTTTGTTACAATATTGCGACCGCCATAACGATGTAAATAACATTGACAATCATCTGAAAACAAGAGCTTATGACATTTCTCTAAATCTATACGCATCTTTGGTCACACTATTTGAAGACAATTCTATCCATTGAGTAGCATCAAGAGTAGAAGAAGACATGGTCGCTGAAGCGACAATTAATGCTGTTGCAAACGTCGTTGCAACAGCATTAATTAAAAATGCTGTCTAAATTTTTCATTTAGATATTTGTTTCATGTAAATGATCTTATTTTTTGACCTAGGGCTCATGATATTTCTATACGATACATTAAAGATACAGATCGAATATATGCGTCTTTTATGTTCTTAATAATGTTGGTTAACTATACGGCGTTCTATATATCCGTCTTGAAATCATCGATATCATATTTTGCAGACAGTCAGGCTGTAAGCCGACACGATCAACAAAATTACAATGTGATCAAACACATTCCCAGTAAGCTGCAATTCGACATCTATCAAATTGAAAGAAAGAAAATCCCAGATAAGAAATATTTCTCTTTACATAGGACATCGCTCTTCAAACAACAACGTTAAAATGAAAGTTCCGTATGTGAAACGTGTTGCACAATTTCTTAATTTAAACATGTTGATGTTATCCCTACAGCCACCTGCATTACATGAATGAGTTTTAAAAAAACTAATATTTGGATATAGATTCTTCTTGTCGTCTGTATTTCGCATGTCCTCTTCCTGATGGAACAATTACACACACACACACACACACATATATATATATACAGATAGATAGATAGATAAATGGATAAATAGATAACGAGCCGCCGTGGTAAGCTAGTAGTTAAGGCGGAGTTTGATTCGCAATGCCGCCAAAGACCCACCGAGTTCAAGTGATATACGTGTTCAATAATCTGTGGAATCAGTAATCCTGTAGTTAGTCGTCGAGCAGTTACTATAGTTGCACTGGTCTGGAGAAAATTTCCTTCCTCAGCAGATGTCAAAATTGAAGGAGGGGATCCTCTTATAGAGCCACCAATCGGAGAAATTTAAAGCAAAGTCGTACTTTCATCTTCATGGGGCTCTGCTTAAGCGAAAGACGCATCCCACTGACTTAAATTCGCTTAACCAACGGCATAGCGAGCTTTACTTGTCCAGTGCCATAAGTATATAACAATATATATATATATATATATATATATATATATATATATATATATATATATATATATATATATATATATATATATATATATATATATATATATTCAGCCTGTTCACCAATTTTTAATCTGATGTTGGATTGAAAGCGACTGCATAGAAGAGAATGAAATTTGTATTAAAGTGTTAGACTGTGGTTAACTTAAGACAGATTGTTTTTGATTTTGAAATTAAAATTTTGATCACAACGTTTAATATTAATGATCATGAACACTGATCTGAACTTACCTATGCCCCTTAAAATTGCTTATGGATAAAGTTGTTTATGGTGTCATATAATAAATTTATGTCACAAAACATTCTATTCTCGAATTTTTCTGTCTGCAAAAATGGAACCATTTGATTATTTCTCATTTTAAAATTGCTTTTTCATGCATAATCGCAGAGAATAGATAAATATACAAAAATGCAGAAGAATGATCTTCAATTCCTTCTATATTCTTGGAGCATATATAATTTAAGAAATTATATATATATATATATATTCCCTTGCCACACCCTCTTAACTTCGGAACGGCTGCTGCTATATTCATTAAATTGGTGGCTAGGTATAATAAAGTAGCCATGCGGTACTGAATGAAACCACCTACAGCACCACCTGGTGGAAAACTATGGAGTTAGCATTCGTATCTCGAAAACGGAACGAAATAAGTAGTAAAAAAAAAAAAAAAAAAAAAAAAAAGTGAATTTTTTGCAAAATTGTTGAGCAGCCTCGATTTAGTACGAAAAGATACCTTTTAGGCATTAATGTTAAGAAAACGCGCATTTATTGTTTCATGCTGTGACGTGGCACATCGTACGTGTGCATACTTGAAAAAACAAAAAATCGTTTTACTTTATTTGTAAAAATGTAAAAGAGCTTTTGTTTTTTTTAAATATGCGCATGTTTTTTAACATTTTTTTTACAAACGATTTACATTTTCGTGATTACATTTTTCACTTTTATTTCGAAATGGGAAGAACGGAAGTATTAAAAATAATTCCAACAATTTGTATGCAGTATGCAAATACGTAAGAACGTCACGCCTGTTCACCTGAGACAGCTATAAAAGAAACATCTTCTTGGGGCTGTAGTATATTAATGCTCATGGTCATGGCTGAGTATTCCAAAGCTGAGTATTGTGAGATTGTTTTACTGTACGGTGAATGTCGACGCAAGACACGATCAGCAGCAAGGTTGTACCGCCAACGTTTCCCTGCAAGTCCGCATCCCTCTCATCAAACGATCCTAACTGTTGTAAAACGTTTAAGGGAGACAGGTTGCGTTACTAGTCGACCACGATCTGGCTGACTAGCTAAGGTGAGACAGAAAGTTCAACCGGATGAGATATTAACATATGCCCTTGCATATTCGAAATGCAGCGTAAGAGAGATCAGTCAACACTGTGGTCTCTCCAAAAGTCAGGTTTGGGAAATCCTAAGCGATCAGGTGCTCATCCATACCGACCAACGCCTGAACAGGTTTTAGTGGACAAGGGTGCAGAGCGACGCTATGCATGGTGCAACTTCATCATGAATCAGATATAGGTCCAGCCAGCATTCTTGGCGGATATAATGTGGACAGATAAGGCATGCTTTTCATGGAATGGCATGTACAATAGGCAAAGCACATATTACTGAGCGCTGGAAAATCCTAAATGTTTCGTCGACGTTCGACATCAAATGCGATATGCTATTAACGTTTGGTGCGCAATTTACAATAACAAGTTGATTTGTCCAATATTTGACGTTAACGGGTACACGATATTTACAATTGCTACAGAAGGTAGTACCCGATTTTGTGGAGAACCTGCCATTGTTTAATCTTAAGAATCTATGGTTTCAATATAACGGCACGTCTGCTCACAAGACATCTCCAGTGAAGCAGTACCTCTTCAAGGAATTTGGCAACCAAATACTTGGGTATGTCGGTTTCGAAGAGTGGCCTCCACGTTCTCCTGATATGACTCCACTGGACTTTTTCTGTGGGGATACTTGAAACAGCAGGTGTATGCGACCCCTCCACAAAAATGGCAGAACCTTAAACGACGCATTACGGTACCGTGTTCCAACGTTTCATGCTGAAATCTCCAACGTAATCTTAAAGCGAGGATACAAATGTGCATTGCAGCTAACGGTGAGAAGTTTGAACATCTTAAATAAAGTGTGTTGTTATAACTATTTTTTTTGTTCTTTCTTAGATTATTTTGTTACATCATAGCACGAAACAACAAATCCGTGTTTTAACCGTTGTATTCTTCACATTAATGCCTAAAAGGTATGTTTTCGTACTAAATCAAGGACGCTCTACAACTTTGTAAATCACTTGTATGTTCTATCTCGTTCCGTTTTCAATATAGGAATGCTGACTTCGCGGTTTTCAACCAGGGGGCGCAGTAGTCTGTTTCATTCATTAGCGTATGGCTATTTTACTATACTAGACACTACTTTTATTAATATAGTAGCAGCCGTTCTGAAGTTAAGAGGGTGGCCAGGGCTTTAGTGGACATACTGTATATATATATATATATATATATATATATATATATATATTATATATATATATATATATATATATATATATATATATGTATATATGTGTGTGTGTGTGTATGTACGTATGTATGTGTGTGTATAATTGATTTTTAGTCAACTTTCTTTTTCATCATATACTTCATTCATTGATGCACGGGTGAAAGATGTGTTGAAAATATAATTATTCAAAATTTTATTAGCTATTCATTTTTCTGAATAATTCCGCTATGCGGACAGCACGTTTATTATATTGGATAATTCAGTGAAAGTTTATTTAAAAAAAAGTTTATTTCAAATAAACATTTGTTTTAAGCATTGTAATAAGTAATGATTCCTAAAGTCAATTGCTCTTTCATTTCTTTAACTATAGGCGCTTAAACTAAAATATTGTTAAACTATGGAATAGGTTTTATATAAAAACAATTAAAATGAATTAATATATTAAATTTTTGTACTGTTTTGTGATCAAAATAATTTAAGCTATGATGTAAATATAACAGTAGATAATTTTATATAAGTTATTCATTATATATTTTATTTTTTATTCGGCCAACTCGCTTATATCGAATAACAGGAATAAAGTTGATCTAAATAATAAATAAATTTAGTCTAAATTAACATATTTGCTGTACACATTCTAAAAATTTAGTGATTTAATGTTAATTTTTAATTTTTTTAAATCAATTCAAGGTTTGAATTAAAATATTATTTTATAGGCTTTTTATAAAAACGAACTAAGAGAAATTAATATTTACAAGTTAAGGAAAAATAATTATTTGTTGACTACGTAAATTATCATTGTATAATTTTAGTTGTTCTGAAGTGGTGAAATTTAAATAACTGCTATATGTATATTGAAAACATTCTCTCAAAATCATTATTTCACGTTTGATCTCACTTTAGTCAATTAATTCGTGAGGTTAGGTTTTCACTTTATGTGCGGATATTGTTATTAAATTTAAAGTTTTCAAATCCTCTTTGAGCTGTAGGACTTGGTTGAATCGGTCCTGTTAAACGGAACATAGAATGTCAAACAAACTAACAACCTTTTCAACAATTTTTTATTTAATGCAAGTTAATTGCCATTAGTTTATTTATGTCTTTGAAAAAATTTCTCTTATTAACGGAAGAAAGCAATATATTATTTGAAATAAACAATGAAGAAGTCAACAATTTTTTCATAATTACGAATATTTGATATACTGTCCTTTAACTATGTAATAAAGTCACCAACATTTTTGTTCAAACTCCGATGGCTCTATCAAAGCTCTGGGGACACGGTTTGGTTTGGTTTCTTTGTCGCTCAACGGTCATTTTTTGCACACAAGGGCTAATTAGACCGGGACCTACAGTTTAAAGTGGATTCCGAACCACTTCAAACATCCATGCCCAAGGTGGGCTGGGCACACGATAGCATTGATTGTGATAGTGAATTGTTTATATGATTACGTTCGAGAATAGCTAGAAAGAGAGAGAGAGATTGCTAAAAATATAACTATAAAAAAAGGAGATTAATTCTCACTAATTTCCATTGAAAGCAGAATTAAACTAATCATAAATTGAAGAATTACGTTAATTATGTGCCCAATCAATCACTTCTCAATATCAATGCTCATGATCTACATCATGCGATCAATATAACAGGCCTCAAAAAAACAGTATACACATGTTGGATGTTAATTGTCTCATTATCTATTGATATTCAAACATGAACTCCATCGGACATTTATGATACAAGAAAAAAGTTGGAATCGTCGACAAATGTCAATAACTTGTATGAATATTTTACATATACAAAAATATTATGAGAATCTGGTGCTGAAATTCTTCAATCACGTTCTAAAATAACTAATGCAGTGAAAAAGCTTTGAGAAATCAAAGCTTTGTTTCACGTTTCCATATCTATTGTACAAAGCATGAGTGCAAAATTGAGTATATTAATTATGTATGTGTGTTTCTCTTTGCGATAAATTGCGTTAGAATATAACACAAATAACACAAGTATATAAATAATAAAAGTGAAATTCCTAACAGTATCTTGCAAATTCTATCGCGTATTAAATTCGCGCATGAGTTGCAATGTCAACTAAAAGTTAAGAAATCGCATAAAAATTTTATAGCTGAACTTTTGCAATTGCATTTTTAAAACAGGAATGAAGAGACATACCTACAACAATGTAATCAATAATAGATTGAAAATATACTCGAAAAAAAGCAGTTAATGATATTATGGTGCATTGGGATTTATTCTTTTTTTCTTATTTTTAGTAACAATGTAAACATGCATTTTGTTCATAAGATTCAAAATTAATTAATTTAATTTGATTAATTAATTAACTAAATTAATTATATTAACAGATTATTCAATTAAATGCATTTTATAACATATCATCAATAATTTGTGTAACATAAAATAGTATATTTATAATGTAACAAATCACCAATAATTTGTAAAACACAACATATCACCAGTAATTTGTGTAGTATAATATATCACCAATAATTTGCATATTGTTATTAGATTGATAACTTTTAATGTGAATCTTTAACTTTTTATTTCTTAGTACAATGTATTTTAGATTTGTTTAGAGAAAACAAACATTTTCATTATACTATCAAACACTACATACAATTTTAAATTCTCTTCATTTTTAGTAAATGCTTTAAGTATTTCCATCTCAGAAAAAAAACTATTAATTTTTACTAGAAAAATTTCGATTACTAATTAATTAATAATTTTTAATAATTTTTATTATTCACCACACACACAGATTTCTCATATCCAGAATTTTTGGTACTGACATTCCGCATATTATAAACAAAAAATTATAATGAAAATTCGAGTAATAATAAAGAGAGAGAGACAGAGAAGAGAGAGATAGTTTCATTTCAAACACTGGTTAAAATTAACTCATAACGTTTGATAATGATCATTAATTATTCTATAGTAATGGTTTGTTTCGTGTAATTGTCCCATAGGTAAACACAGAGCAATTAATAATTAAGAATGAAATTAAACTTATACGCGTATTTCTTACAAAATCTTAAAATTGAATTTTTAAATAATTCTATAATATGAATTCTATATATTTCGCCTATATGTGTGAAATTATGAAGCTTAGTAAATGTTATCATATGAAATGTAGTTAGAATTTTTTTTGGTTCAGAATTTGATGTATTCTTGTTATAATTGTTTTCCTTATAGAGGAAAAAGGAGACATATACTCGAATTAAAACGAATTTTTTTCAGTATTCGTAGGGACAATAAGCATATTCAATTATCACTTTTTTATTCCATAGATTTCTTCAATGAAATATTTTAAAGAATTCAATCACAGATTGATTTACAATTCACTAAAAAATTCACTTAATTTAAATATTCTTAGTTGATTAATTTTCAGCATTGATGTCAATAAAAGTATGTAAAATGCATTAAGCAAATAAAGGAAGTTCAGATAAAGCTAAAATATTCAATGAAAATGTCATTAAAAGGAATTTTAAATAAAAAATGAAAGGGGGGAGAGAGAGAGAGAGAAGACTCATTTTTCTTCTCATGTATTGAATTGGTTTGTGACTTAAACCATAAAAAATTCGTGAAAATATTTTTCTTAAAAAAAATAATGAGTTACTTAAAAATATATTAACAAAACGTTTTAACTTTATATTTCTAACTGCTTTAATTTTCTCTCATAAAATTCTAGTTTTTATTATGATTATTTCAATTTAAAACAATTTAAATCTTATATAAAAGACAGTAGTGGCATATTTTCAATTCCAATTAAAAACTAAATTCGCCATAAAGAGCGAGACAGACACAGTTCAGGAAGTCGAAAAAATCAATAGGGCGGGTTGCATTTTTCCACCAATCGATGCGCTTCGTGTGTGTGACATCACTGATGAGATGACATCAGGCTATGCCGCGATTCAGTGGCGCGATTTATACGGGTTCAATCGAGAGAGAGTTTGTGAATGAATGAATCAGCTTCGTGTTGCAAACATGGAAAAATAATTTTAATTTTCAAAATTTTGGCACTTGAAAATTAAAAATAGAACGAGTTATTTTTTTTGATAAAGGTTCTATTTTTAAACAGAAAAATTGATAAAGTTAAGTACAATCTTCTACATTCTTCATAAATAAAATACAATACACGTTAATTGCACGTGTTACTAGAAAAATACTCGCACGTTTAGAAGACGTGGACAAAACACAAGATTAAGAAAATGTACATTCCTTTATAAGAGCTGATTAAAAATTTAAATATCGTCTTCTAAATGAGATAAATATTTATGCTTGACAAAGATTTTGTCGCACTTGTAGAGAAAGCTAAAATTAAAAATAATTTTGCTTTTTATTAAAAAAAACTTTTTCATTTTTTAATCCTAATCAATAAATTATTTACTTTTATAAATCTGATAATTTAAACATTTCTTTAATTTTGAAATTATAATATTCAGAAAAGGAATAAATTCACCACTAAGTTATGAGTTTTATACCCAATACCTATACCGATAATCCATGTTTTCATTCATATATACTACAGCACATAAACTATATCATAGTTGCAATGTCTTCCAAGTGAAATGATGGAACAAAAACACGACTTCTGCTTGACCTGTGCCTCCAAGTTACGAAACCATAATCTTACTCCATTAAAGAGTCAAAAGACCACCTAATATAGAGACGCGATCAAGGAAATACTTTTCTTTGGTTTTTACTGATATTTAACTCAAACACAGAAAAATAGAGAAATACAGAAGCGCTTATCTCGTGTATAATTCAGTGAATAAGAAAGAAAGTCGACAAAGTGATTTATCATATCTCTCCATGGTAATTACCGTTCCATACCTAATATATCAAACACAAGCACATATAAATAATAATATTTTCTAATATTAAGTTATATAATATAACTACCAATATATTCAATCAATGGAAACCATAATTAGCATTGTTTTCAACTCAATGTAAAGTTGCTCGCTCCAAGGACGTAGGCGTACAGTTTCTCATATCATTCGATTTGTTTTAAAGGTGTTTACATCCGCGAATGTCATTTCATGGAACAAAAGGGCGTTTTGAGCTATGCAAATAAAATATCACCAAAATATAACAAATGTAATTGTTTTTCAAATACTATACTTTATACGAAAGCCAAGCTCTACGAGTCGTAAACGTAAGTAATGTAAAAATTATAATGCATTTTAACGAAACATTAATAAACCAAAAATTGTCATTTTTAGCTTAAAGTAAATTTATTAATATATAATAGTTATTATTTTATAATTATAGAAATAATTAGTTTGATTCACTAGATCTGTAATATTTAAAAAATAATTTTTCACATATGTATTTATAATTTTTTAATTAGTTTACAGAGGCAAAACAATTTATAAGAACACTTTTAATTAGTTGATAAATAAATTAATTAACAAATTAACAAGTATTTAAATTCTGTTTTCTAAACTATGATCGAATTACATGCTTTCAGATATCGTAGAATTCAATCAAGACACTTGAACTTCGTTTTCTGATACTTTTATTTATTTTTTAATCGCTTCTTTCCATTGCTGATTCAAGGAAAAAAAGTGTTTGAGACGAAGACTTGCGTAGATAGTGCAGATGGAGCTCATCTACTAATGAGAATTTTTCATCCATTTTCAATTAGTCGATTATAAAGTATTTCAAAATAAATAATTAACAAAGAGGAAATAATGTTAAAAAATAAATTGAGGATAGATGCAGAGTAAAATTGAAAACTTAAATTAAGGAAACTGGGTTTAATTACAACACATTTTCATTAATGCTACTTCATTCGTCTGATCTTTGTTTTGGTTCCATAATTAAAAATTTATTTTATTAGAATTGTACAACTCCACTTAATAATTTCTTGAGATTAATTTTAAATTCTAAATTATTTATATACATTCCATTTATTTACTATTTTATCTAGTTATTTCTACATTTATATATTTTTTATTAATCATTGATTCTTTTTTTTCTAATTCAGAAAACATGTCATAAAATTTTTTATCAATTTTAAATCTATTTCATCTTATCTTAAATTTATATCTATTTTCATCAGATTTTATCATGAATAATCATGGTATCAAGAATTTAGAGATTTACTTTTAGTAACCTCTAAACTTACTTAAATCACTTTTCCTATTAATTGTATAAAGTTTTTTTTTTGTTCTAGCAAGTATTACATTATTGTATGCGCGTATACAAATTTGAGTTGACTTTGTGCATATTGTTTCTTTTTGATCAATGGATAGAATTTCTTGAAAAAGATTAATACTGGACAAAAAAAAAACATTTAGAACTATACATTAATTAGTTATCATGATTTGATGAATATATACGATTATTATTAATTATTGAAATAATTCTTTCTCTTAATACAATCATGAATTTCACAATAGATCAAATTTTCGGATTTAGTACTAAATGTTTCTCCAGCAAATATAAAATGAAATGAAATGATCATATAAATTGACACAGAAAGTCATTTACATATATACAAGTAGTTATCAAAATAATGGAAACTCTTTTGCTTTTTAAAGCACTTTTGTATTTTAAAGCAATCGAAGTACAAAACTAGATTTGGCTTTATCAATTCATACCAGTACTATAATGTTTAAAGGAATATTATATCATTTTTCATTGAGATATTGGAAAAATTCTTTCAGAGATAAAGATGGCGAGTATCAATTTCGTATTGATTGAACCCTATCAAATAGACTATAACGGTTCGGTTATATTGATGTCGAGTGACTGTGCCAGCCAAGTAACTGTGCTTGTCCAGCATGACATGATTGAACTAGAACAAAGACTGTGCTTGTCCAATCATGGCTTTATCATCGAGTTTATCAAATTAGGATTAGACAAGTACCGCTGCATGCATATGTCCCAAAATTCTGCACAACGAACAATTTCAGAACACAAAAATGAATACAACTAATTACTTTCCTCCATGAAAAAGGATTCAAAATGTGCAAAGACCTGGCTTTACACCAACAGGAATCTTATAACTCAGAAGCAGAGTCAACAGATCTCAAAAATTAACTAAATTCTTCAATTCAAGTAACAAACAAACAAACAAACTAATCACCAGTTTTTCAATTTCCAAAATTACTAGTACTTAATACACACCTAAATTTCAATACATTGTAAAGAACTAATTGCATTTTATTCCTATAAACTTCTAAATTACATTAACTATACCCAATTTCTGTTCGTACATTATGTAAATATTTCAGCCATCCTTACTTAAATTTATTTAGATCCTGTTAACATTTATTTTTCTGTTTCACTTGATCACATCCCATTGATTCTGTTATTTCAAATTTGTATTCCGAAGTGTGATACAATGATCTACTGCGTAGATCATTGTAGACTTGAAAGCCCCACCTTTGTAAAGCATTCGTCTCTCAAAAATGTGACACTGGTCGTGCGTTCT